>JAWDJE010000007.1:51305000-52505000 GCA_035047345.1 Bradypodion ventrale
GACTTACTAAAGTAGTGGAAACTGAATGATACTTTACACTGGCATGATCTTTTGAATTTAAATTTACATGTGGAATATAAAATAACATTTGTTCTATTTCTGTATATTGAATACCACTCATTTGTTTCTTCTGTAAAATAATTACTTTGTATGGGTGTTCATTTCCTGATACAACTACACATCTCTTTGAATTAAGGGAACCTACTTTAATTTGTACTTTAATAGGTTTATTATTTCTCCAGTTTAAAACAGTATCTTCTTGAGAAATAAAACAGCCTGTGTGTTCACTAGCAATGAGTTGCAATCGCACAGACACACTGAATTTACATCCATTCCAAACTATTTTCTAAAATTTACATGCTGTAGACAACCAATCCTTCTTTCAGCCATAATCCAATTAGATATGCTTAAACTACAAGTGATTTCAGTAGGGTTTAAGAATGATCATGTGTGTATTAAATTGTGACCTCTTCCAATAATCTTGTTAAATTGTCCACCTACCAAATATGTATGGGCCTCTTTCCTTTTATCAAAAAGAATGAGGTTTACATTTTTGTGGCTAAGGGTCTTGCAGATGTGTAGTACTGTAATGTTTTAGCTATTTATCCAGCCTAACTACAGCAAGAGTTTCTAAGAGTAGCTAGAGATAATTTATTAGGAGATTAAGGAGACTCTGCAGCCAAAGTCTACCAGATCCTGGAGAGTGATGGACTAAATTATAATTTGACCAGACACTAATTAATGTGGAATCTAAGAACTATAGGAATAAGGAGGATTTTTTCAACTATCTCATGTTATTCGTGTTTGTTTCACAGTAGGGTAAACAGAGTAAAGCAGCCTGATGGCACCCAGAATTTATCCCCTTATTATATTAATATCCACTTAAATACATTTTTGAAATTATATTTAGAAGGCTTTTAATAATCCTCAGCAGCAGGTAGCATTTTAAAACTGCAGGCTAGATCCAGAATTACTCATGCATTGAAGTAAATGGAACAAGTTAGTCTGCAGAAGTCTGCAAAAGACTATTGTGATGAGTAAATTTTAAGACATTGGTCTACTCCAGTGATAGCAAACCCTGGCACTCCAGCTGTTCTGTAATTTCAATTCCCAGAAGCCCTGATCAGCAGGAGTGCTGATCACGCTTGCTGATCAGGGCTTCTGGGAATTGAACTTCCAGAACAGCTAGAGTGCCAGGGTTCACTTGGCAGCCATAAGAACAGTGCTGCCACTGCCACCGCCACCGGACTCCTTCCCTCGGCCCGCCTGGCCTGGAGGGAAGTGGGAGCAGCTGATGTGGCTTGGTGGCCACAAGAACGGTACTGCCACTGCCACCGGATTCCTTCCCTCGGCCCACCTAGCCTGGAGGGAAGTGCACATAGCTGTTGGGGTCTGAGTTTGTTGCAATATTTATGTATTGTTTTTAGTGCATTGTCTTTGAAATGCTTTTTTGTAATATGGTAATGTGATACTCTGTAACTCTTTTTATTGTATTATGGTAATTGTGATACTTTGTGATTCTTTGTTAGTCGCCCTGAGTCGCTTTGCGAGTGGGCAGCATACAAGTTGAAACAAACAAACAAACAAATAAATTACTAGCTAAAATCCCAATATTCTACTCTAAAAGAATTAAATACAGGTGCTTCGTCAATGGTTAGATATTAATTGAGCATATACTTTCAAGCTAATTTTTCTGCTTGCCATCCTTTAAATACACATCATAAAAAGATATGAATAGATATTAGATTAAATCATGGTCTTAAAAAACACTGCTGAAAATAGAACTTTGAATAGACCAGTGATGGCAAGCCTAGGCACTCCAGGTGTTCCTGAACTGCAACTGCCAGAAGCCAAAGTCAGCACTCCTGCTGATCAGGGCTTCTGGGAATTGAAGTTCCAGAACAGCTGGAATGCCAGGGTTCGCTATCACTGGAGTAGACCAATGTCTTGAAATTTTCTCATGGCAATAGTCTTCTGCAGAATTTGTCAGGCTACAAATGAATCCTTTCTAATTAGGAAATAAAACACTAGCTACTGACATACTCGTTAAATATCTGTGTGAAAATGGCTGCCTCTAAATTTTCTATATAAAAACTTATTTCCTAGGTTCAGCATGTTTCCAACAAGGGGGAAATATGCTGTCAAACACATTGAGAGAAGACAATACTTTTACTACCTGCTACGATACAATCTTCTGTAACTCATTACAGAAGATTGTTCCTGAATGGTATTTCATAATCTGAGTTATGTCAAAAAAAAAATCTACTATCAGATGGACACATCTATGTCCATCTATTATTTTAAAGTACAGTATCCTACCTTCATCTACCTACAACCACTCTGCATTTCCAAAGCATCATACTTGTCTACCCATGCCCAAAGAAGACCTCAAAAGTACTTTATGTTGTTGTTGTTTTTCGGTCGCACAGTCGATTCCAACCCTTCGCGACCCCATGGACCACCACACACCAGGCAACCTTATCCTCCACCATCATCCTCAACCCGCCCAGCTTTATGCCCATTGTGTCAACAATGCCATCTAGCCATCTCATTCTCTGCCGCCCCCTTCTTCTTTTGCTCTCAACCTTTCAAAGCATCAAGGCATTCTCAAGTGAATCCTGTCTTCTCATTTCATGTACAAAGTTCTTTAGCTTCATCTACAATATTTGACTTTACAAGGAGCAATCGGGTTGATTTCTTTTAAGATTGACCTATGTGTTATCTTTGCTGTCCAGGGTACTCTCAAAATTATCCTCCAGCACCACATCTCAAAGCCGTCTATTCTTCTGAGCTCAGCTTTTTTATGGCCCAGCTCTCACAACCATATATTACTACCAGAAATACCATTGTTTTGACTATGCAGACTATTGTCTCTACTTTTAACTATGTACCCCAAATTTCTCATAGCTTGCCTCCCAATAATTAGTTGCCTTTTTATTTCATGGCTGCAATCACCATCTGCAGTGATCTTGGATCCTAAGAAGGTAAAGTATGTCACTGCTTCTACTTCTTCCCCATCTATTTCCCAGGTGCTGATAGGGCCTGTTGCCATTGCAGGCGCACCCCCCAATAAAGGACTCAGACACTGATGAAAGTGGATAACGGCATTGGGCCACATTTATTGATTCATGCCCTAGTCCGAATTATAAATTTCTATTGGTAATTGACCAATCATAATTCTTAAGGCAAGCAGGCCGAAGTAACACTGGTAAGGTACCACCCAAAATTGCCAACGGCAATTGTTACACTGTATCTATTTGTATCAATTTGTTTGTTGACAACAAACAAATTGTTGACCGTAGTCAATATCTAGCTAATGACCCCACCCTCTGACGCGTATCCGTAAAATCACGGGGTGATGCATGCTGTCTAGCTGTAGCCATCACCCCATCACCTAGTTCGTCGTTGACCGGACAACGTTTAACCAACTTATGCCTGTCTAGTGTTGTCCAGTCAATTGCGAACCTGCCGGATACCTGTGGGTCATAAATGTTTACCTTACCAGTGCTACCCGCCCATGTGACCAAAGTCAACAGCAGCACAGAAACCCCTATATCAAACCATAGCAACAGTGTGGGATGGGCAAAAAAGCCAGGGCCCGAGAGCCAATTGTGGGTCCCAGCCAAAAATTCCCACCCGGCCCCGAAGCGACCAAAATATCACACTGTTAACTAGGGAGGGGGTGGAGGGGAAAAACTTCTCCGCTCCGTCGCTTCGCAAAATGGCAGCTCGGCTGCCTCGTGGCCGCCCCTTATATAAGGGTGCTGGCCACGCCCCCAACTACCCGGATGCCTTCGTCCGATGGGGGGCCCCGCAAAGGGCGCAGCGGCCATTTTGGCGCCGTGCTCGCATTGCAGGCGCACCCCCCAATAAAGGACTCAGACACTGATGAAAGTGGATAATGGCATTGGGCCACATTTATTGATTCATGCCCTAGTCCGAATTATAAATTTCTATTGGTAATTGACCAATCATAATTCTTAAGGCAAGCAGGCCGAAGTAACACTGGTAAGGTACCACCCAAAATTGCCAACGGCAATTGTTATAATGTATCTATTTGTATCAATTTGTTTGTTGACAACAAACAAATTGTTGACCGTAGTCAATATCTAGCTAATGACCCCACCCTCTGACACGTATCCGTAAAATCACGGGGTGATGCATGCTGTCTAGCTGTAGCCATCACCCCATTGCCTAGTTCGTCGTTGACCGGACAACGTTTAACCAACTTATGCCTGTCTAGTGTTGTCCAGTCAATTGCGAACCTGCCGGATACCTGTGGGTCATAAATGTTTACCTTACCAGTGCTACCCGCCACACGGAGGGGCTTCAAAGAAGGCTCGACACACACACCCCAGACCGTCAGCTCGGTCAACAGGCCTGCTCGCCAATCACCCAACAGGAGGTCCATACCTCCTCGCGACAGATGGGCCCCATCCCCTGCATAAAGGCCGTAATTTTGTAGGCTAATGGCGGGGTGACGACTGACCTGTCCCCAACCCTTGTCGGCAAGGAAGCGTGCCACAGCCCTATTTACCATGCGTCTAGCGCGGTCGAGGGCCTGGAGGTCAAAACCTCCCCTGTACGTGTGCCGCGGGACCATGTCCGACCAAACGAGGGTTGTGGCGGGCCACACGTAATGCAGGTAGGCAAGGTTGCCGCAAATCGCATGCTTTAGCGATAAGCCGGTGACTTGGCCCAAATCATTGCCCCCTAGGTGTATGATCAGAATGTCAGGCGGTTAGCATTCCGGCCTGAAAAAAGGAATGGCAACAGCTCCCGCCATAACATCCCGGGCTTACCATGCCATGTGAGACTTGCGTATACACCCAGTCCCAGTCGGGGTCCCCACTCTGTCGCCGCAGCGTAACGCGCTGCCCTGTGCACGTAGCTATGGCCCACCAGCCATACTGTCACCAGTGTAATACGACACCCAGGGTCTGTAAGGAAAAACGAGGAAGAGAAAGGTGCGGTGACAAAGCTGGTACTCACGGTGGAAGAGGGCGAACATAAAACTGAAAACATTGCGAACCCCACCTTCCCATGCTGCGTATGTCAGCCCCGGAGTACCCAAAAGCAGCTGCAGTGGAAGCCGCCCCTATCCTGAAGGAATGGGTGCCATAACGAGCCCCCGGGAGGACAACACTGGCCAGCGCTTTGCCGGTCACCTTCCAAAATTGAAATTTAGTAAGGGGAGACCCATCTTGGTGACAGAAAAACGGGCCATGGTGCGTGCCACGCAGTGCAATAAACTCCTGTAGGGCACCAACCGGACAGATGTCTGCCAAAGAACACTGTAGCAGTCTTACACCACTGCCTACGCCATGCTGATCTGTCTTAGAGGAACGTATCCTCAACTGAGCCCAGTCTTTGGCAACATAGACATCTTCGAGTTCCAGTGCCCTACGACTTGCATCCACCTTAGACAGCATCACAAGCTCGCTGATGCGGAGTGCTCCAAAAAAGGCCACCGTTGTAGCCGCGTGAAATAGGGCTGCCTCGTACTTATCAAAACAGAGGCCATGCCAGCCCCGGGCCAATTGGGTAAGAACCCCTGGGGAAATCGGGTGGCGGTCGTCCGGGCAATGCCCACGCTCCCGCACCCACCCCTCCAAAACATGTCTCACATGGAAGTCAGCGGTACTATCCACATGACCACCCACCTTGGCCATAAAAGCCAATGCTGACAGCCTAGATGCTATGGTGCGAGGTGCAAGGCCCTGGGCATGCAGGTAAACCATGAACCGAAGTACATGGGTGACTGGGATCGGCCAGGTTTCTGGCAGCCGGAATTGAGTACAGAAATCCCTGAAAGAATTGAATGCGTGGTGATACGCCTTCCGCGTGCGTGGCGCTAGTGACAAGCCAATCGTCCGGTTCACCTCTCCTTGCCAATGGTCCATATCTCGTCCGGGAGTGGCGAGGGAAATTCCTCTGCATCCGGGGCCAAGGCACGGAACCAGGAGATCTGCAGGCGGGACAAAGCGTCAGCGATATCATTATTGACCCCCGGGACATGCCTGGCCCTGAAGAGGACATTGAGGCGCAGGCTGCGCAACACAAACTGGCGCACTAGGTCCATGACCCTGGCGATTTGGAAGTCTGTGAGTTGACAATGTGCACAACGGCCGCATTGTCACACCAGAAATGGACAACCGAGTTGGCCCACTCCTCGCCCCATAGCATCAAAGCCCCCAGGATAGGGAAAAATTCGAGATACGTGAGATCACGCAGGCGACGCGTGACATGCCTGGCCCTGAACAGTACGTTGAGGCGCAGGCTGCGCAATACAAACTGGCGCACTAGGTCCATGACCCTGGGAGATTTAGAAGTCTGTGAGTTGACAATGTGGACAACGGCCGCATTGTCACACCAGAAATGCACCACAGAGTTGGCCCACTCCTCACCCCATAGCATCAAAGCTCCCAGTATGGGAAAAAATTCCAAATATGTGAGATCCCTCAGGCGACCCGTGCCTGCCCAGGCTGGTGGCCACCCACCATAGGCCCACTTCCCATTGAAGTACATCCCATAACCCAGGGATCCCGAAGCATCGGACTGTATCTGAAAGCGAGGGGAAGCCAGGAGGTCAGACCTCCAAAATGATATTCCATTGAACTCCCTCAGGAACTGGAGCCAGATAAGCATATCTGCCCTGATACCCCGAGTGAGTCTAACTCTATGGTGGGGCCTAGATAAGCCTGTCATGGCGTCGCACAAGCGCCGAGCAAATGCCCTGCCCGGTGCAACGACCCTGCAAGCGAAATTGAGGTGACCATGTAGCACCTGCAGTTCCCTCAGTGATGCCTTGCGTTTAGCAAGTAAGTCCGAGATAAGGGCCACTGTCCTTGACACCTTATCCCCCGGTAACCTAGAAGCCTGCGCTACCGTGTCAATCTCCACCCCCAGGAATACTAGCTTTGTAGATGGGCCCTCGGTCTTTTCGGGCGCTAAAGGGACACCGAGTTCCTCCATTAGCGTCTGAAATGTGTTGAGGAGATGTGTGCACGTGTCCCAGCCCCGTTCACCCCCGAATAAAAAATCATCCAGGTAATGGGCTACAGACCGGGACCCTGACCTGCGGACGAAAGCCCACTGTAGGAATGTACTGAAACGCTCGAAGGCCGAGCATGATATGGAACAGCCAAAAGGCATGGCCTTATCAAAGTAATATTCACCCCGGAACTTAAAACCCAGCAACTCAAAGTCGCCTGGGTTCACAGGCAGGAGGCGAAACGCCGACTTGATGTCGCACTTAGCCAATAGCGCACCCGGGCCACATGAGTGCACCATGCGCAGGGCTTGGTCAAAAGACGTATACCTGACGGAGCAAAGGTCATCAGGGATAGCGTCATTGACCGGCTGGGTAGGACAAGTGATGAATCAGGCGAAACTCGCCTGATGACTTTTTGGGTACTAAGCCCAAGGGTGATACCTTAAGATTAGGGAACGGGGGTGTTGGGAAAGGGCCAGCGATCCTGCCCAAATAGACCTCCTTGGTAATGCTGGCAGCAGCTACCTCCTCCCTCCCCCTAAGGGACAAAAGGTTGGGGGCATCCTGGGGGGACCTATCGCCCACGAAAGGAATACGGAACCCCTGTCTAAAACCCTGAAGAAGGTAAGCCGCATCCTCCTCCCTCGGGTACAATGCGAGCCAACGCTCCAACATGTCCACATTAATTGGGGAGGGGGCCTTTTGGTGAACCAGCTCCCTCCGCGGCAGTTTTGCCAGCCCCCTGTCCGCCCCTTCCTCTGCCCCGCATCCCTCCAGGCCTGGGACAGGCGGAGGCCGCATGGGGGCCAGCGCAGGAGGGACACTCATGCCTGTACTTGCAATTCTTCCTGTTGCAGGAACCATTGGACGAGAAAGTCCAGCACAGCAGGCGGGCTGGAACCCCCTGCCCCGCCACCTGGCGGGGAGCCTGTGCTGGGGCCGCTCGCTGGACCGCATGTCCACAATGGTATCTTTCCCCGGGCGCAGGGCGCGTGGGAGTCATGTACAGAAGCCACAGCCTCTGGCAGGGCTCATCCCACCTCATCTCGGGGTGCAGGGGAATACGCATACGGAATTCCTCGTCGTAAGCCAACCACGACGGGCCCGGGAAGTCAACCATCGCCCGGTAAATGTTGTCCAAATACTGGACCATCGGAATTGCCAAATCCGGCCGGGCCCTGAGGTAGACCGCCATGTATATGAGGTAGGCCGGCAACCAGTTGGCCCACGTACGTGGTGGCTTGCGACGACGCGCCTGCTCCTTATCCTTCTCATCTTGCCCCTCCCTCTCCTCCTTGGTGGGCTCTCTGTTAAGGAGGGAGAAGATGTCCACATACTCCCCCCGCCAGATCTTCTCTTTGGTGGTCTGGGCCAAATGGTCCCCCAGTGGCAAGGAATACCCTGCTGTCGGCAAAGCCGACACCGGCACGGTGGAAACTGCGGGCATCTGAAAAGGAGCCTGGACTAACCCGGTCACCCCCAGAAGATTCCCGACTGGGTAAGAAGCACCCCCTACCACGGGGCCCTGGGTGATAGTTGAAGTCACCGGGTGGGGCGTCGGCAACTGGACCGCCGCACCACCCGTGCGAGGCCAAGGCCATTGAAAAGCCCCCCCCCCCAACGTGGCCATGTGTGTAGGTGCACTAGTTTGGACCACATACTCACATGCTGCACCCCCATGGGCCGCCCCCACCGGGGGTTCCGGCCCACTGGGGGCGTCGGAGCTCACGACCGCCATAGAGCTTGTCGACGGGGCTTGACCAGCACCGGCCTGTTGATTGGGGAGCTGCGTGACAGTGGCCGAAGTCGGGCCACGCGCCTCAGGCAGCTCAACCCGACTCTCCGCCTGCCGCTGCCCAGCAGACGATGGATCGACCAGCACCCCAAAAGGGGCCCCAGGGTGACTAACCCGGGCCAGGGATGCCTCAAGGGCCGCAACGCGGGCCAGGAGGGCCTCCACACTGACATAGCCCCCCAAACCAAGGGGGGGGTAAAGGGCCAGCCGGCCCACTAACTACAGGCGTCGGTACAGGTCCCTGTATCCCGGGGCCTGAATAGGGCCACGATCCGAAGCCCAGGCCCGGTAGGGCCGGGGAAGTACCCTGCCATGGAAGGGGGCCACACCACCCCCCAAGGCTGGAAGCCCCCGCATTAAGCTGCGCCCCAACGGAGGAAGGCCCAGCAGAATGGGCCATGCCAGGAGCGGCGGCCGCCGCTTGCGGGCCGAGGGCCACGGCCCCTACCGGGCCCGCACGCGGACCCCCAGCCTCCGGCCAAGGGGGAATTAACCCCATCCCACCGGTCCCGGTGGGCTCTGGCATAGGAGGCTGCTGGGGAGGCGCAGCCGCGGTCCTCCGACCCGGATTGCGCCTCCACGCCGAACGAGCCGCGTTCGCAGTCGCCTTCTTCTTTGAGGGCATTGCAGCTAGCCGAAAAGGAGAAAATCAGCAGCCAAGAGGCTCCCCGGTGAGGGTAAAAGCAACGGAGGTAAGAGGGAAAAACTTCTCCGCTCCGTCGCTTCGCAAAATGGCAGCTCGGCTGCCTCGTGGCCGCCCCTTATATAAGGGTGCTGGCCACGCCCCCTAACTACCCGGATGCCTTCATCCGATGGGGGGGCCGCAAAGGGCGCGGCGGCCATTTTGGCACCGCGCTCGCATTATCTTGGTTTTCTTGATGCTACGTCTCAAGCCAGCTTTTGCACTCTTTTAACCTAAGCAAGAGCTTCTTTAGGTCTTCTTCACTTTCTGCCATTAGGGTAGTATCATCTGCATATCTCAAATTGTTGATGTTTCTCCCAGCCATTTTAATCTGAACTTGTGATTCCTCCAGCCCTGCGTTGCACATTATGTGCTCTTTATATAGGTTAAATTAGCAGGGTGACAAAATGCAGCCTTGTTTTACTCCTTTTCCTATTCCAAACCACTCCATCATTCCATATCCTATCCTAACTTTTGTTTCTTGATTCTTGTAGAGATTTCTCATGGGACATGTAAGGTGTTCTGGTATTCCCATCTCTTTAATTAACTGCCACATTTTATTGTGGTCTACACAGTCAAAGGCCTTGGTGTAATCAATGAAACAGAAGTAGACTTGTTTCTGATATTCCTTTGCTTTCTCCATGATCCAATGTATGTTGCCAATTTGATCCCTGCCTCTTCTGAACCCAGCCTTTACTTCTGGTAGTTCTCTCTCCACGTGCTGCTGAAGTCTGCCCTGTATTATCTTGAGCATCGTGTGGGATGAGTGCAATTGTTCAATAATTTGAGCATTCTTTGGCATTGACATTTTTTGGGGATTGGAACATATACTGACCTTTCCCAATCCTGTGGCCGTTGTTGTGTTTTCCAAATCCGCTGGCATATAGAATGCAATACAGTACAGTAGAATCCTGCATAACATAAAAACTCCATTCCATGGAGCTCTTCGCTATGCAGTTTTTTCCCACTATGTGGTTCCCTATGGGAGATGTCCCGCATAACAGGGAAAAGGTTTGTTAACCAGGATTCCCATTAAGTGGGTATACCCTGGTTACCAAAAACACCGCATAATGGAAAAAAAATCATTATGTGGGGTATCACCATTGCATAACGAACGTTTCGTTGTGCAAATTTTTCGCTATATGATGCGTTCGTTACGCAAGGTACTACTGTACTTTAATTCCATCATCTTTTAGGGCTTTGAATAATTCAACTGGGATACCATCATTTCCACTAGCTTTGTTATTGGCAGTGTTTTTTAGGGTTCTCCTGACTTTGCTCTCCAGGCTGTCCAGTTCTAGTTCAAAGCTCTCATCACTGTTATTGTCAGGGGTGTTGAGGTCCTTTTTAAAGAGTTCTTCTGTATACTCTTGCCATCTTTTCTTGTGCATTAGCTAAATCCCTGTCATTTTTTGTCCCTTATCATGGTCATTTTTGCATTAAATGTTCCCTTGATTTCCCCATTTTTTTAAAAAAAAGATCTCTAGTCCTTCTCCTTCTGTTGTTTTCCTCTACTGCTTTGCACCGTTCATTTAAGGTTTCCTTATCTCTCCATGCTTTTCTTTGAAAATCTGTGTTTATTGATTGACATGTTCTCTTTCGCCTTTTTCTTTTGTGTTCCTTCTTTCCTCCGCTATTGTAAGAGCCTCATCAGACAGCCACTTTGCTATCTTACACTTTTCTTTTGATATAGTTTTACTTGCTGCCTCCTGTATGATGTCCCGAACCTCTGTCCATAATTCTTCTGGTACTCTGTCTATCAAGTCTAAACCATTAAATCTGTTCCACATCTCCACCATGCATTTCTTAGGGATGTTGTCTAGGTCATACCTGGTCCTGAGTGTGTCCTAATCCCCCCCCCCCCCATTTTCTTTAATGTAAGCCTGAACCTGGCAATCTATACATTATGATTTGAGCCACTGTCTGCTCCAGGTCTCATCTTTGCTGACTCAAAAGTATAACTGTGTACAAATGACCTTTTGAAACTCCCCACCCTATGCATAGTAAATTTTATCTTAATATATCTACTGGAAGGAGAATTTCTCCAATATTTTATCAAAGGTGAGATTCAACATTAGAATTCCAAATGAATGCTATTCTCCCCAACCTATTCTTTGTTTTTGTTTTTTTCCCTCTACCTCCATGATAAATGGCAACAACAGGAACTGTGTTGGTAAGGGGTACTATTTTGCTTCCTTTGCCATACCCTTTACCTAGCATCATTCTAGCGCACTGTAGAGCTATGGCCCTTAATATTAAGAGGGGTAAGAAAAAATAATAACTGGGGATTTTCCATTATTGTCAGTTGTGAAAAGCTACAATGTTACTGTTCTGTTAAGCTGGGCAATCATTGTGTGCCTGTGTTGTGTATGCATGCAGTTCAGCTGCTCGCCATTAGCACAGCTGATGGAGCTCACGTGGCTCCAATTTACTCAGTGAGTAACTAGCGTGGGAAACCTTCCCACCACAGGTGAACTATGTTAGGTATGCAGTACGTCAGAAAGACGTCACCGATACTGCAACCAATAGGCGCCTTCAGGCAAGATTCAAATGTATTATGTACCATATATAAGGAGGCAAGGCTCCGCCATTGCCTCATGTACAGATTGACCATGTTACAATAAAGTAGTGTTGTTTAGCCCATTTGCCGGCTCGTGTGCAATCAATCTGCCTACATCAAAGCCTGTGTACCTGATGTGTATAAATTGATGCCATGAGGACTCATTCTTATTTCTAATTAAGTGGACTTGGTCCATGAAAGCTCACATTTAAATACAGAGTTAGTCTTTAAGGTGCCATTATGTTTTTGTCTTCTTTTTTCTTTTTTGCTGTTTTGTTTTGTTTACTTTCTGATATGCTTGCACAGACTAACACAGCTACCACTTCAAACATTTCACAAAAGAATGTCTCCCAAGAATTTTTGGCTCAGCAGTTGTCATCCGTCAGTATTGTGCATTTTCTCCAGAATCTCCAGATGTTATATTTTTGAAGAATCATAGCAGCTATATTTTGTTTCTTCTGCAAATGTTAACAATATTATACCTCCTTCTTTGAAATACCTATAGTGAGTGCAAGGGAAGACAGTATAGCTACAGGGGAAAAGTACAAGTGGTTCTGTGACATAATTTATTCTTTAACTTCTCCATAGCTTAATTTCTCCATGCAAAGGCCTCCATTTTTCCCTTCTCTGATATATAAATATCTCTCTGGCTGCTCATACTTCATGTTTCAAAAAACTTTCGGCACAGGACTGTTCAAATAATTCTAAGTATATTCATATCCTGATGCTTTGAATATTTATTTGGCATACGATTCATGTCATTTGATGTGTATATCGTTGAAGCCTTAAACCCCCATAGCAAGGGACATTTATTGAAACACTACCAAACTCATTTAAAAATACTGTTGATTACATTTCTTTACTCGCAGAGATAACACAGGGATTCATATAAACTATAAAATTATAAAAATTATAAAAATATAAAATTATAATGGAAATTTAACAGAATACCAATTAATTCCACACTTACAGAAATACTATAAGTAACATCCACATAGTATACCTAATTTTGTGAACAAGTCAACTTAAAAACTTGGCTGAATTAAAAACAGCTTTGTTTGATATTAGAGGGGCAACAAAGATGGAGCTAGCCTTAGCAGGAATCTCTAGCACCTGGAAGCAGCTGCCAAAATGACCCTCCTATCAATGTGCTTGTGACAGTTAACAGAAGCTAAAATCTAGAAGCACCCTGAATTACACCTCTTCCTAATTCCTGTGCCCAATGATCCACTATCCAAGAGAGACTAAACTCATGCTGGAATGAAACAAACCTTGAAATCCAAGGCAGTATTTTAGTGCACTGATCCCATGAGGTTAGTGTTGAAAAGGGACAATTCAGCTTAGGTTCACCTTACGCTGAAATAAGATGCAAGTGATTTTAAACTGTAGCTTGTAATACTGACAAAGCATTATGCCAATTTTAAGCAAGAAATACTTTCAAAGTAGCTTACCGTTCAGTGAAAAAAACAAGCCCACAACATCAAATTACAGTCTAATTGATAATAATTGGTTTTGTCAAGTCAATTATCACTTATGGCAATGCTTTTCAGGGTTTTCTAGGTATAGAAAACACAGAAGAGATTTACTGTTCCCTTCTTCTGGAGGCACTTTGGTACTGTGCAGTTAGCTTACAGCTACACAGGCACGCTTTTCTTCCAGGGGTGCAGTGGTCACTAAAAAATGCCAACCTCTGACTCTGAAATCAGACACTTAAACCATGCAGCTATCCGGCCAGCTAATCTGTGTGCCATTAAATTAGCATTACACCAGTGGTTCGAAAACATTTTTTGGCCATGTCCCACCTAAGCTCCAGAAGACTCTCAAGACCTGGCTGTGCCAGCGGGTCTGGGACCCATCCTGTGGTATGGCCCAGGTCCGCTGGCTAGTCTAGCTGCCTAAGCTTATAGATCATTGCTGGAGTTGTCAAATGTTTTTACCTAGTTGTTTTTATGCATTTTTGTATGGTTTTAGCTGTTAGTTTTTATTTTGTCTTAAGGGGTTGGGGTGGGTCTGGGTTGGGTTTTTAGATGTTTTTATGATTGTATGTACTTTCTTATGTATATACTGTTAGCCGCTCTGGGGGGTGCACGTGCCAGAAAAGCGTGATACAAATACGAACAAATAAAATAAATAAGCATCTCTGATTCCCCCCAATGACATATAATTCTTATTATTCAAAAAGTAAATTCCTATTCATGTGGAGGAAACTTACAGGGCCATTAAAGTGGTCTAAACAAGCTTCCAAATAAATTATCAAATATCGACTCCCTTCACCTAAAAATCAAATTGCTCCCTTGTGGGGTGTGTACCCAATGTTGGGAACCATGACATTACACAAAAGGAAAAGGGATTAGTGAGGAAGAAGAAAAGAAGAAAACACAGGCTCTAAGTTATAAATTGAAATTTGAAGAATAAGTAAATACAAATAAATAAAATTAAATCAAATCCATATAATGTGAATGACTTGCAAACAAGAAAACAAAACAAACAAACAAAAACCCTCAAGGTAACTGTTAGCATGTAGCAAAAGCATGTAAGAACTCCATTAGACTATAGTGGAACCTCACTTAACAAATGGCTTGCTTAACACAAAAATCACATAACAAAAGGAAATCTATAGAAAATAGTGGCTCGGTTAACAAAATTTTTTTGGAACAGATTAATTGGTTTTCAATGCATTCCAATGGAAAACCACATTTTGGTTAACAAATTTTGGTTTTCAATGCATTCCTATGGGAAATTGTATTTAATACATTCCTATGGGAAATTTGCTTTACAAATATTTCATAGTACAAAAGGAGAATGCATTAAATTTGTTAAGCAAGGTTTCACTGTACCTACTTTTAAAAGGCCCTTTTCTTCCATTCTGATCAGTCACACTTTTACTAAGCAATTGGAAAAAGTAGCAAAAGTTGAGCCTCTTCTTCAGCTGTGCATTTAACAAGAGCAATTTTTCAACAGTACTTTAGGCAACTTTCATTTAACATAGCCCTGGATTGCTACATACTCAATTACATTCAGCATCACCATGTAGCAAAATGTGAAATCTAGTCATAGAAAGCTTTTTGGAGCAAGACTGTTGCTGAAAAGTTTACTCTGTGTTTAAGATGACAAAAGTTCTACGATTTGTTTGTCCACATGTGCAAGTAGTGTACCTAGGAAATAGACAATAAAAAGAGATGTACAAGTACATGATTCACCAGGTATTTGTACTTCAGTTCTCAAATCCTTATATATAATTATATTTTTAATCTCTTATTTTTCCCCCAACTGTCATCTCGGATCACCACATCATGTCTGGAGTGTTTTCCCCAGCTTCTTCACAGTTTGGATCTTAAAATCCCACAAGATCATAACAGTCTTTTTCTAATTCTCAACCACCTTCCCCAGGTTTGTGTTCCCACCAATATTTTGAAGATGGTATTCCATAATTCTTGCACAAATTCCAATGTAACATTGCTGCAACTAAGTTATGGCATCCTTTGTATTCAGTCTGTGTGATCTTACTGCATCCATTTATAATGTGGTTGTCTTTAAATCAGTTTCTTTACAAAGCCTACACTTTACAAAGCCTACACTGCAACAGCATGTAGAGAGAGAAGTACCGGAGGTGCAGGCTGGTTTCAGAAGAGGAAGGGGGACTAGAGACCACATTGCCAACATACGTTGGATTATGGACAAAAAAAAGGAATACCAGAAACAAGTCTACTTCTGCTTCATTGACTACACCAAGGCCTTTGACTGTGTGGACCAAAACACCTTATATGCCTCATGAGAAATCTGCACATGATTCAAGAAGCAACAATTAGGTCAGAGTATGGAATGACAGAGTGGTTTGGAATGGGAAAAGGAGTAAGACAAGGCTGCATTTTGCCACCCTGCTTGTTCAACTTATACACAGAGCACATAATGTGCAATGCAGGGATGGAGGAATCACAATATGGGATCAAAATTGCGGGGAGAAACATCAACAACTTGAGATATGCAGATGATACCACCTTAATGGCAGAAACTGAGGAAGGCCTAAAGAAGCTCCTGATTAGGTTGAAAGAGGAGAGTGCAAAAGCTGGTTTGAGACTCAATATCAACAAAACCAAGATAATGGCAACAGGCCTTATCAGTCCCTGGAAAATAGATGGGGAAGAAGTAGTAGTAACATATTTTACTTTCCTAGGAGCAAAGATAACTGCTGATGGGGATTGCAGTCATGAAATAAAAAGGAGACTGATTCTTGGGAGACAAGCTATGAGAAACCTGGGGAACATAGTGAAAAGTCGAGACATCTCACTGCAAACAAAAGTCAGCATAGTCAAAGCAATGGTTTTCCCAGTGGGGAATGGGTGGGAGAGCTGGACCATTAGAAAGGCTGAGTGCAGAAGAATAGATGCTTTTGAGATGTGGTATTGGAGGAGTTTTGAGAGTCCCCTGGACAACGTGGAGAACAAATAGGTCAATATTAGAAGAGATTAGCCCTGACTGCTCCTTAGAAGGACAAATAACAAAGATGAAGATGAAGTACTTTGGACATCAAATGAGAAGGGAGGATTCACTTGAGAAGGCATTGATGCTGGGAAAGGTGGAGGGCAAAAGAAGAAGGGGACAGCCTAGGATGAGATGGCTAGATGGCGTTGTGGATACTGTAGGCACAGGGCTGGGCGGGATGAGGAGGATGGTGGAGGATAGAAGTACCTGGAGGGCAATGGTCCATGGGGTCGCAAAGAGTCGGAATCGACTATGCGACTGAACAACAACATCAGTTCTAGTTTTTTCAGTTTCTGCTTTATGTTGGTATATAGTGCGTGTTCTTGAGAAGCAAAGATAAATGCAAAGATAAACTTCTAGAATCTTCCACAGCCTATGATGGCTTGTAAATTCTAGGATTTGTAGTCCCAAAAGTAATTTTCCCAAGGCTTTCCAGAAGAGTTAAAGTGAATTACTTCTTCACAAATCATATAGTTAAAATGTGAAAATTATTCATATAGTAAAATGTGGAAAGGGACAGCTGCCAACTTGGATAACTTTAATGGGTATTGGATAAAATAAAGGAGGATTTTGTCATCAGGGGCTCCCAGTCAGAATGATTCTATGTCACTTCCAGAATTGGAAGCAGCATCCCTCAGTGTTTTCAGTTGCTTGGAACATAACTGGGAGGATGTCATATCCTGTGACATCTGGTTGGCCACCACAGGAAACAATGCATGAGGATGTACAGCTCTTTGCACCTGATCTCTCATGATTCTTCTTGTATCTGTATGAGTTTAATGCATGAGTAACCTGGTTCAGAAGCTAAATCAAGTTTATAAATAGCCACTTGCCTAGTTATCTTTCACAAAGTAAGAATAAACAGATTTTGTGACTTTTTCTAAACGTCACTTAGGTTCTAGTTTCAGAAGAACAGAATGCAAGCGCGGTGCCAAAATGGCCGCCGCGCTCTTTGCGGCCCCCCCTTCCACAGGACGAAGAATCCGGGTAGTTTAGGGCGTGGCCAGCTCCCTTATAAAAGGGGTGGCCACGAGGCAGCCGTGCTGCCATTTTAGCTAAAGCGACGGAGCGGAGAAGTTTTTCCCCTGTGTCTCCATCGCTCCTTACCTTGCGGGAAGCCTTTTGGCGGCGAATCTTCTTTTCGGCTTCCCTTTCCTGCGATTGAGATGCCTTCGAAGAAGAAGGCAGCTTCGAGTGCGGCTCGAGCTGTGAGGAGGCGCAACCCGGGTCGGAGGACCACGGTGGCGCCTCCCCAGCAGCCGCCTGTCCAGGCCCCCGCCGGGGCCGGCGGAATGGGGTCCATCGCCCCTTGGCCGGACGCGGGGGATCGGGATGCGGGCGCGGCAGGGGCTCCGGCCCACGGCCCGCGAGCGGTGGACACCACTACTCCCTCTGCCCATCCTGTTGGGCCTGCCTCTCTTCCTCCTGGGCCTTCTAACCTGGGCGGGTGGTGTGGTCCCCTACCTTGGCAGGTTCCTGCACCGACCCTACCGGGCTTCGGTGTTGGGCAATGGCCCTATTCGGGTCCTGGGGTACAGGGAGCTGTACCCGCGCCTGGACTTGGCGGGCCGGCCGGCCCTTGGCCCCAGATCGACGTGCAGGCCTTACTGGCCCGCCTTGCGGCCCTCGAAGCGTCTTTAGCTCGGGCCAGCCAGGCTGGGGCTCCCTTTGGCGTCCCTTTTGCGGCGCCGTCGGCGGGAGGACAACAGGCCGCAGGCAGGGTTGAGCTGCCTCAGGCGGGTGGCGCGGCTTCGGCCACTGCCCCGCAGCTCCCCAGCCAGCAGACGAGTGCAGGTCAGGCCCCGATGATGAGCTCTACGTCGGTCGTGAGCTCCAACGCCCCCAGTGGGCCGGAACCCCCGGTGGGGGCGGCCCACGGGGGTGCAGCATGTGAGTATACGGTACAAGCCAGTACACCTGCACACATTGCTTCTATGGGGGGAGCTTTTCAATGGCCTTGGCCTCGCTCGGGTGGTGCGGTGGCACAGCAGCCGGCACCCCACTCGGCGACGGTAACTGCCACCCAGGGCACCGGGGTGGGTAGTTTTTCTTACACTGCGGGGAATGTACTGGGGGTGGCTGGGTTAGCTCAGGCCCCTTTCCCGGTGTCTGTGGTGCCTTTTTCAGCCTTACCAACTGCAGGGTACTCCTTGCCACTGGGTGACCACTTGGCACAGGCCACCAAGGAAAAGATTTGGCGGGGGGAGTATGTAGATATCTTCTCACTCCAGAACAGAGAGCCCACCAAGGAAGAAAGGGAGGGACAGGATGAGAAGGATAAGGAGCAGGCACGTCGTCGTAAGCCGCCACGTACCTGGGCCAACTGGCTGCCGGCTTATTTAATTTACATGTCAGTGTATCTGAGGGCGCGGCCGGAGTTGGCTATTCCGATGGTCCAATATTTGGACAATATATACAGGGCAATGGTTGATTTCCCGAGCCCTTCGTGGCTGGCTTATGACGAGGAATTCCGTATGCGGATTCCCCTCCACCCGGAGATGAGGTGGGACGAGCCGTGCCAGAGGCTTTGGCTTCTGTACATGACGCCCACGCGCCCCGCGCCAGGGGACAGATACCATTGCGGACATGCGGTCCAGCGAGCTGTCCCAGTACAGGTTACCCGCCAAGTGGCGGGGCAGGGGGTTCCAGCCCGCCTGCTGTGCTGGACTTTCTCGTCCAATGGTTCCTGTAATAAGAAGAATTGCAAATACAGGCATGAGTGTCCCACCTGTTCGGGCCCCCACGCAGCCTCCGCCTGTCCCAGGCCTGGGGGGACACGGGGCAGAGGGAGGGGCGGACAGTGGGCTGGCAAGGCTGCCACAGATGGAGCTGGTTCACCGAAAGGCCCCCTCCCCAATTAAGGTGGACATGTTGGAGCGTTGGCTCAAAGTGTACCCGAAGGGGGAGGATGGGGAGTATCTCCTTCAAGGCTTTAAGTACGGGTTCCGCATCCCTTTCATGGGTGATAGGTCCCCTCAGGATGCCCCCAATCTTTTGTCCCTCAAGGGGAGGGAGGAGGTGGCTGCTGCCAGTATTAGGAAGGAGTTAGATGCGGGCAGGGTCGCTGGCCCTTTCCCTTCACCCCCGTTTCCCAACCTTAAGGTGTCGCCCCTAGGCTTGGTTCCCAAAAAGTCTCAAGGCGAGTTTCGCCTTATTCATCATTTATCCTACCCAGCCGGCCGGTCGGTCAATGATGCTATCCCTGATGACCTTTGTTCAGTCAGGTATACGTCTTTTGACCACGCGCTGCGCATGGTGCGCTCGTGTGGCCCGGGTGCCCTGCTGGCCAAGTGCGACATTAAGTCGGCCTTTCGCCTCCTGCCGGTGCATCCGGGTGACTTTGAGTTGCTGGGTTTCAAATTTCGGGGCGAATATTATTTTGATAAGGCCATGCCTTTTGGCTGTTCCATATCATGCTCGGCCTTTGAGCGTTTTAGTACCTTCTTAGAGTGGGCTTTCGTCCGCAGGTCAGGGTCCCGGTCTGTAGCCCATTACCTGGATGACTTTTTATTCGGGGGTGAACGGGGCTGGGACACGTGCACACGTCTCCTCAACACGTTTCAGACGCTAATGGAGGAACTCGGTGTCCCTTTAGCGCCCGAAAAGACCGAGGGCCCATCTACCAAGTTAGTATTCCTGGGGGTGGAGATTGACACGTTAGCGCAGGCTTCTAGGTTACCGGAGGATAAGGTGTCCAGGATAGTGGCCCTTATCTCGGAGTTGATGGCCAAGCGCAAGGCATCACTGAGGGAACTGCAGGTGCTACATGGTCACCTAAATTTCGCTTGCAGGGTGGTCGCTCCGGGCAGGGCTTTTGCTCGACGCTTATGCGACGCCATGGCAGGGTTATCCAGGCCTCACCACAGAGTTAGACTTACCCGGGGTATCAGGGCAGACATGTTTGTCTGGTTACAGTTCCTGAGGGAGTTCAATGGGGTCTCATTTTGGAGGTCTGACCTCCTGGCATCCCCCAATTTTCAGATCCAGTCTGATGCCTCAGGATCCCTGGGTTATGGGATGTACTTCAATGGGAAGTGGGCCTATGGTGGGTGGCCACCGGCCTGGGCAGGCACTGATCGCCTGCGTGATCTCACATACCTTGAATTTTTTCCTATACTAGGGGCTTTGATGCTATGGGGCGAGGAATGGGCCAACTCGGTCGTGCATTTCTGGTGTGACAACGCTGCTGTTGTCCACATTGTTAATGCACAGACTTCCAAATCGCCCAGGGTTATGGACCTAGTGCGCCATTTTGTGCTGCGCTGCCTGCGCCGCAACGTTTTGTTCAGAGCCAGGCATGTCCCAGGGATTAATAATGATATTGCTGACGCTTTGTCCCGCCTGCAGATCTCCCGGTTCCGTGCCTTGGCCCCGGATGCGGAGGAATTTCCCTCGCCACTCCCGGACGAGATATGGACCATTGGCAAGGAGAGGTGAACCGGGCGATTGGCCTGTCACTAGCGCCACGCACGCGTAAGGCGTATCAACAAGCATTTAATTCTTTCAGGGCATTTGCTGCTCAATTTCACCTGCCAGAGACCTGGCCTATCCCGGTTGACCATGTTCTGCGGTTCATGGTCCACCTGCATGCTCTCGGCCTCGCACCTCGCACCATAGCATCCAAGCTCTCGGCGCTGGCTTTTATGGCCAAAGTAGGGGGTCATGTGGACAGCACCTCTGACTTCCGTGTGAGACATGTTTTGGAGGGGTGGGTGCGCGAGCGCGGGCGTTGCCCGGACGACCGGCACCCTATTTCCCCAGGGGTTCTTACCCAGTTGGCCCGGGGCTGGCCAAGCCTCTGTTTTGATCATTATGAGGCAGCCCTTTTTCATGCAGCCACAACGGTGGCATTTTTTGGAGCGCTCCGCATCAGCGAACTTGTGATGCTGTCTAAGGCGGATGCAAGTTGTAGGGCACTGGAACTCGAGGATGTCTATGTTGCCAAAGACTGGGCCCAGTTGAGGATACGTTCCTCCAAGTCAGATCAGCATGGCGTAGGCAGTGGCGTAAGACTGCTACGGTGTTCTTTGGCAGACATCTGTCCGGTTGGTGCCCTACAGGAGTTCCTGGCACTGCGTGGCATGCACCATGGCCCGTTTTTCTGTCACCAAGATGGGTCTCCCCTTACTAAATTTCAGTTTTGGAAGGTGACAGGCAGAGCCCTCGCCAGGGTGGGCCTACCAGGTGCCCGTTATGGCACACATTCATTTCGTATTGGAGCAGCCTCTACAGCAGCTGCTTTTGGGTACTCCGGGGTTGACATACGCAGCATGGGAAGGTGGGGCTCGCAATGTTTTCAGTTTTATGTGCGCCCACTTCCACCGTGAGTACCAATCCAATCACCTTACCTTCCCTTTTTCTCAATTTTTCTTACAGACCCTGGGTGTCGTGTTACACCGGTGACAGTATGGCTGGTTGGCCACAGCTATGTGCACAGGGCAGCGCGTTACGCTGCGGCGACAGAGTGGGGACCCCGACTGGGACTGGGTGAACACGCCAGTCTCACATGGCATGGTAAGCCTGGGATGTTATGGCGGGAGCTGCTGCCTTTCCTGTTTTCAAGCAGGAGTGCTGACCCGCCTGACATTCTCATCATACACCTTGGGGGCAATGATTTGGGTCAGGTCACCGGCTTATCGCTCAAGCATGCGATTTGCGAGGACCTTGCCTACTTGCACTACGTCTGGCCTGCCACAACCCTGGTTTGGTCGGACATGATCCCGCGCCATTCTTACAGAGGGGGCATTGACCTCCTGGCCCTTGACCGCGCTAGGCGCGCGTTCAATGGGGCGGTGGCGCGGTTCCTTGCCGACAAGGCTTGGGGACGGGTCAGTCGTCACCCCGCTATTAGCCTACGAAATTATGACTTGTATGCAGGGGATGGGGCCCATCTGTCGCGAGGAGGTATGGACCTCCTGTTGGGTGATTGGCGAGCAGGCCTGTTGACCGAGCTGACGGTCTGGGGGGGGGGCGTCAGGCCTTCTTTGAAGCCCCTCCGTGTGGCGGGTAGCACTGGTAAGATAAACAGTATGACCCACAGGTATCCGGCAGGTTCGCAATTGACTGGACAACACTAGACAGGAACAAATTAGTTAAACGTTGTCCGGTCAACGACGAACCAGGCGACGGGGTGATGGCGATAGCTAGCCAGCATGCATCACCCCGTGATTTCACGGATACGAGTCAGAGGGTGGGGTCATGAGTTAGATATTGACTACGGTCAACAATTTGTTTGTTGTCAACAAACAAATTGATACAAATTAATACATTGTAACCAATTGCCGTTGGCAATTTTGGGGTGGTACCTTACCAGTGTTACTTCGGCCTGCTTGCCTTAAGAATTATGATTGGTCGTTTTACCAATACAAATTTATAATTCGGATTAGGGCATTGAATCAATAAATGTGGCCCGATGCTGTTATCCACTTTCAATGTTGTCTGAGTCCGTTATTGGGGGGGGGGGGTGCGCCTGCAATGCAAGCACGGCACCAAAATGGCCGCCGCGCTCTTTGCGGGCCCCCCACAGGACGAAGAATCCGGGTAGTTTAGGGCGTGGCCAGCTCCCTTATAAAAGGGGTGGCCACGAGGCAGCCGTGCTGCCATTTTAGCTAAAGCGACGGAGCGGAGAAGTTTTTCCCCTCCACCCCCTCCCTAGTTAACAGTGTGATATTTTGGTCGCTTCGGGGCCGGGTGGGAATTTTTGGTTGGGACCCACATTGGCTTTCGGGTCCTGGCTTTTTTGCCCATCCCACACTGTTGCTATGGTTTGATATAGGGGTTCCTTTCGTTTCTACTGTTGACTTCGGTCACATTGGCGGGTAGCACTGGTAAGGTAAACAGTATGACCCACAGGTATCCGGCAGGTTCGCAATTGACTGGACAACACTAGACAGGAACAAATTAGTTAAACGTTGTCCGGTCAACGACGAACCAGGCGACGGGGTGATGGCGATAGCTAGCCAGCATGCATCACCCCGTGATTTCACGGATACGAGTCAGAGGGTGGGGTCATGAGTTAGATATTGACTACGGTCAACAATTTGTTTGTTGTCAACAAACAAATTGATACAAATTAATACATTGTAACCAATTGCCGTTGGCAATTTTGGGGTGGTACCTTACCAGTGTTACTTCGGCCTGCTTGCCTTAAGAATTATGATTGGTCGTTTTACCAATACAAATTTATAATTCGGATTAGGGCATTGAATCAATAAATGTGGCCCGATGCTGTTATCCACTTTCAATGTTGTCTGAGTCCGTTATTGGGGGGGGGGGGTGCGCCTGCAATGATTTCCATACAAGCAGATGCATCTTAGGATATCCCCCCCCCCCCAATTCCAAAACCAGGTTTTCCACTATTGTTTTGGATTTTGAAAAACATCAAGATAGGAATGATAAGTAACAAGACTCCATATCTTCTAAGCCTGTTTAAAATATAGAACATTAACACTTTCAACAATAATTAAGATTAACACACTACAATTTCTCCCTTATGGGTATAATAAAAACATACGAAATAGACATGCTGCAGGTCCTGATTGTCATATTACCTGAGACTTCATGAAAATGAATGGGTATCATAAAATAATAACCACCAGCAGCAGTGAAATCTAGCTACTTTAGCTACCAGTTAAAATGTCATCAGTAGCTTTAGCACTTGATGGAATGTTATACGCTTGACAACAGAGTACTGTATAATTAAAATCCAAATTACTTTTAAAAACACAAGCATTTGGCATATCTGAAATATACCATTTTGAAGGTGATCATGTTATTTATAAAGTCTGTCTACAGCCATCTTCTCTTCCATACACAAAAAAATAAAATAAAAGGGCCAGTCCAGCTGCTCTTCATCCCACTCAGTTCCAGATGGCTCCTACTCCAAGGTGTCTGCAGGAAACTGTTATTGTTTCTATTTCCAATATTCTTTACTATAACTTGAAATCTGTTTTGTATGAATAATATGGTTAAAGATGGAATCCTCTACTCACTAGTTGGGAATGCTCCATACAATATAACAGGTTTACATGCGACTATTCTCTGGATATCTATATGAAAAATCCTATACTCTAGCTAAGGTTGTTATAAGATGCAAATTGGAAAAATTCCATTATGCCCAATTTTTCCCTGACTTTTTGTTGATAAGCTTAACATCCAGCATGGAGAATTTGAAAGAATGATCAATATATCCTAACAGCTTCCTTGGTCCACAGAAACATACAGTGGTACCTCACATAACGAACATTTCGCATAACGAAAAATTCACATAATGAAGCGTTCGTTATGCAAGGGCAATACCCCGCATAACACAAAAAAACCGTTCGTTATGCAGGTTTTTTTGTAACCGGGGTATACCCTGTCTAAGGGAACCCTGGATAATGAACATTTTTGTTCGTAATCTGGGGCATCTCCCATTAGCTTCGCATAATGAAAAAAACCGCATAGCGAAGCAACTCGCAGAATGGAGTTTTTTCGTTATGCGGGGTTCTACTGTATTACGTTACTGATAGATATATCTTCTTTCTTTCAAGTCACAGTAAGAAGTGTGGGAGGTTAACAAGGGCTATATGTAGAGCGAGCAGTAAGAGACAAAACCAGATAGGAAACCTGCATTTTCATAGCAATATAGGAGACATTTCTTTTTAGAATGGTGGTAAACCTACAAATAAAACACATTTTACTCAGTGAATTGTGTCTTATTTTTTAGGCTTGGCAACTTTCGCTCAGTGAATTGTGAAACTTCCTGTTTTGTACAAACCATTCCAGGTGAGGTAGTGAGAGATTTTAATCTCTCCTTACACTTTAACTTGATCAATATGATCAATTTCTACCCCTTTTTTAAAAGGAGCTTTCATCACTTATTCGACAAAGGCCACTTTCAAGAGTCTCCTGACACAATGACTAGCTACTCAACGGCCAAATTCTGCTTACTTAGATGTAAGTCTCATTCTGTCAAATGGTACTAATTCACCAGCAAGTATATTAAGGACTTGAACACAAATATTTCAAGACACATACTCCCAGTAGACATTTAGAAGACAATAACATTCATTACTCTGAGAAATGAATCTCCTCACCAGTAGCATAATAACAGCAACTCCTTATTCTACATGGTTCCTTAATATGTGATGCATTTGATCTAAACCTTAAAGTTTAAAAACGTATGATGTTACGTATGTAACATCATATATGTTATGTTTTATACATAATACAGTTATAACACTAACAAAACAAATTTATCCAGAAAGAAACATTTCTTTTTAAGTGCCCACACTGTTGCAGATATTGGAAAGGAGTGAAAGCAGTAGTACACATCAAAAGTCAAAGGACACAAATAATTTTATCAGATTTTTGTCCAACCAACTCAAAGCCAGCATCGGTTTAGTCTGAAAAATAAGAACAATGGTTTAAATCCTTTTGCTTAACATTGTATGTGGCAACAAGAGTAGGCCCACTGAACTATTAGGGATTTGATGTGTCAAATCTCAGTAAATTACATTGGTTCAATGGATCTAATCTTCTTCTTCAAGTGCCGTATCCATTCCAGATATTGGTTATCATCATGTTGATAGTCTTCCTGCTCTTAACTTCTTGAAACAGTTCTTCCAAGGACATTCAACACTAGTCTCTCAGGTTCCACAGCCAGGAAGTCCATCTATGCCCAGGGCCTCTCTTCCGAGGGATCTTCTCTTGTATAGCAAGTTTGAGTATTCTCTATTTTAGGTCATTCCTCATGATATGCCCAAGGTATCGGAGCTTGCTTTCTTTGTTTAATTGTCATAAACAGTTCTTGTTCTTTATCCATCAGCACAACACTTCTACATTAATCACGTAGTCAACCCATGATATCCTTAGCAGCCATCTGTACATCCATATTTCAAAAGCTTCGATTTTCTTTTCAGATGCTTTACTCAATGTCCAAGCTTCAATTCTATATAGCAACACTGGGAATACATAACATCTCACTAGTTGGATTTTTGTAGTGAGAGTTAGCTCTCTATAGCATAACAAATGTCACATTTTTACAAAGGTGGATCTTGCTTTTTCTATTTGTATTTTAATCTCTACCTTGGGATCCCAATTTTCATTTAACATACTTCCCAAACAGAAAATTTTATCTACACTTTCAATTTCTTCTGTTCCTGCCTTTTGCTTGCCATGAGCTGGTGCTTGGACTAATCTAGTTGTGACTTCTCGAAGCAATAGGATTTCAGTTACAGATGCCAATAACAATATTATGATTAATTCATCCAAAGGGACTTAACTTCCCAACAATTTGTTTTTATTTATCAGAATCTGCTTCAAGTTGATTTTATGTTTGCCAAGAATTAGGTGGCACATCTATATATGTGTGTGTGTTGTGGGGTGAGTTCCTTATGGAAATCGACACCCCAGCACTGATTGCACCGGAAACTGTGCCCACGCCTACCTTGCACAGTCAGGGGTGCCGGCGTGGGGAACCGGCAGCCCATGTCAGGGTTTGGGACCCCGAAAAAGGGCTGCAAAGGCCCCCTTGGCTGGCAGAAATGGCCAGGGGAGATGGTATTGCACATGTGCCAGAGTTCGCACAGGCGCAAAAGCCTGCCCGGAGTTCTAGGACCAAATCCCTGCTGTTTCTGGCATTCTCTGACCTTCTCAGGCACTGTTGCAAGGCAAAACCTGCAGCCAAGGAAGGACTTCCCCCCCAGCATTTTGCCTTGCAGCAGTGCCTGGAAAGGTCAGAGAACATTGGGAACAGCATGGATCAGGTCCCCTTTCCCTCACAGAGGTCCTTCGACCTTTCCAGGTGCTGCTGCAAGGCAAAACGCTGGGGGGAAAGTCCTTCCTCAGCTGCAAGTTTTGCCTTGTAGCAGCGCCTGAGAAGGTCGGAGGACACTGGAAACAGCATGGATCAGGTCCCCCAGCCCTTGCAGAGGCGGCAGGGGAGTGGAGAGCCCAAAATGGGCAAAAGAAAACCATCACAATTAGGGTTTTTTTCACCCATTTCGCGCCCCCCCCCCCCCCGCCGCCGCCTCTGCGAGGGCCGGAGGAGCTTCTTCCATTAAGGAACAAAGAGCTTCTTCCATCATGGAATAATTGGTAGAGACTAACAACTACAATTAAATGTTCACAATGATGAATGTAATTCAGTAACAATGTTTTGAAAATTTAGCAGTTAATAATTAATGCTACTTGATTAAAATTTTACTTAATACGAATGTGAATGGATTTTTTTAAAAAAAATCATTTTTGAGCTGTAGTTCCAAAACTGAAATATAAAAATGCAAGTTGTGCTAGTCTTAATTCTTAATTTTGCAGGATAGACTTTTAGAACTATGTTCTTCATCTGAAAAATTGTTTTGCAAAGAGGACTACAAAACAGAGCTGTAAATAGGCTTTCAAAACATGCCAGATTCTGGGTTGAATTGGGAGTATATGAATATACATTGACATTTGGAGAAATAAAAATATTTCATTTTAAATGCCCATAAAACAGGGAAAGGGAAATAGGAAGTTGAATGCAAGTAAAAAGAAGATAATGGGATGACATTAAATTATGAAACCAGAGAAGAAAGACACATTCACCCTCTCAATGAAGGGCTTCCTTTGCACTCTTAGGAGATGTATAACCTTCTGTACATCAAACATTCCTACATTGAGTTTAGTTTTTCCAATAGGATAGGATTATGCTGAAAAGTGCACTGCCCCCTCCCACACACACACACACACACACACACACACACACACACACACACACACACAGTGGTTTATTTTCTGGACTCTGTGTATATTTGTATGTACACATATATATGTGAATGAACATGCACAAATACATGCACTTTGAATGTATGTGTTCTTGTCAGGCTTGGGCTGCTTTATTAGGTTAACAAGAAAAAGCAGCTTGATTTAGTGTAGCCCGGCATCAATCTCTACTTTCCTTGCAGACAAGCATTCTTCTATGGAATCACACTGTGCATTTAAAGATTCTGGCAATCACACTTTTCCAGTACAGATGAGGTTATGGTCCATACAAAAATAGAAATCTATATTAGCAAATGTCCTTCAGAGCCAGCTTCATTCCTTTCACATCCTGAAAGACATGATTGCCAGATTCAGTTTATGACTCAGGGCTCTGGATAGCTAATTATTCCTGTACCAAAGGAAGACAGCAACTGTGGGATGCAGTCCTTTGCTGTAGTTCAGTTCACTCCTTCCATCTGCTGTAATATGAAAACTGCCTGTTTCCTTCCAAGCTAAAAACTATGCCCATTTCTGTTTTGGGCAGTAAAGAGCCACAGTTTAAAACAAACAGAAATGAAGGGAAGAAAAATTAAAAATTCAAGATTGCTGAACCCCTACCAGAAATGGTGCATATCTGTAGCATGGCACAGTTAATCCTCCCTTTGATGTTTACCATATTGTCAAGCTTCACGGTGATATATAAAAATGACCTGTATAAATATTCTGACATTTTACTGTTGTTCTAACCTTTACCATTCACACCTTAGAACCTACTTTCCCTTCGTCTCTATTACCTGACATCCCTCAATAAAAATGTTTATTTGTGGCTGTGAAGTTGAAGGGTCATTTTGCTTCTGAGGCCACCTGAGGCATTTCTGGCCCATTAGTGTGAAAATTAATAGAAAGAGTTCCTCCTCTAGCTTAGAATGTCATACTTACAAATGTTTGGAAATCCAAACGTTCTGATGAATTAAGATCTGAATCAAGTTGAAAACCAAGCAACTTCAGGCATACTGGCTCTGGTATAACAAAGCCAAACCAGCACCCAGACTGAACGGGTTAGCTATGGTCAGCCCTAGTGCTAGATGATAGGGATTGTATATTTTTTTAATTTTTGGACTGCAACTCCCCTAATTCTTCATCCTGACTTGACAGACACCATACAGAAACCTAATGGTGAGTCACATTTAGGTTGCTGTAACGTATTATCTGTTGGGTACAACTCCCAAAATTAGAATTATGGGGTTTATAATTTAAAAGATCCAAAACTCACATCCTTACTTGATAATCTTTGTATATGTTTCTATGGATGACTAGAATGTATTGGACATTAGCATCCTGAACACTTGACCCCCTATGAAGTTACACCTACAGAATAACCTAAGGAGTGGTAATGACATGTTAACTAACAGATAAAACATTAGTTTAAGATTCAGACACTTACAATAAATATTTACAAGGATACTTACTGATATGAGAAAATGTTACATAAGAATATGTGCCCAGGTGTACTGCATTTTTGTCTGAGCAGCACAATCATCCATGTAATCACACAGAGGACTTGAAGCATAGAGGAACATGTGAATGTAGACTTCTGAGCCTTTTGGAAGTTCCTCTACAGCAAAACCAAAAGGCTCCCCAATGTCCTTTCTTCATTATAAAGTTTAAAGCCTGTCATAAAGGACACCTCAAAGAACTAGGCATGTAGCGTAATAGTCTGCACTAAATGACTCATGAGTGCACTTATAGCTTTTAAATAAATAAATAAATTATAGGAGCAAACTGAAAAAAGCAATTGTCTTTGGGAATAATGTTATTTTTAAAATAAATTAAACACATATATGTTTGGATTTTCTCTCTCCTTGAAATTCAGTCTGCTGACACTGTTACCCATAAACAAAAATATCAAATGACATTTTTTTCAATTTAATGCATTTAATATACAAAATAATTCTCTGCTGCTCAATTTTTAAAAGACCCACTTTCCATTTGTCTGCCCCTCCCTACACAAACTTAAAACCTCATTAAAATATACTTTTGAGAAGCAGTATTGAAGGGACTGCAAACTCCAACTCTAGGCCTTATGATTTCAAAAAAGTGCAGTCAGAAAGCAGTCTATTGTCTGTAACATACCTGTCAAGTATCCCGGATTGGCCAGGATTTCCCTTAATTCAGCACTGCAAACGCTACTTTCCCGCTGCCATCCCGTAATTTGACGGTGGGGGGAAATAGTTACTGCACATCCCCTTCTATGGAGAACCCTTCTATGTATGCGTAGAAGGCTTTTGCGCAGTATCCTTCTGCGCAGAACCCTTCTACACATGCGTAGGCTTTTATGCATGCATTGCAAGCGCGGCGCCAAAATGGCCGCCGCGCCCTTTGCGGGCCCCCCCCCACAGGACAGAGAATCCGGGTAGTTAGGGGCGTGGCCAGCTCCCTTATAAAAGGGGTGGCCACGAGGCAGCCGAGCTGCCATTTTACCTCAGCGACGGAGCGGAGAAGTCTTTTCCCCTGTGTCTCCGTCGCTCTTGAGCCTACCGGGAAGCCTTTTGGGTAGCGATTCTGCCTTGCCGGCTTCCCTTTGCTTCGGTGGAAATGCCTTCGAAGAAGAAGGCAGCTTCGAGTGCAGCTCGCGCGGTTAGGAGGCGCAACCCAGGTCGGAGGACCGCGGTGCTGCCTCCTCAGCAGCCGCCTTTGCTCGCCCCTGCCGGGGCCGGCTGAATGGGGTCTATTGCCCCTTCGCCCGGAGTGGGCAACCAGAGTGCGGGCGCGGAAGGGGTTCCGGCCCGCGGCCCGCGAGCGGTGGACACCGCTCCTCCACCTGCCCATCCTGTTCGGCCTACTCCTCTGGGGTCGCTCCCCTGCCTTGGCAGGTTTCTCACCGACCCTGCCGGGCTTTGGTGCTGGCCAATGGCCATATTCGGGTCCTGGGTACAGGGGCCTGTACCCACGCATGGACCAGGCGGGCCAGCCGGCCCTTCGTCCCAGGTGAATGTGGAAGTCAGGCGGGGGCCCCCCCTCCTTTGGGGTTCCTTTTGAGGCGCTGTCTTCAGGGGGACAACAGCCGACAGGGGGGGTTGAGCTGCTGCAGGCGCGTGGCGCGGTTTCGGCCACTGCCTCGCAGCTCCCCAGCCAGCAGCCAGGTGCAGGTTCTCCGGGGATGAGCTCTACGTCGGTCGTGAGCTCCGACGCCCCCAGTGGGCCGGAACCCCCGGTGGGGGCGGCCCGCGGGGGTGCAGCATGTGAGTATACGGTGTAAGCGAGTACATCCACACACATTCCCAATATGGGGGGGGGCTTTCCAATCGCCTTGGCCTCGCGCGGGTGGTGCGGCGGTGCACCCGCTGACGCATCACCCGGCGATGACAGCTAACACCCAGGGCCCCGTGGTGGGGGGTGTTCCCTACCCTTGGGGGAATGTTTTGGGTGGCCGGGTTGGTCCAAGCCCCTATTCCTTACTGATGAGTGACCACTTGGCACAGGCCGCCAGAGAGTAAATTTGGTGGGGGGAGTACGTGGATATCTTCTCATTCCTAAACAGTGTGCCCACCAAGGAGAGAGGGAGGGGCAGAATGAGAAGGATAGTGGCAGGCACGTTGTCGCAAGCCACCAAGTATGTGGGCCAAATGGTTGCCGGCCTGCATCGTATGCTTGGCGGTGTACCTTAGGGCATGGCCGGATTTGGCAATTCCGATGGTCCAGTATTTGGACAACGCCTACCGGGCGATGATTTACTTTCCGGGCCCAGCGTGGTTGGCTTGTGACGAGGGATGCCGTAGGCGGATCTCCCCGCACCCCGAGATTAGGCGGGATGAGCCAGGCCAGAGGCTGTGGCTTTTGTACGTGACGCCCACGCGCCCTGCACCCGGGGAGATATACCATTGTGGGCATGCGGTTCAGCGGGCGGCCCCAGCACAGGTCACCTGCCAGGGGGCGGGGCGGGGGGTTCCAGCCCGCCGGCTGTGCTGGACCTTTTTTGTCCAATGGCTCCTCTAAGGGGAAGACTTGCAAATACAGACAGGAGTGTCCCACCTGTGTTGGCCCCCATGCGGCCTCTGCCTGTCCCAGGCCTAGAAGGATGCGGGGCAGAGGGTGGGGCAGACAGGGGGCTCGCAAGACTGCCGCAGATGGATCTAGTTCACCGAAGGGCTCCCTCCCCATTTAAGGTGGACATGTTGGAGCGTTGGCTCACATGGTGCCTGAAGGGCGAGGATGCGGGTATCCTTCAGGGTTCTAGGCAGGGGTTCCGGATCCCTTTCATGGGTAATAGGTCCCCTCAGGATGCCCCCAATCTTTTATCCCTTAAGGGGAGGGAGGAGGTGGCTGCTGCCAGCTTGGACGAAAGGGTCTATGCGGGCAGGGTCGTTGGCATTGTCCCGCACCCCCGTCCTGGGGAGCATATTGTTCAATGATGCCATGCCTTTTGGCTATTCCTTTGGGGCTCGGTATTCGAGCGTTTCACCATTTTCCTAGATTGCGCTTTTGTCCGCAGGTCAGGGTCCCGGTCTGTAGCCCATTCCCTGGATGGTTTTATTCGGGGCTGAACGGGGCTGGGACACGTACCCACGTCTCCTCAACACATTTCAGACGCTAATGGAGGAACTTGGTGTCCCTTTAGCGCCCGAAAAGACCGAGGGCCCATCTCCACAGCTAGTATTCCTGGGGTGGAGAGTAACACGATAGCGCAGGATTCTAGGTTGCAGCAGGATAAGGTGTCATGGCTAGTGGCCCTTGTCTCGGTCTTGCTGGCCGGGCGCATGGCATCACTGAGGGAACTTCTGGTGCTACATGGTCACCCCAGTTTCACTGGCAGGGTCTTTGCACCGGGCAGGGTATTTGCTCTGCGCTGGTGCGACGCCATGGCGGGATTATCCAGGCCCCACCACAGGCTCAGATTTACCGGGGTATCGGGGCAGACATGCTTGTCTGGCCATAGATCCAGAGGTAGTTCAACGGGGTGTCATTTTGGGGTCTGATTTCCTGGCTCCCCCTTGCTTGCAGATGCGGTCCGATGCCTCACTATTCCTGGGTTTCTGGGATGTACTTCAAGTGGAAGTGGGCCTATGGTGGGTGGCCACCATCCTGGGCAGGCAAGGGTTGCCTGCATGGTCTCACGTATCCGGAATGTTTCCATATCCTGGGTGCTTTGATGCTATGGGGCAAGGGGTGGGCCAACTCGGTTGTGCAACTTTGGCATGGCAACGCGGCTGTTTTCCGCATCGTCACTGCACAGAATTCCAAATCGCCCGGGGTTATGGAGCTAGTTAGTTGGTTTGTGTTATGCAACCTGTGCCTCAACGTTCCCTTCAGGGCCAGGCATGTCCCAAGGGTTGATAATGATATTGCTGCTGCTTTGTCCCGCCTGCAGATCTCCCGGTTCCGTGCCTCGGCCCCCGGATGCGGAGGAATTTCCCTCGCCACTCCCGGATGTGAGATGGACCGTTGGCAAGGAGAGGTGAACCGGGCGATTGGCTTGTCACTAGCGCCATGCATGAGTAAGGCGTATCACCACGCATTTAGTTCATTTAGAGTATTATGTACCCGATTCTGACTGCCAGGAACCTGGCCTTTTCCAGTAGCCCATGTTCTGCGGTTCACGATTTACCTGTATCCCCAGGGCCTTGCACCACGCACCATAGCATCTCAGCTGTCGGGTTGGCTTTTATGGCCAAGGTGGGAGGTCGTGTGGACAGCACCAATGACTTCCGGGTGAGACATGTTGGGAGGGGTGGGTGCGCGTGCCCGGGCGTTTCCCGGGCGACCGCCACCCCATTTACCCAGGGGGTTTTTGACCCAGTTGGCCCGGGGCTGGCCTGGCCTCTGTTTTGATAGATGAGGCAGCCCACTTCATGCGGCTACAACGGTGGCCTTTTTGGAGTCCTCCGCGTCGGCGAGCTTGAGATGCTGAGTAAGGCGGATGCAAGAGTTTCCCAGGGTTTTTACCCAATTGGCCCGGGGCTGGCCTGGCCTCAGTTTTAAGAAATGAGGCAGCCCACTTTATGCGGCTACAACGGTGGCCTTTTTGGAGCCCTCCGCATCGGCGAGCTTGAGATGCTGAGTAAGGCGGATGCAAGATTTTCCCAGGGTTTTTACCCAATTGGCCCGGGGCTGGCCTGGCCTCTGTTTTGGAAATGAGGCAGCCCACTTCATGCGGCTACAACGGTGGCCTTTTTGGAGCGCTCCGCGACAGCGAGCTTGAGATGCTGTATAAGGCGGATGCAAGTGTAGGGCACTGGAACTCGAGGATGTCTATATTGCCAAAGACTGGGCCAGTTGAGGATACGCTCCTCTAAGACAGATCAGCATGGCGTAGGCAGTGGTGTAAGACTGCTACGGTGTTCTTTGGCAGACATCTGTCCGGTTGGTGCCCTACAGAAATTCCTGGCACTGCGTGGCAGGCACCACGGCCCGTTTTTTTTTTCTGTCACCAAGATGGGTCTCCCCTTACTAAATTTCAGTTTTGGAGGGTGACAGCCAGAGCCCTCACCAGGGTGGGCCTACCAGGTGCCCGTTATGGCACACATTCATTCCGTATTGGTGCAGCCTCTACAGCAGCTGCTTTTGGGTACTCTGGGGCTGACATACGCAGCACGGGGAGGTGGGGCTCGCACTGTTTTCAGTTTTATGCGCGCCCACTCCTGCCATGAGTAACAAGCCAGTCACCTTACCGCCTTTTTTCTCAATTTTCTTACAGACCCTGGGTGTCGTATTACACCAGTGACAGTATGGCTGGTGGGCCACAGCTATGTGCACAGGGCAGCGCGTTACGCTGCGGCGACAGAGTGGACCCCGACTGGGACTGGGTGAACACGCCAGTCTCGCATGGCATGGTAAGCCTGGGATGTTATGGCGGGGGCTGCGGCCTTTCCTTTTTCTGGCCTGAATGCTGACCCGCCTGACATTCTCATCATCTACCTTGGGGGCAATGATTTGTGCCAGGTCACCGGCTTATCGCTCAAGCATGCGATTTGCGAGGACCTCGCCTACTTGCATTATGTCTGGCCTGCCACAACCCTAGTTTGGTGGACATTATCCCGCGCCTTTCTATAGAGGGGGCGTTCACCTCCTGGCCCTTGACCGCGCTAGGTGCACGGTCAACGGGGCGGTGGCGCGGTTTCTTGCTGACAGGGCTTGGGGACGGGTCAGTCATCACCCCGATATTAGTCTACAAAATTATGACTTGTACGTAGGGGATGGGGTCCATCTGTCGCGAGGAGGTATGGACCTCCTGTTAGGTGATTGGCGAGCAGGCCTGTTGACCGAGCTGACGGTCTGGGGGGGGGGGCGTCATGTCTTCTTTGAAGCCCCTCCGTGTGGCGGGTAGCACTGGTAAGGTAAACAGTATGACCCACAAGTATCCGGCAGGTTCGCAATTGACTGGACAACACTAGACAGGAATAAATTAGTTAAACGTTGTCCGGTCAACGACGAATCAGGCGAAGGGGTGATGACGATTGCTAACCAGCATGCATCACCCCTGGGATTTCACGGATACGCGTCAGAGGGTGGGGTCATGAGTTAGTTATTGACTACGGTCAACAATTTGTTTGTTGTCAACAAACAAATTGATACAAATTGATACATTGTAACCAATTGCCGTTGGCAATTTTGGGGTGGTACCTTACCAGTGTTACTTCGGCCTGCTTGCCTTAGGAATTATGATTGGTCGTTTTACCAATACAAATTTATAATTCGGACTAGGGCATTGAATCAATAAATGTGGCCCTATGCTGTTATCCACTTTCAATGTTGTCTGTGTCCGTTATTGGGGGGGTGCGCCTGCAATGCAAGCGCGGCGCCAAAATGGCCGCCGCGCCCTTTGCGGGCCCCCCCCCACAGGACAGAGAATCCGGGTAGTTAGGGGCGTGGCCAGCTCCCTTATAAAAGGGGTGGCCACGAGGCAGCCGAGCTGCCATTTTACCTCAGCGACGGAGCGGAGAAGTCTTTTCCCCTCCACCCCCTCCCTAGTTAACAGTGTGATATTTTGGTCGCTTCGGGGCCGGGTGGGAATTTTTGGCTGGGACCCATATTGGCTTCCGGGTCCTGGCTTTTTTGCCCATCCCACACTGTTGCTATGGTTTGATATAGGGGTCTTTCTGTGTTCCTAATGTTGACTTTGGTCACATTGGCGGGTAGCACTGGTAAGGTAAACAGTATGACCCACAAGTATCCGGCAGGTTCGCAATTGACTGGACAACACTAGACAGGAATAAATTAGTTAAACGTTGTCCGGTCAACGACGAATCAGGCGAAGGGGTGATGACGATTGCTAACCAGCATGCATCACCCCTGGGATTTCACGGATACGCGTCAGAGGGTGGGGTCATGAGTTAGTTATTGACTACGGTCAACAATTTGTTTGTTGTCAACAAACAAATTGATACAAATTGATACATTGTAACCAATTGCCGTTGGCAATTTTGGGGTGGTACCTTACCAGTGTTACTTCGGCCTGCTTGCCTTAGGAATTATGATTGGTCGTTTTACCAATACAAATTTATAATTCGGACTAGGGCATTGAATCAATAAATGTGGCCCTATGCTGTTATCCACTTTCAATGTTGTCTGTGTCCGTTATTGGGGGGGGTGCGCCTGCAAAGAAGGGTTCTGCGCATGCGTAGAAGGGTTCTGCGCAGAAGTCTACTGCGCAGGTCCCGTATTCTCCAGAGCCGTGCTTGACAGGTTTGCTGTAATATGAGACAGTCCTTCGTTTTAATAAGGTGCCACTGCTGTAACAGTTTTGTTGTGTGAAAAATCAACACAATAATTCTTTATTTACACAAGTACAGTAAAACCCTTACTTATGAAAAAAAAAGACGGTTCCGTAGGCTTTTGCTTAAATCGGTTTTTTATGTAACTCTAAGCAAACCCATAGGAAAAATGAATTTTGTATGTAAATCAAAGCAAACCCATAGGGAAATGAATTTTTATGTACCTCAAAGCAAACCCATAGGGAAAAAATATTTATGTAACTCGAAGCAAACCCATAGGAAATCGTGTAAATCGGAACATAATTTTAGCACAACATCATTATGTAAGTCGAATTGTATATAACTTGAGGCATATGTAAGTCGGGGTTTTACTGTACAATGAAACCCAGAGAGACCTGAGGCAACTGATGACACATTTCACTAGCTAAGGCATATTGTATATTTAGTCTGCACCTTGGTAAAAATTATATATTCAGATTAGTATCAAGGTTTCCAGTGAGCTACTTCTACAAATCTGCTAACAATTACAGTAGCACCCCGTATAACAAACAAAGCTCCGTTCCATGGAGCTCTTCATTATATGATTTTTTTCGCTATTTGAATTATATTGGCGATATCCTGCATAACGGAAAAAAATTCGCTATATGGTTTATACCCTGTATAACGGGGAGGGGGGAGGAATGTTCGCAATGCAGGGTAAACCCAGCATAACAAGTTTTTTTGTTATGTGGGGTATCGCCAATAGCGCCAAAATGCTTCATTATACACATTTTTCATTATACAAAGTGTTTATTATACCGGGTACCACTGTATTTCCTTCAAGTCATATGGGAAGCACAATGAAAACACCTGCTCCTAAAAATTGTTGCACTGTGGATACTTTTAATTTTATTGTTGTTTTTTAAATTGACTGGATTTGTATCCTGCCCCAATTAGTACAAACACACTACTTTGGGTGGCTCACAATATTACATAAACCAGTCAGTATACAAAATCACAATAATAATTAATCCATACAAATAAAAACATAGCTAATAGAACAATACAACAAAAACAAATAAGTTATCTAACTTTTTAGAAGTTAAATGAATCTTGCCTATTTAAACAATATTTCAAAATTATTTCCTGAATTGTCATTTGTCCATAGTGTTTTCTTACAAAAAATATTGTGAAAGTTACTGTCATCCACAATGAAAGTCATAAAGTATAATAAATTGCTAGGGCAACTCTCAAATATATTCATGATCCAGGGTTCTGTTCTGTATAAAACAAGTTATTTTTAAAGTTTTGGAAATTATGGCTATTTATCCTCTTCTTTGCTCCTCATGTACACATCCACAAAGATATCCTTAACCAAGTGCAATTTATTCTTGGATTTTAATCAATGCATGCAGTACAGACATGACAGCCACAGAATTGTGATAACTTTAACGCATGAATTTAAGATAAATTATGCTGCCACTCTATGCATACTCTCTTAAAAGTCTTTTTGACCACAATAGGATAAATGAATGAATATGCATAGGATTTCACTACTATGATAAACATATGAAAAGCAATTTATTCAAGAACTATTGCAGAATGTTTCAATGAATTAAGGTTGGCTAGATAGCTTAATTATTTAAATTAGAAGTTTGATTTCCTAGAAAAACCAATCTGTGTAGTCAAAGGCAAGCTGCACGGTCCCAGGGTGCCCTGAGAAGCAGAGAACTGCAAACCACCCCAGAGTATGCTACGCTTAGAAAATCCTAGGAAGGGTCACCGTATGTCAGAATTGACATAAGAATAATTTCGTGTCATAAATTATTCTGGGTTTAAAGGATTTTTACAGAAGAAACTCCACTCACGAAACACCTAAATGAGGCTCCTGTCATGTCCCCAGGCACTCAATCCATCATGCGTTACCTGGGTCTCAAACTGCTGACTTGCCAGCCTTCCAGCTAACAAGGCGCTTGATGATTATCACTCAATAACTCAGACACTTCAATTATTATTTCATTTATTACATCATTTTCACAGTTGATGGATGTGAAATAATGACAAACAGGGAAAATTCCATTAGTGTGAATTAGTTTAAGGTGGATCCGTTTGCTATTAAGTGACCCACACACTGTGATCATGGAATCATCTCCTGCGGCACGTATGAAATGAGACATGCAGTATTTGGCACCAGGACTGCAATGGACTGCCGCAGCCTTGAGGATATTAACAAGATGTGCCTTCACAGCCAGTCCATCTGGTATGGTCTCTTCTGCCTCCATGACCATTGGGAATCAGAATAGTGAAGTGGTTCCTCCTCCGCTCATTTTGTCATTGGGCCAAATATGATGGTTTCCAGTGGCATTTCCTCCCCTGAGGGGGACCATCATCCCATCTAAAGGGGCTCATCCGCCCATAGCTATTGGCCCCTTTAGTGAGTCAGGTTATTTACCACTGCCCAACACTAAGCATTGAGCAGTTGGCTGTATGGTCTACTCCAGGAGTTCTCAACCTTTTTAAGCCAGGGGTTGGGTCATGCTCCCTCAGGCAGCTTTGGGGACTGGATGGCCATTTTGCCCTTCCTCCATGACATGGCACTTCCGAGTGTGTTGGAGGCATTGGGAGAGGGCAACATGAAATGGCACTGTGGGCCACATCCAGCCCATGGGCCGCAGGTTGAGAATCCCTGGTCTACTCCATTACTGTAGTGGGATGTCCGGCCAGACAAAATAAGGGGGAAAATACTATAGGGGAAAAAATACTATAGCATTAACTGGAAATTCTATTCTGCTGGTATCTGCAACTTCAAAAGCCATGCTACATTCTGTGGCACTAAGATGCCAAAATGGTTTATGCTTTTAAAACTGTAGCTGGTCTATGAAGGAGACAATTGTTTGTCTTTTAGCTACTGCTGTGCAATAGCGGTACAGTAAATGTCAGAAACAATAAGGGGGTGAGAAGCAGGAAATAAAGAAGAAATTATCGCCTAATTTTCTGGGAGACAAGTCCAACGCTCTTTTGCCTTTCTTTTTTGTTATGTTTAAAATTAGAAGAAAAGAGGGAGGAAACACTACTGGAAAGGATTTTGAATAAAATTAGCACCATGCTTCATCATAAAGAGTCAGAATACATTTTCATAACTAATCAATGGCTTTTTATAATTCACCACAGTGACAAAATGTGGATGAAAAATGCTTGATATTACAATACATAGGATTAAATATTGATTTACATGAATGGGCTTATGTCACTGAGACAAAATTTATCTCCTCTGAAGCCTCTGTTGATGGTTGATGTCTCCCTCCCTCCTTCCAGGAAGAAGCAAAATGGCTGCCTCTCTGAAGCTGTTGGGACAAAATGGCCACCACAAAATGGCCACCACCATCGTGCAGGCAAAACAGAATGGCCATCCGGCCCCCTCAGCTGTCTGAGGGAGCATGAACCAGCCCACGGCTTGAAAAGGTTGAGAACCCCTGAACTAGACTAAGAGATTCCTTAAAATATAGTGCCCCCCTTCTATCTATTTATGTCTTAACATTCAGAAGATGGATAACCTGCAACTGTTGCAGCCTGTGTATAACCAATGGTTCTGGAACCATGAAATGAAGGTCACAATAAATTATGGAGTCTCTTACAAGGTTATTTCTGAATTATTTTAAGGTTAGTTATGAGTGCTACTTTGAAACTTCATTTATTCCTTTATATTTGCTGTGGAACACAATCTTTTAAGGCTTCAATATGCAGCACTGTGGATATTGGTATGTTGCTCAGCAGCATTATAAAGAAAGATGCAGTGATAGATTGTAAACTTTGGCATCCAGCATAGCCACTGGCCATACTGGCTATGGGATTGTGGTAGTTGCGGCCCAAAAAAAGAAAGCATTTTCTGTATCTGGGTCTACTAGTATATCTTGTTCTATCTTATGCCCATCCTTTGTGACTGATAAGATCTCTCCAGGGTTTCAGAGTGAATTCTTTCTCAGCAGTCTGCCATTGAATTATAGCTCCAGAACACTATTTTTAATAGCATGTCAAACTATATCCCCCCGTGACTAGTGGGTGGGGGACATTAACCATGGTATATCATTATTACATCTGAAATTAGAGGGTACAATATTTGTCTGAGAGTAAAGACCCATCAAAAACTGTCAAAATCCTAACAAGAATATGCTAACAAATATGGAAATATGTGGAAGAAGATTCCTAAAATTTTGTGGTTGTTCAATAAGTTTATCATTTAACTTCCATATGTGGGTTTTCCTTTGATTTCCAAAGGCCACTACAGTATTTTGGTTTTGGCATGACTTAGGGACAGGTGTTCTCTTACTCATAATTGACTTAATTTATCCAAAAGTCTTTTCATGACATTTATTGTGCTAGAGACTATTGCTTGATATCCCAAATTTGGTGGGTAAGGGGGAATTCAAGTCCGTTCAATCTATATATATAAAATTGAGGGTTAACTGTTGGAACTTGCTATAGGCTCCTTAGCCAGGCCCCACTAGCCTGCACCCTCCATTCGGGAACACGTCTGAACTGGGTACGCAGGTAAACGCAGGATTGAGAATTGTGCCAGTGGTGCAGCAGCCCCACAAACGTGAAAAAAGGGAAACAACTTCATTTCCCAACGTTCCTTGTGCTGTGCCACACCAGAGCCAATCAGCCCCAGAGGCTCTGCCGCAGTGAGGTGCAAGGAACATTTGGAAACGCACTGCGGCCAATCAAAACAAAACAGTTTTTAAAAAACGTAGCACAAACACAAAGCATAAACCCATTACTACAAGCCCCAGTGTCCTGCGCACCAACCACCCTTCTTTCCCTCACCAACGGCGCCTGAAGGTCCCGATTGGAGCTTTGGAGCTTCCCCTTTAATATCAGTGGGTGGGGGGTTGCGATCCCCCCTCTGCTGCCTCCCCTAGAGTTGGGAGGTTTGTGGGGACAAAAGGGGAATGTCCCCCCCCCACACACTTCTGGAACCAGGAGACCAGGGAAAGGGGATCGATCCCCCCCCAAAAAAAACCCATCTTTAAAGAGAAGAAACCAAGTGGTTTCTTCTCTTTAAACACGGAGTTTTCTTTAGGAGGGGGGGAACTGATCCCCTCTCCCTGGTCTCCTGGGTCCAGAAGGGTTGTGGGGACATACCCCTTTTGTCCCCACAAACCTCCCAAACCCCGGGGAGCCAGCGGAGAGGGGGATCGACACCCCCCACCCACTGATATTAAAGGGGAAACCCGATCTACTTTCACGACTCCACACAATCAAAGCACCATAACACAATAAAGCCCGTGGAAATAAACCAACCACCCCCCAAACACAACAACAACAAAAATTATAAAAATAAATAAATAAATATCCAAAAATACCTTTAAACACAATCAAAAACATCCAAAAATACACAAAAACAATACAAAGTAAACAAAAACAATCAAAAACAAAACAGTCAAAAACAAAACAAAACCCAAACATGCACACACACCCTGCACACACAAAATAAAGAAAACAAGCCAAATCAACAGCACACGTCCTACCTGCATGATGACTGGAAACGAAATGAATAAAGAAAGAGACTACTTACTGGAAGAAGCTCCACCCAGAGGCCAGGAGAGAAAAAACAGTACCACCACCACCTGCTGGCCACAAAAGTAAAAACAATTCAAAAACACACAACAGCCCCAAACAAAAGGCCACAACAGTAAAAACAAATCAAAACAATAACAAAAAATCACAATTTTACACAAAAGGTCACAATAATGTTGTTGTTCAGTCACACAGTCGATTCTGATCCTTTGCGACCCTATGGACCATTGTTCTCCAGGCGCCTTTGTCCTCCACCTTCCCCCTCAGCACTCCTAGTTCTGTGCCCACTATGTCTACAATACCATCTAGCCATCTCATCCTTGGCCTCCCCCTTCTTCTTTTACCCTCCACCTTTCCCAACATCAAGGCCTTCTCAAGTGAATCCTCCCTTCTCATTTGATGTCCAAAGTACTTTAGCTTCGTCTTTACTATTTGACCTTCCAATGAGCAGTCAGGGTTGATTTCTTCAAAGATTGACCTTTAACCTTACAACACAATTTAAAACAGCCCGGCAACGCCGGGCAACCTCTGCTAGTTCTTTATAAAATGTGGCATGTCAGCTGGAAGTGAAGTGTTAATAGCTTGAAAGTCTGAAGCACAAATAACTTACTCAAGCAAGGAGTAGGCAAGGTGAACAGTTCAACTGGTCTCTCTCTCTCCCTTATCAAGTTAATAAAAATAATTCTAGATAAAAGCTGAAGTCTCCAGAGAAGTTGTAGCAACTCCCTAATAATGCTTCAGAGCCCACAAGCTCTTAAACTATAGAAAAATGCAAAATATATAAAATAGCTTGACATTGTATTGATCAGATGTCTCAAAATGTGGCTTATATCTGGTTATTATCAAGTAGATCATGGATGCTAAGTTTTAGAATACTAGTTCAACAAGAGTCATTTCATATGCAATAGAATTTTAAGATGGATTGCTCTGCCTATTGAGCTGTTCCCATTTCCCAGCAGGATTCTGGCCTCAGAGTATGATGGGGTAGAAAAACATTGTTTAATGGTCAAAGGTCAAAATCTGGTTGAAATTTTTTCTATATAATGAAGCTCACTAGATGTTTTGAACCCATGAGCAGCACTCAGCCTAATCTACCTCAAGTTGATCTGAGTCTATGAAACAGATCAGGAAACAAGTGAGATGGAATAGAACAAAGCTTTCCTTCCCCAAAAAAATTCATTTATTTCTGCCAAGCTTGTACTAAAGCACATCATGTTGCATTTACTCTACATATCTCCCAATATCCTCTGCCTAGCACTCTTCTCACAATAAGTGCCAAATATGAATGAGAGGATAAAGGAATGAAAACAATGTCAACATTCATGATAATAAAGTAGGCCTGACTGAAGATGGGTCATTGATTCGTATATATAGTTTGGAAAATAATATCTCATTATGAAGAGCATTTCTCTCGCTGTGTGTGTACATATTTAAAGGGTATTTTCCTATTAACCAACAGACTTAATACTCTTTAAAGGAAGGCACAAAAACATGTTGCTGTTGCACAAAAATTTCATTTCCCAAAATCAGCTCTCAATCTAAATACAAAATGATCTATTATTTGGATGTTAAGTTAAACTTCCCAGAGTTTAGGTGCCAAAGATCTGAATCTATTTCAAATACAAACATTTTAACCATTTTCAATTATCTCATAATAGAAAGTTTGCCATCAAATCTGCTTAAACTGGCATCTTGTCACAAATTTCAGGAGAAACAAGACAGCCTGTCAGCTACTACTTTTGATATACCCAGATGAATATTTTTCATTTTAAAACTAGTCACCGTTGAAGCTTGTTATGTTTTCAAATTTTGCTTCAATTGCCAACAGTAAAAATGAGTGGCAAACACATTCCTTCTACAAGACCCGAAAGAAGAAGGCGAGTATGATGAAGCAGGAACTTCAGCAGAAGCACTATGTCCTACTGTGCAATTTTATACTCTCCTTGAAATATTGACTGATGCAGAAGTAAGCATCTGATAGAAACTGTCCTCATTCCAAATTGCCCCTCTATTGTCTTCACATCCAGGGAGGTGCTTTACTGTGAGGGACTCTGATGCAATAGAGGCCCCTGGCTCTGTTGTTGTTCTTCAGTTGCACAATCAAATCCGGCCCTTTATGACCCCATGGACCACCACACGCCAGGCTCTTCTGTCATCTGCAATCCTTCTTAACCTGCCCAGATCTATGCTCACTGTGTCAACGATGCCATATAACCATCTCATCCTCTGCCTCCCCCTTCTCCTTTTGCCTTCAGTCTTTTCCAGCATCAGGGCCTTCTCCAGTGAGTCCTCTCTTCTCATTTGGTGGCCAAAGTACTTGAGCTTCAGCTTCAGAATTTGTCCTTCCAAGGAGAAGTCAGGGTTGATTTCCATTAGGGTTTACTGATTTGATCTCTTTGAAGTCCAGGGGACTCTCAAGAGTCTCCTCCAGCACCACAGTTCAAAGGTGTCTATTCTTCTGTGCTCAGCCTTCCTTATGTTCCAGCAATCACCACAATACATTACTACTGGGAAGACCATTGCTTTGACAATGCGGACTTTTGTTGGCAGGGTGATATCTTGCATTTTTATTATGCTGCCTAGGTTTCTCATAGCTTGCCTCCCAAGAAGTAAGCATATGTTTCTCCCAGCCATCTTAATTCCAGTGTATGCTTCATCCAGCCCTGCATTATGCGTGATGTACTCTGCATATAAGTTAAATAAGCAGGGTGACAATATACAGCCTTGTCGTACTTCTTTTCCTATTCTAAACTAATCATTTGTTCCATATCCTGTCTTAACTGTCGCTTTTTGACCCACATACAGATTTCTCAGAAGACAGATGAGGTGGTCTGTTACTCCCATCTCTTTAAGGACTTGCCACAGTTTATTGTGATCCACACAATTAAAGGCTTGGTGTAGACAATGAAACAGAAGTAGATGTTTCCCTGGTACCACCTTGCTTTCTCCGTGTTGGCAATTTGTTCTCTAGTTCCCCTGCCTCTTCAGAACCCAGCTCGTACTTCTGGAAGTTCTCGATCCACATACTGCTAAAGCCTAGTTTGTAAGATCTTGGCCCCCGCATAAGGTTTTTGATCATTGTTGTCACTTCTTCAATAAAGTGGCCTGTTTTTTATTCCAAGCTGTTGTCTTGACTGTTCTTTGGGGGAGGGGGGTAGCCGAGCAAGGGGACTTTTGCGATAGCATCTGCTGAGAGCGAGGGGTCTTTGCCTGGCTCCTCACCCCTCCTTTCAGTGGGAGGGGCAATGGCGTGGAAGTTGTTCATTGGGTGGTTTATCCTCTGGAGGGGGTAGCTGAGAAGATCAGTGAGAGCAGGATAGCAGAGTTCATTGTGGGTTGGGATTTGTCGCCCTCCTTCCCTCCCTGAAAACTGAAGCAGGCTTCGGCTGGTCGCAATCTTGATTGTGCCAAGTAAGAATTTTGGGACCCAATGATTGGCCGGCCGGTCTGTCTTACCTTGCATCAATGACTAAGGGTTAACAGGTGCTAGTATTTTGGCCTGTCGGAAAGCACGGAGGATGGAATTAACATCGCCAAGGGGAGGAGTAGATTACGCAAGATTCTGGCAAGTAGAGTAGGCTCTGCCCTGGCTGGGGCGTGGCCTAGGTAGGCTCCTCCTTTCTTATTTGGGTTAGGACTCTGTGCTTCTGGCCCCCGCATAGGGTTTTTGATAATTGTTGTCACTTCTTTAATAAAGTGGACTGTTTTTTTTATTCCAAGCCATTGTCTTGACTGTTCTGGGGGGTGGGGGTAGCCGGACAAAGACGAGAGCTCATTCCATCATGCAGTACTCAGGAATCAAACTGTTGACCTCCTGCCTTCCAGTCAGCGTCTTGGCCACTTGAGTCACTTTTTATGTCAGATTAATTTCCCTCAAATACTGTTCCTTAGTCTACCAGCCTAGTTGTAAAATGTTCATAAAGAGTCTTTAGGTCTAGCTTGCTAAGCAAGTATTAAAAACTAGCAACATTCTTCAGATTACAAGTGGGTAGGGGCTCAGTTTCTTTCTGGGGATCTTCCCAGATGCAGCAAACCATCATCAAAATGGATGTCTCAACCATACCTGTCAACCGTTCTGCGCAGGTCGCCTTCTACGCATGCATAGAAGGGTTTTATGCTTGCGTAGCCCCCTTGTATGCATGCGTAGCCTTCTACACAAGTGGTGTAGCCTTCTACGCATGCATAGAAGGGTTCTACGCAAGCGTAAAACCCTTCTACGCAAGCGGCATAGCCTTCTACGCATGGGTAGAAGGGTTCTATGCAGGTGTAAAACCCTTCTATGCATGCGTAGAAGGTGACCTGCACCGAAGGGCTGCGCAGTACCTTCTTTCCCCCGCTGCCAAATTCCGGGGTTTTGGCAGCGCGGGGCAGGAAATAACGCAAATCAGTGCCGAAAACCGTGAAATCCCGGCCAATCCGGGAAGGTTGACAGGTATGGTCTCAACATGCCAAAAGATCAATATGCCAAAGAAAAGTAAATAAATCATCATCCTTGGAGCAGGGATATGAATCAGTAATCAGCAGTATAATATTAAAAATGTGCCTGTAACTATCATTCATGCGATAGAAAAGGAGTGCAATATTTACAACAATAAAAATAATATAAAAGCAATTGATGCTTTAAAAATAATAAGATACCATTCTGTACACTCTGTACAGCCATCCCCAGGAGGGGGTGAAGAGGAGGAGGAGAGCCGGGCAAGCGGAGAAGGGGCCTGCCGCCGCCGCCGCCGGGCAGCCATCCCCAGCCGGGGGGTGGGGGGTGAGGAGGAGGAGGAGAGCCAGAGTCTCAGGCAAAGGCTAAGTAGCTGATATGAAATGTAGAAGACCTAATATAGCAACTGACATAGAGACTTTATACTGACTAAACATAGAAACTGACAAAGAGACTGTGTTTTAAAGTGTGATAATATGCATGATAATATGTTGTCTTAAATGTCTTAAATGTTTTAAACTTTTAAAAACTGTGATAAAATGTATGAGGAGGGAAAAATGGCGTAGACACCGGCAAACCACGCCACAAATCTTGCCAAGAGAACCCTATTGACCAAAACAAAAGGCAAAACAAAAGGGCAGGCTAGGTGATACAGGATGCTTAACACCACAGAGGGGAGGAAGGGGAGGGACAGGAAAGGGGGAGGGGAAATGCAATGTTGTAAGGAGCAATACTGCATAGGGACATGGAATGTGAGATCAATGAACCAAGGTAAACTGGAAGTGGTAAAAAATGAAATGGAAAGAATAAGCATTGACATCTTGGGCATCAGTGAGCTAAAATGGACAGGGATGGGCGAATTCAGCTCTGGAAACCATCATATCTAATATTATGGACAAGAAAACCTTAGAAGAAATGGAGTAGCCATAATTGTCAATAAAAGAGTGAGAAAAGCAGTAATGGGATACAATCTCAAAAATGACAGAATGATGTCAGTCAGAATTCAAGGTAAACCTTTCAATGTCACTGTGATCCAAATATACGCACCAACCACTGGTGCAGATGAAGCCACAATGGACCAGTTCTATGAGGACTTACAACACCTCATAGAACAGACACCAAGAAATGATGTCCAAATTATATTAGGAGACTCGAATGCCAAAGTAGGAAATCAAAAAGTGGAGGGAATAACAGGCAAATTTGGTCTTGGAACACAGAATGAAGCAGGGCAAAGATTGATAGAGTTCTGCCAAGAGAATGCACTGGTCATAGCAAACACTCTCTTCCAGCAACACAAGAGGCGACTTTACACATGGACATCACCAGATGGCCAACACCGAAACCAGATTGACTACATACTCTGCAGCCAAAGATGGAGAACCTCCATACAGTCAGCAAAAACAAGACCTGGAGCAGACTGTGGCTCAGATCACAACCTATTGATCGCAAAATTCAGGCTTAGACTAAAGAAAATAAGGAAAACACTGAGACCAGAAAGATATCACCTAGACAGCATCCCTAAAGAATACACGGTGGAGGTGATGAACAGATTTAATGGCTTAGATTCGGTAGACAGAGTACCAGAAGAATTATGGACGGAGATGAGGGACATCATGCAGGAAGCAGCAAAGAAAACCATACCAAAAGAAAAGAAGAGTAAGAAAGCAAAGTGGTTGTCTGATGAGGCTCTTAAAATAGCAGAGGAAAGAAGGAACGCAAAAGCCAAAGGAGAAAGGAAAAACTACAATCATTTGAACACAGAATTTCAAAGAAAAGCAAGGAGAGATAAGGAAAACTACCTCAAAGAACAGTGCAGAGAAATGGAGGAAAACAACAAAAGAGGCAGAACCAGAGATCTTTTCAAAAAAATCGGGGAAATTAAGGGAACATTTAAAGCAAAAATGACCATGATAAGGGACAAAGAAGGAAAGGAGCTAGCTGATGCAGAAGAGATCAAGAAAAGATGGAAAGAGTACACAGAAGAACTCTACAAAAAAGACCTCAACACTCCTGATAATCACAATGATGAAGAAGTAGAACTTGAGCCAGACATCCTGGAGAGCGAAGTCATAAAGGCCCTAAAGAGCACTGCAAACAACAAAGCTAGTGGAGATGATGGTATCCCAGTTGAATTTTTCAAAGCGCTAAAAGATGACGGCGTCAAATTACTGCATTCAATATGCCAGCAGATTTGGAAAACAAAACAGTGGCCACAGGACTGGAAAAGATCAGTATACGTCCCAATCCCAAAAAAGGGCAATGCCAAAGAATGTTCAAATTATCAAACAATCGCGCTCATCCCACACGCCAGTAAGGTGATGCTCAAGATAATACAGGATAGACTTCAACAGCATGTGGAAAGAGAATTACCAGAGGTGCAGACCGGTTTCAGAAGAGGCAGGGGGACTAGAGACCACATTGCCAACATACGCTGGATCATGGAGAAAACAAAGGAATACCAGAAACAAGTTTACTTTTGTTTTATTGACTACACTAAGGCATTTGACTGTGTGGACCACAACAAGATGTGGCAAGTAATTAAAGAGATGGGAATACCAGAGCACCTCATATGCCTCCTGAGAAATCTGTACATGAACCAAGAAGCAACAGTTAGGACAGAACACGGAATGACAGAGTGGTTTGGAATAGGAAAAGGAGTAAGACAAGGCTGCATTTTATCACCATGCCTATTCAACCTATATACAGAGCACATAATGAGCAGTGCAGGGATGGAGGAATCACAATATGGGATTAAAATCGCTGGGAGAAACATCAACAATCTGAGATATGCAGACGATACCACCCTAATGGCAGAAAGTGAGGAAGAGCTAAAGAATCTCTTGATTGGGCTGAAGGAGGAGAATGCAAAAGCTGGCTTGAGACTCAATATCAAGAAAACCAAGATAATGGCAACAGGCCCCATCAGTTCCTGGAAAATAGATGGGGAAGAAGTAGAAGCAGTGACAGATTTTACTTTCTTAGGATCAAAGATCACTGCAGATGGGGATTGTAGCCATGAAATAAAAAGGCGACTGATTCTTGGGAGACAAGCAATGAGAAACCTGGGGAACATAGTGAAAAGCAGAGACATCACATTGAAAACAAAAATTAGAATAGTCAAAGCAATGGTTTTCCCAGTAGTAATGTACGGATGTGAGAGCTGGACAATTAGGAAGGCTGAACGCAGAAGAATAGATGCCTTTGAAATGTGGTGTTGCAGGAGGGTTTTGAGAGTCCACTGGACAGCGAGGAGAACAAATAGGTCAATCTTAGAAGAAATTAACCCTGACTGCTTATTGGAAGGTCAAATAGTAAAGATGAAGCTAAAATACTTTGGACATCAAATGAGAAGGGAGGATTCACTTGAGAAGGCATTGATGTTGGGAAAGGTGGAGGGCAAAAGAAGAAGGGGGAGGCCAAGGATGAGATGGCTAGATGGTATTGTAGACACAATGGGCACAGAGCTGGGAGGGCTGAGGGGGATGGTGGAGGACAGAGGCGCCTGGAGAACAATGGTCCATAGGGTCGCAAAGGGTCGGAACCGACTGTGCGACTGAACAACAACAACAGTCTTCAAATGAATTTTTTAAAGTGAAACTTTAAACTTTGCATCTATGGTGTCAGAAGCAACAGTCAACAAAGTTGTGAATTTGCTTTGCAACAAGGCCAGAACTCAGTTTTCGAAAGAGATTTCATGAGACAATCTGAGAAGAAATTGTCACCCAGTTTGTTGTTTGGAGATTAAGAAACACTCCCTCCCATCAGCTCTACAACAAGCACAAGTATTGCACTCAGTAAATAAAAAAGGGGGATTACTAGCTATTCTAAAATTGCAATCCTGTACATACTTATTTGCTAAAATAAAACATCAGGGTTGGGCAATATTTCTATTAACTACAGTACTACTATTACCAAAACCATGAACTTCAAGTTATTCAGAACTTTTTTTCAGGCTGGGCATTAGAGAAACTTGGGTGGCTGTTCCTCCATCTATCACATGTTCTTCAATACAAAACCTGATGCAGAGTTTTAAAGCAATCTGAAGTCTAACCTACTGATAATATTTTTCCTGGCTCTATAATGGCATTGCCCAAGTCAGATTTTTTTTCTCCCCTGGACCACACAATTGTGTTGATTCCTTCATTATTTGGTTAAAAATCCCACTGCATTATATGCAGCTTCAAAATGATTATGTATAGTGTCAATGTACATGTTTTTAAAATTCATGAAGCCAGAATAAAAGCTGCCAGATATTATAACAGGAAGGTTTAGCAGTGCCTGTGTTATCTATTTGAAAGTAAGTCTCCTTGGTGCTTAGGTCAGAGTAAACAAGCAAAGATAAGGCTGCAAAGCTTATTTGATATCCCAGTTAAGCCTTTAAAACTACTTCAGATTAGTGCTCAAGTTATTTTTCCAACAGCAAACACACTTTTAAAGTACAAAGCATGTAATATAAGCAAGTTTTTAAAGGGTAGAATGAAATAACATTGCAGCAGCTTCTGATTGTGGAGGCTAATCCACTACAGCATCTTGACTTCAAAGTCAAAAAGACTTTTAACTTATCAAACCCATCATTATCATGGACACGATCCATTAAAGCTTACATTAAAATACAGCAGTTTGTCTTTAAAATACCACAATGTTTCTGTCACCTGTTGTTGTTTTGTCTAATTTGCTCATCAATATTACTTCACTCTGTTTGCATACAAAGACTTGTCAGAATGAAAAAGTGCAAAACAAAACCAAGATGTTTCATTGGAGAATTAACAATGTACTGTAACTTTCACAACTTAAACATTCAGCTTCAAAAAATACAGAAGTCATAGTAAGCTGTAGTAGTCACATAATCCAAAAATGAATGCTTCATTAACTAGGCATATGGAAGGTGTGCAACTAGAATATGAGATTTCCTTGTATGAATTTTCAGAGGGAACAAGTCCTTTAGTTCACAAGAGAACTCTTCTAGTATTAATCTAGTTACAGTGATGGGCAGTCTTGGCCCTCCAGCTGTTCTTGAACTTCAATTCCCAGAAACCCTGACCAGCTGGTGTGTTGACTTGGGCTTCTGGGAATTAAAGTTCAAGAACAGCTGGAGGGCCGAGACTGCCCATCACTGATAGGTGGTAGTTTTGAAGTTCGAGCATAATTGGGGCCGTAAAACTTCTAAGAGATGGATTTGGCAAAATAAAACCCAAGCAATTTAGCATAAATGCTACTTTTGGAAATATGCAAATTACAATTAACCAAAAATCCAGAAATACTACAGAAACTTGAATAGTTCTGAGCAGACTTCAGAGTATGCTACCTACTGTTTTGAACTTTTGTTTTACAAATTTGTTTTTGTTATCATTCCGATTGTCCTCTCACCATATTGCTCTAGCTAACCTAAATAAATACAAGCTATGACAAACTTCCTTAATTCTACACTTTACAGAAGATCTACTAGAACAAACTACAATTTCAGAGGAACGTTCAAAAATTATTAAATGTGTTGCCCAGAAAGCTAGCAATGGAAAGTTCTACTATTCATAGCTAAGAGGTTTTGTGACAGAAATGCTATTTACAGTATTTTCCATAAAGAACTGCTGCTATTGCCATAACTCCCCCACCGCCACCCCCCACCCCGACACATATTTATGAAATCCCTGCTCTTCAATCTTCCATTCCTTCATCCTAAATGGCATCTTGGCTGCTCCAAAGTTCATGTCACCTTTCCAAGACAATTAAACTGATTCAGAGGAACTCTTTTTTCCCTGTTTCTAAGTACTGTACACATCAGAAAAATGACATCTCTGGACAAGCATGCACAGTATCGTGCCAAAAGAAAAGGAAGCTATGTGTTTCTGTTTGTCTCTTATAGAGGTGACACGAGGCTATGACAGCTTTCACCCAAGTAAAGAAAGTCCATTGGCTCACCACCACCTGTTGGTGGCCAGCATTAACCACAATTGCTGTCTAGGTTCCTTTACATGAATCAGTCTTTAGTTTTCAGGAAGGCACAAGTGTCTCAACATTTCTGCAGCTCGGGAAGATGGGACAGCTTTAGCATCTCGCCCAGGTGGAGCAAGAGCAACTACTTTTAAGTTCTCTGCCATGATCCCTTTTTTCTATCAGCAGGGAACTGCTTTCCAGAGCCCCCCTCCTAAGAGAAAAAGGTAAAGGTAAAGGTTTCCCTTGCTCGAAAGCCAGTCGTATCCGACTGTAGGGTGCAGTGCGCATCTCTGTTTCAAAGCCGAAGAGCCAGCGCTGTCTGCTTCTGCAGACGTTTCCGTGGTCATGTGGCAGGCATGACTAGACACCGGAGCGCACGGAAAGCTGTTTACCTTTCCCACCGAAGTGGTCCCTATTTATCTACTTGCAATGTCTTGCTTTCGAACTGCTAGGCTGGCAGGAGCTGGGATGAAGACAGGAGCTCATAAACGGTGCCAAAAAAAAGAGAGAGAGAGAGAGGGGGGGCAGGAGTGCTCGCAAGTGGAGCCAGATAGCCTTCCCGCAAGCCAGATCCGTACTCTTGCAAGATCTCCCTTCCCTGCTCGGGATGCACGTCAGGACAACCACACGCCCGCCACGGATGATCTAAGGACCACCCAACCAGGAAGGAGGCTCTTTTCATCTCCTCTGCTCCTCCAATCCCGACGCCCGAAACCACGAGACGCAAAAAAGCACACCCCAAGAAACTTCACACGACGCCCGCAGCCACGGGACGGATGGATGGGCAGCGCGATCGATCGCTCGCTTGATCGGGGCGGGTGGCCGGGCACACCGCCACCGGGGGAGGAGGAGGAGGAGGAGGGTGGGCGAGTGGGATCAGTGATGACAGGTAACGAAGAGAGAGACGGACAACTGCACCTCCATTTTCAGGTAAAACACAAGCCAGGTACTCACCCCACCCGTGGGGTTGTTCCAGGCTCTCTGCCAGCCGAAAGCAACTCCCGCCACGTTGGGCCCCTTGTGGGCACTTTTGGCGGGCCGGGGCAGCCCTCCCAGGCCGGGGCAGCGGCGGCGGCGGCTCACTCCATGGCTTGGGCGAGGATGGGGAGCGAGAAGAAGGAAAGCGGGACTGGAGAGACGCCGAGGGGGGACGCGGGCCCGGCTAGGAGATCATGGCGCTTCCCGCTGAGGAGTCCGCCCGCGGCGCCGGAAAGGCGAAAAAGGCCAGTCAGCCCGCCAAGAGCCGGCCGGGCCGGGGCGCCCTCCTCCTCTCTGGCCGGCCCTGGGCAGCGCCCCCTGAGCGAGCCGAGTCAGTGCCGCCTCCCGCGTCTGCCTCAGGCGGCGGCGCCCTCACGAGGAGGGGGACATCCTCGCCGGCACGCGCGCCGCCGCCCCAGCCTTCCTCGCCGCCGGCTTCCTCCGCTGCTCAGCGCCAGCTGGACTCAGCCAGATCCTGCGGCTGCCTTGCCGGGAGAAGCATCCTCCGCGTGGAAGAATACACACACGGGGGCACACAGACACACACGGGGGCACGCGAAGCTGCTGTGGTCGCGGGGCCGCTGCCCAGGCCGACAGGCTGTGTGTGGAAAAGAGGAGATTCCCGCTTGCTGGGTCGGCCAGCTGTTATCTCCTCCAGCCCTCCTCCTGCTGTCTTGGTGGTTTCCTCCGCCGCCACCGGGCTTCCCCCTTGTCCTCCCTTCCCCTGCACTTGAGCGCCTCGCTCTCGCTCTCTCCCCGCTGCTTGCAGGGTTCCTGGCAAAGCCCTGCGGGAGGCAAGCCGCGTGGACTGAGACCGCAGCAGAAGCAGCAGCGGGAACGCAGTAGTTTCGCCTCAGCAGCGGCAGCAGTAAGAAAAAAGGCGCCACCTCTTCCTCCTCCTCTTCGCCAAGTCCCCACGTGCCGCGTTTTATTTTTCGTATGCGCGACCCCCCCCCCCCCTTACACACACTCACACTTTTTGTGAGGCGAGGGAGCGCGTGTGTGTGGCTGTGCGAGCGTGCGCGCGTGCCGCCCCTGGTCTCTGGCGCGCGCGAAGGCGGCGGGGAGGGAGGCGAGGCTGGGGGATGTGTGTTTTCCCGCGCGCTCCTCGCTGTGAGTGTGGACTCCCCTCAGCCGCCAACCTTAGGCATCCCTCTTTGCCCACAGGGAGTCTTTCCTCGGCCTTGAAAAGGTGGGGGGGGGGGATGGAGGTCGCTGGCGAGGGCTTCAGGCGGCCGTGGCTCCAACCCCGCCCCGCCCCGCTGGTTTTCACGGGCCCCAGTTTTGGAAATAAAATCGTCAGGGCTTCCCCTGCGCGCACGACATTCAGGGTCTGGTGGCCTTTTTGGTGGCCCCACGTTCTCCACACTCAGCCTCTCGCTTGTGGCTTTTTTTTCCACGCCGGCAGGAGCGACTTGAGAAAGTCGTTACTGTATTGGGGGTGGGTGGGAGGATAGGTTATGGTGGCCAACAAGTTGCGGGGGGGGGGGGAGTGAGGTGGTCCCGCTCCAGCCAGCGCTTGGTCCTAGCAAGGAATAACACTCTAGTTGAAAAGCACTTCCCCCACTGCTTGGATTTGGGGCATACCTGTCAAGTTTCGGGAAATTTCTGTCAAACCCCTGTATTTTACACTCTTTCCTGCCATCCCGTATTAGTTCGACTGCAATTAGACTGGTGTTAGACTGAAGGCCGGCACAGGATAAGCATAGCTGTCCAGTTTCCCGTTTTGGCCGAGAAATTTCCCTTATTTGACAGAAATTTCCCAAAACTTGACAGGTATGATTTGGGGCCGGGTCAAGTTGCGATAGTTTGGAGGCAAACCTTACCTTTACCTAATAACAGAAGATCCCTAATTGGTATTCAAAATTGCTGTGAGATTTTGCCTCTGTTTAGCTGCAAGTGGTTAGCAAAGGTCCCCCTTGGCCCTTGTTCAAAAGCCAGTCGTATCTGACTCTAGGGTGCAGTGCTCATCTCCATTTATACCCAAAGATCCAGTGCTATTTGGCCGTGCCCACTGATATGGCCACACCCACCGATTTGGCCACACCCACAAAATTCCCCTTATTTTCAAAACCAAAACTTCACAGGTATGGTGTAGACCTCGCACTGCCCCTTACAAGGACCCTTGTGTGTGTATATATCTTAACCTATAAAACCAAGGGTTAACCGTTGGAACTGGCAATAGGTTGCTATTCCTCGCCCTACTTGCCTGCACTCACCCTTCGTGCACATGGCCGATCTGGGTCCGCAGGTCAACGAAGGATTGAGAAAACCGGCAGTGGGACAACGCGAAAAAAGGGAAACAATACTTCCCAACATTCCTTGCGCCGCGTCGCACCAGAGCCAATCAAGCTGAGAGGCTCTCGCACGGCGCGGCGCAAGGAACGTTCGGAAACATGCCGCGGCCAATCAAAAGTAAACCATTTTTTAAAAACACAGCACAAACACAAAGCACAAACCCATAACTACAAGCCCCAGTGTCCTACGCGCCATGAGCGTGCAGAACCCTGAGGAAGCCGCCGCGCAAAAAATAAAACAAAAACACCGGGCGAGCAAGTCCGCCAAGCCATGGGAACCAAAGCCCCCCTCCCCAACGGAGCCTAAAGCTCCTGATCGGAGTTTCCCCTTTAATATCACTGGGTGGGTGGGGGTGTTGTGCTCCCCCTCTCTACTGGCTCCCCTGGGGTTGGGAGGGTTGGGGGGACAAAAGGAGTCTGTCTGCCCAACCCTCCTGTCCCCAGGGGACCTGGCAGAGAGGCGTTTCCCCTCCACAAACACACACATGCCCAATATTAAAGAGAAGAAATCAAGCGGTTACTTCTCTTTTAAAACGGAGTTTTTGGGGGGGAATCCCCCTCTCCGATGGCTCTCCTCGGTCCGGAAGGGTTGGGGAGACAGACCCCTTTTGTCCACCCAACCCTCCCAAACCCAAGGAAGCCAGCGGAGAGGGCGATCACAACCCCCCCACTGATATTAAAGGGGAAACCACAATTGAGATTTCCCTTTTAATATCAGAGGGTGGCCTGGATTCGATCCCCTCTCCTGGGTCCCATGAGTCTGGAAGGTTTGGGGGGACAAAAGGGGTCTGTCCCCCCAAGGCTTCCAGAGCCAGGGGAGATGGCAGAGAGGGGATCCTCCCGTAGGACACCAAAAAACACAAAAACAAACAATCAAAATCATCCAAAAATACACAAAAACAAACAAAAATAACACCAACAAACAAGACAAAGTAAACAAAAACAAAAATTTCCAAACACACCCAGCACCCAGCAAAACACCACAAAATCCAACCACCACCAACACCCCAAATAAAGAAAAACAGCCAACTCACCACCACACGACCTCAGTCCACAATGACTGGAAAAGAAATGAATAAAGAAAGAGACTACTTACTGGAAGAAGCTCCACCCAGAAGCCACGAGAGAAAAAACAGTCAAAATACAAGATAACCCCTACCAGCAGCACTTGCTGCCCACAATAGTAAAAAAAAATTCAAAAATACACAACAGCCCCAAGAGTAAAAACAAGTAAAAACAAATAACACAAAATCACAATTTTACACAAATCAAAAACATATGTCAATAAAATAAAATAAAAACTATTCAAAAATCCTCTGCTGAATTTTTACTCAAATAAAAAACAAAAACATCAATACACAGTTTAAAAACATTTATTGTGAAAAACATGTACTTTCACATTTTTTAAATGATTACTTACGGTACAACTATTAAAAAAATACATACTAAAAAATTATTGGGTTAAATAAATTTGATGGAAAAATCCTTTGTTCTTTTTTTCATCCTTTGTTCTGTTTTTCATCCATAAATCCAAAACACCAAACAAAACTCATCACAGTTTATAACAGGCCGCCAAAAAAATGTGTATAAATAAAAAAGTTAATTATAGACTAACCTCTTCTTTACAAACATTAACAACAACAACAAAAACTTTCCAACACCATTTAAAACAGCCCGGCAATATATATATATACACACACACACACACACACACACACACACACACACACACACACAAAGCGTACAGTACTTCTCTGATGTCAGCCTAGCACAGGGATGGCCAGCCTTTTAGGGACTTAGTGCCCAAACTGCAACCCCAAAACCCATTCATTTATTTATTACAAAGTGGCCAGCCCCAGGGGAGGAAGGAAACGCTCCCATTAGGCAGAGGGGCGGGGCGAACTCTGTGCTGGGGGAGGGAGGAAGTGCTCCCATTGGGCTGCTGGACAGATGGGTGGAGAGAACTTTGTTCTGGGGTGACTGCATGAGTGCCCAGAACTGACCTAGCACAAATAACATCAAACTGGAAACTGAAAAAACTATTTTATAACTACTTGCGGGAAGGTGGATTTTCTTTGTTGTTGTTTATTTGTTTGTTGTTTCTTGGTATGTAGGGGAGAGGTTACAGATACAGTACTTGGCTTTTCTTCTTTAAAGACCAAGTTCTCCCTTGTTTCAAAGCCAGTCATGTCTGCCCCTAGGGTATGGTGCTCATCTTGGTTTATAGCCAAAGAGCCGGTACAGACGTGTATGTGGTTATGTTGCAGGCATGACCAGATGCCGGAGAACACAGAGCTCTGTTCTCTTTCCTGCTGAAGAGGTATCTATATCTTCTTGTTGTTCTGCCATATCCAAACCTGAATATTGGCAATCCTCATGGAGATCAGCCATGAAGACTGTCCTGAGAATATAACACAGTGGCCTTTAATCTGCCTTCTGTATCGCAAGTCACTTTCTGTTCCTGAGCATTTTTGGCACACAAAGTCCTCATTGGCACCAGGCCAGTATTGATGAAGCTGCTGCCCTCCATCCAAATGGATTCAAGTGGGATTTAATCCATTTGGGGACCATCACTCTTGCCTGTGGACTTCAGCACCCAAGCTGTTAGTCCTCAGGGTTGTCAGGTTAGTTAACCACCACCTGACACTAGACATTGAGTTGCTGGCAGTATAGTCTACTCCAGATGTTCTTGGACTTCAATTACCAGAAGCCCAAATCAGCACTCTTGCTGATCAGGTCTTCCCGCAAGAGGGCGGGATACAAATCCAAATAAATAAATAATAAATTCAAGAACACCTGGAGTGCCAAGGTGTGCCATCACTGGCCTACTCTATTACCAGAGCAGGATAACCTGGCCAGACATGGGTATCTATTTATCTACTTGCAATTTCTTATTTCCGAACGTCTTGGTTGGCAGGAGCTGGGACAGGCAATGGGAGCTCACTCCATCATGCACCACTCAGGTCTCAAACTGCTGACCTGCCAACCTTCCAGTTGTCAAGCACAGCATCTTAACAGCTAAGCCACCATGCCCCCTTTTCTTCTTTAGGTCACTGCAAATAATACATGGGGGGAGCCCATATCCTCTACTTGACAACCTCTTCAGCTCAGCTTTTTCTCTTCTTCACCTTGCCAACTCTAAAACTACCTGTGGAGGCAGGGATTATTCACCCTAATTTATGCCACCCCATCCCTTTGGTTTCCTAATTCTGAAAAAAGACAAAGAAGTTAGTGGTGAGAAAAAGGAGTTTGGGACTGAGAGAATACATACAGGTGTGTGAAAATAAGAGAAGATAAGCTAGTTGCAAAGCTATCACAATTATCAGTAAGCTGACTGCCAAATATATTTGCATAGCACAACATAGGGCATGACAGAAGGTAAGATGCAGTGATGCTTACAAAATATAAATTGAAACCAGCATGAGTAAAAAATAAAATAAAAATAGAGGCAGAATTTTGACCAAGGGACTTGAAAAAGGGCATGGTGCAAGTCCTCTCAATGGCAAGATGAAAGAAATGAGGCTGCCCAGATAATTCCTCTGGCTGGATGGCATTTAACCTGTTGTACTCCTGCCAATATTTTAGATAGATAGATAAATCTTTATTGTCATTGTCCTGCACAGAACAACGAGATTGGGGGAAAAACACTTAACAACCCAACAAAACCTAAACAAAATACAACTATACAAAATTATCAACATACTCCCACCCCACATATACACATTTAACCCCTAAAAGCTCTAAAACTCTTAAAACTCTAAAACCCTAAAAACTCTAAAAACTATATACAGAAGCTCCCTCATAGACTGCATTGCACTGCATTCAAAGCCAGAACCGCTTTTGGGTAGAAACTATTTCTCAAGCAGCTGGTCCTGGTCTATTTTGCATATGCATTATCCAAAAAGGATAAATGGGGAAAATGCTTTCATAGAACCCCCTCAGTTCTAACATCTACCGTTTCTTTTGATTTGGAAATACTTTGTTACTTGGCTCTTACATCACTAGTTTTCCTAACAAAGTGAAGGAGAAGATGAATTCACTGGATAAAAATGACAGCTTAAATAGACAGGATCACATCCTCTGAATATCCTGGATATGATGCTTGGCCAGGAAGAATTGTAGATTACTAACTTCAGAATTTTTGTCTAGTTCTAATCATGTTTTATTTAACTTAAAAGAACCAAATTTTTCATTAGAATAAGCTAATGGGCCATTGCTACTCTACCCAAGTGACTTATCTTATTATCTTATAAGGGGCTGCGGTGGCTCGGTGGTTAAGAAGCTCACCGTGTTATCTGGAAGGCTGGCAAGTCATCAGTTCAAGACCTGGGTACTGCATAATGCCTCATTTGGGCAGTCCCTGAGCAGAGTTTCTTCTGCAAAAATCCTTTCAACCCAGAATAATTTCTGACACAAAAAATAATAATAATAATAATAATAATAATAATAATAATAATAATAATAATAATAATAATAATAATAATTATTATTATTATTATTATTATTATTATTATTATTATTATTATTATTATTATTATTATTATTATTATTATTATTATTATTATTATTATTATTATTATTATTATTTCAAATCCACAGAACCAGATGAAATGCATCCAAGGATATTGAAGGAACTGGATGATGAGATCTCTGAGCCACTGTTTATCATTTTCTTGAAATCATGGAGTACAGGTGAAGTGCCATATGATTGGAGGTGGGCTAATGTTGTCCCTATCTTCAAAAAAGGGATAAAGGAAGAACTGGGAAACTACATACCAGTCACCCTGATAAAAATCCCAGGGAAAGTTCTGGAGCAGATTATGAAGTGGTCACTCTGCAAACAACTAGAAAACTATGCAGCAATAACTAGAAGCCAACAAGGATTTGTCAAAAACAAATCCTGCCAGACTAGTTGTATCTCTTTTTTTGATCAGGTAATTTCCATGGTGAACAGTGGGAATGCTGTTGATGCAGTATATCTTGACTTCAGCAAAGCCTTTGACAAAGTGTCCCATGATATTCTGATTAGCAAGCTAACTGGGTTTGGTCTGGGTAGCACAAGTGTCAGGTGGATATACAGTACAGTTGGTTACAGGACAGTACAAAGAGAATTCTTATTAATGGCTCCTTCTCAAGCTGGAAGGGGGTAACAAGTAGAGTACCTCAAATTCATTCCTGGGTCCTCCACTTTTTAACATTTTTATAAATGACTTGGATGAGGGAGTGTAAGGAATTCTTATCAAATTTGCAGATGACACAAAAATGGGTGGAATAGCTAATACCTTGGAAGATAGGAGCAGAAAAAGATATAAGCTTTAACACTGGGCTGGAGCCAAGAGAATGAAATTTAGCAGGGATAAGTGCAAACAACTGGAGGGGAAACCAGATGCACAGTTACATGATGGGAGAATACTTGGATCAATAATACTACAAGTGAGAAGGATCTTGGGGTTGTTGTAGATCACAGGCTAAATCTGAGTCAACAGTGCGGTGTGGCTGCAAAAAGACCAACACTGTTTTAGACTGCATTAACAGAAGTATAGTCTGTGGGGTACTAGTCCTCCTTTATTCAGCACTAATTAGACCACATCTAGAGTACTGTGTCCAATTCTGGCCACCGCACTTTAATATAGAACAGGTACAGAGAAATTAGAACAGGTACAGAGAAGGGCAACAAGGATGATGATGAGAGGACTGGAAACTAAGCTATATGAGTAATGAGTGAAGGAACTGGACATGTTTAGCCTAGAGAAAGGGAGACTGAGAGGGGATATGATAGCACTCTTCAAATATCTGAAAGATAACCATAAAGAGGAGGGACGGGATCTGTTTTTGGTCTTTCCACAGTGCAGGATGCGTAATAATGGACTCAAACTAAAGGAAGCCAGATACAGGCTAAATAACAGGAAAAACATCTTAATCATTAGAGAGCATACAACAGTGGAACCAATTGCCTCAAGAGGTGGTGAACCACCAATACTAGAAGCATTCAAGAGAGAATTGGACAACCATCTGCCATATCTTCTTTGATTTGGATTCCTGCATTGAGCAGGGGATTAGGCCCTTCCAACTCAGAGGCCCTTCCAACTCAGTCATTTTATGATTCTATACAAATTATTTCTGATGGGATGCATTTTGTTCATAACAGACTACAAACAGGTCACATCCACTGACTGCATTTCATTTTTTCATTCCTTTTGAAATACAGTAATGAAGAGCAAACAGTAAAACTCCACTAACTGTTTTGTCCTATTATATTATCAGTCCTTTCTTTCCTCTATTCATCAATCTATGCAAAATTCTATATTATATGGTACTGAAGCTTCTCCATTGGACTCAGAAGACCTGGATTCAATTCTCTGCTCTTACATGGAACATTGCTGGAGTGGGGAGGGCTAAACTGGTAAAAAAAATCACTCCTTAAATACCTCACTTATTTTGAAAACCTATTAGGGTTAACAACACATAACAACAGTTTCTCCACTAGCATTCAAAAACAAAGTTTGCTTCCTGAAAAATGTATATTTTCTGCTTCTCATATTCATGGAATGGTATCCACAGTTTCAGATAATCAAGTCTTGAATAAGTACATAAAAATGTTTTTAAAAATATTTCCAAAGAATAATACAATAACGGGCCACTAGATGCACAATGCAGTATGAAGGATTTGCTATTTTCTGCTGTTTCAGGCACCCACAATCACCTTAGGAACTCCCCCTCCCCCCCAATATGAAGAGCCTACCTTAGTCCTGTAGTGTTCTGGCAGGAACTATAAATGCTTGTTTACCAGTATTCCTAGATTGTAAATTCATACTGAATCATACCTGTCAACCGTGGCTCCGGCGAATCCGGGGTTTGCGCAGGTCGCGTTGTACGCATGCGCGTGGAGGGCTATGCAGCTTGCGTAGCCTTCTACGCATGCGGCATAGCCTTCTGCGGATGCGTGGAAGGGAGCTACGGAAGTGCCTCCTTTCCCCCGCTGCCGAAATCCGGGGTTTTGGCAGCGCGGAGCAGGAAAGGGCAAAAATCGACGCCGAAAACCGGGAAATCCCAGTTAATCCGGGAAGGTATGTACTGAATGCTCCAGTGTTCTTATAATTTTCACTGTTCTGATTTGGGAACTCTTCAAACCAAGGCCAATCCTCTCAATTTATCTCTTTAGAGGCCATCTATATGGCATTTGTACCACTCTTTGGAGCAGTGATGGCAACCTTGGCTCTCCAGATGTTCTTGAACTTCAATTCCCAGAAGCCCTGGTCAACAAGAGTGCTGACTTGGGCTTCTGGGAATTGAAATCCAAGAACACCTGGAGAGCCAAGGTTAGCCATCACTGCTATAGAGGGTCAATGGGGCAGGTTGGTCTGCCCTTTCCCCCCAGTGTCTACACATCCATGTTGCTGGAACAGATCAATTCACTCCAATCTGTAACATTCTGAGCCTGTCAGGGTGTTCTCCTATTTTGGTATTTATTTATTTATTTATTAGTATTTATATCCCGCCCTCTTGCCCTAGGGCAACTCAGTGAGTTATAGTTTAATGGATTTGAGCATGTGTGGTCACTTGGACTGGACTAAACTAGAGCCTTGCAGGTATCAAAAGCTTTTTCCATGGTACCTTTCCAGTATTGTGAAGCAGCCAATGAGGCACATCGCAAAGTCAGGAAAAGGAACATTTCCACTGCTTGTCTGTGGATCTCTAGGGAAATTAATTAATTTTTTTAATTTATTTTTTTGCTTGGGACTAGTAGATTGTCACTAACATACAGGTACTGAATTGGTTAGGTTAAAGTTTTTTTTAAAAAAATCCTTTTTTGCGTATTGCCAATTGAAATTGTAGTTGCAGGAAATAAAAATAATAAGTTACTCTAATTCAGCATACCAGCGATGATCTCCTAGACACAATAAAATAATTTATCTTCAATTGCCCCTGCACAGTCAAGCAGGGGAAGTATTCAGTTACCAGGGAAAAGAGCCATGAGGTTGCTTGAAGTCAATATGCCATCTAAATGCTTGTATTGCACATACCTGTCAACCATCCCGATTTGGCCGGAAAAACCCCGTAATTCGACGTCAATGGACATCATAACCCGCCCCAGCTGCCAAAACCCCATAATTTGGCAGTGGGGGGGAAACGCTTTCCGCGCATGCACAGAAGTGCTACGCCGCTTGCGCAGCCCCTATGCAAACAGCGTAGCGCTTTCCGCGCATGTGTAGAAGGGTTTTACCCCTTCCACACATGCGTGGAAGCGCTGCACCGCTTGTGTAGGGGCTGCGCAAGCGGAGTAGCGCTTCTGCGCATGCGTGGAAGGGGTAAAACCCTTCCACGCATGCGTGGAAAGCGACCTGCACACATCGCTTGTGTGCAGGTCCCGTTTTTCTGGAGCCGCGGGTTGACAGGAATGGTATTGCACCTAATGGCATATTGATCCTCCAGTTCAACCACTCTGATCCTGCTTACAAGGAGGCCACATTCACCACAAAGGCCAGCAGTGTACATAGGCTCTTTATTACCATTCCCAGCCACAAGCATGGCTCATGCCACAAGTGCATTATCCTCAAACCTCTTCAAATGTGTTAATTTATAAAGTTTTGTGTCACAAGAAATGCCTGACAAGGAGGTGAAAGCAGTACTGAGAGGTTTATGTATAAAGAAATTAGCAATTCTGAAGAGAGATAATGAAATAAAATATAATAGCCTGGGAAAAGAAATTAAATCAATGGAAAAAGAGCATGCCAGCACTAAGAAAAAAAATCTACTGGATAAAATCGGAATATTAAAAAAAGAATTAATGGGCAGAGTGACAGAAAATATTAAGAGAGATTTAATATATTTTAAAAGGGGGTATTTTAATATAGTGATTAAAATTCAAAAATGTTGGTGAAAGCAACACAAGAAAAGAAAATTAAAAATGAAATTGGGGTACTAATATATAAAGTGGGAATAAGAGGTAATAAAATTCAGGATATATTAAAAATAGCAGAATAATTTTATAAAGAGTTATATGCAGAAAGAAATATCAAATGAGATAAATAAGGGAGTATTTTAAAAGTATAACAAAGGTAAGTTAAAAGAAGAACACAAAAAAAAGGAAAATAGAAGACTCAGAAATTGAAGAAGTTATAAAAAAAATTTAAAGACAGGGAAGGCCCCAGGGGAAGATGCATTTACTACAGAATTTTACAATGGTTTTTTAAAAAAATAATGATCCCCATACTAGTTACATTGAATAATTACATTGAATAATTACATACTAGAAGGAGGGGAGATACCCTAGACATAGTCAAATTCTAGCAAATCAGGATAAACGTAAATTAGGTATTATATCACTTGACATATTCAAAGCTTTCGATTCTGTACAATGGATCACAATCAAAGTATTAGTAAAGGAAATGGGGTTTGAAGACAAATTTAGAGGCACAGTTGCACAATTATATAATAATAGTTATACCAGAATAAAAATTAATTAGGATTAACAGATAAGATTGAATTGAAAGCAGGAAACCACCAAGGAGGCCTATTATCCCCGATTTTGTTTAATATGGTGATAGAATTATTTCCTAATGCAATCAGAGAAGATGTTAATGTTAAAGGAATTGAAGGCACAAAATTAAACTTATATGCAGATGACACAGTTCTCATGGTAAAAGATCCAACAAAAAACATGGGTAGAATAGTAGAATAGCAAGAGGCGACTTTACACATGGACATCACCAGATGGCCAGCATCGAAATCAGATTGATTACATACTCTGCAGTCAAAGATGGAGAACCTCCATTCAGTCAGCAAAAACAAGACCTGGAGCAGACTGTGGCTCAGATCACAACCTACTGATCGCAAAATTGAGGCTTAGACTAAAGAAAATGGGGAAAACAAGTAGACCAGACAGATATGACCTACACAACATCCCTAAAGAATACACGGTGGAGGTCATGAACAGATTTAATGTCCTGTACCTGATAGACAGAGTACCAGAAGAATTATGGACAGAGACACAGGACATCATGCGGCAGGCAGCAAGAGAAACCTTACCAAAAGAAAAGAAGCGTAAGAAAGCAAAGTGGTTGTCTGATGAGGCCCTTAAAATAGCAGAGGAAAGAAGGAATGCAAAAGTCCAAGGAGAAAGAAAAAAATACAATCACCTGAATAGAATTCCAAAAAAGCTAGGAGAAATAAGGAAAACTACCTGAACGAACAGTGCAAAGAAATGGAGGAAAACAACAAAAGAGGCAGGACTAGAGATCTTTTCAAAAAAAATTGGGGAAATCAAGGGAACATTTAAAGCAAAAATAACCATGATAAGGGACAAAGATGGAAAGGAGTTAATGACAATTAACAACAATAATAACAATAATGAGAAATTTGAACTTGAACCAGACATTCTGAAGAGTGAAGTCAGAAAGGCCCTAAAAAGCACTGCAAACAATAAAGCTAGTGGAAATGATGGTATCCCAGCTGAATTTTTCAAAGCTTTAAAAGATGATGGAATCAAACTACTGCATTCAATATGCCAGCAAATTTGGAAAACAAAACAGTGGCCACAGGATTGGAAAAGATCAGTGTATGTTCCAATCCCCAAAAAAGGCAATGCCAAAGAATGCTCAAATTACCGAACAAATACGCTCATTCTACATGCCAGCAAGGTGATGCTCAAGATAATACAGGATAGGCTTCAGCAACATGTGGAGAGAGAACTACCAGAGGTGCAGGCCAGTTTCAGAAGAGGCAGGGGGACTAGAGACCACATTGCCAACATACGTTGGATCATGGAGAAAACAAAAGAATACCAGAAACAAGTCTACTTTTGTTTTATTGACTACACCAAGGCTTTTGACTGTGTGGACCACAACAAAATGTGGCAAGTAATTAAAGAGATGGGAATACCAGAACACCTCATATGCCTCATGAGAAATCTGTACATGAACCAAGAAGCAACAGTTAGGACAGAACACGGAATGACAGAGTGGTTTGGAATAGGAAAAGGAGTAAGACAAGGCTGCATTTTATCACCCTGCTTATTCAATCTATACACAGAGCACATAATGCGCAATGCAGGGATGGAGGAATCACAATATGGGATCAAAATTGCTGGGAGAAACATCAACAATTTGAGATATGCAGATGATACCACCCTAATGGCAGAAAGTGAGGAAGACCTAAAGAACCTCTTGATTGGATTGAAGGAGGAGAGTGCAAAAGCTGGCTTGAGACTTAATATCAAGAAAACCAAGATAATGGCAACAGGTCCGATCAGTTCCTGGAAAATAGATCGGGAAGAAGTAGAAGCAGTGACAGATTTTACTTTCCTAGGATCTAAGATCACTGCAGATGGCGACTGTAGCCATGAAATAAAAAGACGACTGATTATGGGGAGACAAGCTATGAGAAACCTGGGGAATATAGGAAAAAGCAGAGACATCACCTTGAAAACAAAAATTCGCATAGTCAAAGCAATGGTATTCCCAGTGGTAATGTATGGGTGTGAGAGCTGGACCATTAGGAAGGCTGAGTGCAGAAGAATAGATGCCTTTGAGATGTGGTGTTGGAGGAGAGTCCTGAGAGTCCCTTGGACAGCAAAGAGAACAAATAGGTCAATACTGGAAGAAATCAATCCTGACTGTTCATTGGAGGGACAAATAGTGAAGATGAAGCTAAAGTACTTTAGACATCAAATGAGAAGGGAGGACTCACTTGAGAAGGCCTTGATGCTGGGAAAGGTGGAGGGCAAGAGAAGAAGGGGGCAGCAGAAAATGATATGGCTAGATGGTATTGTGGACACAATGGGCACAGAGCTTGGTGGGCTGAGGAGAATGGTGGAGGACAGAGGTGCCTGGAGGAAAACGGTCCTTGGTTGGAATCGACTGTGCGACTGAACAAAAACAAAATAATCAAGTCTCTGTGGTACACGTCACAGCATGAAGGGGGTGTGTGTCTTGAAATCCCAAATATAGAAAATTATTATAAAGCTTTCCAGCTCCATGAGCTAATAAAAGCTTTAACAGCAGAAAATGTATTATGGGGAAAAAATTGAACTAAAAGAGCTTGAACAAGATGGTAAAGGAATCTTTTTGGACAACTGTTACAAGAGTTTCAAGATTTAAAATAGCTTCTGTAGGAATATGATGATAGTATGGAACAATTTAAAATGTAAAGTTGTGCCTGGAATATCCTCACTATTGGAATTTAAAGAAATGCACTCATTCCCTTTAAGGTATAATGAAAGAGTATAAGGAGAATTAGTAAAAAGTAAGATTAAAACCCTAAAGACTATTGGAAAATAATAAGAATAAACAAAAGAGACAAGAGAGGTATGGGAAATTAAACTTGAATTGGTTAGATCAAATAAAGATGGAAAATTGGGACAAAAGATACAGAAGGGAGTATGGAACAGGAAGAGGTCTCACAAGTTTCGAGGAACTGCTTTTCCAGATAAGGGATGACATAACAAAGCAGAAAATTGTAGTAAGCAAATTATATAAGTTATTAAAAAAAGATGGTGATCCTCAAAAATTCTTAAAAGAAATGTGGGAAAAGGAAATGGGGGTGAAAATAACAGATTTATCTTGGAATAAAAAGTGTAAATTAAGAATAATGAGAAACTTGTCAGTAAGAATTAAAGAGCACAATTACAAGATGTTATGAAAATGGTATTTAACACCTGTGCGGCTGAATCAAATTGATCAATCACTATCCAAGATATGTTGGCTTTGTCAAGAAAAGGTAGGGACTTATGTTCATTATGTGGTGGGAATGTAAACATACACAAAATGTTTGTCTTACAGTTAAAGTAGTGATAAATAAGATAATGGGAATAAAATTAAATTCCAAGGAAGCATTAATAATAGAATTAGAAGATGTAAGATTGGGAAAAGATAAAAAGGATTTTTAAAAAATATTTTTGACAGCTACAAAATTATTAATTGCAAGAAATTGGAAAACTAAATATAGTTTTAAAATAGAAGAATGGTATAAAGAGATATGAGATATTGAATTAAACAACAAGTTAATGTGAGACTTGAATTGTAAGAAGGGAGTGATCAAAATTAACCAGTTTTGGGGGATATGATGGAATTTTATTGATTACTAGCAGATTTTGCCCGGCGGTGCTGGGCTCTTTAAAATGGTTTTGGAAGGTTTTTGTTTTATGGTTATGCAAATGAGGTTAGTTTTTAATTGTGGTTTTTTAAATTTTTATTTTTACGCATGGACTGTTAGAAACTGTGATTTTTTTTGCTTTGGTTTTTAAAAAGAGGAAAGGATGATATAATTTTTTATAATTATTGTATTTAACCAAATAATGTGTTACTATGTGAATTTTTTTAAATAGTTGTGCCTTGGAAAATAATTTTTAAAATGTGTAAGAATATGTTTTTTAAAAAAATCAATGTTTTTATGCTGCGTTTAGATGTTTTTTGTTTTGTTTTTGAGTGAAAACTTATTTCTTTTTTTGGAATTATTTGTGATTTTTGTGAATATTTTTGAATGTTTTGATAACTTATTTCGTTAATTTGGGAATTATTTATTATTTTGAATATTTTTGAGTGTTTTTTCTCTTGTGGCCTCTGGGTGTAGCTTCTTCTTCCGGTAAGTAGTCTCTTTCTTTCCTCAGTTTAGTTCCGGTCATTGTGGAGTGAGGACGTCTCTTAGTAAGCTCTCTGGTTTTATTTTATTTTTTGGGGGGTTTGGTTTTTTTTGGGGGGGGGTCTGTGTGATGTTTTTGTGTTTCCTTTTTGTGTTTTTCATTTTTGGTTTGGATTATTTTTGACTATTTTTGGATTGTGTTTTTGGATGTTTTTGTGTTTACTTTTTCTGTTTTTATTTTGGTTTTGATTATTTTTTTACTGTTTTTGGTTTGTGTTGTTTTGTGTTGGGGTGGGGGTATTTCCATGGGCTGGTCTCGGGGGCCGGCCCATGGGAATCCCATCTCCGCTTGATGTGGCATGGGGGGAGGTATTTCCGTGGGCTGGCCTGGGTGGCTGGACCACGGAAATTGCCTCGCTGCTTCATGCGGCATTGGGGTGGCGGTTTTTCCGTGGGGCGGCCTGGGTGGCCGGACCACAGGAATTCCCATCGCTGCTTGATGCAGTTTGGGGGGGAGGTATTTCCGTGGGCCAGCCTGGGTGGCCGGACCACGGGAATCCCATCACCGCTGTATGCGGCAGTGGGGGGTTGGGGTTTCGCGGCCTGCCTTTTTTTTCACGTGCCGGCTGCCTCAGCGTTCTGCACACTCATGGCGCACAGGACGCTGGGGCTTGTAGTTTGGCATGTGCAATTTCATTTTGTGCACCGTTTTTTTCCCTGCGCCTTTTTTTTTGATTGGCCGCAGCGTGTTTCCCAAAGTTCCTTTTCTTGCGCCACTCAGCCTGATTGGCTCTGGTGCGGCACGGCACAAGGAATGTTGGGAATTGAAATTCCCTTTTTTTATTTGCATCCGGGGGGCTCCTGCCCCCCTGGCGCAAAATTGAACCTGACAGTTACCTGCGAACCCTGGTCGGGTGAGTGCAGAGAGGCTTGGTCGGAGCCAGTGGGGCCTGGCTAAACATCCTTTGTCACATTCCAATGGTTAACGCACCATTTTATAGGTATAGATGTAATAAAGGGAAAACAAGAAATGTAAACTCTACAAGAAACGTTAACTTCTTGGGAAGAAGGTAGTTACTGGTAAAGAGTAATGAATAGTAAATTAAAGTGAAGGGATGCCCCACTTGGTGTCAGTAGCACTTGGGATTATTGTTTTCTGTTTTCTTTTTTCTTTTTTGTTAGGGGGGGGTTCTGTTATTTTTATATGTTATCTAAATGTAGTACAGTTTTTCACTTATTGAAGAGTTTATATTTGCTTTATATGACAAAAAGTGTACAGTGGTACCTTTACAACTATTTTAATCTGTACCATGTGACTAGTTGTTGTACAAAACAATTGTTATACAATGCATGCATCGTATAGCGATTTCCCCTATGGGATGCATCAAACAACGGTTTTTTTGTTGTTGTTTTTGCTAAGTGGTTTTTCTCATTGAAAAATTGTTCTACAATATTTTCCATAAGAAAAATTGTTATGCGAGATGCCATTCCCCCCTCCCCCCACAACCTATTTGTTACGTGATTTCATTGCTATATGGGGCGATTGTTGTATGAGGTTCCACTGTATCATGATGTAAAATTACTGAATCAAATATTTGTGTTGGTATATGTATTTTTCTTAATTTTAAAAAATGCTTGACAAGGAGATTGTTCTTGGATTCCCCACTAGCCAAGATGACTTGAGTAGTAACACAAGGCACGCTCATCCTCAGAGATGTTCACCTGTAGCTAGTTTTAGTATCTTTCTGATGCCAGGAGCACCAGAACTGTGTTATTAATGACAATACTATTATTTGCCATAATGAAAAGTATCCCTAGGGAGCTAGGGACCTTTGGGGAGGAGTTAGAAATTTGTAATTTCTGAAAAACTTCCACAGCTGATGACATTATTTATTTATTTATTCACATTTATGTATTTATTTATTCACATTTATACCCAGCTCTTATTGTGCAAGTACCATTCAGAGCTGCTTACAATATATTATCTCTTTGTACAACACAGATTACACTGCTGTATTTTAAACAATTAATCTAATTAAGACTATCAAAGAAACTCGACTATAAACAGTGTGCCAAACTTTTTAATTTGACACTTCTACCCATGATCCTCTATGGGAGTGAAGCATGGCTGAGAAAGAAGAACTATGAAGAGCTGTAAGAGCCATGGAAAGATCAATGCTAAAGGTATCCCTGTGTGACCACATCCCCAATGCCCAGTTAAGAAAACAAAGTGCAATCAATGAAGCTGTTGCCAAATATCAGAAACGGCATTGTGCTGTGCTGGACACATCTTTTGAATGATAAATTAGCGTTGGACAGCAGCAGTCACTCTTATCCCAGAGGAGTAAAAACACCCCTTTGCAGGCCCCCCCAAAAATGGGAAGACCCAATTGTGAAAAGTTTTGGTCACACCTGGAGAAGAAGAGTACGGCAGTGAAACAAATGTAAAACGAGTCATGACCAGCAGGAACTTATCCCTTGATAGTCTCTGGTCAATCAAGGAATCAAGGACTATCAATTGATTTAGGCTATTTTAAGGACATGTGAGGATGCCATAATTTCTATTAAAGAACAGTATATATGGCTAGCAATATGCAAGTTACCCTAATTTTATTTCCTGAAAATCTTCAAAAAGGCAGTTGTAGGGTTTAGAAATTTTTCAGTAAGAACAGTGTTTGAGGCTTTGAATTATTTAGTATTATGCTCAGCTGACAACAAAGTCACAGAACTGCAAACCTGAGTGAACAGCACTTGATTCCCAGCCTTTCATTCTTCATGTTGATTAAGAAAATGAACAGAATGTGACAGTTTTTATTGCAAATATGTATATATTAATGTAGTGTTATGTCAAAGTGGCTGAAGTCCTGTTTATGCAGCTATGTGTAAGGCTGGTGGCGATCCTTCTGAACTAAAAAAATAATAATCTGATTTTCCCCCAAGGACCAGATGTTGAATTCATTGTGGGCCATAGGATGAAGGGAAGTTTTTAATTTTAAAAAATTGTTGCCTCCAGTGAAATCCCAGCTATTGTAATTTTCAAAAATCAAAGACTTTCCCCTGAAAGACCCTGGAAAAATTGCCACAGGTGATTACATCATCAGACCTGCAACATAGTTTAGAGAACAAGATTTCATATTCACTGAGTGTCACATCCAGCTGTCATTTCCCAGCAAAAATGTCTTTGATCAGTAGAGCAGATTTCTCCTCCTTCTCACTACCACTTCCCTCCTGGAGACTGAAGTAAAATTGAGGCACAACGGGAAATGCAGTGGAGAGGGTGGGAAGAAACTATCCTGTTGTGAGATTTCTACTAGATACAGTGGTACCTCGCTTAAAGAGCATAATGTTTTCCATGGGATTGCTCTTTAAGCGAGTTGCTCTTTAAGCAAAACACTTGGGAAAAGCACTGCCACTGCCATTGTAAGTGACCGATTGTGATTTCTGGTGGGGGGATTGTGAACCCCGATTTAGTTGTTTTAGTGTTCAAGGAATGAAGAAGCAGGAGAATGAATTAGTGAAATTCAGCTCTTTATTAGTGGGTTTTGAACACAGTTTGGATGGGGCAAAACTCGGACTTATATACACTGTAAACAGTAACAGTAACAATAATACAACAAGCCCATTGGCTAACAGAGGGTGCACATTTTTCGATCTACTTATTTGCATAAGAATAGATACATGAGAAAAGATACATTCAGCTCCTTTCAGAAAACACAGTTAACATACATAACATTCTTCCCCCCTAGGTAAAAACAAAATTCTTTAACCAGGAGGGCGGTCTAGTTTCCCTTCTGGGTCGGATGCTTGACTGAGCCGGCTCAGGGGCTCGTAGGATGGGTGACCTGACTGGAGCGAGGGATTGACTGGAGGTGGAGGATTGTAAACCCAAATGTAAGCCCTGTTTGTCAGATGGAGGAGCAGGGGATCACTCAAAACCAAAATCTAATTCTGTGGATGAATAAGACAACTCAGGGTCCCTCCTGTGTGTACTAAGAGTGGAGGGCGACTCTGAAAAAAATTGGTCATCATCAATAAAAGAATCCAGAGTGCTAGGCTGGGACAGTGTAGGGGTACACCGGGCTGGAGTAGGGGAGCATTCCACAAATTCCTCTTGAAGTCGGTCCCTAAAACGCACCTCTGGGTCAATGTTGGCTGGCTGCTGACTATTACCTCTGCCCCCTGGGTTTAAATGGGTGGGGGCCAACCCTAGCGTTGAGTGTCTGTATTCGTCTTGTGGGTCCAGTACTCTGGGTCTCAATTGATCCGTGTGCCTCCTCCAGATCAGACCAGTGGCTGTTTTGATTCTGTAAGAAACAGGACCAGTTTGATCGATCACAAACCCATGCACCCACGTAGGACCACCAGCTGCATAATTGTGGCAATGTACAGGGTCTCTGGATGAGAAACCCTTCTGGTGTTGGATCGCTATATTTGTGCCTTTGTCCTCTACCCTAGAGGATCCAATCTGTCCAGCAAGGATGACAGTTTCCTTCACTGGAGCAATTCAGCAGGGGACAGCCCTGAGGCAAGGGGGGTGAGCCTACATGTGAAAAGAAACTGGCATAGCTGGAGCTCCAAATCCCCTTCACCCATACACTGAAGTGCATCTTTAGTTGTGCACACGTGCCACTCCACCTGGCGATTGGTGGCTGGGTGGAATGTGGCGGCAGTAACGTGCCTAATTGCATTCCTTTCCATGAAGGATTGGAATTCTGCAGATGTGAACATGGATGCATTATTAGACACCAGCACATCTGGAAGTCCAAATGCTGCAAACAGCCTTCTCAGGTGCATTATCATGGTGGCTGAAGTGGTATTAAGCACCGTAATCACTTCCAGCCACTTAGAGAATGAATCCACAACCAACAAAAATAGGGCACCCCTAAATGGACCTGCAAAATCTATGTGCAACCTGGACCACAGGCCCCGAGCAGAATCCCATTCCAGAGAGGGAAGGTAGGATTGCTCTGGGCAAGAAGATTGACAATTGGCACAAGTGCCGACCATTTGTTCTATGTCTTGGTCCAGCTGAGGCCACCAAAAGTAGCTACGGGCAAGGGCTTTGGAACGGACTATTCCCGGGTGACTTGTGTGAAGTAGATGTAAAACCTTTTTCCTGAGAGTAACAGGAATGACCACCCGCTGGCCCTATAGAAGGCAACCTCGTTCCACTGACAGTTCCAAATGCTTGTGGTGGAATGTTCTGAATTCCTCGGCTAGAGGAGAGACAGGCCAGCCTTTTTGTACCCAAGACATTACTTTTAGTCAATGTTACATCCTTGGCCATAGCCTTGGCTATATCTGAGGTGACGACCGGGAGCGAGTCAAATGCCTCAATCATGAGGACCTGGTGGTCGCTTTCAATCTCGCAATCGGCTTCCCCGACCCCTGGCAGTGGAGAACGTGACAGGGCATCAGTGTGGCTGATGTTCTTGCCGGGCCTGTGCACCAAAGTAAAATCAGATGCATTTAGGAAAATTGCCCAACGCAACATCCTTGGGGACAAAAATTGAGGCGTGGGCTTCCCGTTCATAAAGATTCCAAGGAGGGGCTTGTGGTCAGTTATGATGGTAAAAGGTCTTCCATAAAGGTAATCGTGGAATTTCTTAGTGCCAGCCACGATTGCCAACGCCTCACTGTCTGTCTGAGTGTAATTTTCCTCAGGCTTTGAGAGTGAACTGGAATACAATGCTACGGGGGCTTCCCTCCTGTCACTTAGCACATGGCATAGGACAGATCCCACCCCCACAGGGGATGCATCACACACAAGTACAACTTCCTTGTTAGGATCAAAATGAGTTAATACAGCATCCGAAGATAGCAGCCTTTTGAGTTCTAGGAACGCTTTCTCCTGGCAATGGCCCCAGTGCCAAACAGTATCTTTCTTAAGAAGCTGATGTAATGGTTTGGCAACTGAGGCTTTGCAATGGAGAAAAGTGTGATAGAAGTTTAACAATCCTAGGAATGATTGCAATTCGGCTTTACATTTTGGCCTGGGTGCATTCCGCACAGCCATCACCTTGGAGTCGGAGGGCATGATACCTTGGGGTGTAATGCGGTACCCCAGGAACTCCACTTCCTGTGCCAAAAACACGCATTTGTCTCTTCTGAGACATAGACTGGCCCTCTCGACACGTGACAGGACTCGATCGAGCCTGGCCGCTAGTTCGATGGTGTCCTTAGCAGTGATCAGGACATGTAACTCAAAGCAAACCCATAGGAAATCGTGTAAATCGGGACATGGTTTTAGCACAAAATTATTGTGTAAGTCAAATTTTATGTAACTTGAGGCATATGTAAGTCAGTGTTTTACTGTATATGTATCATCTCACTCTGCATCAGGTACCCTGAAAGCATCTGACAATGCTACAATCCTTAGAGATGGCCAGAAAATCCTGGTGCGCTGGAAGGAACACTTTTGCACACTTTTAAATCCTCTACCACTGCTGATGATTTTCTTCGGGAATGTCACAACATCCCCACCAGCCACAGATGGCAACTCCACTGATATACCTGGAATTCTTGTGAGGCTATGAATAAACTGAAACCCAGAAAGAAGTGCAGGCCAGGTAACATCCCTCTTGAGTTAATCCAAAAGGAAAGGGTGCCTCTAAAGACAAGGCTCTTTACACTCATTCTCTTGGTTTGGGAAACTGGTAAAGTGCCTGATGACTTTAAGAATGCCAACATTATCATCACCATCTTTAAGAAAGGCGATTGAAACACTTGTGGTAACTATCATGGCATATCATTGTTATCCATCGCTGGAAAGGTTTTCGCAATAATCCTGCTCAGTTGTCTACAAATTATCTCCAAAAGGTTCCTCCCAGAATCTCAATGTGGTTTCCATATTTCCTGAGGCACAATGGACATGATTTTCTGTGCAAGACAACTTCAGGAAAAATGCAGAGAGCAACAGAACCTGCTCTTCTTAGTATTTTATCACCTGGAAAAGGCTTTTGATTCTGTCCTGAGACCTGCTATGTGGGCTATGCTGAGTCGCTTTGGTTGCCCTGAGCGTTTTGTACATATGGACCAGGCGCTTCATGATAGCATGCCTGGGAGGGTTTTCCATCAAAACAGCATATCAGATGCCTTCCCAATCACCCACGGATTGAAGCAGGATGGTGTGCTTGCTCCAACGCCTTTTGCCCTTTACTTGGCTGCCATGCAATATGAAACTCCTAATAACAATACAGGTGCAGAGATTAAGTACTGCTTCGATGGAAGACTCTTTAATTTGGCTAGACTACACTCCCAAAAACTAACCAGTGTTAACAGGATAACGAAATGCAATATGCCAATGATACTGCATCGCCTCATCTCACACTTGAGGAGTTGCAACACTCAGTCAATTGTTTCAAGAATGCATGTGATCAATTTGGCCTCACCATAAATGCTCAGAAAACTAAGGTACTTGCACAACCTGCCCCAAGGACAGCCCTTCCAGAGTTCCGTATCACCATCTCAAATTCGACACTGGAACAGGTAGAATAAAACTGCACCTGTGAACAGGATGTGGTGAAGAGAATCAGTGCTTGCCCATTCTGTCTTTCGACATCTATTACACTGGGTCATCATGAACAAAGATTTAACAACCCGGACTTAAGATAATGGTATACAAGCTGTTGTTATCTCAACATTACTATATGGCTGTGAAACATGAGCCCTCTATTTATTTATTTATTTATTTATTGTTCACATTTGTACTGCCGCTCACTCGCCGAAGCAACTTTGGGCAGCTCACAAATGAAGATATAAAAACATATAAAAACTATTGCCAAGACATCAAAAGCTTGAGCCCTTTCACCAACAGAAACTAAGATCCATCTTGAACATTTGTCACTAGCATTTCAGTACTCAATAAGGCAAATCTAAACAGCATTGAAGCTTCCATCATAGGCCATCATCTTAGATGGATAGGGCATGTCCGCGTATGGATGGTTCCAGACTTACTAGCCAATTTTTTTTAATGGATCTTAGTTCCGGTACAAGACCTTGTGGAGCTCCTCTGAAGCATTATATGGACCAGCTGAAAGAAAGCATGAAGGTGTCAAGTATAAACTCACAAACTTGGAAGGCAGTGGCCAAAGATTGCCCACTTTGGTGCCAAACCATCTCTGCTGCTACCAATCACTTCAAAGGGGAATGCCACAGACACAAAGAGGCTAAGTGACAAGCAAGGAAGCTTCGTCAAACTCAACCACACCCTCCAAAATCTATTCAGTGTAATGTGTGTGGTCGCATGTTTCATGCCAGGATTGGCTTATTGAGTCACCAGAGACTCATCCATCAATGGAGAAAATAATGACAAATAATGTATGCTCGGACATGAGTAGCTGCTGACCATGACAGAGGTAGTTCCATCATTCACTAACTAGGTTAATTTAATCTTCATGGCATTACAGGAGACTTGAATTGGTCTCTTCTATTTACCTATAGGACAGCGGTAGCTTAGTGGTTTAGATGCTGAACTTGATAAAAAGTTGGCAGGTCAGCAGTTCAAGACCTTTACCTTACTTACTTACTTCAGGATTATTTTACTTCAGTTGTGAACTATGTCTTTCTTTAAAAGCCCACTTTATTCCAGATGTATCAGCCATATCTGTTTCTTTGTCCCAAACAAGCTTTGTTCCCATGGTGTTCCTTAACATCAGCTATGATGTCATCAGTGGGATACACTGTCATGAAGTGCACTCACTTCATCAGATCTGATGAAATTTACTGCTAAATAAAATATCTTAGTCTTTAAGGTGCCATAAGGCTCTTTCTGTGTTTTGCTACAACAGACTAACAAATTGACTTCCTTCCTCCCAAAATTTATGGAATGGATTTATCGTACCGTATATACCAGGCTATTAATAATGTGACAAAATAATTCCACATTCTACTCCTACATGATGTCTGCCATCAATTAGTTAATTAACATTGAAATTTGGATCCATTACACTGAACATCTTTGGAAAATATTCCTTTCCAAGAATTGTTCCAGCCACCTGGGTACATGGCTAAGGTGACATTTGAAATAGAAACTTCCTGGCTCACAGTTCACAATTAGCATCTATACCACAGCAGCGAGAACAACTCTTTCCAGTCATTTTTATGCCATCTACTGACTATGCTGTTTGCATTCAATGGTTATTCAGGCAGAGACAGGATTGATCTGTGCCCTCAAAGAGAATTGATTATTCTACATGACACCATTAAAATGTCCTTTCAAACCTGAGCCTTGCTTCAACTTACAAGAATGCTGTTTTGTCAACAGCTTGTATTCACAAGCTGAAAGATTAAACCTCTGCTTAACAGAAACAGGTCAGGCTTCAGAGAAATGCTCTGAATTAGATTTGAGGGCACTGCAAAAATGCAGGGGGAGGGGTTCGTAAAAATTGTACGTGTGTGTGTATGTGTAATCTTCACTCAGCTTTATGACTCTAATCAATACACAGAACTACTGGGGAAGAAATTGACTGTATTACATAGGAAAATAACAGTAAGTGGCCATAACAAAAATCCTATACTCACTATATTCACGTGAATACAACAGTGCCAGTTTTTCACATGGGAAAACCTTGGGATAAAGGACATTTGTGGGATATATGTGTCAGTTTATGTTTACCTATTTATGGATAGTATACATTTTCTCTTTGGATATGTCTATACAGTATTGCATAGTTGAATGATAATCTCTCTTTCATCACACTTGATGAGATCCAGGAAGATAAACAACAGGAACAAACTGAGGTTCTCTCCATTAATATGGTTGATGAGGTGCATGTAGATGAACAGATTGCAGGAGAGAGGCTCCTTGTACTAGGCGATTCAATAATTAGAAATACAGAGAAATGGATTTGTGATGCACATGATAACCGCATGGTGACTTGCCTGCCAGGTGCAAAAGTTGCAGACATCACAAGAAATCTAGATAGATTGTTAGAAAGAACTGGGAATGAGCCAGTTGTCATTGTACACGTTGGTACCAATGATGTTGGGAAGGCCAAGCGGTCTGTCCTGGAAGCCAAATTCAGGTTGTTAGGAAGAAGATTGAAGTCCCGGACTTCCAAGGTAGCATTTTCAGAAGTGCTGCCTGTCCCTCGCGCAGGACCTACCAGGCAGGCAGAGCTCAGAAGCCTCAATGCGTGGATGAGGCGGTGGTGTCGAGAGGAGGGTTTCAGATTTGTCAGGAACTGGAGAACATTTTGGGACAAGCCAAATCTGTTCAGGAGGGATGGGTTGCATTTGAACCATGATGGGACCAGATTGCTGGCACTCAACATCAAAAAGGCTGCAGAGCAGCTTTTAAACTGATAACTGGGGGAAAGCCGACAGGAGCTGGGCAGCATCCGGTTCGGGAAAGTGTGTACTTGAGTAGTGAGGAGGATGCAAAAATTACTGAGCAGAGCGAGGAGCTAGTCACTAGCATTCTAGCAGAAGGATGCAAAAGGCAGTCTAACAATGCAACTGGACACAAAAGACTGTGTCAGAAAAGCATATATAAATGCTTGTATACAAATGCCAGAAGCCTCCGGAACAAAATAGGGGAGCTGGAATACTTAGCAATAGATAAGAATATTGATATTATTGGTATCACTGAAACCTGGTGGACGGATGATAACCAATGGGATACAGTTATCCCAGGCTACAAACTGTACAGGAAAGATAGGAAGGGGCAAATGGGAGGTGGTGTGGCCTTGTATGTCAAAGAAGTGATAAAATCGTATGAACTGGAATGTCTAGGTGATTTGGAGTCACCATTAGAAGCTCTGTGGGTAAGAGTACCAGGCCACAAGGATGGTCTAACAGTAGGCATATACTATCGGCCTCCGACCCAAACTCTTGAGGGAGACTGGCAGTTGGAGAATGTTGTAATGCAAGCGCGGCGCCAAAATGGCCGCCACGCTCTTTGCGGGCCCCCCCCCCACCGGAAGAAGACATCCGGGTAGTCAGGGGGCGTGGCCAGCACCCTTATAAAAGGGGCGGCCACGAGGCAGCCGAGCTGCCATTTTGCGAAGCGACGGAGAGGAGAAGTTTTTTCCCTCCACCCCCTCCCTAGTTAACAGTGTGATATTTTGGTCGCTTCGGGGCCGGGTGGGAATTTTTGGCTGGGACCTACAATTGGCTCTCAGGTCCTGGCTTTTTTGCCCATCCCACACTGTTGCTATGGTTTGATATAGGGGTTCTTTCTGCTGCTGCTGACTTTGGTCACATGGGCGGGTAGCACTGGTAAGGTAAACATTTATGACCCACAGGTATCCGGCAGGTTCGCAATTGACTGGACAACACTAGACAGGCACAAGTTGATTAACGTTGTCCGGTCAACGACGAACCAGGCGATGGGGTGATGGCAAGAGCTAGGCAGCATGCATCACCCCGTTATTTTACGGATACGCATCAGAGGGTGGGGTCAGTAGTTAGATATTGACTACGGTCAACAATTTGTTTGTTGTCAACAAACAAATTGATACAAATGGATACATTGTAACCAATTGCCGTTTGCAATTTTGGGTAGTACCTTACCAGTGTTACTCCGGCCTGCTTGCCTTAAGAATTATAATTGGTTGAATACCAATAGAAATTTATAATTCGGACTAGGGCATGAATCAATAAATGTGGCCCAATGCCGTTATCCACTTTCATCAGTGTCTGAGTCCTTTATTGTGGGGTGCGCCTGCAAAGGAGGCATCCAAGAAGGGAAGCCTGGTTATAATGGGGGACTTCAATTACCCTCACATAGACTGGGTGAACTGTTGTTCAGCACATGATAAAGAGATAAAGTTCCTAGATATGCTAAATTATTATTCCCTGGGACAGATGGTTGAAGACCCAACTAGAGGTACAAGAATCCTTGACTTGATCCTGAGTAATACTCAGGATCTGGTGCAAGATGTTAATGTGACTGATCCAATAGGGAACAGTGACCACAACTAAATTATGTTTAATTTGATCATAGACCGCAAGTCACTGAAAAAATCTAACACAGAGACCTTAAATTTTCAAAAAGGAAATTTCCCAAAGTTGAGGAAACTAGTAAAAAAGAAGCTGAAAGGGAAAATTGAGAGAGTCCAAACACTCCAAGAGGCATGGAGGCTGTTTACAAAAACAATAACAGAGGCTCAATTGGAATGCATACCCAAAAGGAAAAAGGGCACTGCCAGGTCCAAGAGGACTCCGATGTGGCTTACAGGAGCTGTTCGGGAAGTGATCAAGAGCAAGAAAAGCTCATTTAGAAGATGGAAGGCTTGTCCGAATGAGGACAGCAGGCTGGAACATAAATTCTGGCAGAACAAATGCAAGGCAACAATCAGGAAAGCAAAGCAAGACTTTGAGGAGCGTATAGCTAAAAATACTCAGAGAAATAACAAAGACTTCTTTAAGTACATTAGAAGTAAGAACCCAACTAGGAAGGCCATTGGACCATTAGATGACAATGGAAGGCAAGGGGTTATTAAAGAGGAAACAGAGATTGCAGAGAGACTCAATGAATTCTTTGCTTCAGTATTCACTGAAGAAGACAGAGACCACATGCCCAAAACAGAGCCTATCTTCGTAGGGAGGGAAACCAAAGAATTAAGCCAGATAGAAATAACCAGCGAGGAGGTCCTTGCATGTCTTGTTAAGCTAAACACTAACAAATCACCAGGACCAGATGGCATGCATCCACGAGTTCTCAGGGAACTTAAAGATGAAATTGCTGATCTCCTAGCCAAAATATATAATCTTTCCCTCAAATCAGGCTTTGTGCCTGATGACTGGAAGGTAGCGAATGTAACACCAATTTTCAAAAAAGGATCCAGGGGTGATCCAGGAAATTACCGACCTGTCAGTTTGACATGTGTCCCAGGTAAAGTGATGGAAACCATCCTAAAAGATAGAATTAATAGGCACATAGAAGAGAAGGCGCTGCTAAAGGAGAGCCAACATGGCTTTCGCAAGGGCAAATCATGCCTCACTAATCTGTTGGAATTTTTTGAGAGTGTCAACAAGCATGTGGATAAGGGGGATCCAGTTGACATTGTTTATCTGGACTTTCAGAAGGCTTTTGACAAGGTCCCACACCAAAGGCTCTTGAATAAACTTACCAGTCATGGAATAAAGGGACAGGTCTTGTCCTGGATCAGCAACTGGCTAAGGGACAGGAAACAGAGGGTAGCACTAAATGGACACTTCTCCAAGTGGAGGGAAGTAAAGAGTGGGGTCCCCCAAGGTTCAGTACTGGGACCCCTGCTTTTCAACCTCTTCATAAATGATCTAGAGGTAGGAGTAAAAAGCAAGGTAGCCAAATTTGCTGATGACACTAAATTATACAGGGTAGTGAAAACTGTGAGAGATTGTGAGGAGCTCCAGAGGGATCTCTCGACACTGGGGGAGTGGGCAAAACAGTGGCAAATGAATTTCAACATTAGTAAGTGCAGAGTGATGCATGTTGGGGCAAAGAACCCCAATTACATTTATAAACTGATGGGGTCTGAACTCTCTGCGACAAACCAGGAAAGGGACCTTGGTGTCCTGGTGGACAGCTCAATGAAGGTGTCAACCCAGTGTGCCTCAGCAGTGAAAAAAGCAAACTCAATGCTAGGGATCATTAGGAAGGGTATAGAAAATAAGTCAGCAAGTGTCATTTTGCCTCTTTATAAATCTATGGTGAGGCCCCATCTGGAATACTGTGTACAGTTCTGGTCGCCATACCTCCAGAAGGATATTATGGAGCTGGAAAAAGTGCAGAGGAGGGCAACCAGAATGATTAGGGGACTGGAACACCTTCCTTACCATCTGAGGCTGCAACGGTTGGGCCTCTTCACTCTTGAACGACGACGTCTAACAGGTGACCTGATTGAAGTTTATAAAATCATGCACGGTGTGGACAAAGTAGATAAGGAAAAACTGTTTTCCCTATCGCATAACACTAGAACTAGGGGACACTCCATGAAACTTTTGGGTACTAGTTCTCAAACAAATAAGAGAAAGTACTTTTTCACCCAGAGGATTACTGGTCTATGGAACTCCCTGCCAGAAGAAGTGGTGACAGCTGTCAGTCTTGACAGCTTTAAGAAAGGATTAGACAAGTTCATGGAGGACAAGGGTATCAATGGCTATAATTATGGATACTTAAGGACAACCTCCGGGTTGGAGAGATAGGCAGGATATCTCTCAATATCATTTCCAGGGAATCCTAAGCAGGTGAAGGCATCTGCTTGGGAATACCCTGAAGGAAATGGTGAGCCACTGTGTGAGACAGAATGCTGGACTGGATGGGCTGTGGCCTGTTCAAGCAAGGCTGTTCTTATGTTCTTATGTTCTTAATTGTTCAGAGCGATCCAGCTCTGTTTCAGTTGGACTCACAACCTTAATTACATTTCAAATCATAATAATTGCTCATGTTGGGCTTCCAATTTGCCTTGGAAGTGCAGTGTCTACATTCGGCTGGCTCTTTGCAAGAAGCTCCAGCTCTTTCTGCTGCTCCAGCTGGAAGAAGGGAAGGTTTAAAGAAACCAGAAAAAATTCTTTTTACCTGAAAAATGACATTTTGGGAAAAATAATCATGGATAGAAGCAATTCAGCCCTTACATCAAGTGAGCAGCACATAAAACCAACAACAACCATTTTCATCCATTTTATAAGTGGAAACCCCACATAACTGATGGTGCAGTCACATTCTTTGTTACTAGCTAAAGGTAATGGTCACGCTCGAAAGCCAGTTGTTTCTGACTCTAGAGTTCAGTGGTAATCTCTGTTTACAGCTTCATTAGAGGAATGTCCTGCAGATAAATGAGCAGACAATATAAATGGAAACTAATTTTGTCTCTAATAAGGAAGAATCTACTGGGAAACCCCACTTTCTCAGATTAGTTCTTGATCTTCCTACCCCATCACACAGTCTGTTTAAAGCTTTCCACACAGGCCATGGTTGTTCTTGGCCAGGCAGTAGAGAATCATGTGGTTCTGCCCAGTTATCTGGTAGCTCCTTGTTTGCCTTCCATAGTTCTAAGGGGGTCTGTGAGGGCTGGTTGTTTGGAGGGGCAGAAGTTGTAAGGAAGCTCTGCCTTGATTTCATTCTCTGCTTTGATGGTTGGTGATCAAACAGCAGGTGTGTTTCCAAGGACCTTACTTTGGCCCACTCTTTCTGAGCAGCACTTTCTCAGCAGAATTCTGTTGGTGGGATGCCAGCTTAGTAGTATTAGTAATATTAATTTGATTTATATAATAATAATATTTTAATTTATATTCCGCTCTATCTCAGCCCATCGGGTGACTCAGAGCGGTTTCCAACATGAAAAATACAGAGGTGCACTTTTTTGTATTGGGGTTGGTTTTAGGTATCTTGTGGCCAGTCTTGCTATGTCATTTAGGGCCACATCCAACTGCTTTGCATGCTTTGATCTGTACCATACTGGACTAGCAAACCCTCCTGCAGAGTAACATAAAGCTAGTGCTGAAGTTCTTAATGTGTGTAGTTGGGCACCCCAACTTGTGCCTGTTATTTTCCTGGCAAAAACCTTCTGTTTGGTATTTAGGCAGTGGGTCTGGAAGGTGAGAGTTTGATCCAGGGTGACTCCCAGGTATTTGGAGGTGTCACAGTGTTTGAGCCTGATGCCATTCCAGTTCACCTGCAACCTTCTTGATGCCTTGTGGTTTTTCAGATGAAAAGCACAGAGTTGAGTTTTTAGACAGTTTGGCTTCAGTTGGTTATCCCTATAATATATAGCCATTATGTTCAAAGCCTCAGTCAGTTTTTTCTCAACAGCCTCAAAGGTTGTGCACTGTGCAACAATTGCAAGGTCGTCAGTATAGAGAAAGCTCCAGTAGCTTCCAGCAGTGGTTGATCATTAGTATATAAGTTAAATAGTGTGGGGGCTAGCACACTGCCCTGCGGGAGGCCATTTCTTTGATTTCTCCAACAGCTGCGTTGTCCTTGGAAGTCAACAAAAAACCTACAGTTTAACAGTAAACAGCCTATGATTTTTGTGAATTTAAAATCCTTTGTGATGTGGAGGACTTTCTTCAGCAGTGCAGCATGGTTGACTGTGTCATGAGCTGCAGCGAGATCTATAAACACTGCAGGGGGGACATGAAAGGAGCCTCCCCGAAGACTGCTACTTCAGCAACCGGGCATGCCCTGGGCAACGGTGGTAATGATGATTGTCAATGGCTAATCCTTTCAACCCAGAATCACCTCTTTTTAGCAGAAATGACTATTCACATTTATATCCTGCTCTTTTGGTGCAAGCACCACTCAAAATTTCCCATGTATTGTGACTTGCAATATTTTTGTCACTTTCTCTGAAGGTTTATTTCCCAGCCTTAAAGCATACTTACATGACTAGTCCCACTGATTTTCAAATAAATGTGTTTATGTCTAGGGACGATTCAGCACTATGTGATTTCAGTTTTTCTCTCTGCAAATTTCCGTTGCTTACAGCGAATTTCCATATAGCAGAAAAATATATAGTCATGTTAAGCTCTTTCAAATCCAGATTGTCCTCCCCTGTTTTAAAACAAACTGTTCAAATGACTCATTTGCACAAAGAAAAACATATTTGGGAGCATTGTGCACAGTTTGCTTGCTGTTCTAGTTTCAGCAGTGATTGACCACAATTGCAGTGATTTTCCTGAGATGGTTTTTCTCTAATAATAATTTCGTGTCAGAGATTACTCTGGGTTGAAAGAATTTTTGCTGGAGAAACTCTGCTCAGTGGATGCCCGAATGAGGCTCCTTCCAGGTCCCCAAGTGCAGCCCTCAGGTATTGAAACCTGACTTTCCAGTCTCCAGTTCAGTGTCTTAACCACTAAGCCATTATTTTTCTATCAGGAATGGCTTGTGATCTGAGCTGATCAGGAACTGGGGGGTCTAACATGAAAAGTTGAAGGTGAAGTACCTTACTTTGCATGGACTACAGTTAGTCTGTGCATTCTACTTAGCAGTTCTAACAAAGCAAGCAGAAAATAATACATGAGACTGCCAAGTACACAAACATTTTCTATTTAACATTTATCTATTATCTGTTCAGACAAACTTCACATATTAAAAACATAAGTCATAAAGAGACCAATTTTATTTCTCATTTTTTGAAATTTAGTGTGCAACCCACTACTAGTTGTACTTGGCTAGAATATGGTAAACTATTTTTAGCTTCCCTTGGGATGTTGTAGAAAGAGAACAGCCTCTGCCACATAATTGCAAATCTTTCTAAGATCAGAACACATGCTGTTGGTGAATCATTATTTGTAGGCTGCAGGAATTGTATGCATAAATGTGTGTCACTTATTTAAGAAAGGTAACTTATTTAAGAAAGCAGGCTGTCTGACCGGACATCCCACTATGGCAATGGAGTAGACTGTACAGCCAGTGACACAATGCTGAGTTTTGGGTGGCAGAAAATCACCTGACTCCCTAAAGGGGCCTTCTACTATGGGCAGATGAGCCCCTTTAGGTAGGTTGATGGCCCCCTCAGTGGAGGAAATGAGCGGAGGATGAACTTTGATTACCAATGGTCATGGAGGGTGGAAGAGGGCATGCCAGATGGACTGGCTGTGAAGGCGCACTTTGTCTATATCCTTGTTGTGTTCTATGACTGTACCTTTTACAATGTATCCATTCACGTGTATCCAATGTAACCATGCTTGTGTAACATTATAACCAGCAGCTGCTTAACTGTAGCCCTTGCAATAGGATGCGAGCTAATGACCACCTGGTGGCAATAGCGAGCGTTCAAGCTCTCCTGGCCCAGACTCACCAGCAAACAACAGCGCGGGAAGATTCCCGCCATCACCTACACCTGGACAAGAAGGGCGTGACCGTCTGTGACGTCACGCGGACAGTAACCAATAGACTGTCGAGGATCCACATTCAAATGTATAGCCACTGTATATATTGAGCTACCCATCCGCCATTACCTCATGTTCCCCCTGGATCATCATGCAATAAACCTGTGTTAAGCCAACCTTTCGGCTGTTCGTTGTCTTTGGTCCCATACACTAAATTGGCGACGAGGATGGGATATGGCTGCCCACGGGACCAAGACATGCGCCGGGTTCAAAATCAGGAGACCGGCAGACTGGGACATCTTCGAGATGGACTTCCAGGGAGCCCTGGTGGAATCCGAAGTCACGGATGAGGCAAAGAAAAGGGCCATCTTCACCCAGATGCTGGGGCCAGACACCAAGAGGGTCTTGGTGGACCTGATCGCGCCGAGGAGGGCGAGTGAATTCAAGGTGAAAGAGCTCATGCACATGCTGCGTGAGTACTTCCGGCCCTCGACGGCAATGTTCCCCGCTCGGAGCGCGTTTTGGAGGCGAGTCCAAGCGCCCGGGGAGACGGTCGCCGACTTCGCAGCGGCCCTGCGACTGGCGGCCGGCCCATGCAAATGGGAGAACGTAGAAATCACACTAAGAGACTGTGTGCTGTGCGGCCTGAGCGATGCCGAAACTCAGCGCACATTGATGAACCGCGAGCCACCCCCCACGTTGCAGGAGGTCCTAAAGGAGGCACAAGCCACGGAAGCTACGAAGGCCGGGGTCCAGGAGCTCCAGGACTGGCGGCCAAAGACGGGCAAGGCAGAGGCTTCGGTGCACGCTTCGGTGCATGCGGCCCGGCGAGTTTCGAAGTCGCCCGCGGAGAGCAGCGACGACGAGGACGTCCGGAAGGTCCGGAAAGAAGGGCGGCGTTGCGATGGCTGCGGAACGAACCACGACCGCGCCAAATGCCCCTTCAGAAAGGCCGAGTGTCACAACTGCGGCCGCCGCGGGCACATCGCCAAGGTCTGCAGGAAACGGCGCGAGGCCCAGAAGAGCTCGAGAGACCGCGCGGCGGGACCCAAGGACGGCGCCCAAGCCACGAGGAAGCGAGACGGCGTGGGCCGCATCGCCGACGACAGCGAGGACGACGCACCGGTGTTCAGCGTGTCCGCAGGACACCCCCGTTACTTTGTTGAGGTACTAGTACAAGGGGCCCCCATTAGGATGGAGATTGACTCGGGGTCCTCATATTCCATCATTCCCCAGAAGGAATTTCTGAAAATTGCCCCCCACGTGCGGCCCAAACTCAAAGCTTTGAGGTCCACGCTACGGGACGTGCAAGGGAACTGCATTCCGGTGTTGGGGGTTGGAAGGTTTCAGGTCCAATTCAAGAAACACACCGCAACTCTCCCCCTAGTTGTTCTTAAAGGGGGGAATTGCAGCCTCCTCGGGACTCAATGGTTCCAGCCCCTGGGTTTGTTCATTGGGGGGGTGCATGCCGTTGTCGTGGGGACTGACCCGATCCAGGAGGTGTGCGACACACACCCCAAAGTCTTCAAAAAGGGACTTGGGAAATTTAAGGGACCCCCAGTAGCCTTCGACCTAGACCCTGAGGTCCGCCCAATAAGACTCAAACCGCGCCGGGTGCCATTCGCGCTCAAGGACAAAATAGAGGCGGAACTGGACAAATTGGTGGGCCAGGGGATTCTTGTTCCTGTTGATTCTGCGGAGTGGGAAACTCCAATTGTAACAGCACTAAAGGCCAACGGAGAGGTGCGCATATGCGCTGATTACAAGTGCACCATCAACAAGGCAATTCGCCCTAATGCGTATCCGGTGCCGGTAGTCAGCCATTTGCTGGCCAGGTTACATGGGGGAAAGTGTTTCGCTAAGCTCGACTTAGCACAAGCCTACCAGCAGCTCTCGGTGACCCCAGCCGCCGCTGCTGCCCAAACTATAGTCACCCATAAGGGGGCGTTCCAGGTGACGCGCCTTCAATTCGGCGTAAACTCGGCACCTGGAATTTTCCAGTCACTCGTGGAACGCCTCCTGAAGGGGCTCGAGGGGGTGTTACCTTATTTTGATGACGTATTGATAACGGGGGGGAGTTGGGCCGAATTGGCAAAGAGGTTGGGCAAGGTCCTGGCGATTTTCGAAAAGGCGGGGTTGAGACTGCGAAAAGACAAATGCATCTTCTTCGCGACTGAGGTCGAATTCCTAGGGTTCCGTGTCACTCCTGAGGGAATAAGGCCGTCCAAGTCTAAGGTAGCCGCCATCAAACAAGCCCCTCGCCCCACCTCCAAGCCCGAGTTGCAGTCGTTCCTAGGGCTGCTGAACTTTTACCACTCCTTCCTTCCCCAGAAAGCAGCCATGGCCGAGCCGTTGCACAGGCTGCTTAAAAAGGACGAGGCATGGAAGTGGGGCGACCAGCAAGAGAGGGCATTTAATGAGCTAAAGCAGCTTCTGGCGTCTGATGCCATCCTCACCCATTTCAACCCCAAGCGGCCAGTGGTCCTGATCTGTGATGCATCCCCGGTGGGGGTGGGGGCGGTGCTGTGCCACGTGCTGGAAAACGGAAGGGAGGCCCGATAGCGTTCTATTCCAGGTCCCTGTCCCAAGTGGAGAGAAACTACGCCCAGACAGACAGGGAAGCATTAGCGATAATTGCGGGAACAAAAAAAGTTCCACGACTTCCTGTATGGCCGCCCCTTCACAATCGTGACCGATCACAAGCCCCTGCTAGGCATTTTTACCGCAGATAAACCCACGCCACAGATCCTGTCCCCTAGGATGCTTAGGTGGGCCATTTTTCTCAACGCGTATCAGCACGCGTTAGTGTACAGGCCCGGGAGGGAGATCAGCCATGCGGACGCTCTATCGAGGTCCCCCCTTCCCCAAGAGAACAGCCACGTGGGCGGGCAGGAGCCAGAGCATCAGGTACTGATGATAGAAGTCCTCGACTCGCCCCCAATACTGCCCGCCGACATCGCCAAGGCAACCGAAAAGGACAAAATTTTAGCAAGGGTTAGCTCCTGGGTGCAGAAAGGGTGGCCAGCGTCCTCCCCGGCAGCGGAGTTCGACCCATTTTTCCGAAAGAAGTTAGAGTTGTCCCTTGAGAGGGGGTGCCTTCTGAGGGGCCAGCGAGTAGTGATCCCGGTGTCCTTACGGCCGAGGGTACTCAAACTCCTGCACGTCAGTCACCCTGGGATTGTGCGGTCCAAAGCCCTGGCACGGAGCTATTTCTGGTGGCCCCAGCTAGATGCCGACATCGAGCACATGGTTGGCACTTGTGAACCCTGCCAAAGTTCCAGGCCAGAAGAAGCCCGCCTGCCTCACAGGGAGTGGGACGTGGCGAAGGGGCCGTGGTCCCGAGTTCATGTAGACTTTGCTGGCCCGTTTCGTGGGACGCTGTTTCTCCTTGTGGTGGATGCCTTCTCCAAGTGGTTGGAGGTCATTCCGGTTACAAGCACGTCCACGGCCACAACCATAAAGCATTTGCGGAGGGTCTTTTCCACGTTCGGTTTACCCGACACCCTCGTAAGCGACAACGCAAGTTGCTTCACGTCCTCTGAGTTCAGGGCATTCACTGAAATCAATGCCATTCGGCACATCACCTCCGCTCCTTTTCACCCTGCCACAAACGGCCAAGTAGAGCGCCTTGTGCGTACCACCAAGGACGCGCTGCGGCGCATGGGGCCCGGGGACCTAAACCATCAAGTGTGCCAGTTTCTGCTAGGCTACCGAGTGACTCCCCTAGCATCAGGATACTCCCCCGCAGAGCTGCTGATGCGCAGGAAGCTGACCACCATACTAACTAGGCTAGACCCCACGAGAGTAGAGGAAAAGGGGAGGAACATTGGGATAGAGGGCACAAAGAGTTTCGACGTGGGTGCCCCCGTGTATTGCAGGAATTATGCCAGTGCGGGTCCGGCCTGGGTACCGGGCGTCATCCTAGAGCAGACCAGCCCCGTCTCGTACCGCGTCGAGACCGGCACAGGTCTACTCTGGAGGCGGCACGCAGACCAGCTCCGGCGCAGGATCCCCGGCGAACAGGGCACGGACCGCGGGACGCAAGAATCAGCGTTAGGGTTCTCCCCCACCCGTTCAGCCCAAGGGGGAGGAAAGGGGGGCCATGGGTCCCCACCAAGGGGGGAGGAAAGGGAATCTGTCCTCATAGATATCTTGCGGGATCGGTCAGCAGAAAGAAGGGAAACCGATCCCATAGATATCCCGCGGGATCTCCCCACAAATACAGATACCCCAACAGAGTTAGATCTTGATTTTCAGAACCGGGGAAGTTTTGCGGAGTGGTCCCCCACCCGTCCAAGCGAGAAGAGGGGTTTTTCATTAGCCCCGAGTGTCTCCGGTCTGCCCACAATGGAGTTTTTTCCTTCCCCCAAAACCGCCAAACCACGGCAAGCCTCTAACAAGTCTCCCTCTCCCGTTTCAGGACAAGGGACCAGGGAACGAGGAAGCAGTAGCGCCCCTGGGGCGGGTCAGCCCACAACACGGCCCAAACGCGTTTGCAATAAGCCATCTTGGCTGATGGACTTCGTCCCATCCTAGGGGGGAGGGATGTTGTGTTCTATGACTGTACCTTTTACAATGTATCCATTCACGTGTATCCAATGTAACCATGCTTGTGTAACATTATAACCAGCAGCTGCTTAACTGTAGCCCTTGCAATAGGATGCGAGCTAATGACCACCTGGTGGCAATAGCGAGCGTTCAAGCTCTCCTGGCCCAGACTCACCAGCAAACAACAGCGCGGGAAGATTCCCGCCATCACCTACACCTGGACAAGAAGGGTGTGACCGTCTGTGACGTCACGCGGACAGTAACCAATAGACTGTCGAGGAGCCACATTCAAATGTATAGCCACTGTATATATTGAGCTACCCATCCGCCATTACCTCATGTTCCCCCTGGATCATCATGCAATAAACCTGTGTTAAGCCAACCTTTCGGCTGTTCGTTGTCTTTGGTCCCATACACTAAAATCCTCAAGGCTGCCGCAGTCCAATGCAGTCCCGGTGTTAAATCACTCATGTCTCATTTCATATGTGCCGCAGTAGATTGCTCTGAGATCATAGTATGTGGATCACTTCATGGCAAACTGGGATCCACCTTAAACAAATTCATGTCAATAGCATTTTTCCTGATTGCCTCAGAGTGTGAAGGTGGTCCAGAACCAGCTGGCCTCCAAGACCAGGCCTCCTGGCGCCCTAGGATAGGAAAAAGCGTATACTTGGGCCGAGTTGCAGGCAACGATTTAAGAAAAGGAAGAGGTGTATCTAACTTCTCCCATTCGTCCTCTCTATCTTATCCACCACTGTATATTTTCAAGCACCCCAACTCATGCCTGAAGAAAGCAACCTACAGCTAGCAGAGAACTGGTGGCTTCTACAACTGGTAGTCTGGTCTTAAAATAGCTTTTCTCTCTCTCTTTCTTTGAGGAGAGGGGGGGGTCTTCAGGTACTGGTGAAGGAAGTTAACTAGTGTCAGGTGTCATTCACCTGAAGATCCAGCTGCCTCTGCTAGCGCCTAGCTACTTATGATGCCCTGTTTTCCACAGAAGCTGCCCTTTGATACTGCCAGCTAGAAATCTTATTTGCCATTAGTGGGTAGGTTTAGTCTGAACAAGCTAACCAATATCATTTTTAAGATTCCACTGAGATCCCGACACCTATGATGAAACAGTGGGCAAGAAACTGTGATGTCAGCCTATCCTCATACTGTATGTGGAAATAATTACTACTTGCCAATATGTTTTCTGTGCCAAGGCCCTATTCTTCAAGAGCAGGGCTGAGGCAGGATAGAGTTAACCAGTCCCAATAATCACATCTTTCAAAATAATTATGTGACATTAAAAATTTAATGAGGAATACATAAAACAGAAAAGGTCAGGTGTGGTGTTGCATTGTGTATGGGAAACTATTTTAGAAATATTGAACCTTTATTTTTAACACGGAAATTCCTAACTGGAATGTGCTGCCATCAACTGATGTACAAATATATGATACACTTGACTTTATTGCATACCTATCTGGGCTTTCAGATGTTTTTACATGCCCATCTTCCCACATACATTATTGTAATTCATATAAATCAGATTTCATCTTGAAATGTGGAAAAACATATTTCTAGTGAAAATCTCCAGTCTGGCGAGGCTGCTATGGTAATAGAGTAGACCCTACCGCCAGTGACTCAACGCTGGTTGTGGGGTACATAGAAAGAGCCTCCTTGAAGACTGTGGTATTTTTGAAGCACAATCTGATGTACCCTGGTAATGATAACCTCGAGTTGCCAGCTAATCTTTCTCATACTAGGTCAGGTGAAAGGGACCGAAGAATGAACTCACCAAAAGGTGCCTTCATTTTGGCAGTTTCACGTGTGGCATAGACATGGAAAAAGAAACACCAATCATCAGGTGGTGGCTAACCAACCTGACAATCCTGTCTCAGTGTTGTGCTCCTCTGGGGCCCCTAGTATGTCCCTCATTCCCTCGGAGGCCCCCCCCCCCAATCTCTCCTTCTGCTTAATTTGTCCCTGCAACTGTCTGCATAGGCCTGCCTTCTTGCACAGGTGGTTCCCATAATTTGGCTGCTTCTCCCCACCCTGGGCTGGCTAACTGGCCTCTGCAGCCACCTGGCAGATGCAGTTTCCAGATGGCCTGCCAGGAATGCCAAAGGCAACTCTTTTACACATATTAACTTTTAACATTTAACTTTTTAGTGAGACCCTGGATACTGGTTTTTAGCTTGTTGGTTTGATTTACACTGTATTTTAATTATTATATAGTTTGACTGCAGTGGCTCAAGCAGCTAAGACGCTGACTGGGAGGCGGAAGGTCAGCAGTTCGATTCCCGAGTACTGCAGAATGGAATGAGCTCCCATCTTTGTCCCAGCTCCTGCCAACCTAGCAGTTCGAAAGCAAGAAATTGCAAGTAGATAAATAGGTACCACTTCAGTGGGAAAGTAAACAGCACTCCGTGCGCTCCTGTGTCTAGTCATGCCTGCCACATGACCACGGAAACGTCTGCAGAAGCAGACAGCGCTGGCTCTTTGGCTTTGAAACAGAGGTGGGCACTGCACCCTAGAGTCGGATACAACTGGCTTTCGAGCAAGGGAAACCTTTACCTTTACCTTATAATTTTATTATTTTGAATGTGTTTTTTGTGTTTAATTCTACTTATTTTAACTTAGTTAGCTACCTTGAGTTCTCTCATGGTGATAAGGGCAGCCTAGAAATGAGACTAAATAAATAAATAGAATAATTAAATTAAAAGGGCATATAGTTCTTCATGGTTTTGTCACTTGATACAGTTGCATGGATGGCACCAAGATTAGTCAAAAAACTCTAGCACTATCTGTGCATCATGCTTCAGATTAATCAAGGGGAATTACTGTAAATTCCCATTAGGCTTTGCACAGCCCATTAACCACAGAAAGTATGATAGGAGAGCTATATTTATTTGCTTTTTTGTTGAAAAAAGAACCTCCAACATTTGTGTCTTGAATAGCAAATAAATAAACTGTTTAGTCTTATTTAAAATGTATTTAGATTATAGAGCATATGTTTCCAATAGCCATTTTTTATTTACAACATGGTTGTCTAGTTTATACTGCTGCAGTATAATTGCCTCCTGCTGAGAATGGTTGCAGTAAAGTTACTTTGGGTACTATAGCAGCTAATTATAGTCTCACTTTGGAATTTAAGGGCTCCCCTGCAAAGCTCCTTTCTTGCCACTTATACACCATGGACATAAATGTATTTTGATTGCTGCGTATAATTCTAGGGATCATGTTTCGGTAATGCCATTTTAGGCAGCAGTACAGCAAATTAAGAGTCTGCGGCCAGAAATGTGGTACCAAATCCGCATTTCCAATTCTACTTCTTCAATAAGAAAGATTCATCCCGAAAGGAGATAATGCTCCCACTATTTCCGAAGAGACTCCTTTTTGCATATGGACCAAACTTTATGTATACACATGAGTTCCTCCCTTCTACTAAGGTTCTGCTTAACTTTCGTTGTGTTGATTATTGTGGTTAAAATGTAGAATAGTGTGTACAGTGGTGGTGGGGAGATACAGTATACGAGGGTATGTGTGTGCACATATTTGCATGCCTGTATCTATAAATACAAAGATACCTATAATCTTAGGTGATGAAATGTTATTTACATATTTTCAAATCATGCATCAGAAGGAAAATAACTCCTAATTTAAATTCTATGGACAACCCCTTTTTTTTCCATTTTAAGAGCAGCAGCAGAGAACCCCTGTCCAGTCTGGTGTAAAAGATTATGGGATTATGGGAGGTGGTTTACTGTGAGCGACTCTGATGCAATAGAGGCCCCTGGCTCTGTTGTTGTTGTTGTTCAGTCACACAGTTGAATCCAACCCTTTGCGACCCCATAGACCACTGCACACCAGGCTCCTCTGTCATCTGCAATCCTTGGCAGCTCACCCAAATCTACTCCCACTATGTCAACGATGCCATCTAACCATCTCATCCTCAGTCACTTCAGCTTCAGTATTTGTCCTTCTAAGGAGCAATCAGGGTTGATTTCCTTTAGGATTGATTGATCTCCTTGATGTCCAGGGGACTCTCAAGAGTCTCCTCCAGCATCATAGTTCAAAGGCGTCTATTCTTCTGTGTTCAGCTTCCTTATGGTCCAGCTCTCATCACAATACATTACTACTGGGAAGACCATTGCCTTGACTATGTGGACTTTTGTTAGCAGGGTGATGTCTCTACTTTTTATTATGCTGCCTAGGTTTGTCATAGCTTGCCTCCCAAAGAGTAAGCATCTTTTTATTTCATGGCTGCAGTCACCATCTGTAGTGATCTTAGATCCCAAGAAGGTAAAGTCTGTCACTGCTTCCATTTCCTCCCCTTCCATTTGCCAGGGAGTAATGGGGCCGGAAGCCACGATCTTGTTTTTTTTTTTTTTATGTTGAGATTCAGGCCATCTTTTGCACTCTCCTCTTCCACCCGCATCAAATGGTTCTTTAGGTCTTCCTCACTTTCTGTCATTAGAGTACAGTCATCTGCATATCTCAGGATATTGATGTTTCTCTCAGCAATCTTAATTCCAGTGTGTGTTTCATCCAGCCCTGCATTACGCATGATATACCCTGCACACAAGTTAAATAAGCAGGGTGACAATATACAGCTGTGTCATACTCCTTTTCCTATTCTAAACCAATCAGTTGTTCTGTATCCTGTACTAACTGTCACTTCTTGACCCACATTCAGATGTCTCAGAAGACAGATGAGGTGGTCTAGTACTCCCATCTCTTTAAGAACTTGCCACACAAGTGGCACAATCAAAGGCTTTGGTGTAGTCTATGAAACAGAAGTAGACATTTTTCTCATACTCCCTTGCGTTCTCCATGATCCAGCGAATGTTGGCAATTTGGTCTCTAGTTCCCCTGCCTCTTCAGAACCCAGCTTGTACTTCTGGAAGTTATTATTATTATATTTACATTTCTATACCACTTTACTTCCCCTAAGGGAACTCAAAGCGGTTTACAGCATGTAAAATACAATATCCAAAAAAAAGAAGCAGTATACAAATCAAATTCAAACAAAATACAAAATCACAATTATAAGATAATATATAAACATCAATTACTCGAATCAGAAAAGTACACAATATAAAAAATTCAAAAAGTCAAATACAAATCATCACAGAGTAACAATATAAAAATAAACCCAGCACAGTCCTTCCAGAGGGGGAGGGGGACAAAAGCGTGCACAAGTTCTCGATCCATGTACTGCTGATGCCTAGCTTGTAAGATCTTGAAAATGACCTTGCTAGCTTGTGAGATGAATGTGGCCACTATTGTCTTTTCCAAATCTGCTGGCATATTGAGTGAAAAACTTTAATTGCATCTTCATTTAGGGCTTTAAATAGCTCAACTGGAATACCATTATCTCCATTTGCTTTGTTGGTAGTAATACTTTCTAGGGCCCACTTGACTTCACACTCCAGAATGTATGGCTCAAGGTCAATGATCTCACCACTAGTGGTAGGCATGAGCAGGTTCACACCAGTTTGCTAGAACCGGTAGCAGAAATTCTGGCTGGCCCCTGCCCATTCAAGTTTTGACATAAAGTAGTCCTAATATGGGTGCAACGAGGGGCTTTCCCCCTTAGCCACGCCAATCATACCACACCCACAGTGTAGTAGTAAATTTTTTTGGAGCCCACCACTGCTCACCACTGTGGTTGTCAGAGATAATAATCTTTTTTGTAGAGTTCATCTGTGTATTTTTAAATAGTGCACAATAACTATGAGATGATCTAAAGATTGATTTTTTAAATGTTGCTTGAATTATAAAAGCAGACCAGAAGCTTAAACACAGGTCTGTTTCATTTAGTTCCTTACTTACAGTTTGTTCCATTAACCTCTTTTGTCTTTCTACAATCTCTGCATGAAACACAGTAATTTCATTACCTATCTGTGGAATGTCCACTTTAAAGTATGATCCTGGAATATGGTTGTATAGATAATGAATTTGCTGTGTGAGGTGTATATCAAACTAAGAGCTGCAACATCTGAGTGATTTCTGTTTCCAGCTTGCTACTATATTTGTGCATTGACCTATAACTACATATGAAAAATATTCACTAAACGTGAATCATTAGTGTTAAAGAGGTTGATCTTTCTATGTATATAAGAAGACAGGATATACTAGATTTATGTTCATCTTTTTAGCTATGTTTATTCATGTCAGATTAGAAACACAAGTTGAAAACACATATCACACAAAGAAGGGCACATACGCAAAATTTCTTAGAAATGGACCTTCAAGACTAGAGAGATCAGAGAAATTATAAAGATGTGATAAGCTGCACTGCCCTCATATTCCCAATTAACTAACTGATGAAACCCATAAAACAGGTTCTAAACTCTGTTACTCATAGTTTATTAGTGCCATCATCCACTTTAGAGATGAAGCTATAGTAAGCCTATGAGACCAACAAGATTTGAGATAAGAATTAGCATTCTGAAGCCTTTCTAAGCAGCCACCAAGCCCTCAGTGCAATAAAAGAAAAAGCTTTTAAATCTCTCTTGGCAGAAGCATTGGAAGACTGCCATGTTTTCACAGGGAATAACAATGATAATCCATATCAGGATGCAGAAATAATCTTCCATGTGAAGGCATTTAACTTCTCCAAAACCTAATGTACTTCCCCCCAGGTTTGTAGGGCTTCTCAGTGTCAAAATACTGGAGAAATTATAATCACAAAGATGGAATGAGTCAAAGGCCCGTCTGGTTTGATCTTGTTTTGCCTATTTGCCTCCCATAGATCAGGATAGGCAATCCAGAACACAGTGTCTGCAGGCAGAATGTGACATTGTTGCTTGTTGGGTAAATAAAGCTGGATCTTAGAGCGAAAATCCAGGTCTGAAGAGCAGGAACTATGATTCATGCAGTTATTTAAGAACTACAGTAGTAATTGGCAAAGGTGGAAACCCCTAGAGTGAATACAATTTTTCTGCCTCCCACCTCAATATTTAAAAACAGTTTCCATGTGCAGTTCGTGTTTCTCTGTTCCTTATGCAAAATCTGCCATGGAGCATTATATATTACCTCCATGAACATGTGCTCCAGATGTAAAGGCCATTCATCTCATAAAAGTAAAATAATGCATAAAAGACGCATGTAAGGGGGGATATTATTGTTCTCTACTGTTTTTACTTGTTATGTGAAATTAATGTGATGATCCTGTTCTGGTTATAAACAGCACAGTGGAGCATTATCATTAACAACAGCACTATTTCTGACATATAATTCTAATTAATTGATGAACTACCCTATTCCTGGATACCTGAGTGATTCTATTAATAGAGATTACTCCATTAATAGAGACCCTATCTAGGGTGGAGATCTGTAAGATCTAGAGCAGTCACTGCTGCACAAAAGGTGCAAATGAACTCACCTGGAGTTGTTAGCTTAGTCAAATGCATGCATACGTGTACGTCAATTATGTGCTAAATAACACACATTTCTCAAGATGAGATAACTCCAAAAAGACAAGTGTGTCTCTAAGGAAGAGAAAGCAGAGATTGGCAAGAATGTGGCCTATTTCTCTCACATGTTTTAATACTTACAATTAAAGATATATTTAGCAAAATATAACAAACTGATCTGTTACTTGTTCTAAGCCCAACAGTCTTATTTTGAGTATATTTCAGCATTTGTAGTAGCATTGACCATGAACAACAAACAACCAAAAACATTCTTGTGCCATTATTCAACTGCAGCAGAGTTGATGTCTGCAACAGAGGTGGCACAAATGAGACAGTCCTTCAGCATGTTTAGCCTCTTTCATGTCTACCAACTCTATTTCTTCGGTCAGTCTGATTCTCAAAAGAGTGATCGATCTGGTTTCTCCCTACCACTTGTGAATGTCATGTTGTTTTTAAAATAGAATAGCTCAGTTCCAAGGCCATAAAGAAGCAAAAAAATCAGAACAACTGAAATAAATTCAAACAATTTGCTAATACTAAGATGCTCAGTGGAGCAACAACCTAGCTGGTAATGTACACTTCCATCTGGAAATATGAAAGGAACCTTCTCTGCCCATATGCTGTAATATCTCTGGTGGCATTCCAGCGTACGTTTTCAGAGGCTATGTTTAAGAAAATGGATAGTCTTTTATTTATTTATTTATATCTTTTTTTTGTTATTATTACTGTACTCATTGGGAGCTTTCAGTGGCAGGAAACTCCTCAATCTATTACATTTTGAATAGATACTTATTATGTTTACATCATGGTTTTGCTACACCAGAGCCCAAGGTGGGATTTACACAACCAAGCTTAGCCCTACAACAATGTTTTCAAGAGGCTAAGAGAGTGTAATTGGGTCACAGCCACCCAATAAACTGATCTGAAGAATCCCAAGTCTGCCTTCTCCAAAACTAATTCTGATACAGTACATATAAAACTTGGTAAAAAGCCAACAATGTATCAAAATGATAAAGGTATAGAATCAAAGCTGCACAAGACAGGTACAGTATATAGATTTCATAATCATGCTGAGGCTTCTTTGAAAATTAGGTTTTACAATTATCCAAGCATATGACACCATTGATCTGTCAAGCAAAATATTTCACCTCTTGCTGTGACTTGTATGTGATGTTTTAACAGGGAGTATAAAGAAATCCCTGATGTAATGAATTACGCAATTCTACTTAGCACTCCACATTCTTTTCTTATCCCCTCAGAGCTCAGATTTTAGGTTTTGAAGCCAGAGATTTGACTACTTTCATTTTAGCATGCAAATCTACAAATATGAATAGTTTTAAATTACAAAATCTTCATTAGTGAAGCAAGACTTTTTAACCATATAATCTCCTTTGTCCTGATCTGTCTGGGAAGCCAGAGAATGTATTACTAAATGAAATGAGATTTTGAATTTCTGCTATACTTGAGTGATTCACATGTGACCTACTTTATCTATACAAATAAGAAGGGGGTTTGGCCGTGCGTGTGCGGAATGCGTGTCCACACACATCCAGCCTATCCTGTAATGCGCAGGCCACACTTACCTTTTGTCCTTGACAACATCGCCACAAGGGTCTGGAATCTGAGAGTGGTGCCAACGCCCCACGAACATGGAAAAACAAAAAAACCCTACACTTCCCAGCATCCTCCATGCCACGGCACTCCTCAGCCAATCAGGCACGGAGGAGGCGGGACAGCCGGAGCGCAAAAAGAAACCCCAAACCTGGGCAACGCGCGCTCTGTTCGGCCTCACTGGGAGGACAGGGACAAAAGCGGCGCTCTGTCCAATCCTCGCCTCCGAGGGAAAGCGAGCACCTAACCCCGGGGGCCAAATAAGCCACCCCCAAAAAACCACCCCACCTTATAAACACAAAATCAATACATGCACAGCAAGACCGGGCAAAATAGCTAGTTATTTAATAAAACACAACAAGGAAGAGCAGACCTGGTGATACTGGGTTAGGAATGGGTTCCACTCTATTTTTGAGTAAATCTTTAGAAGGACCATTAATGTTTACAAGGATCAGAAGAAATGTAATATAACACCTGACCTCTAACCAAGAGTAATAGATGACCATTTTAAAATAATTTGACAGGGAAACTTTCTTTTTCCCCTTACAAGAAATGCTTCAAAAATACTTGTGATTACTTTTAACAGGTCAAATAGTTTAAATGCTTTAGTACTTTGGAAAACAAAACAAGAAATCTGTCTCCTGTATAGGGATTTATGTTGTTTATAGGCTTTAGCCAATTTCAGAAGACACGCAGAAACATTCTCTTCCTGGTTTATAAAAATCTGTTGTAAAACTGTCAAATCCTGGTGGTTTCCCTCCCCCCCCCCAGTCTTTTAATAGTTGTTTTTATCTCTGTAAATGTTATTGGGGCATTAAGTTGATGTTTATGTTATCTTTAAAAAAATTAACATAAACCAAGATGCATAAAGATTGCAAACAGCAACAATAATTCTACTACCGATGTGTCCCCTTCCAACCCTTGGAACATTGAATATAATTCATTAGTTAACTTCTTCTCCTTTAACTACCCAGTCCAACATCTCTCAAAAAAGACATTGACTCCCTCCCAGGTATCCAGCCTTTCCCTTTCAGTAGGACAAATTCTATAAAATCTTTCCATATTACTTTGAATCTATTCTTTTTCATTAACCTTTTTTCTGATCTCACATCAGTTTATCATTAATAACATTCCAAATTTCTTTATACCATTCAGTAAGTGGAAAATCAAATCTTATTTTCCAATTTTCACTATGATTAATCTTGCTGCTTTCACCAAAATTGCAATAAATTCCGCCCTTTTTGCCATAACAATTGTTCCTAAAGTTATTTTTGGACAACAATCAAGTTTCATTGATAAAATCTCACTAATCCCCCCTTGCAAACTGTTTAATTTAATTTAGTACTATTTTAATAAATATTGCTCACCCGGTCAGGGGTGGGTGGGAGCGTGCCACAGCTGACCTGGGTTCCCACCGGGGGTGCTGTGAAAGAGCCACTGCCGAGCCCTGTAACATCTTTGGCTCCCTCCCTAGGCTTGCCTGGTCAGGGTGTGTGTGTGTGGGAGCACAGCTGTTGCTGGAGCACAGCTGCCCTGTGGCAGGACATCCTTTCTGCTCAGCTGGGATGTTTTGAGCCATTGAACCCCGTCATGGACGGCCGAGTCCATTGGATTGAGGGCAGTGGGATATAAATAAAATCATCATCATCATCATCATCATCATCATCATCATCATCATCATTATTATTATTATTATTATTATTATTATTATTATTATTATTATTATTATTATTATTATTATTATTATTATTATTATTATTATTATTATCCTACATTAGGAGCATAATAGGACACAATAGTTAATATCTATTTTATAATTTTTCTCCTATTACTAGGGCCAACCAACTGAATTTATGGTATTAACTCACCAAATCTCTGTTGATTTAATAGGCTTACTCTAGTGAGATTTACTACATTAAACAACAGAGTTTCAGCCATTGTATGGAAAACTGGATTAGATTCAGATCACAGAATGAAAATGCATGGTAGAAACGGCAATAGTTTAAGATATGCAGATAACACATTACTAGCAGAAAGCTGCAAAGACTGAAAAACAACTATTGATACGATAAAAAGCAGGATTACAGTTGAACATCAAGAAGTTAAACATAATGTTGTCAAATTTTAAAAATTGTAAAATAATTTCTATAAAATAAATTGATAATCAAACTAGATTACTTTATTTAGTTATTTAATGAAGACTACAGAAATGAAATCTAAAGAAGACTTTGACTTCAAAGGGTGGCCATGTAAGAAAGAGCCTGATCTCTCTAAAGAAATCAAAAGAAAAAGCTAAAATGACTGAATTTAGGATATCATAGTTTGATCATATTACAAGAAGATATATCACTGGATGAAAATTTTATGAAAAGTTGGAGGCAGCAGGGAAGCAAAGCAATCACACTTATATGCCACCCCATAGCGCTTAGTGCACTCTCTGGGTGGTTGACAAGTTAATTAGCATTTTTGTCCTCAACATGCTAAGTACTTATTTTACTGACCTCGGAAGGATGGAAGGCTTGTTCCCTGGTCAGGAATGAACTTATAACCTTTTGGTTGCAGCACAGCAGTTTAACTACTGCGCCAACAGGGAAAGAAGAAGCACAAAAATGATTTGGATTGAGTCAATTAAAGAATCATGGCCTACATGTATAGATGCATACATACATACATACTTACATACTTACAGTTGTTACAAAGCAGTGAGTTCTATAGAGCTTTCAGAGTATTAAATTGCTGTAATCACACCTTGTAGAGCGATTAGCCAGAATGAACATTTGTTCACTCATTTTATTGAACAGTCTTAAATATATTGAACTACTGGGTACACTGAAGTATATTGAAACCTCATATACCAAGCTTCAATTTATGCTTCTGGAACCCGCTGAAACACTTCCAATAGGATTTGGCTTGGAAAACACAATCCTGCCAGAACTTTGAGCTGCAGGTAACCGCCCCAATAGAGGTCTGGAAAGTTTCAACTAGAAACAGGCCCTTCTCCATGGTGGCCTCACAGTTTTGAAACTCCCTTCCAGCAAAGGCCCACTAGATTCCTTTCTCCTGATTTTTTTGAAAGTGATAAAGGCTAAGCTTTATAAAGAGCCCAATAAGAATTTTACCCTCCATGGCCAATGCATGTTTGCCACCTTTATTTGTTTTTTGAAGTGTGTTTAAAATATTTTTGACCTGGCCTATCTTTTTCTGGAATTGTTGGGTTTTTTTTAGCTGCTTTGTAAATTAATGTAAACCATCTAGAATGATGCCAATGTCATATTGGAGGTGTAAAAAGTCAGTAAAGAAATAAGTAAACTATTATTTCTGTGAACTCAATACAAGGTATGCTACTACTAATGGGCACTGAATTGCCAGGGATGGTACTCTCAGAAGGCAGAACCTATTTGCTTATTCTGTTCTAAATAATAGGGTTGCAGTCAGTGGGGGGATTCAGCAGGTTCGCCCCAGTTTGCCAGAACCGGTAGCAGAAATTCCGGCTGGCCCGGCCCATCCAAGTTTTGAAATAAAGTAGTCCTAATTTGGGTGCAACACAGGGCTTTCCCTCTGGCCACACCTACCATACCACAAAGTAGGTAGTAAAAACATTTGAATCCCACCACTGGTTGCAGTTTATTTTGGTGATAGCTTGCATGTTCAAAGTAGTGCGTTTGGAGGAAAGAGCTTGAGGAAACATTATAGCGGTGGTAAAAACAGTGGTGGCCTTCTTTTCCTGCTTTATTAACATGGGAAGAGGTTTCTTAGCATGAATTCAAGAACTAGCACATTCACCATTGAAGCCTGTAGTTCTTGGCAGATCTATTCTTAAGCCTCACAACACAAGAATTAATTTTCTGATTCTAGTACTGTATTTATATAAAAAGCATATGTCATGATTCTCAAGAATGTGTCTCTCTGTAGAAAGCTTCTTAGACTGATGCAGGAAAGGTCATACACTATACCTTGACCTCAGAATAAATGTTATTCAGACTGAATAGTGTGTGTCTATATAGGAGCTTTTTCATTATTATTTGGAGAAAAACAAATACAGTACTGTAATTGTCGAGGTTTTGTCTAGATTTTAAAATTATGTCTCCTAGATTGATTGTTGTCAGTAGAAACTATGTAACATCCCACTGAAGGAGCAAAGATCACCTTTTATAAGAGATAAAATAGCAATCCATCTGGAAAAAGAAAATAACAAAGCTTTTTCTAAACTCTTTCTTTAAAATATTGCCTCTTGGCTCTAGATGCATTTATTGAATAAAAATAGCATTAACTAACAAAGTGGAAAACTTCTCTGTTTCTAAGTTTCCACTTTATTTCAGTAGAAAGTTTAGGTAAATACTAATTTAAAAATTAAAAAATGGTGCCTCCAGTTATCATAAAGATAAAGGTATGTTAATTTCCCAACAGAAACAAGTGCAGAGCTTTTTGTTTGTTTGTTGGCTGTTCCCTCAAGCATATAGTGGCTTTTATTGGGCCTACTAGATTTCGGGGAACTGCATGATGAAGTGAGCTCCCATCTCTGTCCCAGCTCCTGCCAACCTAGCAGTTTGAAAGCGAGAAATTGCAAGTAGATAAATAGGGACCACTTTGGCGGGAAGGTAAACAGTGTTCCATGCACTCTGGTGTTGAGGCATACCTGCCCATAGCTGTCAAGTATCCAGAAATTACCATATTTTACCCCTCTATTTTCCCATAAATCTTCCACTAGACACTCCCCTTAGCACCACTGCTGCCCCTCATGAGGAACAAGGAGAAGACAAGCCTCAGCTGCAGTAGAAGAGATAAATACTGTAATTTTAAGTCCCTCTCCCCACTCACTCCCACATCATTTCATAATATGGTGATTTTTCATGGAACTGTTTTTTACACTTATATCGGTTAATTGTCTATTGTCTTAGCCTTGTCTACCTCAATTTCGTTTTTAAAAAATCTGTGTTTAAGACAGGACCATGGAAATATCCTCTTTATGTTGTATGCAAATATACTTGAATCAAATTGGCTCATTGTCTCTTCTCTCTCTTGGGAAAGAGGGTGTTGAAGGGAAGTGACAATGAGCCAATGGTATTCCACTTGTTACCCCCTCCTATCTTCAGAAGAAGCTATGAATAAGAACTCTCTGAGTATGATTTTGTAACCAACTATATATCCACCTGACACTTGTGCTATCCAGGCCACACCCACTTAGTTTACTAATCAGAATATCATGGTGGATTTAGTCAATGGTTTAGAAGTCAGGCTATATTACATCAACAGCATTTTCACTGTCTACCATGGAAGTTACCCGATTGAAAAACAAAATCAGATTAGTCTGGCAGGATTTGTATTTGACCAATCCATGTTGGCTTCTAGTTATTATGGAATTATTTTCTAGTTGCTTGCAGAGTAACCACTTTATAATTTGTTCCTAGTATATTCCCTGAGATTGACATCAGGCTGACTGGTCTGTAGTTGTTTTTTTTATTATTATTTATAAATTTAGGGTACTGCAGTGGCTCAAGTTGCTAAGACGCTGACTGGGAAGCAGAAGGTCAGCAGTTCGATTCCCGAGTACTGCAGGACGGAAATGAGCTCCCGTCTTCATCCCAGCTCCTGCCAACCTAGCAGTTCGAAAGCAAGAAATTGCAAGTAGATAAATAGGAACCACTTCGGTGGGAAGGTAACAGCGTTCCGTGCGCTCCGGTGTCTAGAAATGCCTGCCACATGACCACGGAAACATCTGCAGAAGCAGACAGCGCTGGCTCTTTGGCTTAGAAACAGAGATGAGCACTGCACCCTAGAGTCGGATACGACTGGCCTTCGAGCAAGGGAAACCTTTACCTTTACCTTATAAATTTATATCCCGCCCTCCTGGTGGGGAACACCACTCAGGGTGGCTAAAAACATGAATAAAACAGTTAAAAACACCAAAAGCTGAAAACAGTCAAGTCCCACTAAAACAGTATATAAAAACCCAGAACAAAACTAAAACATTAAAACATTAAAAAGCTACCCCGAACTTCCCTCCCCCCAAGATAAAAAACAAGAACAGAAATACAGAAATACACAGGATCCCTCAGGTAGGCTATACAAGCCAGCAGGCCTGTGAGGTGGAATCAGACTCACCCCACACCTGCTGGCAAAACCATGTCTTTAACATCTTCCTAAAGGATAGGGGATCCAACTGAAGATGGAGTTCTAGTGGTAAGAGGTTCCACAGGGCTGGGGCAGACACGGAGAAGGCTCTCCTCCTGGTCCCTGTAAGATGGACTTCTTTTGCAGATGGGACCACAACTGACCCCTCCTGTTTGCCCTAGTGGGATGGGTTGAAAGCCTTGAGGAGATGCGGTCTCTTAGATACCCTGGACCAATGCCATGAAGGGCTTTAAAGCTCAAAACCAGCACCTTGAATTGCACTTGCTCCGGGACCCAGTGCAACTCCCGGAGCAGTGGCGAGGCACGGGCAAAACAACCGCACCCCATCACCACCTGAGCAGCAGCATTCTGGACCAGCTGAAGCCTCCGAACGGTCGTCAAAGGCAGCCCCATGTAGAGCACGTTGCAATAATCCAGTCTGGAGGTGACCAGAGCGTGAATGACCATGAGCAGGGAGTCCCGGTCCAGGAGCGTGCACAGCTGTTAAATTTCACGAAGCTGTGCAAAGGCCCTCCTGGCCATGGTTGCCACCTGCTCTTCGAGCAGTAGCTGTGAGTCCAGGAGAACCTCCAGGTTGCACACCGGATCTGTCTGGGGCAACACTGCCCCATCCTGAACCAAAGCTGGTAGCTCCCGGGTAAGCATGGGGCCCCAAACCCACAGCCACTCAGTCTTGCCAGGACTTTGCTGACCATCTAGTGGAGAAAATTGATCGGATTTGCTCGGGGTTTAATCCTGGTGTGGATGGGGAGAGTCTGGGGGGAGCTGGAGCACAGTCTTGCCATACCATCTGGGACCAGTTTGATCCAGTTGCCCCTGATGAAGTGGACAGGCTCCTTGCAGCTGTGCACGCCACTACCTGCCCATTGGACCCCTGTCCCACCTGGTTGGTGAAAGCCTCCAAGGCGGTGACAGGTGGCTGGGTTGGGGCTATGATCAATGCATCATTGTGGGAGGGGGTGTTTCCTGCACCTTTAAAACATGCCTTGATGCGCCCCCTCCTGAAGAAACCTTCCCTCGACCCAGCTGTCCTAACCAACTATAGGCCTGTCTCCAACCTCCCCTTTTTAGGGAAGGTGTTGGAGAAGGCAGTGGCGCGTTGGCTGCAGGGGGTACTGGATGAAGCGGATTACCTGGACCCCTTTCAGTCAGAATTCAGGCCTGGATATGGTACCGAGACGGCATTGGTCGCACTGATGGATGATTTCTGGCGGGAGCGGGACGGTGGTCACCCATCCGTCCTTGCTCTTCTTGACCTCTCAGCGGCTTTCGATACCGTTGACCACGGTATCCTTCTGGAACGGCTCCGAGGATTGGGAATCCAGGGCACTGTGTGGTCCTGGTTTTCCTCATTTCTGAGGGGTCGGACTCAGTCGGTGTGGTTGGAGAGTGAGAGGTCCAGTCCTAGGCCCCTCAAATGGGGGGTGCCTCAGGGCTCGGTGCTCTCTCCTCTCCTATTTAACATCTACATGAAGCCGCTAAGTGAGATCATTCGTTCCCATGGGGTGCGGTACCATCAGTACGCAGATGACACTCAGTTGTACATCTCGGCCCATGGGGACCCCAGTGATGCTGTCAAAGTCCTTTCCAGGTGCCTGGAAGCTGTTGGGGTCTGGATGGGGGCTAACGGGCTACAACTGAATCCCAGCAAGACTGAGTGGCTATGGATAAGGGGTCCTGCGTTAACCCGGGAGCTACCATCTTTGGTTCTGGATGGGGCTATTTTGCCCCAGACAGACCTGGTGCGCAACTTGGGGGTCCTCCTGGATTCGCGGCTACTGCTAGAAGAACAGATGGCGGCTGTGACCAGAAGGGCTTTCGCCCAACTTCGGGTGATTCGCCAGTTGCACCCACTCCTGCACCGGGACTCCTTGCTCATGGTCACTCACGCTCTGGTCACCTCCAGACTAGATTATTGCAATGCGCTCTACATGGGGCTGCCCTTGACAACCAGAATGCGGCAGCCCGGGTGGTGATGGGGTGTGGGCGTTATGCCCGTGCTTTGCCACTGCTCCGGGAGCTGCACTGGTTGCCAGTTTGTCTCTGGGTGCAATTCAAGGTGCTGGTTTTGACCTTTAAAGCCCTATATGGTAGTGGGCCGGGTTACCTAAGAGACCGCATCGCCCTGAGGACGTCTGTCCGTCCAACCAGAGTGGACCGGAGGGGCTCTCTAATTGTTCCATCAGCCAGGGGGGCTCACCTCTCTGGCACAAGGAGGAGAGCCTTCTCTGTGTCTGCACCGGCCCTCTGGAACCTCCTGCCAACAGAGCTACGTCTCCGGACGGAATTGCTGCCTTTCAGAAAAGAACTTAAAACCTGGCTGGCGGGTCAAGTGTGGGGTGCAGGTGGAAGGGTAACCTCCATTGGGTGGTTGGTGTAGAAGAACTCCTCCCCATGGTGCCTTTGGATCCTGCACCCTTGTTTTTAGGGGGTGGGTAGTTTTAACTGTTTTTAACATTTTTTTTATTATTATTGTGAACCGCCCTGAGTTGGCTTTGGCCGAGTGAGCGGTATATAAATGTGACAATTAAATTAAATTAAATTAAAATTCAGCTGAAGCCCGTTGCCCCCCATCCACACCCGCACAGCCTCCAGACACCTGGTTAGGACTTTGACTGCATCACTCGTGTCCCCATGGGCAGAGATATATAATTGGGTATCATCTGCATACTGATGATACCCCACACCATGGGAATGAATGATCTCACCCAGCAGTTTTATGTAGATGTTAAATAATAGAGGCAATAGTACCGAGCCCTGAGGCACCTCACAAAGGAGCAGCCTAGGACTGGACAACTCGCTCTCTAAAGACACTGACTGGAACCGGCCCTTCAGAAAGGAGGAAAACCAGGACAACACAGTGCCCTGGGTCCCCAATCCTCTGATCCAGACCAGAAGGATACCATGGTATCCCCAGTTCTTCCTTTTTGAATATAGGGACAACATTAGCCCTCCTCCAATCATTTGGTACTTCACCTGTTCTCCATGATTTAAAGATAATGGTAGACAGTGGCCAGGTGATCCTTGGATGCAGTTGATCTAGTTCTGGGGATTTCAACTCATTCAGGGCAATAAAGTAACCCATGACTATTGTTTATCAGTCTCAAGTTGCAATCCTGTCTCTTCCTCTTGTACCTGCCTGGAGGGTTGTATGCTACCTTTTAGGAGGAAACTGGGCTGCAGTAGGAATCGAGCACTTTGACATCTGTTACTATTTTCCTGTACCCATTGAGCAGCTGAGCTACTGTTTCTTTTCTCTGTCTTTTGCTTTATACATAAGAACAGCCTTGCTGGAACAGGCCACAGCCCATCCAGTCCAGCATTCTGTCTCACACAGTGGCTCACCATTTCCTTCAGGGTATTCCCAAGCAGATGCCTGCTTAGGATTCCCTGGAAATGATATTGAGAGATATCATGCCTATCTCTCCAACCCGGAGGTTGTCCTTAAGTATCCATAATTATAGCCATTGATACTCTTGTCCTCCATGAACTTGTCTAATCCTTTCTTAAAGCTGTCAAGACTGACAGCTGTCACCACTTCTTCTGGCAGGGAGTTCCATAGACCAGTAATCCTCTGGGTGAAAAAGTACTTTCTCTTATTTGTTTGAGAACTAGTACCCAAAAGTTTCATGGAGTGTCCCCTAGTTCTAGTGTTATGCGATAGGGAAAACAGTTTTTCCTTATCTACTTTGTCCACACCATGCATGATTTTATAAACTTCAATCAGGTCACCTACAGGTACATACAGGTGAAACTCGGAAAATTAGAATTTCGTGCAAATGTCCATTCGTTTCACTTAAAAGGTGAAACAAATATATGAGATAGACTCACTACATGCAAAGCGAGAGATGTCATGCCTTAATTCGTTATAATTGTGACGATCATGGCATACAGTGTACATCAGATTATGTGATGATTATGGGGTACATGAGATTGGGGTTTTCATAAACTGTAAGCCATAAGCATCAATATTACAAAGTAAGGCTTGAACTATCTCGCTTTGCATGTAATGAGTCTATCTCATATATTTGTTTCACCTTTTAAGTTGCATTACTGGACTGAATGAACATTTGCACGATATTCTAATTTTCCGAGTTTCACCTGTACCTGAAGAATTTTTTTTGTTGCTTTTAATATCTCTTGCCAACTTCAACTCATTCTCACCTTTTGCCTTCCTAAGAGTATCCCTGCAATTCTTTGCTGTTTATACTCTTCCTTTGTAGCCTGGCCATCCCTCCACTTCTTATATGTGGCCTTTTTGTTACAAAATCCTAACACTTTATAGAAAAAGGAGCTTGATGTCCTTTGGGGTTATGAACCCTTCCTTCTCCTCATCATCTCTTGTTGCCATATTTATTTCAGAGATGTCTCTTTTTACAATTTCTCCTCCTAACTGAATCTACTAGTTTCGGGAGTAATATTTCTAAACCTTCAGAGAAATGAGGGCTCTCCATCATCAGATTTCAAAAATTTAGATGCAAAAGTGAAAAAAGAGTGAAATGGAGGGAGGGGCATTCTTGTCCTAGCATAAATAGTTGAAATAATAGCAAAGGTAAAGGTAAAAGTCACCCTTGCTCAAAAGCCAGTCTTATCTGACTCTAGGGTTCAGTGCTCATCTCTGTTTCATAGCCAAAGAGCCAACGCTGTCTGCTTCTGCAGAAGTTTCTGTGGACATGTGGTAGGTATGCCTAGACACCAGAGTGCACGGAATGCTGTTTACCTTCCCACTGAAGTGGTCCCTATTTATCTACTTGCAATTTCTTGCTTTTGACCATACCTGTCAACTGCAGCTCTGGACAATCCGGGACCTGCACACAACGGTTCTGCACAAGTCGCCTTCTACGCATGCGTAGAAGGCTTTTACGCTTGTGAAGAACCCTTTTACACTTGCATAGCCTTCTACGCTTGCGTAGAAGGGTTCTATGCAAGCGTAGAAGGGCTCTACGCAAGCGTAGAAGGGTTCTACGCAAGCGTAAAAGGGTTCTACACAAGCGTAGAAACCTTCTACGCATGTGTAGAAGGTGACTTGTGCAGAAGGGCTTGCAGTACCTCCTTTCCCCCGCTGCCAAATTCTGGGGTTTAGGCAGCGCAGGGCGGGAAATGGCGCAAATCGGCGCCAAAAACCGTGAAATCCCAGCCAGTCCGGGAAGGTTGACAGGTATGCTTTTGACCTGCTAGGTAGGCAGGATCTTGGACAGAGATGGGAGATCACTCCATCATGCAGTACTCGGGAATCGAGGAAACAGATAAATATTTGCCAAACATGTCTTTTTGTGAGCCAGTTTTCTCTATTACTTTCGGCCAAGTATTATATCAGTTGAATGACTTATTAATTCACAGCCCTGTACAGAACCATGCTTTTGAATCATCTTGTAGCCTTCTCTCTTTTTCAAGTTTCCTTTCTCATTGACATTCTAAGCAAGCTGCTGTGAAGTCATTCATTGATTAGCACTGTCACAGCCAACAGAATTTGAATTGCCCTTTGTATTATATTGTTCAATATCCTGTAGTCTGGATAGGGGGAAAATCATCTCATGCTTCAGGTGTGATGGCCTGTAATATGATTCTTGATTAGAAAAGCCCAAGTTTTCATTAAATGATGACTTATTGAAGGGACAGCTGAAAATCCAAAGCTTAGAATTAATAAATGTTAGGAACAGTTATGTGCCTCCTGCCAGTAGAGCTATAGTTGCAGACGGAGCTGCTGCCCTTCAGGAAAGGACTTAAGGCCTGGCTGGTAGGGCAGGTGTGGAGCCCTGAGGGCAATGTGGCTCCTGCCTGCTGGCTTGTACCATGAGATGTACCCTCTCTCTGCTTCTCAGGGTGGGTGGGATTCTTTTAATGTGGGTGGGGCTTTTTAACTGCTTTTATTGTATGAGGTTTTAGATTATGTAAGCCACCCTGAGTCAGGCTTGCCTGAGTGAGCGACTAATAAATTGAAATATTAAATTAATTATTAAATTAAAATAAATTAAAATCACTCTAGATAAGACTGCTACTTAAGGTTTTTTTTTTCCCCTGTTGGGAGAAGGAAGTGATAGAAGAAAAAGTTGGGATAGCATTGAGGGAGCCAAAACATTGAAATGTTAATGTTGTTTCATTAAATGAGTTGTGGAGGCTGAGATAAAATCAGCATCCGCAAAGTATCATCTATTTAAATATCTTGTGCTTAAGATTCCCCTGTAGGCAACTTTTCATCTTTCTTCATTGAAAAAAATAGCATTAAGTTTTTTTTAAGAGACCCAATTAAGCTGGTAACTTGCTTCAAAGAATATGTAGGCTTAGGGGAAAATATGAAACATTAACATTGATTGGAGGTTCACTTACAAAGCCTTTTAAAAAAAACCTACCACCTCATCAACTGATAAAGTACAAATTGCTTCTAGCTTGATTGATGATTATTTTGGGAAACAGCATATAAATACTCATCTTTAAGGTCAAGCATCATGTTGACATTGACAGGGTTGAGTGAAAACTTTTTTGTCTGGCTTTGAAATACAATAAAGAGCAGCTGCATCTGGTAAACCAACCTCTTATTTTTGAATCAAACTTTAGAATGAGTTTGAGGCTAGGTATGAAACAAATTACTGGTATGGACTTAGAATAACAGGCAGCATAGATTATGAATTTCTACACTTGATGAATTACACACTGTGGAAATCAATTTATTAACTGCAGCTCTATGATTTGAAAGCATTCAGTGTCCGATTTTTTTAAAAAAATAAGGTGAGATGTCGGATTCCTTCACATTCATTCCAACTGTAATTGAGGACTTTTCCAGCTGGGCAGAATTACTAAGGCAAAGTAACAGAGGTAGGCTCAGTTCATCTTACAGGAGATCACAAATTACCAGTATTGATGTCTATGTTGCACTGGAAAATCCAGGTCCTTGACAAATCATCTCTCTAGGTATTTGAGAGGGGAAAACTATGAATTAATTCCTTGCTATGGCATTGCCTCTGGAGGTACTCCTCTGTCCCTTTTAAAAAAAGTTAATGGAGAGGAAATTAAAGGTTCCTGAATTGGGAACCCATGGAACAGGAATGAATTCTGCATAGCATTATAGAATGCTGTATTATAACACTATTATAGTCCTCAGTTTACCGACCTCAGAAAAATGAAAGGCTAAGTCAACCTTGAGTCTGGTCAGGATTGAACATACAATTTCTTCCGTTTTGGCTGCAATACAACAGTTTAACCACAGCACCACCAGGGCTCAGAGTTGAATTACTTACAAATGTAACACATTTTGAGCCAGCTGCCAGCCTAGAAGTTCGAAAGTAAGAAATTGCAAGTAGATAAATAGGGACCACTTCAGGGGGGAAGGTAAAAATCATTCTGAGCACTTCAGTGCCTAGGAATCCCTGCCACATGTCCATGGAAACATCTGCAAATGCAGACAGTGCTGGCTCTTTGGCTATAAACAGAGACGAGCACTGAAACCTAGAGATACAACTGGCTTTTGAGTAAGGGTGACCTTTACCTTTATAGGAAGATATCTCTAGCAAAGTAGGAATCCAGTAAGAGTCAGATGCTTCAAAAGGCAATACAGAGCCAGGAACAAGACAGAAATTCTTTGGTTATCCTAAAACTCTATCCTCCCCTTCTGAACTTGTGCCTGAAAGCCAAGGCAAAGAGTGGGCCATGGAGGGTAAGTTTTAAACAAGCTTAATTTATGACTTTGCATAACATCATTCCTGATCACAGATGTGTTTGTAAAGGCAACTCTGATAGAAATCATAATAAAGTGGAGATAATTCATTTCAGAGTGCAAGGTCCAACCTTGACAGATGGTTTCCTGAACTTAGTGTCACAAGAATGCAAGCGCGGCGCCAAAATGGCCGCCACGCTCTTTGCGGGGCCCCCCCACTGGACTTGGACATCCGGGTAGTTAGGGGGCATGGCCAGCACCCTTTAAAAGGGGTGGCCACGAGGCAGCCGCACTGCCATTTTGAGAAGCGACGGAGAGGAGAAGTTTTTCCCCAATCGCTCCGTCACTCTCCCTTTAGCTGGGAAGCCTTTTTTGGGCAGCGGTTTCTTCTTCGCTTCTTTCTTCAGCTTCCCAACGATTTGCGGCAATGCCTTCCAAAAAGAAGGCAATGGCGAACGCGGTTCGCACTTCCAGGAGGCGGCAGCCGGGTCGGAGGACCGCGACTGTGCCCCCTCAGCAGGCCCCCTTTCCGGGGGCGCCCACCGGGACCGGCGGGATGGGGTCGATTGCTCCCTGGCCTGAGGCTGGGCAGCCTCAGACCGGCCCTGCAGGGGATGCGGCACCCGGCCCGCAATTAGCGGCCACCGGCCCAGGCCTGGTGCATAGCCAGGCTGGGCCTTCGGGCCTTGGCATGCAGTTTCCAGCGGTGGGCTTTAACCAAGGGGGTTGGCTGGGTTCCCTTCCCTGGCAAGGCATGCCCCCGGCCCCTCCGGGGCCGGTGGTTGGGGCATGGCCATATGCGGGCCCTGGGGCCCAGAGATCTGGCCCGGCGACAGTGACCGGTGGGCCGGCCGGCCCTTTGCCCCCCATTAGCGTTGGGGGCTATGTAAACGTTGATGCCCTACTGGCCCGCGTAGCGGCCCTCGAGGCATCTTTAGGGGTAGTTAATCCATCCGGGGCACCTTTTGGTTTACAGGTCAACTCAGCGCCTGCCGGTCCTCGGCAGGCGGCCGAAAGGGTTGAGCTGCCTGAGGCAAGTAGGTCGGCGCGAGCCGCGGCCTCACAGCTCCCCACGCAGCAGATACCACCAGCAGGTAGTGGTCAGGCCCCATCTACGAGCTCGGTTGCGGTCGCAAGCTCCGACGCCCGCAGTGGGCCGGAACCCCCGGTGGGGGCGGCCCATGGGGGTGCAACTTGTGAGTATACGGTACAAGCTAGTGCACCCACACCACAACCCACAACGGGGGGGAGGTTTACAGTGGCTGTGGCCTCGCCTGGCTGGGACGGCGGGTCAGACGCCGCCGGCCCATCAGGGAACGGCTCCAACACCCCAAGGCCCCTCTTGGGGCGGGGTATCCTGTCCTCCAGGGAACTTACTGGGGGTGGCGGGGCTGGTCCAGGCTCCTTTCATGGTGCCCAGCACTGTCAATGTTCCGGTGTCGGCCTTGCCGACAGCAGGTTATTCATTACCCCTCGGGGATCACCTGGCCCAGGCCACCAAGGAAAAGATCTGGCGGGGGGAGTATGTGGACATTTTCTCCCTCTTGAATAGAGAACCCACCAAAGAGGAGAGGGAGGGGCAGGACGAGAAGGACAAGGAGCAGTTTTGTCGACGTAAGCTGCCACGAACGTGGGCCAACTGGTTACCCGCGTACCTTATATACATGGCGGTGTACCTCAGGGCCCGGCCTGACCTGGCAATTCCGATGGTCCAGTATTTGGACAACATATACCGGGCGATGGTTGATTTCCCTGGCCCGTCGTGGTTGGCTTACGACGAGGAATTCCATATGAGAGTGCCCCTACACCCGGAGATGAGGTGGGACGAGCCCTGCCAGAAGCTGTGGCTTCTGTACATGACCCCCACGCGCCCGGCGCCAGGGGAGAGGTACCATTGTGGACATGCGGTCCAGCGAGCTGCTCCAGCCCAGGCACCCCGCCAGGTGGCGGGGCAGGGGGTTCCAGCCCACCTGCTGTGTTGGAGCTTCTCGGCCAATGGTGCGTGCAACAGGAAGCAGTGCCGATACAGGCACGAGTGTCCCTCTTGTGCTGGCCCCCATGCCGCCTCCGTGTGTCCTAGAGCAGGCGGACTGCGGGGCAGAGGTAGAGGTGGACAGGGAGCGGGCAGAACTGCCGCGGAGGGAGCTGGTCAAGCAAAAGGCCCCCTCCCCAATTAATGTGGACATGTTGGAGCGTTGGCTCACGATGTACCCGAGGAGGGCAGATGCAGCTTACCTGCTTGAGGGTTTCCAGCAGGGGTTTCACATTCCTTTCACAGGGGTCAGGTCCCCTCAAGATGCACCCAACCTGTTATCACTTAGGGGAAGGGAGGAGGTGGCTGCCATGAGCATTGCTAAGGAAGTTGCTGCTGGCAGGGTCGCTGGCCCTTTCCCTGTCCCACCATTTCCCAATCTCAAGGTTTCCCCATTGGGGTTAGTGCCCAAGAAGTCACCGGGGGAGTTCCGTTTGATACACCACTTGTCTTACCCGGCCGGCCGTTCGGTCAATGATGCTATCCCTGACGACCTTTGTTTGGTCAGGTATACATCTTTTGACCAGGCCTTGCGCATGGTGCGCTCATGTGGCCCAGGTGCATTACTGGCTAAGTGCGACATTAAGTCAGCGTTCCATCTTCTGCCAGTGCACCCGGGCGACTTTGAGCTGCTGGGTTTCAAGTTCCGGGGTGAATTTTATTTCGATAAAGCCATGCCTTTTGGCTGCTCCATTTCATGCTCAGCATTTGAGCGCTTTAGCACCTTCCTGCAATGGGCCTTTGTTCGCAGGTCAGGGTCCCGGTCTGTAGCCCACTACCTCGACGATTTCTTATTCGGGGGTGAACGGGGCTGGGACACGTGCACGTGTCTCCTAAATACATTTCAGACGCTAATGAAGGAACTCGGTGTCCCTTTAGCGCCCGAAAAGACCGAGGGCCCTTCAACCAAGCTCACATTCCTGGGGGTTGAGATTGACACGGTTGTGCAAGCATCCAGGTTACCTGTTGATAAGGTTTCCCGGATTGTTGCACTCATTTTGGACTTGCTGGCAAAACACAAGGTGTCCCTTCGGGAGCTCCAGGTGTTACATGGTCACCTCAATTTCGCTTGCAGGGTCATCGCACCTGGCAGAGCATTTGCTCGACGCTTGTGCGACGCCATGACTGGCTTGGCCAGGCCCCACCACAGGGTCCGACTGAACAAGGGCATGAGGGCTGATATGCTCATCTGGCTTCAGTTTCTGAGGGAATTCAACGGGGTGTCCTTTTGGAGGTCCGACCTTTTGGTTTCCCCTCATTTTCAGGTTCAGTCGGATGCATCAGGGTCCCTGGGTTATGGGATTTACTTCGAAGGGAAGTGGGCCTATGGCAGATGGCCGCCAGCCTGGTGGGGCACGGATCGCTTGCGCGATCTCACGTATCTGGAATTTTTCCCCATTTTGGGAGCTTTGATGCTATGGGGCGAGGAGTGGGCCAATTCGGTCGTCCATTTCTGGTGTGACAATGCGGCAGTTGTCCACATTGTCAATGCACAGACGTCAAAATCTCCCAGGGTTATGGAACTGGTTCGCCAGTTTGTGTTGTGCAGCCTACGCCTCAATGTGCTTTTTAGGGCCAGACATGTCCCAGGTATTAATAACGATATTGCTGACGCTTTGTCCCACCTGCAGATCCCCCGGTTCCGTGCCTTGGCCCCGGACGCAGAGGAATTTCCCTCGCCGCTCCCAGACGAGATATGGACGCTTGGCAAGGAGATGTAAACCGGGCGATCAGCATGTCGCTCGCCCCCCGCACGCGTAAGGCGTATAACCATGCATTCAGTTCATTCATGGCCTTTTGTGCCCAGTCACGGCTGCCTGAAAGTTGGCCCATCCCAGTGGCTCACGTCCTCCAATTTATGGTTTACTTACATGCCCAGGGCTTAGCCCCCCGCACCATAGCATCCAGGCTGTCAGCGCTGGCATTCATGGCCAAGGTGGGTGGTATTGCTGACAGCACAAATGATTTTCGCATACGACATGTTTTGGAAGGGTGGGCGCGGGAACGTGGGCGCAGCCCGGATGACCGCCACCCTATTTCTCCAGGGGTACTTACCCACCTTGCACGGGGTTGGCATGACCTGTGTTTCGACAGGTATGAGGCAACCCTGTTTCACGCGGCTACTACGGTGGCCTTTTTTGGGGCACTCCGCATCAGTGAGCTGGTGCTACTGTCTAAGGCGGATGCGAGTCATAGGGCACTGGAACTCGAAGATGTCTATGTTTCCAATGATTGGGCTCAGCTGAGGATACGCTCCTCTAAGGTTGATCAGCACGGTATAGGCAGTGGTGTAAGACTGCTACGATGTTCCATGGCAGACACCTGTCCGGTTGGTGCCCTACAGGAGTTCCTTGCACTACGTGGTATGCACCCTGGCCCGTTTTTCTGTCACCAACATGGGTCTCCCCTTACTAAATTTCAATTTTGGAAGGTGACCGGTAAGGCACTAGCCAGTGTGGGCCTCCCTGGGGCTCGTTACGGCACCCATTCATTTAGGATAGGGGCGGCTTCCACCGCAGCGGCGTTTGGGTACTCTGGGGCTGAAATATGCAACATGGGACGGTGGGGATCACGATGTTTTCAGTTGTATGTTCGCCTTCTTCAACAGTGAGTACCAGTTAAGTCACTGCCCTGTTTCCTTTTTTCCTTGACAGACCCTGGGTGTCGTCTTACACCGGTGACAGTATGGCTGGTGGGCCACAGCTATGTGCACAGGGCAGCGCAGTTTGCTGCGGCGACAGAGTGGGGACCCCGACTGGGACTGGGTGCATCCGCAAGTCTCAGGTGGTACAGTAAGCGCGGAATGTTACGGCGGGAACTGTTGCCATTCCTTTTCTCCATCAGGGATGCTGACACGCCTGATGTCCTGATTATACACCTTGGGGGTAATGATTTGGGACAGGTCACGGGCCTATCGCTGAAGCATGCGATTTGCGGTGACCTGGCCTACTTGCATTATGTGTGGCCCGCCACAACCCTACTTTGGTCGGACATGATAACGCGGCACGCTTACAGGGGAGGGTTTAACCTCCAGGCCCTTGATCGGGCTCGGCGCTCGGTGAACAGGGCTATTGCCCGGTTCTTTATGGACAAGGGTTGGGGGCGCGTCATACGACACCCCACCATCAGTATCCAAAATTATGAGCTTTACACAGGGGATGGGGTCCATCTGTCGCCGGGAGGTATGGACCTCTTGTTGGGAGGTTGGCAAGCAGGCCTGTTGACCGAGCTGACGGTCTGGGGGGGGGGGCGGTGAGCCTTTATTGAAGCCTCCCCGTGGGCTGGTAGCACTGGTAAGGTAAACATTTATGACCCACAGGTATCCGGCAGGTTCGCAATTGACTGGACAACACCAGACAGGCACAAGTTGGTTAACGTTGTCCGGTCAACGATGAACCAGGCAATGGGGTGATGGCACGAGCTGGGCAGCATGCATCACCCCATTATTTTACGGATACGCGTCAGAGGGTGGGGTCAGTAGTTAGATTATTGACTACGGTCAACAATTTGTTTGTTGTCAACAAACAAATTGATACAAATGGATACATTGTAACCAATTGCCGTTGGCAATTTTGGGTGGAACCTTACCAGTGTTACTTCGGCCTGCTTGCCTTAAGAATTATAATTGGTTGAATACCAATAGAAATTTATAATTCGGACTAGGGCATGAATCAATAAATGTGGCCCAATGCCGTTATCCACTTTTACCAGTGTCTGAGTCCTTTATTGGGTGGTGCGCCTGCAATGCAAGCACGGTGCCAAAATGGCCGCCGCGCTCTTTGCGGGGCCCCCCCACCGGACTTGGACATCCGGGTAGTTAGGGGGCGTGGCCAGCACCCTTTAAAAGTGGTGGCCACGAGGCAGCTGCGCTGCCATTTCGCGATGCGACGGAGAGGAGAAGTTTTTCCCTCCACCCCCTCCCTAGTTAACAGTGTGATATTTTGGTCGCTTCGGGGCCGGGTGGGAATTTTTGGCTGGGACCTACAATTGGCTTCCGGGTCCTGGCTTTTTTGCCCATCCCACACTGTTGCTATGGTTTGACATAGGGGTTTCTTGCTCTGATGTTGACTTTGGTCACATGGGCGGGTAGCACTGGTAAGGTAAACATTTATGACCCACAGGTATCCGGCAGGTTCGCAATTGACTGGACAACACTAGACAGGCACAAGTTGGTTAACGTTGTCCGGTCAACGATGAACCAGGCAATGGGGTGATGGCACAAGCTGGGCAGCATGCATCACCCCGTTATTTTACGGATACGCGTCAGAGGGTGGGGTCAGTAGTTAGATTATTGACTACGGTCAACAATTTGTTTGTTGTCAACAAACAAATTGATACAAATGGATACATTGTAACCAATTGCCGTTGGCAATTTTGGGTGGAACCTTACCAGTGTTACTTCGGCCTGCTTGCCTTAAGAATTATAATTGGTTGAATACCAATAGAAATTTATAATTCGGACTAGGGCATGAATCAATAAATGTGGCCCAATGCCGTTATCCACTTTTACCAGTGTCTGAGTCCTTTATTGGGGGGTGCGCCTGCAAAGCTCAGTCTGATACTGCCCTACAGGAGGAGGAATTCTGTCATGGGGGGGTGGGGGTCCGTGATGTCTTAAGTCTGGACATGTGAGCCTCTGCTAGCAACTGGAAAAGGCAAGGAAGATAGAAATGGTGCCATCTTTGGGAGTCACAACCTCTGTCCTCTCTGGTAATTAGATGAGAATGGGCTGTTAGGATGTGTTATATTGTTATAAATGCAGAGTCAACCTCCCAAGGAACTATCTCCTGTTGGAGTAGAAACATACTAGGTAAATAAAATAACCAGCCTTTCCCCACTATCCCTCAATTGATGTTTAGATGCTTGTTATCTTTGATCCCATACAATCCGTTTCTTCCACTTGGGTATCTTTCTCAGTAGACATTAGTAGAACTATTTCCTCCATATTAGATTATCCCCTTTGAAAGCCTACAAGAATCCTAACCATTGTGTAGTACTATGTACATGGCTACCAGTTCAAAAATTTCTACTATGTAAATGTCACCTTAGCTGCAGACAAGAGAAAGGTGACATTAAACATGAGCTTCAATTCTAGCATAAAAGTTTGAAAACGTGAGGCCTTTTCCCCAATATGACTTCTTGAAATATGCCCACATAATTTCTTGCTATGCTATTTACTACTGAAACCATCTGACTACAATTCTGTCTTTTCCACACCATTTTGGGATTGCTAGCTGTAAAAGGCAGATTGCAAACAGGCTGAGGTCCCACCTGCCAGAAATGTCAGCTAAGATTTATTTTGATCCCTTTTCCCATGTTACCTGAGTCTACATTTATTGCTAAAGTGCATGCAGTCATTTGTTCTGTTATAACATATTATCTGCATAGAACAAATGCAGAACAGTATATAGTATGATATCAAGTTGATTCATCAACCCTTCCTCAGCAGACTGCACAATTGCATATCAATTAGCACAAATGTCAGTGAAATGGTGTTAAATGAATTAAGGTTTTAAGCCAAGGAATACTGTCTCGTCTCGTTTTCTATAACATCAGAATCACGTAACAACCTCCAATGCATTGGTTATTCATTGTTATCCATGAAGAGTTTTTGAACTCTTCTGATCAGAAAATTGCTGTCTCTGAGGCTGTAATCATATACAAACTTAATTGAAAGTAAGACTTATTCAGTGAGTCTTGGATCTACCATATATTAACAGAACCATTATTTAACATATTTAATGGAACCACATGGTTAGTGGTTAATATTGCTAATTAAAGTTCTGTTATCCCTCATGTGGGTTTGTATGCTTTAGTTTAAACTTAGGAGCAGGCTATCTTCAGCTGATAGATTTTTCAGTTCATTGGCAGTAGAGTCAGGTCAGAGTTGAGGAAAAATATTTCATCGCAAAGTGCATAATTGCAAAACAATGAATCACAAAAGATAAATTAGAATAAACAGGTTTTAGAGTCATATAAAAACAATCTCTTCCATGACTTATTTTTTAAAAAAGTAATTACTTACTGTTATGAGACCTCCAAAGAAGTTAAATGCTTTTACATTTAGAATTTTTAAAGAATAACTATTTTCCTTCTTGATATCCAAAAGCAATCAAACAATGACTCTGGCTTACATTTAAAATTTTTTTAGGAGTTTTAACAAGCTGCTAGCCTGTGGTACAAAAGAAGATAAAGCTGTGAGGCCAAGGAACTCATGTAACTGTAAAAAGTAACTATAGATATTCACATCACAGAAAGAGTCAACTTTTACCCCATAATGGGTGAAATCCTGATTTATACTTATGCTGCATAAGGCTGACACATATTAGCTAGAGTGATTTTTTAAAAATAGGACATTTCTTATTCCTATTCAAAGATCCTGAGGTCTCCCTGGGATCTGTTTAGTCACAGAGAAGCTGTTGGGAGCTGTGGAATGAATGAAGACTTCTAATTTCTGAAAATTCCTGCCAGCTGGATGATTACTGAGTGGCTGCAATTAACAGAAGTTAAAGACTCCCTCCTCTGCCATGTCCCCTCCCCACCCCCAATGTTTTACCCATGATGAAAAAGGATCCCACAGAAGTCTTGAGTAGGACTGTGCTGGTCACCTTGGGAGGGCGCTGGACAGGGAGTGATGAGGGTACCTATTGGGAGAGGTGGTGGTGGTGGTGGTGGTGGAATCCCATACATTCCTGCTACCTCCAGTGCCTCCCGCCCCCAAATCCTCCCAGACTGATGCAGGGACTCACCAAATAGAGGCAGTAGGAAAAAATAAGTACAAGTTAGACAAGCACTATATCTCACCTTTAATTAGGAACAATTCTTCCTTAATCAAACAAAAAATCTCATTGCCCAGGAAGAAAAGAAATGGTTGCAACTTTTTCAAGTTAAGATCCACAGATCCACATCAAACAAGCAAAAATAGATCAGGTGTCCCTGGGATGATGGAAAGGCAAAGCTTCTATCTAAATCACAGAACACATATCAAATTGGTTTATTACCAATTTGCTTGTACCTATTCACCAAGTAAGGGAGGGACTGCTGTGACCTAGTGGTTAAGACGCTGAACTTGACAACTGGAAGGTCGGCAGGTCAGTAGTTACTGCATGACAGAGTGAGCTCCCATCTCTATCCCAGCTTCTGCCAACCTAGCAGTTCAAAAACGAAAATTTGCAAGTAGTTAAATAGCTACCACTTCAGCCGGAAAGGTAGCAGCGTTCCGTGCATCTAGTCATGCCTGCTACATGACCATGAAAACGTCTGCAGACACAGAGAGTGCTGGTTCTTTGGTTATAAATGGAGTAAGAGAGACCTTTACTCTACACACACATACACACACTCCTTCACTCATACCCTGTGTCAGACAGAAGGTTGTTGTTTTCATACAGGATTTCACACAGTTGATTCCGACCCTTTGCGACCCCATGGACCATTTTCCTCCAGGCACCTCTGTCCTCCACCAACCTCCTCAGCACGCCCAGCTCTGTGCTCAGGATAGAGCCAACTAAAAAGTGTATGAGGACAAATCCTTGAAAAAGATTTGAAATTTAGTGTTATCATGTTTGCTATACTTAAAGGAACATATCATGACCATGGAGCACTCTGTTTTTAATTACTAGTTTAGAGAGGAAGCTAAGAGTCACAGAAGCAGGAAATATCTCATTAAATACCTGAACCACTCAAACATTTAAACTCAGTTTGTGTTTTGAGTTTGTGAACATCAGGAAATGTATACATTTTTAACAAAACATTAAACAGTGTAAGAAAAGCTGTGCTGGCACTTGGTGAATAGGTCGCCCTTGCTCAAAAGACAGTCTTATCTGACTCTAGGGTTCAGTGCTTATCTCTGTTTATAGCCAAAGAGCCTTCTGCATCTGCAGATGTTTCCATGGTCATGTGGCAGGCATGATGTTATGTATGCATGTACAATGTTACTTTAAATATATGAATGTAACCAGTCCACAATCACAATGTATCTCAGCTGTTAAGGAACGCGAGCAAGCCGCCCATAGAGGGCAGCTGCGAGCGTTCAGTCTCACATGGTCCACATTGCCCAAATCACAAACAGCCGCGGGAAATTCCCCACATGATCAGGAGTTACAGAAAACAACTGCAGAAGAGAAAACAACTGCAGAAGAGAAAACAACTGCAGAAGAGAAAACAACTGCAGAAGAGAGGCGTGACCTGGGCGAGGCCACGCCGGTAGCAGCCAATGAGCTACCGTGCAACAAGATTCCAATGTATTGTGTTATGGTATATAATGAGATGTATCTGCCCCATTACCTCATGTTCCTGCCGAGCATCAATGAATAAACCTGTGTTAGTCCTTCCTGCGACTCCTTCTTTGTCTTCCGTGCAAGACACTAAATTGGCGACGAAGGTGGGATTGATGGCGAATCCCAAGGTCAAGCCGTACCAGTTCGATGTCTGCGAGCCCGAACAATGGGAGCTCTACGAGTGCCAGTTTCGGCACGCCATGGAGGCTGCAGGCGTCGACGACGACGCGAAGATGCGCTCCCACTTCCTGTCTCAGGTGGGGCCGGCCACGCTGAGGATCCTGATGACCCTGGTGGCCCCCCAAAAGGTGGACGAGGTGCCCATCGACCGTATCCTGGAGAGGCTGCGTGAGCACTTCCAGCCGCCCGTCTCTATCTTCCCAGCCCGGGTCGCGTTCCACAGGCGAGACCAGCGACCGGGCGAATCCGTGTCTGCCTACGCGGCGGCCCTCAGGCTTGCAGCGGTGCATTGCCAGTGGGACGACCTGGACCAGGCCCTCCGTGACCGCATGCTGTGCGGCTTGAGGGACGAGGAGCTTCAGAGGAGGCTCATGACCTACGACCATCGCCTCACGTTCAACGAGGTATTGCGGGAGGCGCAAGCAGCCGAGGAGGCCAGGAGCGGCGTCCGGCTATTCAAGTCCCGAGGGGCCACGTCCGAGAGGGCCAAGTCACCAGTGCAGGCGGCCCAGCGGACACCAGCGAAGACGGCCTGGTGGGCCCCCAAGCCGCCCGCTGCCGCACCAACGTCGTCCGAGGAGTCCTCCACGACAGTGGGTCCCTACTCCAGCGAGGACGACGACGTCCAGAGGATCAAGAAGCGAGGTGAGAGGCGGCAGACCCGAGAACGGCAGGACCGCCGCTGCGACGGTTGTGGGGCGGCCCACGACCGCACGAGGTGTCCGTCCCGAAAGGGACACATCGCCCGAGTATGCAGGCGCGGACGAGTCGAGGACAAGGGCAGTTCCAGCCATTCCCAGACGCACCAATGAAAGGTGGCCGGCACCAGGAAGGTCTCAGCCGGCCACAGCGAGGACGGCGTGAACCGCGTGGGCCTGGAGCACCGGCGGTTCTTCATAGAGGTACTGTTGCAGGGGGTCCCAGTGAGGATGGAGATAGACTCGGGGTCTTCTTATTCCATCCTGTCCCAAAATGAGTTTATGCACATTCCCCCAGAGAAACGGCCCAAACTGCGGGCCATGAGATCCAACCTGCGGGACGTGCAGGGAAATGGGATCCCAGTGTTGGGGGTGGGGAACTTCAAGGTGAAGTTCAAGAACTACTCCGAGAAACTGCCCCTAGTGGTCCTAAAAGGGGGGAGGTGCTGCCTTTTGGGAACGCAGTGGTTTGCTCCCCTGGGGATCGAACTGTCCGGCATTAACACCATCGAGACTGACCCAATGCGGGACGTGTGCGACGCACACCCGGACATTTTCAAGAAGGGGCTCGGGAAATACAAGGGGCCCCCGGTTTCCTTTGAGCTGGACCCAGAAATCCAGCCCATCCGCCTCAAGCCAAGGAGAGTGCCCTTCGCCCTCAAGGACAAGATTGAGGCAGAACTGGACAAATTGGTGGGGCAGGGGATTTTGGTTCCAGTTGACTCGGCGGAGTGGGAAACGCCAATCGTTACAGCCCTCAAGTCAAATGGGGAGGTCAGAATTTGTGCCGACTATAAATGTACGATAAATAAGGCCATTCGGCCAAATGCATACCCGGTGCCCGTGGTCAGCCATTTGCTGGCCACGCTACATGGGGGGAGGTTTTTCGCCAAGTTAGATTTGGCCCAGGCGTATCAGCAGCTCTCTGTAACCCCGGCTGCTGCCGCCGCGCAAACGATCGTAACGCACAAGGGGGCGTTTAAGGTAACGCGCCTTCAGTTTGGCATGAATTCGGCCCCTGGAATTTTCCAGTCCCTCGTGGAACGCCTTTTAAAGGGGCTTCCAGGCGTCCTCCCATACTTCGACGACGTGTTGATAACAGCGGGGAGCGAATTAGAGTTAGCCAAGAGGCTAGATGGGGTTTTCTCAGTGTTCGAGAGGGCAGGACTTCGATTGAGGAGGGACAAGTGCGTATTCTTCGCGAGGGAGGTAGAGTTTCTAGGGTTTAAGGTAACCCCGGACGGAATCAAACCCTCTGAGTCCAAGGTAGCGGCCGTGAGAGACGCCCCTCGCCCCACCGCGAAACCGGAGCTGCAGTCATTCCTAGGGCTCCTAAATTTCTATCACTCCTTCCTGCCTCGGAAGGCATCGGTCGCGGAGCCACTGCACGCGCTACTTAAGAAGGACGCGGTTTGGCGGTGGGGGGACAAGCAGGAGAGGGCATTCAAGGAGCTTAAGTCACTCCTGTCTTCGGATGCGGTCCTGACCCATTTTGATCCGAAAAAACCAGTGGTGCTAGTCTGTGATGCGTCCCCGGTGGGGGTGGGGGCGGTCCTGTGCCACGTGTTGGAGGGCGGGAGGGAAGCCCAGGTGGCGTGCTACTCAAGGTCCCTCTCGAAAGCCGAGCGCAATTACGCGCAAACAGATAGGGAGGCCCTAGCAATAATCGCGGGAACCAAGAAGTTCCACGATTTCTTATACGGCCGCGAGTTTACGGTAGTGACAGATCACAAGCCGCTGCTGGGGATCTTCACTACCGGCAAACCAACCCCACAAATTCTATCCCCCAGGATGCTGCGTTGGGCCATTTTTCTCAACGCCTACCAATATGAGCTGGTCTATCGCCCAGGGAAGGAGATCTCCCATGCGGACGCCCTGTCCCGATCCCCTCTCCCTAGTTTAGGGGACCCCATGTGTGAGGTAGAGCAGGAACACCAAGTCCTGCTGATTGAGTCTCTCGACTCACCCCCAATTGTGCCGGCCGACCTCGCCAAGGCCACGGCGGCCGACAAGATCCTGGCCCAAGTTAGTTCCTGGGTTAGAAAAGGGTGGCCCACCTCTCCCCCCGAGGAACATTTCAAGCCATTTTTCAGGCGCAGAGTAGAGCTTTCTCTGGAAAGGGGCTGCTTACTCTGGGGCCAGCAGGTGGTTATCCCAGAGAAGCTGAGGGCCAAGGTGCTGAGGCTACTGCACACCAGCCACCCCGGGATCGTGCGCTCCAAGGCTCTGGCCAGGAGTTTCTTTTGGTGGCCCCAGGTAGACGGGGACATAGAGCGCCTAGTGGGCACGTGCGAGAGCTGCCAGAGCTCTCGGCCCGAGGAGTCCTGGTTACCCCATAGGGAATGGGATACGGCCCGCGGGCCATGGTCCCGGATCCATGTCGACTTCGCCGGCCCTTTCCGCGGGTCCATGTTTCTCCTGGTAGTCGACTCCTACTCCAAGTGGTTGGAGGTAATCCCCATGAACAGCACGTCCTCTGCCGCAACCATTAAACAGTTGCGAAAGCTGTTTGCCTGCTTCGGCCTGCCAGACGTCCTTGTGAGCGATAACGCGAGTACCTTCACGTCGGCAGAGTTCAAGACATTTATGGAGAGGAACGCCGTCAGGCACATAACCGCTGCCCCGTTTCACCCCGCCACAAACGGTCAGGTAGAGCGCCAAGTGCGCACTACGAAAGACGCACTGCGGCGCATGGGTCCCGGTGAGTTGAACCTGCATCTGTGCCAGTTCCTCATCTGCTACAGGACAACCCCTTTAGCGTCAGGTTTCTCCCCAGCCGAACTCCTCATGAGGAGGCGCCCGGTAACACTGTTTAACCGGATGGATCCGTCCAGGTGGAGGATGAAGGGAGAAACATAAGCATAGGGGGAGAGAGCTCCAAACGTTTTGCGGTAGGGGACCCGGTTCACTGCAGAAACTACGCGGCCTCGGGGCCAGCGTGGGTGCCAGGGACAATTGTTGAGCAAACGGGGCCGGTATCCTGCAGGGTCGAGACTAGTTCAGGTCTACTCTGGAGAAGGCACGCCGACCAACTCCGAAGGCGAGTCACCGGCAAGGGGGAACCAGCGGTAGGGTCCTCCCCCACCTACATTACCCAAGGGGGAGACACAGAGGAGGATACTTTCAAAGAGAGGGATCAGTTTGATGATGATTATGAGTTGCAGTACCAGGGGGATGTAGCGGAGTGGTCCCCCACCCGTCCTAGCGAGAAGAGGGGTTTCAGTTCAGCCCCTGGTACTTTCAGTCCCCCTAGCCCGTTTGTTTTGGAGTATGCAATAGCTCCTGCCCCCCGGAGACCAACACCCCCAAGACAGGCAACAGGGGCGAGTCCGCCCACCACAGTCTCTAGAACGCCCGGACAGGCAGTGGGGGGTGGCGAGGCCACGAGGGCCTCTTCGTCGGTCCCGAGATTCGTACTGGGGGGGTCCCCAAACTCCTCAAGCGGCAGGCAGGGATTCACTTCCCAACTATTCATTCCATTCCCGTCCCCCAATGCAAGGGTACCTCAGACGCCACACCGAGCCGCTAATGAGTCCCCCCTTTCCATTGCAGGGCAGGACTCCGCGGAACCAGGAGCCTCCGGCTCCCCTGTGTTAAGTCAGGCGGCTGCACGCCCAAGGCGCACATGCGGCAAGCCACAATGGTTGAGGGACTTCGTCCCATCCTAGGGGGGAGGGATGTTATGTATGCATGTACAATGTTACTTTAAATATATGAATGTAACCAGTCCACAATCACAATGTATCTCAGCTGTTAAGGAACGCGAGCAAGCCGCCCATAGAGGGCAGCTGCGAGCGTTCAGTCTCACATGGTCCACATTGCCCAAATCACAAACAGCCGCGGGAAATTCCCCACATGATCAGGAGCTACAGAAAACAACTGCAGAAGAGAAAACAACTGCAGAAGAGAGGCGTGACCTGGGCGAGGCCACGCCGGTAGCAGCCAATGAGCTACCGTGCAACAAGATTCCAATGTATTGTGTTATGGTATATAATGAGATGTATCTGCCCCATTACCTCATGTTCCTGCCGAGCATCAATGAATAAACCTGTGTTAGTCCTTCCTGCGACTCCTTCTTTGTCTTCCGTGCAAGACACTAAACATGACTAGACACCAGAGTGCATGGAATGCTGCTTACCTTTCCACCAAAGTAGTCCCTATTTATCTATTTGCAATTTCTTGCTTTCAAACTGCTAGGTTGGCAGGAGCTGGGACAGAGACGGGAGCTCACTCCATCATGCTGTACTCTGGTCACAAACTGCTGACCTGCTGACCTTCCAGTTGTCAAGTTCAGCATCTTAACCACTAAGTTACAGCAGTCCCTCCCTTACTTGGTGAATCACACCCACCAATGACCAGGGACCATGGCAAGGAGGCCGGGTTGGCTCAGTAAGCTGCGCCTGTTTGAATCGGCATGCACATTCCCTCCTGCAGCACTTACTGAGGCCTCTCACTACCTGACCACAACCCCCAGGGTGGAATTCCAATAACCAGGAAATATGCGGTTTTAGATTGGTAGCATGGAGACAGAGAGCTGGATATTATATCGTAATGCCTGATAAACTGGTTTCCACTCTTTCCATATAGCAGCAAAGTTTTATTTAGCAATATATCTGAAAAAGACAAAGTACAGAAAACATAGAAATACAAAGTTAGTCAAAGGTTTGCTCTGGCATAGCCCCGGGCAGGACTAGTGTTTCAGATATTTAGTCTCTTCTCAGAGATAGGGGCAAAGTCCTAACAAAACTCAAAGTCTCCAGTTAGGAACCCCACTTGAGTGGTTTGATGCAGCTCCTTAAATAGGAGAGTTGCTCCTCCTCAGAGGTTTGGTCTAGATAAGAGTGACCTATGAAAAAGGGCAACACCTATATCATTTAAGAGATACCAATCAAAATTAACCTTCCATTAGATAAGGTTATCCAATGAAATCTAACCATTGATAAGAGACTCCAATCAGAGATATCTGCTCCTACCCCTCCTGTCAGGTAAGGTGGAGTGAATCCAGATTGGTTAGAGACCTGGGGGATTTCCAAGTCCTCCTGGTTCCCCACCTTTGCTCTGTCCTTGACTCCAAGTAGCCTAAGATGGAGGCAGAAAGTAAAATGGATGCAGTTTGGTTCATCCAGATCATAACACAGGCAAATTGGTAATTTAGATAGAAGCTTTGCCTTTCCATCATCCCAGGGACTCTACACAGACAGACACACACCTTCGCACATACCCTGTGTCAGACAGAAGTTTGTTTTCATACAGGATATAGCCAGCTGAAAAGTGAATGAGGACATTATTGCTTATATATTTTAAAAAAACCAAAATACTTAAAATGTGTTAAAAATATAACATATCTGAGTTCATAACATACTGTGCATATTTGAAATTATGAAAACTATATGTAGGAGAGTAAAAATAAGAATCACTAAATGTAATATTAAAGGTACATGAAATGATACTTATTAATAAAGGTGTGGCTGCATTATGCAACAGCATTCAATTTAAACAGAATTTTGAATTTAAATAAAATTATGTCTCTTTAATATTAAAAAAAACGTTCTTTTAGGCGTTCTTTTAACCTTAATTTTTAAATAATTGATGGGGAGGGGGAGAGTAATCTTTAAGGTCTATTAAGGGTTTTTTAGGGTTTTTAAAATTTTATGATTGTAATGTTTTCACTGTTGTTATGCCACCCAGAGTCTCTCATTCGATTTGTGTGGCAAAATATACAGTAAATTTGAATAATAAATAAATAAATAATAAATATAAAAATCACTTAAGATATAAAACATGTTAAAATTCAAAATTCAAAACTATAAAACAATAATGTTACTTTTCAGTTAGGCTGGCTAATCATTGTGTGCCTGTGTAACTGATGTGTATAAATTGATGCCATGAGGACTCACTCTGATGAAGTAGATTTGATCCGTGAAAGCTCACATTTAAATATAGGAGTTAGTCTTTAAGGGGCCACAACATTTTGGTCTTTTTTCCTGTTTTGTTTACTGTTTTTGTTTTGGTTACTCTCTGATATGCTTGTCCCATTCATTTACTTTCATGTAAGAGGGAATGGGGAGAAGGCAGCGCTCGCCAGCGCATGGCACTTGGGGACAGTGGGGATAGCCGAGCCAAGGACACAGGCATGTGCACCTGGCAGGAGCAACCAGAGAAGCAAGTTGCCTCGCTGTTGCCATTGGCTGCAAGAAGAGGAGCAACAGGCTGGGCTTTTTTCTTTTTCAAACCAAGGGGCACCTTGGTTGTGAGGATTTAGGATTGGTTTAGCCAATAAACAACCACAGACGCCCGAATAAGTTTAAATAGTTTATTGATTACACATCTCTTCTCTTACAGCATCCCCTAGAAGGACACCATGGATCTGGATGCCTCGTGGTTAAGGTAAGCATCCTTTATATCCTCTTGGGAAGGAGGGGTTAAGGGTGAGAGGTCAGGAAGGGGCATAAGGTCAGAGGTCGTAGGCAGTGGTGGGCATCAGCAGGTTCGTACCAGTTCACCAGAACCGGTAGCAGAAATTCTGGCTGGCCCCGCCCATCCAAAGTTTGAAATAAAGTAGTCCTAATTTGGGTGCAACACAGGGCTTTCCCCTGGCCACGGCCACCATACCACGCCCATAGTGTGGTAGTAAATTTTTTGGAGTCCATCACTGGTCATAGGAGAATGTTGCATTATGGTCAAACTGGTTTAGGGCAGTGAGGCATTCTTTATCTGACATTGGTTTGAAGAAAAAACAAACTAACAAACAGCCTGCTGTTCCTCCTCTTGCAAGCCAATGGCAAAGGCCAGGCAGCTTCTTTAGCTGCTCCTGCTGATTGCGTGCACACATGGTCATCTCTTCCCTGCTCCTTTCCTCCTCTTCTCCTATGTGAGAGACCACCACGGGCTGAGCCTTGGCCAGTGGTCTCTCCAGACCGGCGTCACAGGACTGGTGGATGTGGAGTGCAACAGCAAGGCAGCTTCTCCTGCCGGGTGTGCACCCATGCCCTTGGCTTGGGCCCAGAGGCCCTGGGAAGCCCAGAGCTGCCAGAGGAGGACCCTCATCTCCCAGCAGAGGGAGGGAAGGGAAGGGGGAAGGCTACCTTGCCTTGCCTGTCAGCCTGCCTTGTGATGCAACATTGATGCCTGACTTGCCTGCCTGGTAGGAAAACATGTACAGCTGCCAGGAGGGGGGGCACAGAGAAGTGGGGAAGCACTCACTTGCTTTCCAATGCTGTATTTAAAGGGGTATGTAAACATCTGCAGACTCTGCAGACAGCGCTGGCTCTTTGGCTATAAACAGAGATGAGCACTGAACCCTAGAGTCACATATGACTGGCTTTCGAGCCAGGGTGACCTTTACCTTTATTTTAATGTTAGTGCCCCTCACCTCTATCCTGATGCGGGTGATGCCTTCTCCCCCATCCCTGATGACGTGGGTATCACTGGCCCCCGCCCCCGGGAACCACTCAGCCAGCAACAGAGGAGGAGGTGAAGTGGAGGCAGAAGCCCAGGGGGGCACACGGTGCTGAGGGTGGGGTGGGATGCTGCCTGGTAGCCCAATGCCCCAGTATGGGCCTGGATTTCAGATCTCCATGGAGAAAGCAGAACTTTTTCATTCCTGAAAAATCACAAAGGCTCATTATATTAATAGTCTTCTGCAGGATAAGTTATTCATCAGGATTTCAGGCTATGTTACAATATTATACTGTCTTAGTGATATCTTTGCTATTGAGAATATAATTCATTACAAGTAACTCATTGTTTATAAATCCAGCCTCTCAATCTTTATTTAAGATAGCAATATTAATTTGTTATCCAGTCTAAACAAAATGTATTTTCAAAGCCTAACCTTTATTTTACATGTAAAGATTAACAACTCTCTCAAGATAGCTTACACTATGAAATCCACTAAAGGAATAATGCAATCAAATAAATATCAACAGTGATAATAAAGCAGACATCTAGCTCAATACAAACCTATCATAGAATACAAAATTACCATATTTCCCAATGTATATTTTCTACATTTCCCCCATGAATTCCCCAAATTAACTCTAGAAGCTGGAGAGGGTAGAATGGGAGGGAAAGAAGGATCCTTTAAGCCCATTTCCCTCCCCCCCCATCCCACCACTAGCTGGGGAGAGTGGGAGGGGGGAGAAGGATCCTTTAAACCCATTTCCACCCCATCCCACCTCCGCTGACCATCAGGAAGCCCGGGAGGGCAAGACCGGCCAGACAAGAGAGCTCCTTTGGAAGCCACCCTTTACCTGGCTCCTAGAGGTTAGCGACTGCCACCGAACTGCACCAGCAGTGACGGCAGCTTCAAAAATAGCCTTTTCCTGTCTCCAGCTGCTGATCCTCTCTAGCTGCCAAAACACATCGGAGGTGGGAGGCTGTTATCAGCATATAAGATCCACTCCATTTTTCTGGTGTATTTTAAGGGGGGGAAGTGCATCTTCTATGCCAGCAAATATGGTACAGGTGAAAGATATCTACAATTGGATAAAACACAGCTTTTACAAAGTAAATGTGCCTTGAGAACTTTTCTAAAGGCCCAAAGTGGCAAAAAAAAGCCCACAGCAATATTCTATCCATTTATTTTTCTGTCTCTATCTTTCATTGTTTGTATTTTTAGTGCTTGTTTAAACCAAATTTAGACTTTATAGAGTAACATTTTGAAACTATGGGAAGATTGCATTTTGGCTGTTCTATAGAGAATGGATGGCAGAAATTAGCAAACACTGCCAGGTGTGATGATACTGGCTGAAGTCTCAGGTGGGGCAGAATGAAATTTCCAGGGAAACAACTCCACTTTCCCAGTCCACAATCCACCACGATCTCAGGGAATTACTGTTCTCCTCTGGGTTTTCAGGTGTGAAGAAAAATCTAAGGGTGAGAAGAAGTAGATAAGCAGAGAGTTTTAATTTTGTTTCATGTGGTTTTAAAGCCTAAGCATCCATTTCTACTCATTTCCAGCTGGTACCAGAGATCACTGGTTCAGGCCCAGAGATATTTTGTACACGTGCGTTGTGTAATATTTGTTACTGGGGCCCACCCCCTCAGGGAACAAGTAGAGACCTCGAGCTTTTGAGAAACCCTCTTGTTTGACCAGCTATGGTCTGCCTCAATCTCACTTTGAGAGAGCTTCCCTGGTATGAACATTCTTTTTCTCAGAGAAAAAGGCTCTTCTGAGTCTGGCACTGAGACACTTCTCACATGCACATATCAAGATCATAGGCTGAGAGGTATCTGCTTTTCCCCCTCCCTTCTGCCAGCTCCCTGGGTTGCTAAGATACCTTATCTGTAAGGTTTTAACTCAGGAAAAAGTGGCGGCTGGAGTTTGCCTTGAAAGACGCAACTCATAGAGTCTTTTAAAGGTTTATTTAGAAATATATAATCTAAGTACAAAATAACAGACATTTGTCCCTAAGAAATAAAAATGAAGTTCTCAAAAGAATACATTTCCTCATCTACTCTAGAGTAGTATGGCAGAGCTGCCCATCTTAGTTCAGAGTAATGTAGGCTTCTCCCTTCTCCCTAAAAAGGATTTTGAACTACCAAAGCCTGGGGTTTTTATACTATTCTGATGAGAAAGTGGTCTGGAAACTGATCTAGCTTATGGCATCATATTGGCAGGTGTCTATTACTTCTCTTGAGTAAGGTACAAGTTCCCAGACTACTTCAAAGAGATGACCCAGAGAAAGGTACTTTTCCCCCTGTCACATCCCAGACAGTGCCTCAAGGGCAGGTACAAAAGTTAAAGCACGTTTTGTAATTTACATGTCTCCCTTAGACAGGCACGAGCTGTTCTGCTCCTTGCCCCTCCTTCTTGGAAGAGGAGGTTACTCTCGGTTAGCTGAATTACAAACTGCGACATAAGGCCTGTCCGACAGACCAAGCCTGTTTGACTTAGTGAGAAGTGAAATTCCTAATACCAGACTTTTAGAATGAGTTTGCTTAGTTACTCATGTGATCTTAATAGTGTGGACAGTCTGTGTGAGACTGCTTATTGAAATATGACCTGACCCTTCATGAAAAGGAAGTGGCACTTGGGAATATACTTGACACATTGTACAACATCAGCGCACCAAAAAGACTTGCATGAGGGGAGTTGATTATAGTGATAACCAGTCATATGCCTGAAGCCATTATGGTACTGTGAAGAAGACTGGGACTTCTTCTTTTGTATTTAGGTAAGACTCCAAACTGCCAAAATGAAGCCACCTTGTAATGCATTCATTTCATGGTTCCTTCTGCCAGACCTATTGTGAGAAAGATTAGCCAAACTATCTGTTGTCCAGGGTACACCTGATTATAGTTCAAAAATACCACAATATTCGAGGAGGTGCTTTCTGTGTACCCTAAAACAGAGACTGAAATACCAATATTACTCATTTTATTACACAATCCCAGCAAAACAATTCAGAGCCTTAAAAAATCATGTTGTATGAAATATTAGCTGAAATCTCATTGCTTACGGTTGCAACTAGAGTAGACCCAGGTGATTTGGTGAGTCAACTCCTCTGTATGTTCCATTGATTCAAATGGGTCTACTCTAGTTGTGGTTCACTTTCTTCTTCTTCTTCTTGTGCCATATTCGATTCCAAATATTGGCAATCCTCATGGCGATGAGCCATGAAGATTGTCCTGTGAATATCATGCAGTCACCTTTCATCTGCCTTCTGCATTGCAGTGTGACCCCTGTACCACTGATCCTGCTTTGTGAGTCACTTTCTGGTCCTGAGCCCTTTTGGCACACAACTCCTCCTCAGCCACAGGTCAGTACTGATGACGCTGCTGCCCTCCATCAAGATGGATTCAAGTGAGATTTAATCCACTTGGGGACCATCACCCTTCCCTGTGGACTTTGCCAAGGTTGCTAGTCCAGTCAGGGTTGTCAGGTTAGTTAACTGCCGCCTGATAATTGGTGTTAAATCGCTGGCAGTATGGTCTACTCCACGGGTTTGCAACATTTTCGTGCCATGGGCCATACATGCCCCCCTCAAACAGGTGGTGGTGGTGGAGACAGGTTGCTCCCAGTGCTTACATTTCCATCATCATCATGGGTGCACAGCAGTGGCCATGATAATGCATTTCTTCAGGGCTTTTGGACAGGCTTCACCACTTCCCAGGGCAGCAAGAGCCTTTGTGGACCCTGATTGCTTCATTTTTAAACTTTTCTGCAGTCTCCTGGTTTCCCAGTGCTGAACCAAGAAGTATCTAAGAGCCGGGAAACCAGGCACTGATGTCAGTGCCACACACCAATGGAAGTCTCCAAGTGCTGGGATTAGCTGCGGAGACAGAGTGGGGAACTGCATGAAATTTTTAAAATGGAACGATTGGAGTCTGCAAAGGCTCCTCCCATCCCGGGAAGCGGTGAAGTCTGTCCAAAAGCCCTGAGGGAACACACAATTGCTGCCGCCACACCCACCACAGCCGCCACAGTCGTCACAGCTGCCACAGCCAGTGATATAATGTGACTTCCGACAGTGAGCGGGGGGGGGGGGGAGTCCTAGAGGTGGCTGCGTGGCCACCATGGGCCAGATTAACGATATGCATGGGTTGGATTAGGCCCACAGTCCAGGGTTTGCGAATGCCTGGTCTACTCTATTACTATAGCAGAATAACCTGGCCAGACTGTTTTCTTTGGTATAGTAAATTGCAATCAGAGTAGGTTGAGCCAGTGGAATATATGGAGGAGCTGACTCACTAAATCATTATGATGCCCTTTTTATGATGTCCATAGAGACACCTTAATTGCCCCAGCAATTTCTAAATTTGTGGGCCATAATGATAGGTTTTATGTTAATTTTCTTCTAAAGGACGTGGATTTTACACTCACGCATCAGGTAGCAAATATTTTTATCAAGCTATTCAATAAAGGAAAAGTTTTAACTAGAGGATATGCTGTACTGTTTTATTGTCTTTTCTCAATGTTAACAAAGTGTGAAACCGTTTTCTATTGTAAAGGCTAGTCTAAGACTGTAATAACAATAAAGTAAGTAAGAGAACCCCTGCACAAATCCTCACTGATTTAATAGGCCTATTCTAGTGCAAAAATACTACTTGAGAACAAGATTTCAGCTATAGCATAATAAGGGGGGAAAGAGAATTTCTCTTTTCTAAGAGAAAATACCTCCTCCTTCTTAGCCACAAACTGAAGCAACCAAAGAAGTGTGTCTTACCTCCTGAATGTTTATGTTACCATATACAGGTATTAGTTACTGCTCAAGACACTGACTTTGGATTATTTTTGCTACTCCAGAGTGCCAAGGTTTCTGTGCTAGAACTTACTACTATAAAATATAGCTCTCACAGAAATAGTCAATCATTGTCTGCAGGCTAAGACTCCAATATCTGGAAATATGCGGTGGGACAAGATGCATTCAAAATAAATATTAGCAAGCACTGCTGCACATAGAAGCAAAGCAACCACTCTTATATACTGATCCATGTGAGATTGTCTTCTATGTGCCCTGGGGGCTCAGTGATTAAACTGCTGTATTGCAAACAAAAGGTTGTGAGTTCAATCCTGATAGGGATCAAGGTTGACACAGGGTGGTAAAATGAGAACAATCTAATTCTAGAAGAAGATATCCTTCCAAGGGTGGTAAAATGAGAACAATCTAGTTCTAGAAGAAGATATCCTTCCAAGGGTGGTAAAATGAGAACAATCTAGTTCTAGAAGAAGATATCTGTCCTATTCCTGCCTGCTAGAAAGCTCAGTGGTTTAGGTAATTTGGAAGCTGAGACTTTGAAGCCGCACTGGACTCACAATCCATAGGGTCCCTTCCAGCTTTGCAGTTTTAAGATTTTAACAATTGGTATTCTAACAATCAGGCTTCCTCAACAAAAATCTGAAGTCTATGATTAGCACCTAAGAAATACTGACTTTTTAAATGTATTATTCTGTCTTAACGTTGTGAACCAACTGTGGTGAACTTTTGTATTAAATAAATAACATGACTATACCAATCAGAACTCAGGGTTGTTGTTGTTTTTTTTAGTTTTGCGGTAAAGTCACATTGATGGGCAAATAGATACACAGGTTGCTTGTCTTTCTCGTTAAATGTATTTATGTTGCTTTTTAATATTGATTAGTATTCCTCAGAAACCACCTCAGACACAGGGATACCATTTGTTATATCAGAGCTTCTTCCATTGATACAGATATGAATATTAGGATTCTGCACTAGTGTTGTCTACATGCCACATTAATAACCAAATGACTTGATTCAGACCAAGCAGTAAAAGTCCAAATGGAGGCAGAATGATGAGATTATCAAAGTGAATTGTATTAGATGTGCACAAATTGCTTCAGCATGTGTGGCGTGCTTGTGCGTGTGTTTTAAAAGATGTAAATGTGAGTAGTATATAAAACTCTGAAGTTAGTTGTCTAAATTTACTTTCCTCTTTAGTATGATGTCTTCAAATTTTAATTGCACAAATTTTAATTGCAGAAAAAATGTGTTACCAGTTTGGTTTTCCAAAGCTACTCCACAAGGTTTTACAAATGGATTCAGATATGGATGTACCACAAAGAATCTGGATATATTAAGAAACCCCAAACTGGCTTCCAAACCAAATCAGGGGACTAATGACCCACACTCATAAAAACAGTGCATGATGATTGCCCAATGAGATTGTGGTTTGGTGGCTGGATCTGTCAAATCCTTCCCCCCGGCCCGGCTGGTCAGCAGGGGAGTGGGAGCACCTGCGGATGGCACCCATGGCTTGAAAGCACCACCGGCACCACTGCTCTGAGGCTCCGTGCTCCTCCCCCCCAGCCCTGCCAGTCGATAGGGAAGTAGGAGCACCTGCGGACAGCCCCTGTGGCTTGAAAGCGCTGCCGCTGCCACCGCCCTGAGGCTCCACGCTCCTTCCCCCAGGCCCGGCCAGTCGGCAGGGAAGTGGAAGCACCTGCAGGCAGCTCTGTGGCTTGGAAAGGACCCCTGCCACTTCTCCCTGCTGCCGTTACACTTTGTATTTGGGAACTGGGGAAGGGACAGAGAGCCACCCCATTGTATTGTATTGCTCTCTTTACTCTTGTACATGTACTGTATTTGGACTTTGACTGTGGAAATTGACTTGATACCGATATGTAACTTTGTAAATTGTATTTGTAATTTGTATTTCTATTGCATATTCTCTATTGGGGGCTGGGGAAAGGGACAGAGAGCCATCCCATTGTATTGTATTGTTCTCTTTACTCTTGTACTTGTACTTGTACTGTATATGGGCTTTGACTGGGGAAATTGACTTGATCCTAATATGTAACTTTGTAACTTGTATTTGTAATTTTTATTTGTATTGTATATTTTCTATTGTAACCCGCCCTGAGTCACCTTTTTGTTGAGTAGGGCGGGATACAAATCTAGTAAATGAAATGAAATGAAATGATGATGTTTGAAATCCAGTGCTGGTTGGAAGACAGACATTTAGGTTGGGGAAGACTCGCTTTCTGTATAGTTTCAGCACTAGGCCTGTATTCATTATCATTGTTTGTTTGTTACATTTTTATACCACCCATTTGGGAAGTGTACATACTCTGGACAGTGTACATACAAATATCAAATAACTCAACAAAATACACAACAAATCAAAAACAATCTGCTTACATGCACTCATTTCAAGTCATGCCTGCCACATGTCCACAGAAGCTCTCCTGAGTCCCCGCCATTGGCCCAGGATGGGAGCCACCTGCGGACACCGGCCCCACCTCCCTCCGGCCCTGCCTTGACCGGAGGGATAAAAAGGCACCCGAGCCGCAGCCGGGATGCCGCGCCGAAGCTCTTCTGGGCCCCCGCCATTGGCCCAGGATGGGAGCCACCTGCGGACACCGGCCCCGCCTCCCTCCAGCCCTGCCTTGACCAGAGGGATAAGAGGGCACCCAAGCCGCTGCTGGGACGCCACACCAAAGCTCTCCTGGGTCCCCGCCATCGGGCCAGGATGGGAGCCACCTGCAGTTCTCGCCCCGGGCCAAGTCGGTCAGGGGAGATGGGAGCATCAGCCCAGCTGTGCCTTATTCTCGGCGGGGACTTTAGAAGCTACTGCCGCCGAGACGCTGAAGCTGACACACCACCTTGGCTCTCTCCCCTGGTCTGTGGTGAGAGGGGTGGGTGGGCAGGGAGAGAGACAGAGGGACAGAGACAGGCTGATGGTGCCGTAGCTGGGGACGTTGGGCTGGGCACTATATGGGATGTGAGCTGTACTCCATCCCCTGGGGATTTTGTTAATATTGATTACTTATTTATTATGTGATGTATTGATTTTGTGTTTTCCCCCCTGAATTTGATATTGTATTATTGTCTGCTTATTGTACTGAATCTATTTTTCTATTACTATGCTATTGCTATATTGTATGGATTGATATCCCCCTCAAAAGACTCTAAGGTAGGGGTTTTTATGGGTTTTGCATTATTATTTTACCTTATATTGTAATTTGTAATATTAGATCTTGGGCTTTATTGTATTTACTTGAAACATTGTATTTATTATTGTATTTTGAACATTGTATCCTATATGTAAGCCCCTTGGTTTGCCATGGGATCATTTATATGTTGTTAGTCACCCTGAGTCGGCCATGTGTTAAGTAGGGCGGGGTATAAGTTGAATAAACATAAACATAAATGCAGACAGTGCTGGCTCTTTGGCAATAAACAGAGATGAGCACTGAACTCTAGAGTCAGATACGACTGACTTTTGAGCAACGGTGACCTTTACCTTTTGCCCTTGCTCAAAAGCCTTTACCTTTACCTTACTGCTATTTACATTCTCAAAAGAATTTGTTTTCCCCTCTTTGTGTATTTCAAAGATGTTCACCAATGAATGTTTGGTGTATGGGACCAAAGACAATGAACAGCCGGAGGGTTGGCTTAACACAGGTTTATTGCATGATGATCCAGGGGAACATGAGGTAATGGCGGATGGGTAGCTCAATATATACAGTGGCTATACATTTTGAATGTGGCTCCTTGACAGTCTATTGGTTACTGTCCGCGTGACGTCACGGACGGTCACGCCCTTCTTGTCCAGGTGTAGGTGATGGCGGGAATCTTCCCGCGCTGTTGTTTGCTGGTGAGTCTGGGCCAGGAGAGCTTGAACGCTCGCTATTGCCACCAGGTGGTCATTAGCTCGCGTCCTACTGCAAGGGCTACAGTTAAGCAGCTGCTGGTTATAATGTTACACAAGCATGGTTACATTGGATACACGTGAATGGATACATTGTAAAAGGTACAGTACAGAACACAACATCCCTCCCCCCTAGGATGGGACGAAGTCCCTCAGCCAAGATGGCTTATTGCACACGCGTTTGGGCCGCGATGTGGGCTGACCTGCCCCAGGGGCGCTACTGCTTCCTCGTTCCCTGTTCCCTTGTCCTGAAACGGGAGAGGGAGACTTGTTAGAGGCTTGCCGTGGTTTGGCGGTTTTGGGGGAAGGGAAAAACTGCATTGTGGGCAGACCGGAGACACTCGGGGCTAACGAAAAACCCCTCTTCTCGCTTGGACGGCTGGGGGACCACTCCGCAAAACTTCCCTGGTTCTGAAAATCAAAATCTAACTCTGTTGGGGTCTCCGTATTAGTGGGGAGATCCCGCGGGATATCTATGAGATTGGCTTCCCTTCTCTCTGCTGACCGATCCCGCAGGATGTCTACGAGGACAGATTCCCTTTCCTCCCCCCTTGGTGGGGGCCCATGGCCCCCCTTTCCTCCCCCTTGGGCTGAACGGGTGGGGGAGAACCCTAACGCTGAATCTTGTGTCCCGCGGTCCGTGCCCTGTTCGCCAGGGATCCTGCGCCGGAGCTGGTCTGCGTGCCGCCTCCAGAGTAGACCTGTGCCGGTCTCGACGCGGTACGAGACGGGGCCGGTCTGCTCTAGGATGACGCCCGGTACCCAGGCCGGACCCGCGCTGGCATAATTCCTGCAATACACGGGGGCACCCACGTCGAAACTCTTTGTGTCCTCTATCCCAATGTTCTTCCCCTTGTCCTCTACTCTCGTGGGGTCTAGCCTAGTTAGTATGGTGGTCAGCTTCCTGCGCATCAGCAGCTCTGCGGGGGAGTATCCTGATGCTAGGGGAGTCACTCGGTAACCTAGCAGAAACTGGCACACTTGATGGTTTAAGTCCCCGGGCCCCATGCACCACAGCGCGTCCTTGGTGGTGCGCACAAGGCGCTCTACTTGGCCGTTTGTGGCAGGGTGAAAAGGAGCGGAGGTGATGTGCCGAATGGCGTTGATTTCCGTGAATGCCCTGAACTCAGAGGACGTGAAACAACTTGCGTTGTCGCTTACGAGGGTGTCGGGTAAACCGAACGTGGAAAAAACCCTCCGCAAATGCTTTATGGTTGTGGCCGTGGACGTGCTTGTAACCGGAATGACCTCCAACCACTTGGAGAAGGCATCCACCACAAGGAGAAACAGCGTCCCACGGAACGGGCCAGCAAAGTCTACATGAACTCGGGACCACGGCCCCTTCGCCGCGTCCCACTCCCTGTGAGGCAGGCGGGCTTCTTCTGGCCTGGAACTTTGGCAGGGCTCACAAGTGCTGACCATGTGCTCGATGTCGGCGTCTAGCTGGGGCCACCAGAAATAGCTCCGTGCCAGGGCTTTGGAGCGCACAATCCCAGGGTGACTGACGTGCAGGAGTTTGAGTACCCTCGGCCGTAAGGACGCCGGGATCACTACTCGCTGGCCCCACAGAAGGCATCCCCTCTCAAGGGACAACTCTAACTTCTTTCGGAAAAATGGGTCGAACTCCGCTGCCGGGGAGGACGCTGGCCACCCTTTCTGCACCCAGGAGCTAACCTTTGCTAAAATGTTGTCCTTGCCGGTCGCCTTGGCGATGTCGGTGGGCAGTATTGGGGGCGAGTCGAGGACTTCTATCATCAGCACCTGATGGTCTGGCTCCTCCCCGCCCACGTGGCTGTTCTCCTGGGGAAGGGGGGACCTCGATAGAGCGTCCGCATGGCTGATCTCCCTCCCGGGCCTGTACACTAACGCATGCTGATACGCGTTGAGAAAAATGGCCCACCTAAGCATCCTAGGGGACAGGATCTGTGGCGTGGGCTTATCTGCGGTAAAGATGCCTAGCAGGGGCTTGTGATCGGTTACGATTGTGAAGGGGCGGCCATACAGGAAGTCGTGGAACCTTTTTGTTCCCGCAATTATCGCTAATGCTTCCCTGTCTGTCTGGGCGTAGTTTCTCTCCGCTTGGGACAGGGACCTGGAATAGAATGCTATCGGGGCCTCCCTCCCGTTTTCCAGCATGTGGCACAGCACCGCCCCCACCCCCACCGGGGATGCATCACAGATCAGGACCACTGGCCGCTTGGGGTTGAAATGGGTGAGGATGGCGTCAGACGCCAGGAGCTGCTTTAGCTCACTAAATGCCCTCTCTTGCTGGTCGCCCCACTTCCATGCCTTGTCCTTTTTAAGCAGCCTGTGCAACGGCTCGGCCACGGCTGCTTTCCGGGGAAGGAAGGAGTGATAAAAGTTCAGCAGCCCTAGGAACGACTGCAACTCGGGCTTGGAGGTGGGGCGAGGGGCTTGCTTGATGGCGGCTACCTTAGATGTGGACGGCCTTATTCCCTCAGGAGTGACATGGAACCCTAGGAATTCGACCTCGGTCGCGAAGAAGACGCATTTGTCTTTTCGCAGTCTCAACCCCACCTTTTCGAATATCGCCAGGACCTTGCCCAACCTCTTTGCCAATTCGGCCTGACTCCCCCCCGTTATCAATATGTCATCAAAATAAGGCAACACCCCCTCGAGCCCCTTCAGGAGGCGTTCCACGAGTGACTGGAAAATTCCAGGCACCGAGTTTACGCCGAATTGAAGGCGCGTCACCTGGAACGCCCCCTTATGGGTGACTATAGTTTGTGCAGCAGCGGCAGCTGGGGTCACCGAGAGCTGCTGGTAGGCTTGTGCTAAGTCGAGCTTAGCGAAACACTTTCCCCCATGTAACCTGGCCAGCAAATGGCTGACTACCGGCACCGGATACGCATTAGGGCGAATGGCCTTGTTGATGGTGCACTTGTAATCAGCGCATATGCGCACCTCCCCATTGGCCTTTAGTGCTGTTACAATTGGAGTTTCCCACTCCGCAGAATCAACAGGAACAAGAATCCCCTGGCCCACCAATTTGTCCAGTTCCACCTCTATTTTGTCCTTGAGCACGAATGGCACCCGGCGCGGTTTGAGTCTTATTGGGCGGACCTCAGGGTCTAGGTCGAAGGCTACTGGGGGTCCCTTAAATTTCCCAAGTCCCTTTTTGAAGACTTCGGGGTGCGCGTCGCACACCTCCTGAATCGGGTCAGTCCCAACGGCAATGGCGTGCACCCCCCCAATGAACAAACCCAGGGGCTGGAACCATTGAGTCCCGAGGAGGCTGCAATTTCCCCCTTTGAGAACAACTAGGGGGAGAGTCGCGGCGTGTTTCTTAAATTGGACCTGAAAATTCCCAACCCCCAACACCGGAATGCAGTTCCCTTGCACGTCCCGTAGTGTGGACCTCAAAGCTTTGAGTTTGGGCCGCACGTGGGGGGCAATTTTTAGAAACTCCTTCTGGGGAATGATGGAATATGAGGAACCCGAGTCAATTTCCATCCTAATGGGGGCCCCTTGTACTAGTACCTCAACAAAATAACGGGGGTGTCCCGCGGACACGCTGAACACCGGTGCGTCATCCTCGCTGTCGTCGGCGATACGGCCCACGCCGTCTCGCTTCCTCGTGGCCTGGGTGCTGTCCTTGGGTCTCGTCGCGCGGTCTCTCGAGCTCTTCCGGGCCTCACGCCGTTTCCTGCAGACCTTGGCGATGTGCCCGCGGCGGCCGCAGTTGTGACACTCGGCCTTTCTGAAGGGGCATTTAGCGCGGTCGTGGTTCGCTCCGCAGCCGTCGCAACGCCGGCCTTCCTTCCGGACCTTCCGGACGTCCTCGTCGTCGCTGCTCTCCGCGGACGACTTCGAAACTCGCCGGGCTGCGTGCACCGGAACGTGCACCGAAGTCTCTGCCTTGCCCGTCTTTGGCCGCCAGTCCTGGAGCTCCTGGACCCCGGCCTTCGTAGCTTCCGCGGCTTGTGCCTCCTTCAGGACCTCCTGCAATGTGGGGGGTGGCTCGCGGTTCATCAATGTACGCTGAGTTTCGGCATCACTCAGGCCACACAGCATGCAGTCTCTTAGTGTGATTTCTGCATTCTTCCATTTGCATGGGCCGGCCGCCAGTCGCAGGGCCGCCGCGAAGTCGGCGACCGTCTCCCCGGGCGCTTGGACTCGCCTCCAAAACGCGCTCCGAGCGGGGAACATCGCCGTCGAGGGCCGGAAGTACTCACGCAGCATGTGCATGAGCTCTTTCACCTTGAATTCACTCGCCCTCCTCGGCACGATCAGGTCCACCAAGACCCTCTTGGTGTCTGGCCCCAGCATCCGGGTGAAGATGGCCCTTTTCTTTGCCTCATCCGTGACTTCGGATTCCACCAGGGCTCCCTGGAAGTCCATCTCGAAGATGTCCCAGTCTGCCGGTCTCCTGATTTCGAAACCGGCGCATGTCTTGGTCCCGTGGGCAGCCATATCCCACCTTCGTTGCCAATTTGGTGTATGGGACCAAAGACAATGAACAGCCGGAGGGTTGGCTTAACACAGGTTTATTGCATGATGATCCAGGGGAACATGAGGTAATGGCGGATGGGTAGCTCAATATATACAGTGGCTATACATTTTGAATGTGGCTCCTCGACAGTCTATTGGTTACTGTCCGCGTGACGTCACGGACGGTCACGCCCTTCTTGTCCAGGTGTAGGTGATGGCGGGAATCTTCCCGCGCTGTTGTTTGCTGGTGAGTCTGGGCCAGGAGAGCTTGAACGCTCGCTATTGCCACCAGGTGGTCATTAGCTCGCGTCCTATTGCAAGGGCTACAGTTAAGCAGCTGCTGGTTATAATGTTACACAAGCATGGTTACATTGGATACACGTGAATGGATACGTTGTAAAAGGTACAGTACAGAACACAACATCATGAGAAGGCAGTTTTGGGAAGAAACTAAAACTCAAAGTTATACTTTAGTGAATTGTGTGTGGAGGTTGTAGCTAATCAATGCTGGAATGGAGCTAGAGATACTTTTCTGCATAACCACTGGTTGTCCTTATATATCGAGGTTGAAGGAACAGGCTTTCTAAATGTCATGCATAATAAGGATTTGCCAACAGAAACACAAACAAAAAGAACAGAGGCTGCACCCATGTTGACATCTACCTTGGGCTAATTGTGCTGAATGCCATGACAATTCTGAGTAAAGAACCTTAGGACTGGACTGGTGAAGGCTGATGGGAGTTGGAGTGGAACAACATTAGCTAGGATTGCACAAAATTATACTCTCTTGATTTAGGTGGTGGAATATAAAAAGAAAGTTCATTATACCAAGCGACACTTGAAAAAGTTACATTTGGATTAAGAGACCAGAATCTCTCAACCAGAATGGCCACTGGAGGATTACACAAGCTAAAGACCCAGAAAATAATTTTTGCAAGTTCTCATGCCAATTGCCAGCTTATTCTTGTCCTTAAATTGATTAGCATTGGCTCTATAGGATTTCAGATCCCCATTTGCAGATGCCAGCAATTGAATTTTGGCCCATTACCGCAAGTGCTGAATCACTATGTTCACAGCCCTTTCAATGAGGATTGCCTTAATCTCTATATGTATCAACTACCAAGCAATTCATAACTAATGAACCACACAATCATTATATTACATAAACACTGTATTTTGCCCAGATATATAGTGTAGTGTAATATATGTTTTTGCACCTGATGAACAAATGCAAGCAAGGCGCCAAAATGGCCGCCACGCTCTTTTCGGGCCCCCCACCACCCAGACTCAGACATCCGGGTTAGTTAGGGGGCCTTTCTTCTGGCCCCTTGATTTTGATCAGAGGATTTTCCTCCTCTGATCAGCGCCTGCTTGGGTGGCTATGGCACCAAAGCGCAAGGCCCAGGCGGCCCCTAGGCCGTGACTTAGGGGGAGGGCTCACCCCACCCCCTCAACCTCCTCGGGGCTACCACCAGGCTGGAGAGCTCGGGCGGCGGCCCTACAGGGGGGTGGCGGGGTCATAATGCCCACTGCCACCAATGAGGGCTGAGGACTCGGGCGGGGGTTGCACAGGCCTGCTCCCCTGGGGTTTCTACCCCTGTTGCGCCTTTGCCCAGCTTGGGGCATAGCGGCCCACTCAGGCGAGGTGTGGGTTTCCGCCCCACCGTTCTTCCGGCCCCTCATGGGCCGGATTATGGGGCATGGCCCTATTCTGGCCAGGAATTGCCACATGGGTTTATCCTCATCAATTACCTGGTGGGCCATCCAGCCCATCTGGCCCACCTTATCCTGGTGGGTCAGGTGCTGTGGATGCTCTCCTGCCCGCATTTCGGAACTGGAGGCATCAATGGGCATTGCTCCACCACCTTCGGATGGTGGGCTTGCCGGCTCTGCAGTTCCGGCCCACATGCCGGCCATGGCTGTACAATGGGCCGCCAACAGGGTTGAGCTGCCGGAGGCCATCAGGCCAGTGCAGACTGCGCCTCGCAGCTCCCCATCCGGCCATTACAGCAGGGCACTCCACCGGGGAACAGTCCTGCTTGGCATGGACGCATGGAAACACAGGGCGTGATGGCCATCGCGAGCTCCGATGCCCACCACAGGCCGGAACCCCCTGTGGGTGTGGCTTGTGGGGGTGCACTGAGTGAGTATCCTGGTCAAATCAGCACACCTGTGACACTAGCTCCTAACACTGGGGGGGTACAGTGACCATGGCCGCATCAGGCCAATTAAACCTAGGTTCTTACAGGGGTGACCGCCCCAATGCTTTCCCTTAACTCCTCGGGGGTCTGATAGGGCCTATTACGTGTTTCCCCACTCCAATCCGTGCCAACGGCGGCCCTGCCGACGGCCGGTTACTCTCCACCGCTGGGTGACCATTTATCCCAGGCTATTAGTGAGAAGATGTGGCGTGGGGAATATATTCACATTTTCCCCCCTCCTGCAACGTGAACCCACTGAGGAGGAGATGGAGGAGCAGGACGACAGGGACAAAGAGTTGTCCCGTCGCCGTAAGCTGCCTCGCAATGGGGCCAATTGGTTACCGGCCTATTTGGTATCCATGGCAGGATATATAAGGGCCTGTCCTGATTTGGCCATCCCAATGGTCCAGTACTTGGACATTATTTACCGGGCCGTGGTTGATTTCCCTGGCCCATCATGGTTGGCCTATGGTGAAGAATTTAGGATGAGGGCGGCCCTTCACCCTGAAATGCGGAGCGACGAGCCCTGCTAGCACTTGTGGCTAATATATATGACTCCTACGCGGCTAGCGCCTATGCTCCGTACGAAGAGTCTGATTTTGGGCAACTACCTCTGTGGCTTTCTTTGGGGCTCTCAGATCAAGTGAGCTGGTACCACTTTCGACAGGGGACATGTTCTGCAGGGCACTGGATCTGGAAGATGTGTTGCTCTACCAGGAGTGGGCTCTGGGGAGGACTCGTTCCTCAAGGGCCGGTCAGCGGGGAAAGGGTAGTAGCATGGTGCTGCCATATGTCCGGTTGCTCCCCCACATGTGTTTGTGGCAGCGTGTGGTGCATGCTCTGGCCTGTCTTTCTGCTACCAAGACGGGTCTCCCCTTACTGAATTACCATTGGTACCCTTTCCTTCCGGATAGGCACTGCATCAACTGCGGCTACATTTGGGTACTCGGAGCCTGACGTACGTTGCATGGGCAGGTGGGGATTTTCACCTTTTTTCTCTGTCTGTTCGTCCCCTCACTGCATGAGTGCCTTGTTCTGCCCTCAATTCTCCCTCCTTATCTTACAGTCCCTGTGTGTTTCTGCACACTGGTGGCAGCGTGGCTTGTGGCCACAATTTATGTGCACTGGGCGGCACAGTGTGCTGCTTCGTCAGAATGGGGACCCTATCTCGGGCTACGTGTAACCGTGCATATGCAGTGGTATGGTGTGCACGGCATATAGGTGGCGGGAACTGTTGCCATTCCTGATGTCCATTGGGGATACTGGACCGCCAGATGTTTTAATTCTGCACCTCGGAGGCAATGATCTTGCACAGATCGTTAGCCTGGACTTAAAGACTTCCGAGTGCAGTGACCTGGCGTTTCTTTACCATTTATGGCCGTACACACGGTTGCTATGGTCATACATCGTGCCGAGGCACTATTATAAGGGAGGCATTGACCCCCGCGGTTGGACCATGCCCGGCGGTTAGTGAACAGGGCTGTTGCCTGGTTCGTTATCCAGAATGGCTTGGGGGACAGCCATTTGTTATCCGGGGATAGGGTTACAGGAATTTAGCCTGTATTCTGGAGATGGGGTTCACCTGTCAGCAAGAGGATGGATCTCTTTTGAATGATGTGCAAGAGAGCCTGGTGACTGAATTGTCAGTCAAGGGGGACAGAACTCTGATGCGATTTTGGCAATGTTTGCCAAGTGTAAGGTGCCTCTCCGGGAGTTGCACGGCCACCTCAACTTCGCCTGCAGAGTGGTAACACCAGGCAATGCCTTCGCCAGGCGTCTGGGTCACACTATGGCGGGTCTTTATAAATGACACCGCAGGGTATGGCTGACTTGGGGTTTACGAGCAGACCTGTTGGTTTGGCTCACATTCCTGCAGGACTTTCATGCCGTCTCCTTTTGGAGATCTGAGCTTATGGTCAGCCCCAGTTCCAAGTACAGTTGGATGCCTCCGTCTCCCTGGGGTATGGGATTTACTTTGAAGGACAGTGTGCCTATGGTCAATGCCCCCAGGGATGGCAGGGCATGGATCGCTTACGCGATCTTACGTTCCTGGAGTTTTTCAATTTTGGGTCCCCTTTATGCTCTGAGGAAACAGGTGGGCTAATTCTGTGGTTCACTGTTGGTGTGACAATGCTGCGGTGGTGCGCATTGTCAATGCCCAAATGTCTAAATCCCTCGGAGTCATGGCCTCAGTTCACCAATTGTTCTTAGGTCCGTGCGGTTTAATGTGCTCCTTAGGGCTAGACATGTGCCAGGCATTAATAACGATATTGCCGATGCTTTATCCCGCCTGCAGATCTCCCGGTTACGTGCCTTGGCTCCAGACCCAGAGGAACTTCTCTCTCCACTCCTGGCTGAGATATGGACATTTAGCGAGGAGAGGTGAACCGGGCGAGTGGCATGTCTTTGGCAGCTCACACGCGTAAGGCGTATCAGCATACACTCCTTCACTTTAGGGCCTTTTGTAGGCAAAAGCAGTTGCCTGAAATGTGGCCGATACCGGTCGACCAGGTTTTACAGTATATGGTGCACCTTCATGATCTAGGGTTGGCTCCACCCACCATTGCCACCAGGCTTTATGCCTTGACATTCATGGCTAAGGCACGGGGCTTTACTGACTGTGTGAGTGTCTTCTGCATACGCCATGTATTGGAAGGGTGGACATGTGGATGTGGCCGCCGCCCAGACACACGTCGCCCTGTTTTGACAGGTATTCTGACCCACCTTGCACGAGGTTGGCATAGACTATGCAGCTACCACTGTAGCTTTCTCTGGAGCTCTGCGAATCAGCGAGCTGGTCCCATGGTCAAAGGGGGACATGTCTTGTAGGGCACTGGATCTCGACGATGTGTCTATCAACCAGGAGTGGGCTCAGTTGAGGATTCGTTCCTCAAAGGCCGATCAGCATGGAGTAGGCAGTGGTGTTATACTGCTACGATGTACATTTGCTGACATCTGTCTGGTTGGTGCCCTACATGCAATTTTGGCAGTGCCTGCTGCGCACCCTGGCCTGTTTTTCTACCACCAGGATGGGTCTCCCCTTACCAAAATTTCAGTTCTGGAGGGTGACCGGTACCGCACTTTACAGTGTGGGGCTCGTTATGGCACCCATTCATTCAGAATAGTGGTTGCATCGACTGCGGCTGCGTTTGGGTACTCTGAGGCTGATATATGTTGGATGGGCAGGTGGGGGTCCGCACGTTTTTTCCTTATATGTACGTCCCCTCACTGTATGAGTACCTAGTTATGTCCTTAATTCCTTTTCCTTCTTTTACAGACCCTGTGTGTCTATGCACACCGGTGGCAGTGGGGCTGGTGGGCCGCAGCTATGTACACTGGGCGGCACAGTATGCTGCGGTGATGGAGTGGGGACCCCATCTCGGGCTGCGTGCATCCGCACATATGCGGTGGTATGGTATGCGCGGCATGAGATGGCGGGAACTGTTGCCATTCCTGATTCCTGATCAGGGATGCTGGACCACCTGATGTTCTGATTCTGCACCTTGGCGGCAATGATCTCGCAAGGATCACTGGCCTTTCCTTAAAATGTCGAGGTGCAGTGACCTGGCATTTTTACATCATTTATGGCCGTACACATGGTTGCTATGGTCTGACATCGTACCGAGACACTGTTTTAGAGGAGACATGGATCTCCGTGGTTTGGACCGTGCCCAGCGGTCAGTGAACAGGGCTGTTGCCCAGTTTCTTGTTGAGAATGGCTTGGGGACAGCCATTCGACACCCGGGGATAGGGTTACACGATTTTATCCTATATGCAGGAGATGGGGTCCACCTGTCAGCCAGAGGTATGAACCTCTTTCCCGAGGATGTGCAAGCGGGCCTGGCGACCGAGCTGACGGTCTGGGGGGGGCGGTGAGTCTGAGGATAGAGGTAGGAAGTAGTTGACATATCGGGATCACTATCTGCAATCAGACATTTTAAGATTTACCTGTACACTAATCTAACTGGCAGATATAAATAAAATATGCATCTTTGAAAATGTACATAAAAGTGTTTAAATCTACAGACACAGTTTTGAACGTGCTGCCCTATCAATTTTCAGCCTTCTTTCTTTATTTTTCAGCCTTCTTTCTTTATTTGTATCAGAGTGTTGCACAATTTAAAATTTTGGATGTACTGTACATGAAATTTTGGTAAAATTTAAGACAAACTAAAATGTTAAAATAATCAGACTATATTTGACCAGAAGTGGGCTACTTCAATAGAATTATTTCAGCCATTTACTAGCTCTTTTGTACACAGGATGGGCATAAATTCTGTTAACATGAATGTTGCATTGGTTTAATTCTCTCCACATTCATGGATTATTTGTCCTGTATCTACGTAGCCCCCTTTTATTTGATTATTCTTTAATCTTTCTACTTCACTTCCAATACACTTATTAACGGATTTCTAGATGATTCAAGCAGAATCTTGTGCTGGTGGGAGGTACTCTTTAGCATTTGTCCATTTGACAAGGGCGATCGGTCGGTCGGTCGGTCGGTCGGTCGGTCGATTGATGCTCTCCATAGGGTTAGCCTAGCCTCTTCTCTAGGTGGCTGGTGTCCATGGAGTATATGGGTTTGGTGCTGTATTACCATATTTAAGTCATCAATTGCTAGTAACTCTCAACATACTTCTGGAGGGGGAATGCTAGCCAAATAATAGATCTTTTTAGTGGGGATAGGTTTCAGGCAGCCAGTGATAATCCTTCATGATTCATTAAGAGGTACCTCCACTTATTTAGCATGTGCTGATTTATACCATACAGCTCTAGTATACTCTGCTGTGGAGTAGCATATAGATAGAACTGTTCTTATTGTTTATGGATCTGAATCAGATAATTTTCTAACTATATTACTTCTGATGGGAACTTTCTATTTGGTGTTTAGACAATAGTTTTTGTAGGTTGTGGTTGATCTAGAGCAGTATTTCCCAAACTTTGTTTTTGGCCTCCAATTCCCAGAAGCCAAAGTCAATTCCCCAAAGCACTGATCAGCCAATGTACTGACTTAGGCTTCTGGGAATTGAAGTCCCCCTGTGAGGCATGTACCCCAAATTGGAAATCACTGATCTAGAGGGATGCCTGAATACTTAAGGGTAAGGCAGTGTTCCAAAATTTTGCCTTGCCAGCTAATTCAGAACTTCCCCCTGAGTTTCTCTGTTTCTTAAATGGAAGACACAGACCTGTGTTTTCAAAGGATTTAGTTTCAATTGGCTGTTTTTACAATATAATGAAAGATCTTTTAGTGTAGAGATTAGCTGGTGCTTGACTCAAAGGCTTTCCCCTGGATTGTCATCCGCATAGAAGAAACTTCTGACATATGAGAATATTGGTTGATCATTTGTGTAAATGTTTAGAAGTAATGATTCCAGGATGCTACCCTTTGGGAGACCATTCCTTTGATTTCTTCAGCAATGGTGGCTCTCTTGAAATTCAAGAAAGAGTCTTTGGTTTTGAATAGAATGGTGACCATTTCTGTTAGTTCCTGATCTTTAGTGAGGAAGAAGGGGCTGTGGTGGCTCAGTGGTTAAGAAGCTCGTCTTGTTAGCTGGAAGGTCAGCAAGTTGGCAGTTCAAGACCTGGGTACTGCATGACAGTTTGAGCGCCTGTCTCTGACCCAGCTCCTGTCAAACTAGCAGTTTGAAAGCAAGAAATTGCAAGTAGATAAATAGGGACCACTTCGGTTGGAAAGATCTTGGGGACATGAAAGGAGCCTCATTCAGGTGACCCCTGAGCAGAGTTTCTCTAGCAAAAATCCTTTCAACCCAGAATAATTTCTGACACAAAATTATTATTATAGTAAGAAATAGAGGCTGGTGTGGCTCAGCCATTAAGAAGCTTGCCTTGTAAACTGGAAGGCTGGCAAGTTGGCAGTTCAAGACTCAGGTACTGCATGACAGTTTGAGTGCCTGTCTCTGTCCCAGAATAATTTTGAAAATGAAATAATAATTATTAGTAATGAAGAGAGCTTTCTGGGCAGCAGTTTGCGGTAATAAGTATTATATGCTGCTGTTGACAAATGCTGCTTCAGTTATTTTATAGGTTTCAAAATTATCTGTCATATGATGGGTTAGATTTAAGATTTGAACCAGATAGCTCTCGTCAGAATTAAAGCTTGTTTGTTGTGGCATTAGAAGAGATTCAGTTTCACCATTTTATATCCATCCTTTTGTATCACACATATTCATATAGGTTTGAAGCATACATCCTGTACTCTTTTATGCAAACCATTAAAATGGTAAGCTATATCATGTGTGCCAAAGCTATTCCCTAAATAAATGTTTTTGACGCCTCCTCTTGCTTTTATGTCAGTCATTTTCAGTAAACTTGCTCAAAAAGACATGGGACTCTTCTTTACTTTTTGTGTTTTGTGGAACAGTTTAGAGGTTGTTGTGTTGTATGTGCCAGATAGGAAACTTTCTTAACAATAGCTTAACAGAAAGGTCAGCATAGTTACAAAATTAAGCTTGAGTTTTGGGTGACTACAATCGTAATAGACTGTAATCGCACCCACCATCCACCACCCACGTTTCTTTGACCTAAAAACCAACCTTGGCATCATTCTCTCTTTTCAAGTAAAGAAGTCCTTGCATTTTTAACCAGCTTTACCATATTTTTGGACCGTATGATGCACTTTTTCTCCCGCAAAAGTGGGGAGAAAATGAGGGTGTGTCTTATAGTTCAAATGCTGGTCTTCAGCCAGCTGTGGCTGTTGTAAAAGGATATTTTACAAGAGCCGCAGCTGGCCGAAGACTACTACTGCCGCCTCTCAGCTGTTCCGGGGCAGGGGAAAAAACATATGTAAAACAAGTGGCCACTAGAGGGCGAAAATCCCAATTTCCCATTTAAATGCAATGGAAATAAATTTCTTGTATTCAAAAGTTTTCTGTTTGTAAGTTCCCAATGCATTTAAGTAGGAAACCAAATCTGTGCTTAAAAAGAAAGGGTTTCACTTACCTTGATGCTTTTGTCTCTACTCCACATGGACAAAATGGAGGGGGAAACATGCTTCCTGGTTGAAAAGAGAGCAAGAGGCTAGGCTAGAGTATCACTTCCTTCTTCAGTGCAATTGGCCTGCCTGCCCATTTCCCCTGCAGTGCCACCAGTGGTTGATGGTGCAAAATACAGTATTATTATTAATTTTTTTTCCTGCTCTGAAAACTGGGTGCGTCTTATGGTCAAGTGCGTCTTATGGTCCAAAAATACAGTATATGGGTAACGGATAACTGTATACCTTGCAAGACTTCATCCAAATGAAAATCTGTTTTGATCCAGACATGTGCCAATTTAAAGTGATGGTGCATGGCTGACTTCCCTCTTCTAGTGAAGCTCCCTGAAAATCATGTTCATATAGTTGGGAAAAACTATGACAGGATGATGATGATGAGTATCTCCATACCTTCCAGCTATCCTGAATACACAGGACAGGTCGTAACTTGCCCACCATCCTCCATGTTTTTCCACACCAATAAGAGATGCAGTGCAACCAGAACTTTATTCTTAACAATAACTGTAAAATGTAGGGATTTATACAATTTGTTTGACAAAATCCACAGTTTCTTTTGTGGTTAGTGGTTTCTTCACTGCTACTTCTCTGAGATGGCTCTCTCTTCATGTCTTACTCATAACTTCTAACCTTGTTCAAAATAGTTTAGCATGTTTCTAACAGTGTGGGCAAGTGGCTGGAAATTGTGGATCCCCCTGGACTGGAACTTGCCTCTCCTAGTCTGTGCAGCTCCAGGTCTGTTCTCTCCTCTGCCATTCCCACCTTTCCTGCTCAATGAGGGCTTGCAAGGAATTCTTACTCTCACTACCTCTTGGGTAGCTACCTCTTGGGGAACTTTGAACAGGACTCACCCTCTAGCCCAGGGGTCCTCTAAAGTGAGGGTAAGTCCTTATTTGTCCTTCTTGGTGCCTTCTATTTGCTTTTCTCAGTGTACCCAGCTTCTTTCTCCTCTCTCTCTCTCTCTCTGTTTCTTACTTTCTGGTATCTCCTCCACCACCACATCTGCAACCCCTTTTCCTCCCTCTCTGTCATCTCTGTCTTTCCTCCTTCATGAAGTTTCTCTCCCAGCTCTGCTTCCTCTTCCTTTATCTTCTCCTTCACTGTCACCTCAAATGCTCCCATTACTTCCAACCCTTCCTGTTCCCAGTCCACCGGGGAATTCCTCATAAGGAGCTGCTGGTCAGGGCTGCTAGGGAGCATCACAGTGCCTCCTACATGACATCCTTCACATAGCCTAAGAATGATGGTAAGGTAAAGGTTTCCCTTGCTCGAAAGCCAGTCGTATCTGACTCTAGGGTTCAGTGCTCATCTCTGTTTCAAAGCCGAAGAGCCAACATTGTCTGCTTCTGCAGACATTTCCATGGTCATGTGGCAGGCATGACTAGACATTAACTGTTGACTGAAGCCCTGGAAGATTATCTGGAATGACTTTCAAAGCACTTCTGACTTCTGTCACAGCATGGTATAGAGGCCTATTTTAGGAGGAAATAACTGTGTATGTATGTTTCCAAAAGTTTGTTGCATAGGTTTAAATTTTCATGGAATATAGCAGTGGTTCTCAACCAACGGCCCATGGCAAAAAATAATCTGGCCCCCAACCTCGCTCCAGCTGCCCTTGCAGCTGCAGCCGCCAGAATCATCCACAGACTCGTTTAAGGCTGCCGTAAATGCATTTACAACAGCCATAAATGAGTCCATGGCCATCGAAAATGTGTTTATGACAGTCATGGATGCATTTTATGGCAGCTTTTATGGGGGGAACCACCAGTCCAGCCTGCTCAGCTGTCTGAGGGGCACTGGCCCACAGCTGAAAAACATTGAGAACCCCTGGAATATATCATGTGTTGGGAAATACAAATTATCATTAGACTGGAACTACCATTAACCTCAAACACCATAGCCAAAAGCAAGAGGCAGTGATCAATACAGCCTAATAATGTTTGGTGGAACATTATGGAGGTTTGCCATCAAGAACTGGAGCATAGAATCACAGCCTATTTCAGCATTCATGAAAAGTATCCTCAATTGACAGGCATATGCTCACAAACAAATATAAAAGCATGGAGTAAAAATTCTTACCATTGCCAAACTTTTGTTAGGAGAGAGTCCATCATGGCCCTATTAGGCAGCCTATTAAGGAATCTCAGACCCTCATGAGAACTCATGGTTCTACTATGACAGAAAAATACCAAATAGGGTTTTCCCTCCTATGGTTTTCACAATTTGTACAAAATGCCCAAGTAAAAAGCTAGTGTATTTTCTCTTTGTACACAACATACAAAGAGAGAAAACAAAAGGCAAAAAAGGCATACAAAGCAAACAGAAAATGGCAGAAGAGTTGATTGTTCCCAAAGACACAACAATTTACCCAACAATTAACAACTTAGTTTTATTATTTTTTTGTAACAAGGCAACAGTTAATCACATTTTTCAGCTGTGAACATCTTCCATGAATCAAAATCCACTTTTTCAGATCCACTTGTCTTTCTCAAGTACCTCAGGAAACAGGTTTTGACCCATAAAAACTTAAGTTGTAACACATCTGTTTAGCTTTGAGGTACCACCATACTTTGTCCTTTTAGTTTTTGTCAGTATGCAAACTGACAAACTAGCACAGCTAGTACAAATACAAATATAGAATAAAATGGAAGTCAAGGAATCAAATGGAACAGAAATGAAGACAGCACCTGTTGCATCTCATGTTCTTTAGGCCTGAGTAGTTGAATTTTGTCCATATTGTTCCCTCATATTCATAATTTTTTGGCCAAGATTAAGGTAGCTCCTGTAGTCCTCGAAAACTTGTAACACAAGAAATCAAACAAATTTCTTAATCCTGCAGGTAAAAAAACCCCTATTTTTGTTTTTAGTCTGTAATAGACTGTGTAGAACAGTCACCTCCCCTCTGCCCCTTTCCCCCAATAGGATAACACTGGGGTTATCCTTGGCAGTTATAATTTTAAGTGCATGTATACAATATAGATACATTTGATTCTGTATCATTGTTCAGCTTACATCATGTGCCAATAGATATGAGATCAGTGGTGGTGCAGGTTTGCACCAGTTTGCCAGAACCGGTAGCAGAAATTCTGGCTGCCCTCACCCATCCAAGTTTTGAAATAAAGTAATGCTAATTTGAGTGCAACACAGGGTTTTCCCTTGGCCACGCCACCATACCATACCCACAGTGTGGTAGTAATTTTTTTTGGAGCCCACCACTGTATGAGATCCCTGCAAAAACAAGCCAAATGCTAACATATATGGAATTAATAAGTGTGTGTCTAACCACAGGAGGTTGATCAGGCTCGGGCAATGAAGGAGGATTATTGCCATAGCAACCATTTCATTCAGAGAGATTGAGAGAGAGAGAGCCGTTCTGCTACAGAAAATGCTGTACACTTTATTTTTAAAAAAGATATACAGGGTTTAGCTAATCTCTTCTTTTCTCAGCCACAACTTGCTATCAATTTTGGATTGATTCCTTTTTTGAAATTATAAAGGGGTGGAGGAAAACCTTAAATCTGCCCATATATTGGCATATTTTATTTAACAACAACAATAATAATTTCATGTCAGAAATTATTCTGGGTTGAAAGGATTTTTGCTAGAAAAACCTTGCTCAGGGAACTCCTGACTGAGGCTCCTTTCATGTCCCCAAGAACTTTTCCCACTGAAGTGGTCCTTATTTATCTACTTGCAATTTCTTGTTTACGAACTGCTGGTTGGCAAGAGCTGGGCCAGAGATGGGCACTCAAACCGTCATGCAGTACGTGGGTCTCGAATTCCCAACTTGCCGGCCTTTCAGCTAACAATGTCACAGCCCCTTTTTTATTTGATAATTTGGGGACAACCCTTTAAAGGAATTTTATTCTTGTAACATGCTGTCAAGGCACCTCTGATTTATGGTGACCATATGAAGAAGAGATCCCCAAATGTCCTGTCCTCAACAGCCTTGTTCAGCTCTTGTAAACTCAATTCTGTAGCTTTCTTTGTGGCATCAATTCATCTCCTGTTGGGTCTTCCTCTTTTCCTGCTGCCTTCAAACCTTCCCAGCATTATTGTCTTCCCAGAGAATCTTGCCTTCGCATGAAGTATCCAAAGTAGAGTAGCCTCAATTTTATCATTTTTGCTTCCAGAGAAGATTCAGGTTTGATTTGCTGTTCATTTTTCTGGCAGTCCAGGGTATCCACAAACATCTCCTCCAGCAGCATATTTCAAACATATATTTTTTTTCCTTGTCAGCTTTCTTTACTATCTAACTTTTGCATCCATGCAAGGCGATTGTGAATACAAGTGGATGATCTTGGTCTTGGTCACCAGTGACAAAAGACTTGATGGTCTTTTCTAATTCCTTCATTGCTGCCCTTCTGAATGCCAGTTCTCTTCTGATTTCTTGGCTTCATTCTCCATTTGGAATGACTAAAAGTTGCTTCAAGTCATTGCTGCTTTCAGCCAGTAAAATGGTGTAATCTGCAAATCTTAAATTATTGATGCTTCTTCCATCAATGTTTATTCCTCCTTCTAAATCTAGTCTGGCTTTCTGTGTATGTTCAGTGTACAGATTAAACATATAAATGAATAAAATACACCCTTGCCTAACACCTTTGTCTATAGCAGGAGTTCTCAATCTTTTAAAGCCAAGGGCCGGGTCACACTCCCTCAGACTGCTTTGGGGGCCAGATGGCCATTTTGCCCTTTCTCCACCACATGTCACTTTCCTGGTGTAGTGGAGGCAGTGGGGGGTCCACATGAAATCATGCCAAAGGCTGCATCCGGCCCATGGGCCACAGGTTGAGAATCCCTGTTCTATAGGAAACCATTCTGTTTCTCCATATTCTGCCCTAAAAGTTGCTTCTTGTCCACAGTATAGGTTACGTATAAGGACAATCAACCATTTCTTTCTGAACAACCCATAGCTTCTCATGATGCACACAGTCAAAACTTTGTTGCAGTCTATAAAACACAGACTGATCTTCTGAAATTCTTTGGTGGGCTTAGGTATTTGCAATGTGTGCTCTTCATTTTTGAAATCCAGTGGCTCAGTGGTTAAGAAGCTCACCTTGTTAGCTGGAAGGCCGGCAAGTCAGCAGTTCAATACCCGGGTACTGCCCATCTCTGTCCCAGCTCTTTGAGACATGAAAGTTGCCTCATTCGGCCGTCCCCTAAGGGGAGTTTCTCCAGCAAATATCCTTTAAACCCAGAATTATTTCTGACATGAAATTATTATATCAGTCATTTCACATTCCATATACAGTGGAATCTCTTCTAATGAATGTCTCTTAAAGTGAAAAACTTGCATAACAAAAATAAGTTGAAAAATCATGGCGCCTCGCATAACAAAAAATTTTGCTAAGTGAAAATAGCGCTCCCTGTGGAGAAAACTCGCATAATGAAAATTTTTGCTATGTGAAATAGCGTCCCTATGGGGAAAACTCGTATAACAAAAATTTCCTATGGGAAAATTCACATAACGATTTTTTTTTTCATTGGACAGGTTTTTCCACAGGAGTTTTGGTTAACAAAAAAACATTGCATAGCAAACAGCCTCATCGAATGGATTTCCCCCTGTTCATTATACAAGGTTCCACTGTATGGTAAAAGTCTGTGCTGTAATTTAACACATGCTTGTCTCTTGTATTGGAGGTGTGTGTGTGTGTGTGTGTTTGTGTCAGAGATTGCTCTGGGTTGAAAGGATTTTTGCAGGGGATGCTTGAATGAGGCTCCTAGAAAGAACCACAATATCGGCCAAATGGTGTGAAGCAAACAACAATACAAAAAAAGGCTTGAGGCGATGAATAAGAGTAATTCAAAAAATTTAATGAAACATAAAAATCCTTGCATCAGGTTCAAATAAAATGTCTGTTATATATTTCACAGATGAATAATCAAAAATCAGTAATAGCAACTCTTGCATCAATGTAGTCTTCTTAGTATATCCAAAACAGGTGATGATTTCACAATTGTCAATATGAGAACAAAGTGAAAATTATATACAAATTCAATGTCAAGGAGTGATTTCAGTAATTTCAAAGTTGATCCCAGTTAATCCAACTTTTCAGGTTATACTTTCATCAGGAAATCTGAATATAATATACAAACAGTAAACTATTAATCACAATAACATAAGTACAAAAATACAAAAAAGTACTTAATAATACACTTAAGCATAAAAAATCAGACCCTGAAGTCAAATACTATGTGAAAAGAGTAACAGTATACTCGAAGGAAAGTATGAGTATATAATACATACCAAATCTTTCTAGCATACTGTCAACCATCCCGATTTGGCCAGGATTACCCCGTAATTCGGCGCCGATTTGCGCCATTTCCCAACCCGCGCTGCCAAAACCTCGTAATTTGGCAGCAGGGGAAAGGAGGCACTGTGCAGCCCATCTGCACAGGTCGCATTGCAAGCATGCATGCAAAGGCTCTACACTTTCGTAGCTCCCTTCCACACAAGCGCAGAATGCTACGCCGCCTGCGTAGAAGGCTACGCAAGTGGCGTAGCCCTCCACCCGCATGCGTACAACGCGACCTGCGCAGACCCGGTCTGCGCAGGTCCCGGATTCACCAGAGCCGCGGTTGACAGGTATGCTTTCTAGTATTATTCATATTATGAGCGTTGGAGCCTCAAAGTGTAACTTCATATGTGCTCATGATGTTAGCTTAGGTATAACTGTGTAGGAGTAAATATACGCCATCAGGAGAGGCAGATGTAGCTCATCAGAGAGCTACAGAAGGGAGTGACTCATCAGATAGTTACAGAAAAGAGTTAAACTCAATGTCATGATTTAACTCATGCGGTTCAAGAGCCCGGAATTTGTGAATATAGAATGATTCCGTCTGAAGGAGTCTCTTGTTGATATCAAATTTATCAAAGGGTTTATGTTTAATAGTCTCCAATGCAAAGAAAGTGAATTGACTGTCAGAATGTCCTTTCTTGATAAAATGTTCAACTAAAGGCACGTTAGGAGTGTGGCTTCTGATGCGAGAATGATGCTCAATTATACAAGTATTCAGATTTCGACTGGTTACACCGATGTAGATAAGGTCACAAGGACATATCCAGATATAAATAACGTTCTTGGTTTTACATGTTGTTAGATTATGCATGTGATGTACAAACTCAGTGCCAGAAATGTTGATGGAAGTAACATCTGATGTAAATTTATATACTGAGCAATTGTGACAATGAAAGTGTCCTCTGGGCTCATTAAATTGTGAAGTGGGGGTTGCTTTAAGATCAGTACTAGTTAAGAAATTGTGCAAAGACTTAGTTTTTTTAAAGCCAACCCAAGGTTTCTCGCCACAAAATGGCACATCATCAAGAACGTGCCAATGATGCAAGACAATACGTTTGATATCCGCTGCCAAAGGCGAGTAATATAGAGAGAAATGAATTCTATTAGAATGAACCTCTGTGTCCCTTTTCTCCAAGAACTGTGTCTCCGGACGGAATTGCTGCCTTTCAGAAAAGAACTTAAAATCTGGCTGGCGGGCCAAGTGTGGGGTGCAGGTGGAAGGGTGACCTTTATTGGGTGACTGATATAGAAGAGAAGAAGAAGAGAATTCCTTCCTCGTGGTTCCTTCGGTCCCTGCACCCTTTTTAGAGGGTGGGTAGTTTAAAATAATTTTTAATCTGTTTTTATCTGGGATTGTCAACCGCCCTTAGTTGGTCTCGGCAGTATATACATTTAAGAATAAATAAATGTCCCATATTGTGCAGCTCTCAGGGAATCAAACCCCATGCTTTCAGTCTCCAAGCACAGTGCTTTTACCCACTGAGCCATTGGGGAGCTACTGTACTGGAGGTGATACACAGCTGTCAGGACTAGAAGCCACTGATGGGCTCATTCTCCATGATTTTATCGGGCTCCTTACAAAACTATCTCAATTGGTAGCCATCACTGTATCTTGTGCCAGTAAATTTCACATGTTTTCTACATCTCATAAAAATATGAGAAATGGGCAGAGAAGATATTTGACCTTGGAATTTCTGATAAATATCCTTTCAACTGTACAGGTGCCTTGCAGTACATGTTTTCACATGTTATGTTTCTGGCAATTGTGGCTCATATGTTGTTCCTGTGCATATGTTTAAACTCTTCAGAGTCATAGTCTAGGTTTATGTAGACTGATGCAACACTATTGTGTGAGAACACTACTTGGTGTTCCAGAAACATGGCAGTTTATGTAAACTGGTTATTTATTGTCTCCACAATCTTGTCCCTGATTGCACAGTATTTCTTAAAGAACTCTTTTAGTCTGTGGTCCACAGGATAGCACCCAATGGCTTGTTATGCACTTGTATTTGTAGCCTACTGTGGAGGCTGATACCAGGAAGCAGGGTACAGAGTGTGTGAGACTGCAATTTAACTGGTGAGGGTTGACATCTGTGCCTTTGGAGAAGGCTTTCTAATTAAACTGAACAAATTATTTCTAAATAAAGCACCATCTTTCTCATCCCACAAAAAGCATTTTACTACTGAATTTCCATTTTCGTCTATTACACACTATTAAAAGGAGAATTGTAATTTAAATCTAGGTAGTAACAATCTATCGTCAACATGCCTCCATTCTGTGCAAATAAAATTTAGCAGAACAACTGCATTTAATTAGATCATAAATTATCAACTGCTGCAAGTAATTTTCTTTCTCCTCCAACCACCAACCCTTCTCTGGTCTATATAACTCTCACTGTGGGGATTAATTGTGGCAAGGAGGATGAACTCAAGTGGTTCATGATATTAAATACTTGGCCAAGAGATTATGCATGTTTTTCAACCAGAGGGTTGTACAACTAATTCTATTACTCCTTTAGAATTAGGCAGCTCAGATGTGCCTTCAAGTCGGCTGGGTAACAATTTCATTCTGCTCATTTTTGATACACAAATTTGCAATTTTCTTATCTTAGAAACAGAAAGAAGTTGACAATTTTAAAGAAAAGTGAATGTGGGGGAAAGCGAAGCTCACATAGTAATCCACCTGGGCAGAAGTCTTAATTCATAGATTTCCAAGCTTGAAATATTGTGGGTATAACTGTGTTAGTGCAAAATTAGGATTGTCTTCTCCTCCTATTATTGGCATCACTGAAACCTGGTGGATGGATGATAACCAATGGGATACAGTTATCCCAGGCTACAAACTGTACAAGAAGGATAGGAAGGGGCAAACGGGAGGTGGTGGTGTAGCCTTGTATGTCAAAGAAGTGATAAAATCATACAAATTGGAATATCTAGGTGATTTGGAGTCACCATTAGAAACTCTGTGGGTAAGAGTACCAGGCCACAAGGATGGTCTAACAGTAGGCATATACTATCGGACTCTGACCCAAACTCCTGAGGGAGACTGGCAATTGGAGAATGTTGTAAAGAAGGGGACCCTGGTTATAATGGTGGGACTTCAATTACCCTCAAATAGAGTGGGTGAACTGTTGTTCTGCACATGATAAAGAGATAAAGTTCCTAGATATGCTAAATGATTGTTCCGTGGGACAGATGGTTGAAGACCCAACTAGAGGTACAAGAATCCTTGACTTGATCCTGGGTAATACTTAGGATCTGGTGCAATATGTTAATGTGACTGATCCAATAGGGAATAGTGACCACAACTCAATTATGTTTAACTTGATCATAGACTGCAAGTCACTGATAAAATCTAACACAGAACCCTTAAATTTTCAAAAAGGAAATTTCCCAAAAATGAGGAAACTAGTAAAAAAAGAAACTGAAAGGCAGAAACATCAATTCTGGCAGAACAAATGCAAGGCAACAATCAGGAAAGCAAAGCAAGACTTTGAGGAGCATATAGCGTATAGCTAAAAATACTCAGAGAAATAACAAAGACTTCTTTAAGTAAGAACCCAACTAGGAAGGCCATTGGACCATTAGATGACAATGGAAGGCATGGGGTTATTAAAGAGGAAACAGAGATTGCAGAGAGACTCAATGAATTCTTTTCTTCAGTATTCACTGAAGATGACAGAGACCACATGCCCAAAACAGAGCCTATCTTCGTAGGGAGGGAAACCAAAGAATTAAGGCAGATAGAAATAACCAGGGAGGAGGTCCTTGCATGTTGTGTTAAACTAAATGCTAACGAATCACCAGGACCAGATGGCATCCATCCACGAGTTCTCAGGGAACTTAAAGATGAAATTGCTGATCTCCTAGCCAAAATATATAATATTTCCCTCAAATCAGGCTTTGTGCTTGATGACTGGAAGGTAGCGAATGTAACACCAATTTAAAAAAAGGATCCAGGGGTGATCCAGGAAATTATCGACCTGTCAGTTTGACATGTGTCCCAGGTAAAGTGATGGAAACCATCCTAAAAGATAGAATTAATAGCACATAGAAGAGAAGACACTGCTAAAGGAGAGCCAACATAGCTTTTGGAAGGGCAAATCATGCCTCACTAATCTGTTGGAATTTTTTGAGAGTGTCAACAAGCATGTGGATAAGGGGGATCCAGTTGGCGTTGTTTATCTGTACTTTCAGAAGGCTTTTGACAAGGTCCTGCACCAAAGGCTCTTGAATAAACTTACCAGTAATGGAATAAAGGGACAGGTCTTGTCCTGGATCAGCAACTGGCTATGGGACAGCAAACAGAGGGTAACACTAAATGGACACTTCTCCAAGTGGAGGGAAGTAAAGAGTGGGGTCTCCCAAGGTTCAGTACTGGGACCCCTGGTTTTCAATCTCTTCATAAATGATCTAGAAGTAGGAGTAAATAGCAAGGTAGCCAAATTTGCTGACGACACTAAATTATACAGCGTTGTGAAAACTGTGAGAGATTATGAGGAGCTCCAGAGGAATTTCTTGACACTGGGGGAGTGGGCAAAACAGTGGCAAATGAGCTTCAACATTAGTAAGTGCAGAGTGATGCATTTTGGGGCAAAACCACCAATTACATTTATAAACTGGTGGGTTCTGAACTCTCTGCGACAAACCAGGAAAGGGACCTTGGTGTCCTGGTGGACAGCTCAACGAAGGTGTCAACCCAGTGTGCCTCAGCAGTGAAAAAAGCAAACTCAATGCTAGGGATCATTAGGAAGGGTACAGAAAATAAGTCAATAAGTGTCATTTTGCCTCTTTATAAATCTATGGTGAGGCCCCATCTGGAATACTGTGTACAGTTCTGGTCGCCATACCTCCAGAAGGATATTATGGAGTTGGAGAAAGTGCAGAGGAGGGCAACCAGAATGATTAGGGGACTGGAACACCTTCCTTACCATCTGAGGCTGCAACGGTTGGGCCTTTTCACTCTTGAACGACGGCGTCTAAGAGGTGACCTGATTGAAGTTTATAAAATCATGCACGGTGTGGACAAAGTAGATAAGGAAAAACTGTTTTCCCTATCGCACAACACTAGAACTAGGGGACACTCCATGAAACTTTTGAGTACTAGTTCTCAAACAAATAAGAGAAAGTACTTTTTCACCCAGAGGATTACTGGTCTATGGAACTCCCTGCCAGAAGAAGTGGTGACAGCTATCAGTCTTGACAGCTTCAAGAAAGGATTAGACAAGTTCATGGAGGACAAGGGTATCAATGGCTATAATTATGGATACCTAAGAACAACCTCCGGGTTGGAGAGATAGGCAGGATATCTCTCAATGCCATTTCCAGGGAATCCTAAGCAGGTGAAGGCATCTGCTTGGGAATAATACCCTGAAGCAAATGTTGAGCCACTGTGTGAGACAGAATGCTGGACTGGATGGGCTGTGGCCTGTTTCAGCAAGGCTGTTCTTATGTTCTCCTCCTACTCTATGTTCATATCTTATTCCTACATGCTGCTTCATAGACCTCTTCAGTGGCTGTACCAATCCTAGGAGTCTTTAAAGACACAAAAATGAGGGACCTATCAGGAAGTGAAGGAAAGAACAGTATATAAGGGGAAGAAATTGTCAGTTAAGGGGAGGATAGAGAAGGTGGAGAAGAGGGGAAAGAAGCAGGCTGATGCTTAGGAGGAAAAAGGACTTGGTGTTTAGAGGTTCTCTTTTAGTGTGGTTATATTGGACTGAAACTAAAATGCCTAAAGGAAGATGCAAACACCCAGCAAACACAGTGGCAAAACCAGGAAACTTTTGGAGTCTAGCCTCCATACTCTCATGGTGAGGACTGGGCTCACACTGAAGTTACCTAGCCCTACCCTGTCTACTTTTAACCCAAATCTGTCACTGGAGAAGGAAGTGTTCATTTTAAGAGGCTATAATTGGGGGGAAAGGGATACTGCAGTGGCTCAAGTGGATAAGATGCTGACTGGGAGGCGGAAGGTCAGCAGTTCAATTCCCGAGTATTGCAGGATGGAATGAGCTCTCGTCTTTGTCCCAGCTCCTGCCAACCTAGCAGTTCGAAAGCAAGACATTGCAAGTAGATAAATAGGGACTACTTTGGTGGGAAGGTAACAGTGTTCCATGCACTCTGGTGTCTAGTCGTGCCTGCCACATGACCACATCTGCAGAAGCAGACAGCGCTGGCTCTTCAGCTATGAAACAGAGATGAGCACTGCACCCTAGAGTCGGATACGACTGGCTTTTGAGCAAGGGAAACCTTTACCTTTACTTTATAATTGGAAAAAACAGCTATGAGCCAAGAAAAAGCATGAGCAAGGAAGAAAGGCACCTGAAGGACTGAACAATGAGATAAACACCCAGTAAGCTTGGACTCGAAACTCACTGTTTCTGTCTTAATCACACTGCTGTAAAATATGTGGGTCTGAGGCTAAGAGCCATAGCTGTCAAGTATCCCTTATTGGTCGGGAAAACCCCTTATTTTACCCTCTTTCCCGCCGTCATCCCATATTAATTAGACTGCAATGCCCTATTGCCGCCATTGGAGGGCACCACACGATAAGCATAGCTGCCAAGTATCCCTTATTTGCCAGGAAATTTCCCTTATTTCCAAATCCAAAACTTGACAGGTATGCTAAGAGCGGAGTTTTGGAAGCAAGATTATCAATGAGATTACCCGCTTGATGTTGATGAATAAGGTTCTGATTTTACTCTATTGATCTCTCTGTTTTTTGGTGATGGCATCATTGCTGTGTCAAACAGAAGTTTAACAAAGAGCATGTCCAGATAGGACTTAGCATTGGCACTCTCAGGAATTGCTCCTAGTTTTGGTAGCCACATGTTGCAGACATTGAAGTGCCCCACCAGATGTTTCTACTTTTGGAGGGCACTCAGTTTTAGCCTGTTTGCAGCACGTGCGGTCACTGAGAATGAACTAAAAGTGAACCCAGCAGTTGTCAAAGGCTGCTTCCTGTGTAAATTTCTAGCATCCTAAAGTTTCTACCAAGCAGCTTCAGTAAATCAGACATTGAACACTTCTTCTGATCATCTACGGATGATCAAGGGAAGCAAACATTTTTAAAAAAAACATTCTTTGCACATGTGTGTACTGCTGACTGAAACTGAGAAGTGATCAATTATTTAAAGTATCAGTTCCCATTTGCTCAGTCTGGACATGCCCTTAGTGAGAGAGCTCTGGTGATTTCTGGTAAGTCACCAAGGATTTCCAATTCCTATTTATTTAACAACTGCAGTGAAAAAAAATTACCCTTTTCTGTAATCCTTCTGGGCATGGGTGGGAAGCTTCAAGTAATTAGTTTTTGTTTATTGGTGAAAAGAGAGTATAAACTCTGTACAGTTACTGGGCAAAGAATTCTTTAATTCTGAGTTTCTGTCTTTCTCAACCTGCAGTTGGTGACTTGCGGGAGATCTAAGGAGATCTCATAAACCAGGGATTCTCAACCTGTGGCCCGCAGGCCGGATGCAGCCTGCAGCACCATTTCATGTGCCCCCCCCCGCCTCCACCACACCAGGAAGTGCCATGTGGTGGAGGAAGGGCAAAATGGCCATCCGGCCCCCAAAGCTGTCTGAGGGAATGTGACCCACCCCCCGGCTTAAAAAGATTGAGAGCGCCTGTCATAAACCAAGAATATATACTGTATGTTGGCAAATAGCATAAAAATCAAGCGGCAAATAGCATAAGGCATGTATTAAAGCCAAACTATATTTTTGATGTGGTAGTACCATTTTTCTAAAATATCGACCCACTTTCTGCATTTTTTGATCCTATTAGTGCAACAGAAGATAAATATCTCTTTCTCTGCTGTTCAAACTGAGAGCCCAGGCAGGCAGTGCTCTTGCAATTGTGGTTTGTTCCTTAATGATAAAGTCTTGGTTCTGGAACCCATCCAGCAAATGCAAACTGGGGTGAGAGACCTTCAGCATTTGTTCAGAGGTATTCATTTTTCTGTTGCTACCTCACACATTTCTACTACTGAAAGCATTGTGAATCTAAAATCAATTTGCAAAAGTTCAGTGATAACTTATTTGACAATTTTGAAAGACAAGTTCTGATAGGAAATTTGAAACAATAGGTTTTAAGTTGCATCTAGCTAGAACCTTAAAGAGTTGCTGAAACGATAGGTTGACACAGTTAATATAAATGTTGTGTTATCCAACAATGGCTGTCCCCAGGACCAAGATAATTGTTTAATACTTAGGAATAAATCCACCTCAACAAAAATTCCCCACAATGTCTGGAAGCTTCCTTTTTGAATGGGTAACTATGTGCACTTGTAGGCCTCATGGCAATAAAAGTACTAAATGTGTCTTACCTTCCTGCCACCCCGGCATCGGTGTCTTCATCATCATCACCATCACTCTCACCACCATCATCATCTTCATCAGGTCCTATGAGAAGCACATTGGGAAACAAGTGTTCTCCAGCAATTTTCTTCATTCACAACAGCTTTGGCATCATCCCAAGATACAGTAATGGTTTTAAGATCTTCCTTTCTGAGGCCGGCCTCATTTCCTCTTTCCTCCAGGAGAAAGTGTATCATAGTGCAATTTTGGGTATATGTGGGATGTAGGCAACAATTTGCATCAGACATTCATTCACAGTTCTCGAAAAGTATTCTGAGTCTGATTTTTGTAGTACCGTATGTCTTTGCTAATACTGTAGTATGATACGAATATATTGTCATCCCAGCCAGTTTAGATTGATAACAAATCTTGGTATCTATCAATTCACATTTTCAGAGTTGGCAACAGTAGGAGACTTGGCTTTATGAACATGTTTCATAAAATGTTTTTAATTCTAAATCATACACAAGTGTATGAACAAAATTTTGCCAGGAAAAACAGTTTCTTTGCAAAGAGATTCCAAAAGAGACAGAAAAACCTGCAAAGTGTATCTAGGTTTGCTGTGATTGAGAATAATTTCAGTTTAATTGTGATCATCACCTTCTAGTCATCAATGTCTTCTAGTGTAACAGATGTGACCATACTGCAATTCCATGGAAAGATAGCAAGATGAAGATTATTTTAAAAGGCACATCAAGTTAGTTCGTTGTCACAACAGCCAGATTATAGTTCAATTAGCTAAAATAGTAATTTACTAAGATGGAAATGCTAGTAACAGAATCTCCTCTTTATTTCTTTGATGTTCCAGGTTATAGTAAAGGTAAAGGTAAAGGTCACCCTTGCTCAAAAGCCAGTCGTATCCAACTACAGGGTTCAGTGCTCATCTCTGTTTCATAGCCGAAGAGCCAGTGCTATCTGCTTCGGCAGATGTTTCCGTGGTCATGTGGCAGGCATGACTAGACACTGGAGCACACGGAACACTGTCAACATTCCCACCAAAGTGGTCCCTATTTATATACTTGCAATTTCTTGCTTTCGAACTGCTAGGTTGGCTGGGACAAAGACAGAAGCTCATTCTGTCGTGCAGAATTCAGGTATTGACCTGCTGACCAGTCAGTGTCTTAGCCACTTGAGCCACTGCAGTCCCTTTCCAGGTTATAACAAGTAATAAATCTAATTTTTCTTGGGGATAAGAATGTATGAGTTTCACAGAAGCATTAAACTCATACCAGCCAGTATTTGTCCATTCATTATCTCATTGCAAAATATTATCTCAGTGGAAAAGAAAAGTGAACAAAAGTGATCTTGTTGACTGATAGATTTTTAAAGGCCAAAAATGGGATTTTTTTTTACCTCAGATGAATAAATAATTTTGTGAAGGCTAGGGCAACACCACATTACAAAGGGCAGCTTCACTTCCAGGTATAGCAAAATCCTAAATCCAACTGAGTTATTCCAGCACCTATGGAATTGTGCCAATTGTCCTTCCCCCTGACCACCACCTTTGCAGTGAAAATACGGTACAGGCAATAGCAAAATCAATAATTTGCAATTTGTTTTCCTTTCAGTATTCTTCCTCTGCAAACCATTTTACTTCTGTTGGATTTAAAGACACAGGTTCAGCCCTACGAAACTGGATAATGAGATCCTCATATTTCCTGCCTGCAGAGCTTCCTCCCTCTGTGGGGGAACTCTAATGGAGGTGTAGGTATTTTGATAGTCTAAGTTTTGATAGTCTAAGGGTACTGCAGTGGCTCAAGTCGCTAAGACGCTGACTGGGAAGCGGAAGGTCAGCAGTTCGATTCCCGAGTACTGCAGGACGGAAATGAGCTCCCGCCTTCATCCCAGCTCCTGCCAACCTAGCAGTTCGAAAGCAAGAAATTGCAAGTAGATAAATAGGGACCACTTCGGTGGGAAGGTAACAGTGTTCTGTGCGCTCCGGTGTCTAGTCATGCCTGCCACATGACCACAGAAACGTCTGCAGAAGCAGACAGCGCAGGCTCTTCGGCTTAGAAACAGAGATGAGCACTGCACCCTAGAGTCGGATACGACTGGCTTTCGAGCAAGGGAAACCTTTACCTTTACTTTACTTAAGTTTAGTATGTTTCATTTTGGACTCTTGCTTTCTCCAAGGTCTTTGCACATAATGTCCAAGCGCAGAGTGCCTAACATCTATTACAGTTTGCAGATTTGTTGTACTGATTCATTCATGCCCTTCTCACTTATACTTTCAAACACATTGCAGTTATTTCTGTCACACACACACAAATACATGACAGTTGTTCTTAGTTCACTGTCATGCATTGGAAGGTGGGAACTATATGTTTCAGATAATCCATAGTAAGCTTTTTACTGTGCATTATCTACAAATGGGCTCAAAAACCCCTGTTTTATAAGTCAAAAGCAGGAGGCCTTTCAGCTTTGGCCATAGAGGAGGTGGAATGCGTTGATCCTCGCCCTCAGTCACGATGGATAGGAAGGATCTGGAATCCACTTCGAGATGAAAGGGAACTCCTTTGATGTAGATGTCCATGAAGAACTCATCTTTCAGGTCTCGCCTCATGTCGTCGACTCCGAGGCTGGTGAAAACCTTGGCGATACAGAACCTAAGTTTCAATGAACCCTTAGCGTGTTGCTTGCACACCTTGGAGATGTGGCCCTTCTTACCACACTGGTGGCACTGCACGCTCCTGTAGGTACAATTGGTACGGAGGTGTCATCTCCCACAACCCGTGCACAGCGCAACAGACCCTGGCGTTGGCGCTCGTGTTTCCTGGAGAGAGTTGGTGAGTCTCTGGAGGACTTGGCCAGTGACTTGCGATGAAATAGCCATGGTCATGGCTGGACCCGGTGGTTCTTTATCTTTGAGAGCCGTTTTGTGTTGGAAGTGTTCGCGCAGAGTGCTCAGCAGTGCTGGAAAAGAGACCTGTTGCAACACGTCAGGCGGCAACAACTTGGAGACAATGTCAATAGTCTCTAACCTGCAGTGGGCCAAGAAGGTTGCTTTCCACAGTGGCGGTTTGAGTTTTCTTATGGTGAAGTAGCTCTCCAGCTGGACTTCATAGTAAGGCCATAGTCGTGGCTTGCACATGTCAAACGGTTGCAACCACAATGGGATCTGGTCAGCCATCTCATCTTTCTCTAATCCCATCCTCGTCACCAATTGTCGTGTCCGGCCCTTAGTAAAGACTAGTCCAGGCAACGATGAACCGAACAACAACAAGGGTTTATTGTAAAGTCCTTGGGGTTACTCTTAACTAGGCTATCCAGACATAAGATGGTTACACAAGTCCCATGTAATTGGTCTCTCTGAATTCCGCCTTGCAAGGTGTGATGCCCTGAGCTACACCCTGTGGATGTGCATATAGAGAAGACCCCAGGTTAGCCCTCCATGGCTTAACCTGCAGTGGTAATGGGAAGTATAGATCTGCCCCCGCCCCACCCTTGTTTACCCATGGGGCTTATATAGTGTCTCCCTGGTGGTGACTCCTTGCTACAATGTAGTAACCCACCGGACAATCATAACTAACCAATCATAACATGCTAAATGAGTATTATCCAATCAGGAACAGGATCCAAAGTTGTAACCAATCATAGAACTCTAATCATCACAATGGGCGTGCTCTGAAGGGGAGATCGTGCGCCAAATCTAGCTCCTGATTCTGATGGTGGGAAATCGCCATTTTGTCTTTGCAAGGTGTTGCTTGAGCAACTTGCAATTCTGCCTGAATACACATCAGGGAGCTAAAGGCAGAGAGTTGCCAACGGGAATTAATCCACAATGGAGAATCTTGTCAAGAGAGCCAAATATGCATTATATTTCCATTTTTAAGTGCTTGGAATGACCTCCAATGCAAAGTATTGCTATGTAGCAAGTCTAAAAGATGTGGTCCAAAACAGATTCTGCTCACCCAGTTAGAACCTTAATGCAATCTATACTCTTACATTATTTATTTATTTCCCAGCTGGTTCACACTGGTTGCTGCTTTCTCCCCTTCTGTCTTTGCAGGCGCACCCCCCAATAAAGGACTCAGACACTGATGAAAGTGGATAACGGCATTGGGCCACATTTATTGATTCATGCCCTAGTCCGAATTATAAATTTCTATTGGTAATTGACCAATCATAATTCTTAAGGCAAGCAGGCCGAAGTAACACTGGTAAGGTACCACCCAAAATTGCCAACGGCAATTGTTACAATGTATCTATTTGTATCAATTTGTTTGTTGACAACAAACAAATTGTTGACCGTAGTCAATATCTAGCTAATGACCCCACCCTCTGACGCGTATCCGTAAAATCACGGGGTGATGCATGCTGTCTAGCTGTAGCCATCACCCCATCGCCTAGTTCATCGTTGACCGGAAACGTTTAACCAACTTATGCCTGTCTAGTGTTGTCCAGTCAATTGCGAACCTGCCGGATACCTGTGGGTCATAAATGTTTACCTTACTAGTGCTACCCGCCCATGTGACCAAAGTCAACAGCAGCACAGAAACCCCTATATCAAACCATAGCAACAGTGTGGGATGGGCAAAAAAGCCAGGAACTGAGAGCCAATTGTGGGTCCCAGCCAAAAATTCCCACCCAGCCCCGAAGCGACCAAAATATCACACTGTTAACTAGGGAGGGGGTGGAGGGGAAAAACTTCTCCGCTCCGTCGCTTCGCAAAATGGCAGCTCGGCTGCCTCGTGGCCGCCCCTTATATAAGGGTGCTGGCCACGCCCCCTAACTACCCGGATGCCTTCGTCCGATGGGGGCCCCCCGCAAAGGGCGCGGCGGCCATTTTGGCGCCGCGCTCGCATTGCAGGCGCACCCCCCAATAAAGGACTCAGACACTGATGAAAGTGGATAACGGCATTGGGCCACATTTATTGATTCATGCCCTAGTCCGAATTATAAATTTCTATTGGTAATTGACCAATCATAATTCTTAAGGCAAGCAGGCCGAAGCAACACTGGTAAGGTACCACCCAAAATTGCCAACAGCAATTGTTACAATGTATCTATTTGTATCAATTTGTTTGTTGACAACAAACAAATTGTTGACCGTAGTCAATATCTAGCTAATGACCCCACCCTCTGACGCGTATCCGTAAAATCACGGGGTGATGCATGCTGTCTAGCTGTAGCCATCACCCCATCGCCTAGTTCGTCGTTGACCGGACAACGTTTAACCAACTTATGCCTTGCCTGTCTAGTGTTGTCCAGTCAATTGCAAACCTTCCGGATACCTGTGGGTCATAATTGTTTACCTTACCAGTGCTACCTGCCACACGGAGGGGCTTCAAAGAAGGCTCGACGCCCCCCCCAGACCGTCAGCTCGGTCAACAGGCCTGCTCGCCAATCACCCAACAGGAGGTCCATACCTCCTCGCGACAGATGAGCCCCATCCCCTGCATAAAGGCCGTAATTTTGTAGGCTAATGGCGGGGTGACGACTGACCCGCCCCCAACCCTTGTCGGCAAGGAAGCGTGCCACAGCCCTATTTACCATGCGTCTAGCTCGGTCAAGGGCCTGGAGGTCGAAACCTCCCCTGTACGTGTGCCGCAGGACCATGTCCGACCAAACGAGGGTTGTGGCGGGCCACACGTAATGCAGGTAGGCAAGGTCGCCGCAAATCGCATGCTTTAGCGATAAGCCGGTGACCTGGCCCAAATCATTGCCCCCTAGGTGTATGATCAGAATGTCAGGCGGGTCAGCATTCCGGCCTGAAAAAAGGAATGGCAACAGCTCCCGCCATAACATCCCGGGCTTACCATGCCATGTGAGGCATGCGTATGCACCCAGTCCCAGTCGGGGTCCCCACTCTGTCGCCGCAGCATAACGCGCTGCCCTGTGCACGTAGCTATGGCCCACCAGCCATACTGTCACCGGTGTAATACGACACCCAGGGTCTGTAAGGAAAAAACGAGGAAGAGAAAGGTGCGGTGACAAAACTGGTACTCACGGTGGAAGAGGGCGAACATAAAACTGAAAACATTGCGAACCCCACCTTCCCATGCTGCGTATGTCAGCCCCGGAGTACCCAAAAGCAGCTGCGGTGGAAGCCGCCCCTATCCTGAAGGAATGGGTGCCATAACGGGCCCCTGGGAGGCCAACACTGGCCAGCGCTTTGCCGGTCACCTTCCAAAATTGAAATTTAGTAAGGGGAGACCCATCTTGGTGACAGAAAAATGGGCCATGGTGCGTGCCACGCAGTGCAATAAACTCCTGTAGGGCACCAACCGGACAGATGTCTGCCAAAGAACACCGTAGCAGTCTTACACCACTACCTACGCCATGCTGATCTGTCTTAGAGGAGCGTATCCTCAACTGAGCCCAGTCTTTGGCAACATAGACATCTTCGAGTTCCAGTGCCCTACGACTTGCATCCGCCTTAGACAGCATCACAAGCTCGCTGATGCGGAGCGCTCCAAAAAAGGCCACCGTTGTTGTTGTTGTTCAGTCGCACAGTCGATTCCGACCCTTTGCGACCCTATGGACCATCGCTCTCCAGGCACCTCTGTCCTCCACCATCCTCCTTAGTCCACACAGCCCCATGCCCATTGTGTCTACAATACCATCTAGCCATCTCATCTTTGGCCGTCCCCTTCTTCTTCTGCCCTCCACCTTCCCCAGCATCAAGGCCTTCTCAAGTGAATCCTCTCTTCTCATTTGATGTCCAAAATACTTCAACTTCATCTTTGTTATTTGTCCTTCTAAGGAGCACTCAGGGCTAATCTCTTCTAATATTGACCTATTTGTTCTCCTCGCTGTCCAGGGGACTCTCAAAACTCTCCTCCAGCACCACATCTCAAAGGCATCTATTTTTCTTCGCTCAGCCTTTCTAATGGTCCAGCTCTCACAGCCATACATTACCACCGGGAATACCATTGCTTTGACTATGCGGACCTTTGTTTGCAGTGAGATATCTCTACTTTTCACTATGTTCCCCAGGTTTTTCATAGCTTGTCTCCCAAGAATCAGTCGCCTTTTTATTTCATGGCTGCAATCCCCATCTGCAGAGATCTTGGATCCTAAGAAAGTAAAATCTGTTACTGCTTCTACTTCTTCCCCATCTATTTTCCAGGGACTTATAGCGCCTGTTGCCATTATCTTGGTTTTCTTGATATTGAGTCTCAGGCCAGCTTTTGCACTCTCTTCTTTCAACCTAATCAGGAGCTTCTTTAGGTCTTCTACCGCGTGAAATAGGGCTGCCTCGTACTTATCAAAACAGAGGCCATGCCAGCCCCGGGCCAATTGGGTAAGAACCCCTGGGGAAATCGGGTGGCGGTTGTCCGGGCAACGCCCACGCTCCCTCACCCACCCCTCCAAAACATGTCTCACATGGAAGTCGGCGGTACTATCCACATGACCGCCCACCTTGGCCATAAAAGCCAATGCTGACAGCCTAGATGCTATGGTGCGAGTTGCAAGGCCCTGGGCATGCAGGTAAACCATGAACCGAAGTACATGGGTCACTGGGATCGGCCAGGTTTCTGACAGCCGGAATTGGGTACAGAAATCTCTGAAAGAATTGAATGCGTGGTGATACGCCTTACGCGTGCGTGGCGCTAGTGACAAGCCAATCGCCCGGTTCACCTCTCCTTGCCAATGGTCCATATCTCGTCCGGGAGTAGCGAGGGAAATTCCTCCGCATCCGGGGCCAAGGCATGGAACCGGGAGATCTGCAGGCGGGACAAAGCGTCAGCGATATCATTATTGACCCCCGGGACATGCCTGGCCCTGAAGAGGACATTGAGGCGCAGGCTGCGCAACACAAACTGGCGCACTAGGTCCATGACCCCGGGTGATTTGGAAGTCTGTGAGTTGACAATGTGCACAACGGCCGCATTGTCACATCAGAAATGGACAACCGAGTTGGCCCACTCCTCGCCCCATAGCATCAAAGCCCCCAGGATAGGGAAAAATTCCAGATACGTGAGATCATGCAGGCGACCCGTGCCTGCCCAGGCTGGTGGCCACCCACCATAGGCCCACTTCCCATTGAAGTACATCCCATAACCCAGGGATCCCGAAGCATCGGACTGTATCTGAAAGCGAGGGGAAGCCAGGAGGTCAGACCTCCAAAATGATACTCCATTGAACTCCCTCAGGAACTGGAGCCAGATAAGCATATCTGCCCTGATACCCCGAGTGAGTCTAACCCTATGGTGGGGCCTAGATAAGCCTGTCATGGCATCGCACAAGCGCCGAGCAAATGCCCTGCCCGGTGCAACGACCCTGCAAGCGAAATTGAGGTGACCATGTAGCACCTGCAGTTCCCTCAGTGATGCCTTGCGTTTAGCAAGCAAGTCCGAGATAAGGGCCACTATCCTTGACACCTTATCCCCCGGTAACCTAGAAGCCTGCGCTACCGTGTCAATCTCCACCCCCAGGAATACTAGCTTAGTAGATGGGCCCTCGGTCTTTTCGGGCGCTAAAGGGACACCGAGTTCCTCCATTAGCGTCTGAAATGTGTTGAGGAGACGTGTGCACGTGTCCCAGCCCCATTCACCCCCGAATAAAAAATCATCCAGGTAATGGGCTACAGACCGGGACCCTGACCTGCGGACGAAAGCCCACTGTAGGAATGTACTGAAACGCTTGAAGGCCGAGCATGATATGGAACAGCCAAAAGGCATGGCCTTATCAAAGTAATATTCACCCCGGAACTTAAAACCCAGCAACTCAAAGTCGCCCGGGTGCACAGGCAGGAGGCGAAACGCCGACTTGATGTCGCACTTAGCCAATAGCACACCCGGGCCACATGAGCGCACCATGCGCAGGGCCTGGTCAAAAGATGTATACCTGACGGAGCAAAGGTCATCAGGGATAGCGTCATTGGCCGATCGGCCGGCTGGGTAGGACAAGTGATGAATCAGGCGAAACTCGCCCGATGACTTTTTGGGCACTAAGCCCAAGGGTGATACCTTAAGATTAGGGAACGGGGGTGTTGGGAAAGGGCCAGCGACCCTGCCCGAATCGACCTCCTTAGTAATGCTGGCAGCAGCTACCTCCTCCCTCCCCCTAAGGGACAAAAGGTTGGGGGCATCCTGGGGGGACCTATCGCCCACGAAAGGGATACGGAACCCCTGTCTAAAACCCTGAAGAAGGTAAACCGCATCCTCCTCCCTCGGGTACAATGCGAGCCAACGCTCCAACATGTCCACATTAATTGGGGAGGGGGCCTTTTGGTGAACCAGCTCCCTCCGCAGCAGTTTTGCCAGCCCCCTGTCCGCCCCTTCCTCTGCCCCGCATCCCTCCAGGCCTGGGACAGGCGGAGGCTGCATGGGGGCCAGCACAGGAGGGACACTCATGCCTGTACTTGCAATTCTTCCTGTTGCAGGAACCATTGGACGAGAAAGTCCAGCACAGCATGCGGGCTGGAACCCCCTGCCCCGCCACCTGGCGGGGAGCCTGTGCTGGGGCTGCTCGCTGGACCGCATGTCCACAATGGTATCTTTCCCCGGGTGCAGGGCGCGTGGGAGTCATGTACAGAAGCCACAGCCTCTGGCAGGGCTCATCCCACCTCATCTCGGGGTGCAGGGGAATCCGCATACGGAATTCCTCGTCGTAAGCCAACCACGACGGGCCCGGGAAGTCAACCATCGCCCGGTAAATGTTGTCCAAATACTGGACCATCGGAATTGCCAAATCCGGCCGGGCCCTGAGGTAGACCGCCATGTATATGAGGTAGGCCGGCAACCAGTTGGCCCACATACGTGGTGGCTTGCGACGACGCGCCTGCTCCTTATCCTTCTCATCTTGCCCCTCCCTCTCCTCCTTGGTGGGCTCTCTGTTAAGGAGGGAGAAGATGTCCACATACTCCCCCCGCCAGATCTTCTCTTTGGTGGTCTGGGCCAAATGGTCCCCCAGTGGCAAGGAATACCCTGCTGTCGGCAAAGCCGACACAGGCACTGTGGAAACTGCGGGCATCTGTAAAGGAGCTTGGACTAACCCAGTCACCCCTAGAAGATTCCCGACTGGGTAAGAAGCACCCCCTACCACGGGGCCCTGGGTGATAGTTGAAGTCACCGGGTGGGGCGTCGGCGACTGGACCGCCGCACCACCCGTGCGAGGCCAAGGCCATTGAAAAGCCCCCCCCAACGTGGCCATGTGTGTAGGTGCACTAGTTTGGACCGCATACTCACATGCTGCACCCCCATGGGCCGCCCCCACTGGAGGTTCCGGCCCACTGGGGGCGTCGGAGCTTACGACCGCCATAGAGCTCGTCGACGGGGCTTGATCAGCACCGGCCTGTTGATTGGGGAGCTGCGAGGCAGTGGCCGAAGCCGGGCCACGCACCTCAGGCAGCTCAACCCGTCTCGCCGCCTGCCGCTGCCCAGCAGACGATGGATCGACCAGCACCCCAAAAGGGGCCCCAGGGTGACTAACCCGGGCCAGGGATGCCTCAAGGGCCGCGACGCGGGCCAGGAGGGCCTCCACGCTGACATAGCCACCTAAACCAAGGGGGGTAAAGGGCCAGCCGGCCCACTAACTACAGGCGTCGGTACAGGCCCCTGTACCCCGGGGCCTGAATAGGGCCACGATCCGAAGCCCGGGCCCGGTAGGGCCGAGGAAGTACCCTGCCATGGAAGGGGGCCACACCACCCCCCAAGGCTGGAAGCCCCTGCATTAAGCTGCGCCCCTACGGAGGAAAGCCCAGCGGAATGGGCCACGCCAGGAGCAGCGGACGCCGCTTGCTGGCAGAGAGCCGCGGCCCCTACTGGGCCCGCACGCGGACCCCCAGCCTCCGGCCAAGGGGGAATTAACCCCATCCCACCAGTCCCGGTGGGCTCGGGCATAGGAGGCTGCTGGGGAGACGCAGCCGCGGTCCTCCGACCCGGATTGCGCCTCCGCGCAGAACGAGCCGCGTTCGCAGTCGCCTTCTTCTTTGAGGGCATTGCAGCTAGCCGATGGGAAGCCGAAAAAGGAGAAAATCAGCAGCCAAGAGGCTTCCCGGTGAGGGTAAAAGCGACGGAGGTAAGAGGGAAAAACTTCTCCGCTCCGTCGCTTCGCAAAATGGCAGCTCGGCTGCCTCGTGTCCGCCCCTTATATAAGGGTGCTGGCCACGCCCCCTAACTACCCGGATGCCTTCGTCCGATGGGGGGGCCGCAAAGGGCGCGGCGACCATTTTGGCACCGCGCTCGCATTCTCATCCTTGGTTTTGTGGTGGAAATAGTACATTTTAAGTCAACATAATCTCCTTCCTCTTTTAGAAAACAATAATTACTGTCATGAAATTTCTAGGGTTTTCAAGGCAATCTCAGATGGTACTGTTGCTAGACTAATTCATTCACATTGTGCTATTTAATGAGTCTTAAATATTTGCTTTTAAAGCTGCTGGTGAAAAACTAAGACATGCTTCTACTTAGCAGGAAAATAACAAACAGAGATGATTCATTCTTTTCAAAAGCTGTGCTTTACTTTTTTTGCAGATCTTCTGAATTTCCTCTCCAGAGCGACTTGGCCTTATTCTGCACATACAGCTTGGAGAATACAAGTGAGGGAGGAAGAAGGAGTTTAGGTCCATGGTTATATAAGGAGAGGAACTGCAGGTATCTATTTCAACAAGAGGGCAGTGTCTGGTTCTGTGGTAGTCTCTGCTTGACCCTGCCCTTCTCTTTGGCTGCTTACAGAACCAAGCCTTGAAAATAATATCACATTTAAGAGGCAGTTAACTATTTACTGTGTACCCACTTGAAGCTCATTAACAATGACATTCATGGTTTTTTAAAATGCCATCTTGAGTGACTATAGCAACATTCACCACAGCTACATGTTATTTATTTATTTGTGGATTGATGTCAAAAAGGAAGCCACAGTCTTAGGTTTGTAGACACTAAGCAGGGCTGCTAAGGACTTGACATTTTGGAAATTATTATTTTTTCCTGTAGGGTTCCCATAAGTTGTAGACAACTTGATGGCAGGTAACAACAACAATACTCGATGCCACATCCCTAATCAGTTTGCACAAAGAAAATGGGCCATTCAATTGCATTGCTCTGTATACACAGCTTCACATTGTAATTGCCATTAATTTGCATTTGGAATTTAGGCTGCAATGTCTGCCACAGAGCATTGGGGATTTCTTGCCACTAGTGAATGACAAACCAACATCAGGTGACTCTTGCAAGTAAACCAGGCCAGTAGCTAGTTTTGACAGAGTGTGACTGAAATTGTCACTACTTTCCCAAAACATTTTGTTTGTTTCTTTTGAATGTGTGATTATGTCAAGTGGCTTTGTATATAGCTGAAATCCATTCTATGTCCCCTATGTCTAGAAAGTAGCAATTTATAGAATGGAGCAGGGAACAGGCAAATTGCAATCCCCATTAGTTCTAACCAGAAAAGCTAAATCGTCATGGATTGTGAAACTGGTGCTATGTATCCTGGTCTGGTCTAAAAATAAAGGAACTACCAGCAGCCATACTACGAACAAAATAAAAAACTAGGTGTTGGATTGGGGCCGTGAAGCGGCCGTTGGGTCCCGGAGGAGACTGGTCAAGTAACGACATGAGACAAGATGGAGCGAAGGCCAGTGGTTTATTGAGGGAAAATCATCATCATATATAGGAATTCAAGGCAGCGTGTGACAGAATCGACATCTGACAGAAAATCACATCACATGTTTTCCCGGGTTAATTGGGAATCTCTCTCTGGGAAGTTAATTAACTAAGGCAAACACTGGCAGGGGAAGTCCATTGTTCCTAGCTTACACAAGAGTAAATATGGCCACTATTTACGCTAGGGCTTGGGGTAATCCGCAGGTGCGGTATTACCTATTTCCTAACTGCTTAGTTAGACATTCAATTTCCTCCTGCTTGGACTGCCTGTCAGGTCAGATATGGGTGAATCAATCTTATGACTATTAATCCGCTCCCCAATTTCTGTCCCCGCAGAGCCCAGAGGCCCGGAGTGTGCTCACGTGACGTAGCCTCTGTCAGGGACAGTTATGCCAATTATGCTCGCGGATACCGCAACCAGGGGGAGAAATTTTCCTTGGATAAGGTTGTGTGGTTGATTTAGGAACAGGAAAAATGACTGGTGAAACATTTCTTTAACTAAGGGACCAGTGCAGAAGGAATTGTGGGGAGGATTATGGCACTATTTTATTTTACTATTATTATTTATCAAATATGTAACCCTGTGGAAAAGGGCTATCAGAATTTCATTGCATAAGGCTCTTTAGCAAGCAACACATTCTACACCTCTGAAAATAGAACTGCGTTCTTCTATAATGGTGGTGTTTTGACAGCCGTTTCCAAGCAGCACCTGAGCAGAAGCATGAAGTGCTTTAAGGTTCTCTAAATTCCTCTTGGGAGGAGTCTGATCCATCTTGCTCACCTGTTTATTTCTAACTTCTCCATTCCATCTGTTCCTTCCCTGAGGTTCCCCAGGCGGTAAACAGGAGAGAATAAGATCAGCTTGTAAGCTGAAGAGCAAAAAGGCCAGCAGCAACATTTTTTGTTTGTTTGTTTGTGAATTAATGGATGGGCAGAGAGAGTGTGAGAGACTGTAAAAGAGTAGTCTGATATGTAAAAGAGCACATGAATTAAAAGTGTGAAATATCAGATAGTAATTAAAACAAAAAAACCAAAAAAATTGTCACAACTTAAAGACTAACTCTTATATTATAATGTTAGTTTTTGTGGATCAAATCTACTTTGTCAGGCATAAGAGTGAGACTTTGTCTGGAGAAGTGGGCATGATTTATGAAAGCTAACATTAAAATACAGTAGTTGGTCTTTAAAGTGCCAGTATATGTGTGTGTTTGTGTGTGTGTGTGTTTTAAAAAATGGTTTACTATCTCATATGCTTCTTCTTCTTTGGTGAGTTTATTCTGCAGTTCCTTTCAGCTGGCCTAGTGTGAGAAAGATTAGCCGGCAACACAAGGATGTCATTACCTGGGTACCACAATCTTCAAGGAGGCTCTTTCTGTGTACCCCTTCTGACATGCTTGCAGGCTAACACAGCTACCACTTCAAAAATTTCAAGTCTGACAATGTTGTCCTCAATAAATTACAGTAATTTAAACTATTCTGATTTTAGACTAGAATCTGTACTACAAGGAAATGAGATTCCATAGTTAGGTAAAGGTAAAGGTTTCCCTTGCTCAAATGCAAGCGTGGAACCAAAATGGCCGCCACACTCTTTGCGGGCCCCACCACCACCTGGACTCAGACATTACAGCAGGGCACTCCACCGGGGAACGATCCTGTTTGGCATGGACGCACGGAAACACAGGGCCCGATGGCCATCACGAGCTCCGACGTCCACCACGGGCTGGAACCCCCTGTGGGGGGCGGCCCGTGGGGGTGCACCGAGTGAGTATCCTGGTCAAATCAGCACAACTGCGCCTGCATTTGGGTACTCGCAGCCTGACATACGTTGCATGGGCAGGTGGGGATTTGCGCCTTTTTCCCCCTGTCTGTTCGTCCCCTCACTGCATGAGTGCCTTGTTCTGCCCTCAATTCTCCCTCCTTATCTTACAGTCCCTGTGTGTTTCCGCACACTGGTGGCAGCAAGGCTTGTGGGCCACAATTTATGTGCACTGGGCAGCACAGTATGCTGCTTCGTCAGAATGGGGACCCCATTTCGGGCTACGTGTAACCGCGCGTATGCAGTGGTATGGTGTGCACGGCATATAGGTGATGGGAACTGTTGCCGTTCCTGATGTCTATTTGGGATGCTGGACCACCAGATGTTTTAATTCTGCACCATTGGAGGCGATGATCTTGCACAGATCGTTAGCCTGGACTTAAAGACTTCCGAGTGCAGTGACCTGGCATTTCTTTACCATTTATGGCCGTACACACGGTTGCTATGGTCATACATCATGCCGAGGCACTATTATAGGGGAGGCAATGAACCCCATGGTTGGACCGTGCCCGGCGGTCAGTGAACAGGGCTGTTGCCTGGTTCCTTATCCAGAATGGCTTGGGGGACAGCCATTTGTTATCTGGGGATAGGGTTACAGGAATTTAGCCTGTATTCTGGAGATAGGGTTCACCTGTCAGCAAGAGGATGGACCTCTTTTGAATGACGTGTAAGTGGGCCTGGTGACCGAATTGTCAGTCAAGGGGGGCGGATCTCCGATGTGATTTTGGCAATGTTTGCCAAGTGTAAGTTGCCTCTCCGGGAGTTGCGGGTGATGCACGGCCACCTCAACTTCGCCTCCAGAGTGGTAACACGCCTTCGCCAGGCGTCTGGGCCACACTATGGCGGGTCTTTATAAACGACACCGCAGGGTATGGCTGACTAGGGGTTTACGAGCAGACCTGTTGGTTTGGCTCACATTCCTGCAGGACTTTCATGCCATCTCCTTTTGGAGATCTGAGCTTATGGTCAGCCCCAGTTCCAAGTACAGTCGAATGCCTCCGGCTCCCTGGGGTATGGGATTTATTTTAAAGGACAGTGTGCCTATGGTCATTGGCCCCAGGGATGGCAGGGCATGGATCACTTACGCGATCTTATGTTCCTGGAGTTTTTCAATTTTGGGTCTCCTTTATGCTCTGGGGGGAGAGGTGGGCTAATTCTGTGGTTCACTTTTGGTGTGACAATGCTGCGGTGGTGCACACTGTCAATGCCCAAATGTCTAAATCCCCCGGAGTCATGGCCTCAGTTCGCCAATTGTTCTTAGGTCCGTGCGCTTTAATGTGCTCTTTAGGGCTAGACATGTACCAGGCATTAATAACGATATTGCCGATGCTTTATCCCACCTCCAGATCTCCAGGTTCCGTGCCTTGGCTCCAGATGCAGAGGAACTTCCCTCTCCACTCCTGGTTGAGATATGGACATTTAGCGAGGAGAGGCGAACCGGGCGAGTGGCATGTCTTTGGCACCTCGCACGCGTAAGGCATATCAGCATACACTCCTTCACTTTAGGGCCTTTTGTAGGCGAAGGCGGTCGCCTGAAATGTGGCCGATACTGGCCGATTAGGTTTTACAGTATATGGTGCACCTTCATGATCTGGGGTTGGCCCCACACACCATCGCCACCAGGCCTTATGCCTTGACATTCATGGCCATGGCACGGGGCTTTACTGACTGTGCGAGTGTCTTCTGCATATGCCATGTATTGGAAGGGTGGACACGTGGGCGTGGCCGCCGCCCAGACGCACGTCGCCCTGTTTTAACAGGTATTCTGACCCACCTTGCACGAGGTTGGCATAGACTATGTTACAGTAGGTAGGAGTCTCTTTTTCATGCAGCTACCACTGTAGCTTTCTCTGGAGCTCTGCGAATCAGCGAGCTGTTCCCATGGTCAAAGGGGGACGTGTCTCGTAGGGCACTGGAACTCGACGATGTGTCTATCAACCAGGAGTGGGCTCAGTTGAGGATTCGTTCCTCAAAGGCTGATCAGCATGGAGTAGGCAGTGGTGTTATACTGCTACGATGTACATTTGCTGACATCTGTCCGGTTGGTGCCCTACATGCAATTTTGGCAGTGCGTGCTGCGTGCCCTGGCCTGTTTTTCTGCCACCAGGATGGGTCTCCCCTTACCAAATTTCAGTTCTGCTACTGCACTTCCCAGTGTTGGGCTCGTTATGGCACCCATTCATTCAGGATAGGCGTCACATCGACTGCGGCTGCGTTTGGGTACTCTGAGGCTGATATATGTTGGATGGGCAGGTGGGGGTCCACGCGTTTTTTCCTTATATGTACATCCCCTCACTGTATGAGTACCTAGTTATGTCCTTAATTCCTTTTCCTTCTTTTACAGACCAGTGGGGCTGGTGGGCCGCAGCTATGTACACTGGGCGGCACAGTATGCTGCATCTTTGGAGTGGGGACCCCATCTCGGGCTGCATGCATCCGCACGTATGCGGTGGTATGGTATGCGTGGCATGAGATGGCGGGAACTGTTGCCATTCCTGATGTCCATCAGGGATGCTGGACCACCTGATGTTCTGATTCTGCACCTCGGCGGCAATGATCTCGCACGGATCACTGGCCTTCCCTTAAAATGTTGAGGTGCAGTGACTTGGTGTTTTACATCATTTATGGCCGTACACACGGTTGCTATGGTCTGACATCATGCCGAGACACTGTTTTAGAGGAGACATGGATCTCCGTTGTTTGGACCGTGCCCGGCGGTCAGTGAACAGGGCTGTTGCCCAGTTTCTTGTTGAGAATGGCTTGGGGACAGCCATTCGACACCTGGGGATAGGATTCCAGGATTTTAGCCTGTATTCAGGAGATGGGGTCCACCTGTCGGCCAGAGGTATGAACCTCTTTCTGGAGGAAGTGCAAGTGGGCCTGGCAACCGAGCTGACGGTCTGGGGGGGGGCAGTGAGTCATCATGGACACCTCCCCATGTGGCAGGTAGCACTAGTAAGGTAAAGATTTATGACCCATAGGTATCCGGCAGGTTTGCAATTGACTGGCCAACACGTAGATAGGTACAAGGGAAACAGGATTGGCCGGTCAAGGGCGAACCATGAAAGGGGTGATGCTAGGAGCTTCACAGCCTGCATCACCTTTATATTTGGACGGATACACGTCATAGGGTGGGGTCAGTAGACAAACAAATTGATACAAATTGATACATATAGCCAATAGCCATTGGCATATTGGGTGGAACCTTACCAGTGCTACTGCGGCCTGCTTGCCTTAAAGAATTACAATTCGATGATACACCAATTGAAAGTGATAATTCGGACTAGGGGATTATTCAATAAAAGTGGCCCAATGCCTTTAATCCAATACCGGTGTCTGAGTCTTTATTTGGGTGGGTGCGCCTGCAAAGGCAGTCGTGTTTGTTTCTAGGGGATGGTGCCAAAGTGGTGCCTATTTATTTACTTGCAATTTCTTGCTTTCAAACTGCCAGGTTGGCAGGAGCTGGGACGGAGATGAGAGTCCATCACGCAGTACTTGAGTCTCAAACTGCTGACCTACTGACCTTCCAGTCATCAAGTTTAGCATCTTAAACACTAAGCCACTATAGTAACAGATTTGTAAATTGCTCTGATTAGTAAACTGAAACCATTATTGATAATGGAGTGCATTCAAAACTGCCGCTTGCTGAAAATGCAAAGAATATGCAGAAAAGTGGATGTTAATCAAAGTCAAGATGCACACATTATATAAAAGGAAAAAATAAACTCATTTATCAGGAACTATATGCCATAAAATGATTGTGATTAACAGCTACACATTTCAACAAAGACAAGGAGGGGAAGAAAAACCAGAGATCTTTCACCTGTGTAAATGTGATTGTTTAAACTGCAGTAGCAAATTGCCAAGAACGAAAAAGGTACTGCTCTCATTCCTAATCATATACCAAGTTGTGCAAATGACAATTAAGTAAGAATGTAAGCAGCCACTCATTAATTAGCAGCAATTCATTCTCATAGTTTATGCAACTACAATTATTCCTATGGAATTCACAACAGAATTCTGGCTACAGTCTTGCAGCACGATGTGGGAAAAAATATGGTAAGAGACTGCAGTTGGGTTTAGGAGAAACACAGTGAGTAAAGACTTGAGAGACATTTTAATGTTGCTTTTAGAATGATGCTGCTGTTAGCCAGAGTAGTCGATATTCGACATGATAGACAAAGAATCTGGTCCAGGGCAAATCAGTTCTTTGCTTCCCTAATCCACATTCATTTAAAACGTAGCAAGTTTTCTCTTGAGCATGCTTCCAATTTAAATTCTGAGGGTGTGTGTGTGTGTGTGTGTGTGTGAATTGAAACAACCAGACACATGGAAGCACTGGCCTAATCAGCACAGATATCCAAACCCTCATACTTGAAATTTTTGTTAAGCTTTCATTCAGACCCACTTAATTGTTTCAAGCGGTGTTCTAACATTCAACTGCCACTTTTCCAAGTGTCTTTTGGGTTCAAGGATCACTTTGTGAAGGAACTGACATTAACTACCTGAATTAGAAGGCAGCCATAACTTCTTGGCAGCCCCCTCTCTTGAGACTGCTCTTATTTTTCTGCTGTTTCCTTGCTCATCCCTCATTTAGTAAAATTATGTAAAATACTTAGGACATAGTCTTCAAATTCTATGCTGTGTGTGTGTGTGTTTTGTGTCAGAGATTACAATGAGTTGAAAGCATTTTTGCAAGGGATGCCTGAATGATGCTCCTTTCATGTCCCCTATCGTGCACCTCTCGGGGAATCGAACCCTGTGCTTTCGGTCTCCAAGTACAGAGCTTTTACCAACTCAGCCACCGGGGAGCTGCAATTTTATGCTAAATAATGGTGTATTTTTATCTAGTAGCCTCTCCCCCTTTTTGTTTTACTTTTTTTGTTTTAGCAATTGAAAAGAGAAGAGTAAGTGATACCATTTAAACAACAAGAGAAGTCATAGCAGACAAGAAGCAAAACAAAACAAAAATAAAGACAAAAACATTGTAGCACATTAAAGGCTAACTGCTATATTTTAATATCAGAAAACAAAAACAAAACAAAAAAATAAAAATAAAAACACTGCAGCACTTTAAAGACTAACTGCTATATTTGTACTGTGAGCTTTCATGGATCAAGTCCATTTCTTCAGACAAAAAGTAAAATTTCAGGCATGGTTTATATACATCAGATGCAGAGGTCAAGATGTTACAAGGGAAGTGGATTACCATGCAACAGAACAAAGAGCAATCCAGCAGAATGACAAGACAAGCACGCATGGGGCCTGCTATATTTTAATGTTAGCTTTCTTAGATCACCTCTACTACTTCAGAGGTAAGAGTGAGCCTTTGTGATCTTTGTTCTGTAAAGTGGCAAATGTTTAATAGATAGGTGCAACATTGTGGCATTACACAATTGGTAATGAGGTTACCTTTCCAGCCTTGCTTTTGGCATTAAAAGACAATGTTTTGTGACAAGTGACAATGGCTTAAATTTAAATTAGATGCTTTGTTCTGTAAGTGAGGAAATGGTAATGGCTGAAAAGATCTGAGGCTATGGATAACATGTGGTAATGAATAAGAATCACTGACCAGACCTCCAGAAGTTTGTTTTGTGAAGATGGAAGTCAGAAATTATTTTGGGTTGAAAGGATTTTTGCAGAAGAAACTCTGCTCAGAAAACACCCAAATGAGTCACCTTTCATGTCCCCAAGAGCTGGGACAGAGACGGGCACTCAATCCATCATGCAGTACCCGGGTCTCGAACTGCCGACTTGCCATCCTTCCAGCTAACAAGGCGAGCTTCTTAACCACTGAGACAAAGGGTGTTTGGTCATTTCCAAGTTGAAAAAGCCACACTGACTCACATGGTTTGCAACTGTATCTACTATACTAACCAATTGTTCCTTGTGTACTTCTGTATCCCACCTGATCATGGGGCCAAGTATAAATTACTGCCATGTAATCTCACTCTTATGTCTGAAGAAGTAGACATGATCCACACAAGCTAACATTAAAATATAGTCTTTAAGATCCAACAAGAGTTTTGTCTTTTGTCTTTTTATTGTTGTTTTGTTTCTTTTCTGATATACTTGTGCAGACTAGCCCCATTGCCACTTCAAAGTAAGTCAATAATTATCAGAGATCAGATGGGCATGGAACTCAGTGAAGCAACTAAAATCAGAGGAAATGTGAGGATGGGAAGAAACAGAATTCAAAACCAGCAGGGTGCTAGTGCAACCTTAACAACAAAAAATACTGCCAGTGGGATGGTGCTATGACAGTCATGTCCTGCTTGTTGAATTTCTGTAGGCTATTTGCAAGCAGCAGGGGAAAGCAGCATCAGATGGCTACACAGAATCATCAATGCAGCGTGGACACAACTAACTGCACCCACTGGTTGGCAACAAGCAATAATAATAACACTGTGGGAAAATAAAGGGAGCAAATGAGAATGCACACAATACCAAGGCATCTCACTCTTAAGCCATGCAGGGAAAATGTATGGCAACATAATAGAAACAAGACTGAGACCAGTTATAGAACTGCAACTAGCAGAAGAACAGATGGGCTTTAGGGGGAAAAAAGAAGCCATACAGATGCAATTTTAATGCTTAAACAATTAATAGAGAAAATGTAGTATTCAATAAGAATCTCTTTGTTGCATTTTGTAGACTAAGAGAAGGCATTTGCTATAGCATTTGCTATACTTGCTATAGCAAGTATTGGCCCAATATCATACCTGTAAAGTTTTGGATTTGAAAATAAGGGAAATTTTGTCCACACCCCTCTGTAGACGATCAAGGGAAGTGTTCAGTTTCCAGTATCCTGGAGTAGCTTGTAAACTGATTCTGCTTGTAAAATGATTCAGGATAGCAGAAGCTTATACCAGAAGGGCTCACTTTTAGCCCATTCCAAGTGTCTACATATGCAGGAAAAATGCTAAAAGAGAGTTCCCCAAAAACCAGAACACCCTGACATGGTCTCAAAAGACACACATTGGACCACTCCAGTGTCCAAAAACACCGTAAAGAGCAGACTATATGCCCATCTGGGAACTTCTAAGTCTAATATAATAACTCTTAGCTTTCATAATCAAGAAAGGATATGCTATCTTACTCTTGATCCGAGTATACAGTAAAACCCTGGTTTGCAATTGCCCTGGTTTACATTTACTGTGGTTTACGACAGAAAATTCTATAAAAAATATTGTCCAGGTTTACATTGGGGTTTTTTTTGTTTACAATCAGGAATTTAGCCATTTTAAACTCTAAAATGGTGGCGGGTGCTATTTAAAACTCTAAACTAGCAGCGGGCACCATTTAAAACTCTAAAATGATGCCCGCTGCCCCACCACCAGAAGTCACAATTAATTGCTTATGGTGGTGGTGTTTTTGCCACTATTTCCGCACTGTCTGCTGCTTCTACCAGCATTGGGAGAGTCTGGGGACCTTATCCACTTGGTTCTGACCTTCGTCTGAGCATCCTGCACATCACTACAGCCAGGAACATGCACCTCCCCAGGCGCACGCCTCCCCAGGTACACACCTGGGGAAGACATGCTTTTTCCGCTGTAGCACTGCAGAGGAAGATGACAAAGGTAGGAACCAAGCAGATATGGTCCCCACACTCTCCCACTGCCAGTAGCAGCGGAAACTGGGCTCGCCCTGTGGCAGGAAAAACAATTCAGGAAGCAGCAGCAGCAGCAGCATGCAAAATGTAGCCAAATAGCTTCCTCGTTCATTTTTCCTTTTACTGTTTGCTTTAGTTTCTTTTTCCCCTCTGCACCTCCTCTGCACCTACATCGATTGGGTCATCGGGGGGATGGAGTGTTCTTCGGGGCTTTCCCTTTCTCTCCCGGACCTCAAGAACTCCCCTCTTTTCCGCCCCAGCCACTAATCAGCTGGGGAGTTCAATCAATCGAGGTGTGGAAGTGCAGGATAAAAAAGGGTAAATCCTTTAAGAACACCCTGTCTTCTCCACCCCAGCCCCTCATCATCTGGTGGGGGCTATGGGGGTATGGGAGATGATCGCGCCTGGCTTTTGTTTGAATTTTTTGGTGGGTTTTTGTATTTATTTATTTTTGTAGCAGAGATGAAGGATAAAACACCCCATTTTTTCCACCCCAACCACTCACCACCTGGTGGGGTTGATGAGGTTATGGGAGAGGATCGTGCCTGACTTTTGTTTGGATTTTTTGGTGGTTTTTTGTATTTTTAAAAATATTTTTATAGCAGAAGTGAAGGATAAAAATGGGTAAACCCTTTAAGAACATCCAATTTTCTCCACCCCAGCCCCTCACCACTTGGTGAGGTCGATGGGGATATGGGAGAGGATTATGCCTGGCTTTTGTTTGGATTTTTGGGTGGGTTTTTGTATTTTTAAAAAACATATTTTTGGTCCGATCAGGACCATTTTTCAATTTTTCAATGCATTCCTATGGGAACACATGAATTGGTTTATGGTGTTTTTTTTTGGTTTATGATGGAGGCTTTCAGAATGGTCCTCAATCATAAATCAGGGTTTTACTACATTTTTTTTCCTGCACCAGGGCCCCGGGTGCCTGGTCATGGAGGCTAGCTGGTTCTGAGCTGCTTTTACACTCTGAGGATATCAGGAAAAAATGCCACTGGTGTGAATTTGTTTAAGATGGATCCTAGCTTGCCATGAAGTAATCCACACACTATGATCATGGAGCCATCTCCTGCGTCACACATGAAATGAGACATGCAGGGTTTAACACCGTGACTGTAAACACCACCACGACCATTGAGAATCATAGTTCCTCCTCTGCTCATTTTGCCATTGGGCCCAATATGATGGTTTCTAGTGGCATTTCCTTCCCTGAGCTGAGGGGACCATCACCCAACCTAAAAGGGCTCATTTGCCCGTACACATTGACCCATTTAGGGAGTCAAGCTATTTACCACTGCCCAAAACTTGGCGTAGAGTCACTGGCTGTATGGTCTACTCCATTACCATAGCAGAATGTCCAGCCAGACATTCATAACACAGATAATCCTCCTCCTCCACCTCTACACCATAGAGGTAGAACAATAAATAATCAAACCACATGTAGAAATATTCATTCTGTTTACCCAGCTGTGAATTTGTCTGATTCTCACAGATGTCTCTTGTTTTCAGTTGTCTGAATTTATTTTATCTGTGCAGTCCTAACCACTCATCACTTTTAATTGAAAAGTCCTTGCTCAGTCACTAAAATCTCCTTGTGTGATTTTTCTTTCTTTCAGAGATAGGGATTAAAATGGGGATAAGCAAACCGGCCAAGGGAAACTGTTGAAAAAGTTAAAGTAAATAAATGGGAATGGCTAAGATGCATGATTCCCCACCCTCTTGTTTTGCTTTTACTCACACGTGCATTCTTTTGAAGATGCCTCCAAAATAAAATCTCTTAAAATATTCTGCACTTCATTATCATTATGCATAATATTGCAATTATTTTTCTCAAAGCAGCTAAGTGGCAGGTGGAGGGGGAAAAGATTAAACTCACTTATGTGCAACTGTTTTAGAAGAACTGCAAATGAACTGAAATTTATACCAGTGTTTTCCTCTGCTTTGAAAGTACAGTAATCAAAAGTATTTTATAAATTCCCTGCCTTCGTTATCTCATCCATATCAATTAGGTGGCAGTTTTCAGTCATGTTTAGATCAACAAAGTTTTCACTGACGTGTCCCAGAAAGGGAGAGAATCTGGAGTGTGCACAGGATCAGCCAGTTAGATCTGCCCACAGTCCCAATACAGTATTTCACAAAATTGCTAAGAATAGAGTTGGGGTTTCCCATTTACCTGCATAGCAGAAAACTTACATGTTATTTTGAAATTGCTTTCTTCTGTTTTCTCAAACGCAGTAACAATGATGTTAACATAAAGATTTCAGGTACAAAGCCTAGATAAAATTATCAAAAATAAAGCTAATAAAACCAAACAAATGTAAATACTTCCCAACTACCAACATCACTAATAGAGACATTTTTTTGATGGTGGCATAAGCAGGGACAAAATGGTCACAAACACTTCCTTATGCAACTTGGCCATAGCCAAGTTATGGAAAGTCTGTAGGGAGGAATTCTGGTGAATATGGGATGGAAGGGCATTCCAAGGTGATGGGGCTACCAGCTATAAGGCTCACTTCCTGCTAAAAGCCTTCTGGGCCTACCTTCAGGTGGGCACCTGCAGACTCCAAACCTGGGATGAACAAGTTGTCCAGGCCAATTCTTTAGAGAAAGATGTTCCTTAATGTCTCTATCTGTTTTAGGCCAGGGCTTTATATCTATGCCTATAAAAAGTGCCCTTAACCATTGGGTTTGTTCAAAGGCTCCCGCACCAGGCCCAACCATCCCCGACCTAGCCCTCCGCACTCACCGTAACCCCTGCCTTCCCAATGCCGCGAGGTTCTGGTGGTCGCCAGTGGGGCAGCTGCCCCACGAACATGACCAAAAAAAAAAAGAACTATGATTCCCAGAGTCCTCTGCACTGTGCAACCCCTCAGCCAATCAGGCTGAGGGACGTGAGTGCAGAGGAGTCTGGGAAAGTGCGGCATGGCGGTTTTAAAAGACAAACTGCACCAGCCCAAGAAAAAGACTTTCAAAGTCCCAGCCAGAGCTGGGAAAAGTGCGGTTGATGAGGGCGGGGGGGAGACACGGCCCCGGTAACCATGCCACCCCCCCCCCGCCCCATCACCTAGCCTCCCCTCCCTAACCTCCGCCAATTGCACTTACCCTTTGCCGGCTCCGGCTGGGTCTTTGAAAGTCTTTCCCTCCTGTCACGGCCTTCTGCGTAGGGAGAAGCACCGAATTGTCCTTCGTCTCTGCGGACGACGTGGCAAAGGACAGTCCAGTGCTTCTCCCTACGCAGAAGGCTGTGATGGGAGGGAAAGTGTTTCCCAGAGGGAACCAATTCGTCTTCCTAGGAGGACGGAGGCCAAAAGATTCGGTCCCCGTCTTCCAAGGAAGATGAACTCTTAAAAACGGGAGACAAAGGCCAAGCATGGAGCACCATTCTCGGCCTCCGTCTCCCACAACCACCCAACTTGGAGGGGATACCCCCCTCTCCCCCCAAGCTTCGGAAAGACAGCTGGGGAAAAAATTTTCCCCTACAGCCTCAGAGGCCGGGACAAGCCACCACTGTAGCATGGGGGATGAGGAAAGAGGGTACCCCTCTCTTTTCCCCCCTGACCCATGCTTTGGCAAGGCAACAGGGAAAAACTATGTTTTCCCCTACAACCTTGAAGGCCTGCCCAAGCCGGCCCATAGCTTGGGGGGAGGGGATACCCCCCCTCTTCCCCCCCAAACCCAGGCTACGGCAAGGCACCGGCTGGCCCCCCTGCAAAATAAATAAATAAATAAATAAATAAATAAATAAATAAATAAATAAATGAATGAATGAATGAATGAATGAATGAATGAATGAATAAATAAATAAATAAATAAATAAATAAATAAATAAATAAAAGAATCCCCCACCCACCCCAACGCAAGGATTAAACCCTCCCAAACCCCCCCCCACACACACACACACTCACACACACCCAAAAACTACAAAAACTCACCTACAGGGAACAACCGAAAAAAGACGTCTTCCCTGCACGAACGCCTCCTCCGCACTGAACGTTAGTGAATGTAGTCCACCAGAGGGTGCTATTTTTAGTTAACTAAAAATATTAACTAAAAATAGCACTCTCTGCTGGACTACATTCACACACACACACACACACACACACACACACACACAAGCTCGGTCGCACGCACACACACACAACACTCCTGCCATAATTAAAAAAATTAATGTGTGAGTTGGTGGTTGGAGTGGTTTTTTTTCCTAAGAGTGGTGGTTGTTCAAAACCAAAACCACCCTAAACCACCAACGCACACATGAAAAATGCCCAGCAAGGCTGGGCAAACTATGCTAGTAAGAACATAAGAACAGCCTTGCTGGAACAGGCCACAGCCCACCCAGTCCAACATTCTGTCTCACACACTGGCTCACCATTTGCTTCAGGGTATTCCCAAGCAGATGCCTTCACCTGCTTAGGATTCTCTAGAAATGGCATTGAGAGATATCCTGCCTATCTAACAAACCCGGAGGTTGTTAATACTAGTACAGTACTACAGTAATACTATGTTAATACTAGTACAGTAATACTCCGGATAACGACAAAACTTGGTTCCACAAGTCGTGTAGTTATCTGGTTTTTAGCGTTATCTGGTGCATGCATTGGATAATGCTAAAAAAATGCCGGCTGCCTCTGGTAGGGTCAGGGGACCCAATCCACGCTGTTTCAGACATCCTGTGACCTTTCCAGGCTCTGCTGCAAGTCAAAACGCTGGAAGGGAAAAATGACACTCCTTGCTCGGCTGCTAGTTTTACCTTGCAGCAGCGCCCGGAAAGGTCAGAAGACATCAGAAACACCCTTCCAGAGGTGTCAGCCCACCCCCACAAAAAGGACAGTGTGATCTCCTACCTTTTCACACTATTTGGGGCTGAAAAATTGTCATCTTTGGGTGCATTTTTTGGCTCTTTGCCTCCCCAGCAGAGAACAAAATGGTGGCCGCAACTATTTTCAGCTGTTGTGCAGCCCAGGGATCTCCCAGTAAAGCGGGAACAGCACAGAAAGGTTCCTCCCACCCCCTGACACTGCTGGGGAGGCGGAGAGCCTGAAAAATGCACCTGAAGATGGCGATTTTTTCGACCCCAAACAGCATGAAAAGGTAGGAGATCAAACACAATGGACCGGATAACGACAAAATGACACTATCTGGAGCAAATATTTTCTAAAAATTTGCTGTCACTATCCGGTGCTGTCATTATCTAGAGTTCCACTGTACCTTGAATTGGGCAAAGAAGCATTGCAGCTAACGCAGCTGGGCCAGGGTCAGAGAGATAGGGTCAAATCTATGTATCACTGACACCAGCTGAGCAGCTGCATTTTGTATCTGCTGCAGCTTCTGTAACATCTTTAGAGGCCGCCCCACATAGAATGTATTACAAAAATTGATTCTTGAGATTACTAATGCATGAGTGTTATGTATGCATGTACAATGTTTCTTTAAATATATGAATGTAACCAGTCCACAATCACAATGTATCTCAGCTGTTAAGGAACGCGAGCAAGCCGCCCATAGAGGGCAGCTGCGAGCGTTCAGCCTCACATGGTCCACATTCCCCAAATCACGAACAGCCGCGGGAGATTCCCCGCATGACAAAGGACTACAGAAAACAACTACAAGAAGAGAGGCGTGACCTGGGCGAGGCCACGCCGGTAGCAGCCAATGAGCTACCGTGCAACAAGATTCAAATGTATTATGTACTGTATATAATGAGATGTACCTCCGCCATTACCACATGTTCATACTGACCATCAATGAATAAACCTGTGTTAGTCCTTCCTGCGACTCCTTCTTTGTCTCCCGTGCAAGACACTAAATTGGCGACGAGGATGGGATCGATGGCGAATCCCAAAGTCAAGCCGTACCAGTTCGATGTCAGCGAACCCAAGCAGTGGGAGCTCTACGAGTGCCAGTTTCGGCACATGATGGAAGCCGCCGGCGTCGACGACGACGCAAAGATGCGCTCGCACTTCCTGTCCCAGGGACCGCGATGCGGATCCTGATGACCCTCGTGGCCCCTCGGAAGGTGGACGAAGTGCCCATCGACCGCATTTTGGAGAAGCTTCGTGAGCATTTCCAACCGCCGGTCTCAATCTTCCCAGCCCGGGTCGCGTTCCACCGGCGAGACCAGCGCCCAGGTGAATCCGTGTCCGCCTACGCGGCGGCTCTCCGGCTGGCGGCGGTGCACTGCCAATGGGACGACCTGGACCAGGCCCTCCAAGACCGCATGTTGTGCGGTTTGAAGGACGAGGAGCTGCAGAGGCGCCTGATGACCCGCGACCACCGCCTCACGTTCAACGAGGTACTGCGGGAAGCCCAAGCAGCCGAGGAGGCCAGGAGCGGGGTCAGGCTGTTTAAGTCCCGAGGGACCGCGTCCGAGAGGGCCAAGTCACCAGTGCAAGCGGCCCGGCGGACACCAGCGAAGACGGCCTGGCGGGCCCCCAAGCAATGTCCGAGGAGTCGTCCACAACGACAGACCCCTGTTCCAGCGAGGACGATGACGTCCAGCGGATAAGGAAACGCGGGGAGAAGCGCGAGACCCGCGACAGGCAAGACCGCCGTTGCGACGGTTGTGGGGCGCCCCACGACCACATGAGGTGCCCGTTTCGCAAGGCCGAGTGCCACAACTGCGGCTGGAAAGGGCACATCGCCAGAGTTTGCAGGCGAGGACGGACCGAGGACAAAAGCGGCCCAAGTCACCCCCGGGGACACCAGCGGAAGGCGACCAGCACCAGGAAGGTCTCAACCGGCTTCAACGAGGAAGGCGTCAACCGCGTGGGACTGGAGCACCGACGTTTTTTCGTTGAGGTACAGTTACAGGGGCTCCCAGTGAGAATGGAGATAGACTCGGGGTCGTCCTATTCTATCCTTTCCCAGAGAGAGTATATGCGCATTCCCACAGAGGCGCAGCCCAAACTGCGGGCCTTAAGGTCAAACCTGCGGGACGTGCAGGGAAATGGGATCCCAGTGTTGGGGGTGGGAAAGTTCAAAGTAAAATTCAAGAACTATTCCGAGAGACTGCCCCTAGTCGTCCTCAAGGGGGGGAGATGCTGCCTTCTGGGAACACAGTGGTTTGCTCCCCTGGGGATCGAACTGTCCGGCATTAACGCCATCGAGACTGACCCAATGCGGGACGTGTGCAATGCGCACCCGGACGTTTTCAAAAAGGGGCTCGGGACGTATAGGGGGCCCCCAGTCTCCTTCGAACTGGACCCAGAGATCCGGCCCATCCGCCTCAAGCCAAGGAGAGTGCCATTCGCCTTAAAGGACAAGATCGAGGCGGAACTGGACAAACTGGTGGGGCAGGGGATTTTGGTTCCAGTTGACTCGGTGGAATGGGAAACGCTGATTGTAACGGCCCTCAAATCAAACGGGGAGGTCAGGATTTGTGCGGATTATAAATGTACGATTAATAAGGCCATTAGGCCAAATGCATATCCGGTACCTGTGGTCAGCCATCTACTGGCCACGTTACACGGGGGGAGGTGTTTCGCCAAGCTAGACTTAGCACAGGCATATCAGCAGCTCTCGGTAACCCCAGCTGCTGCCGCCGCACAGACGATCGTAACCCACAAAGGGGCCTTTAAGGTGACGCACCTCCAGTTTGGTGTGAATTCGGCCCCCGGGATTTTCCAAGCCCTCGTGGAACGCCTATTAAAGGGACTCCCAGGTGTTCTCCCTACTTCGACGATGTCCTGATAACAGCGGGGAGCGAGGCTGAGCTAGCTAGGAGGTTAGATGGGGTCCTCTCAGTTTTCGAAAAAGCGGGGCTTCGCCTAAGGAAAGACAAATGCGTGTTTTTCGCAAGAGAGGTCGAGTTCCTCGGGTTTAAGGTAACCCCAGAGGGAATTCGCCCCTCGGAGTCCAAGGTTGCGGCCGTAAAGAATGCCCCTCGCCCCACCGCAAAGCCAGAGTTGCAGTCCTTCCTAGGGCTCCTCAATTTTTATCACTCATTCCTGCCAAGGAAGGCATCGGTCGCGGAGCCACTGCATGCCCTTCTTAAAAAGGACGCGGCTTGGCGGTGGGGGGACAGGCAGGAGAAAGCATTTGGAGAGCTTAAGTCACTCCTTTCCTAGAATGCTGTCCTGACTCACTTCGACCCAAGGAAGCCAGTAGTTCTAGTATGTGATGCGTCCCCGGTGGGGGTGGGGGTGGTTCTGTGCCACGTGCTAGAGAGCGGGCGGGAGGCCCCGGTGGTGTACTATTCAAGGTCCCTTTCAAAGGCTGAGCGCAATTACGCGCAAACGGATAGGGAGGCCCTGGCCATAATCGCGGGAACGGAAAAGTTCCATGACTTTTTGTATGGCCGCGAGTTTACGGTGGTGACCGATCACAAGCCGCTTCTGGGGATCTTCACTACCGGCAAACCGACCCCCCAAATTTTATCCCCCAGGATGCTGCGTTGGGCTATATTCCTCAACGCTTACCAGTACGAGCTAATTTACCGCCCAGGGAAGGAGATCTCCCATGCAGACGCACTGTCCCGATCCCCTCTCCCTAGCCTAGGAGACCCCACATGCGAGGTGGAGCAGGACCACCAAGTCCTGCTGATCGAGGCCCTCGACTCACCCCCCATTGATCCGGCCGACCTCGCCAAGGCGACGGCGGCCGACAAGACCCTAGCCCAAGTCAGCTCCTGGGTTAGAAAAGGGTGGCCCACTACTCCCCCAGGTGAGGAATTCCAGCCGTTTTGCAGACGCAGAGTGGAGCTCTCCCTGGAAAGGGGCTGCTTACTCTGGGGACAGGGGGTAGTCATTCCCGAAAAGTTGAGGGCCAGGGTGCTAAAGCTACTGCACACCAGTCACCCGGGAATCGTGCGCTCCAAGGCCCTAGCCAGGAGTTTCGTTTGGTGGCCCAAGATAGACGCAGATATAGAACGGTTAGTGGGCACGTGTGAGAGCTGCCAGAGCTCTCGGCCCGAGGAATCCAAGCTACCCCACAGGGAATGGGACACGGCCCGCGGGCCATGGTCCAGGATTCATGTCAACTTCGCTGGCCCCTTCCGTGGGGCCACGTTCCTACTGGTAGTCGACTCCTACTCCAAGTGGTTGGAGGTAATCCCTATGAGCAGCACCTCCTCCGCAGCAACCATTAGGCAGTTGTGCAAGCTTTTTGCCTGCTTCGGCCTGCCAGACGTTCTCGTGAGCGATAACGCGAGTACCTTCACGTCTGCAGAGTTCAAAACGTTCATGGAAAGGAACGCAATCAGGCACATCACAGCTGCCCCGTTCCACCCCGCCACAAACGGTCAGGTAGAGCGCCAAGTGCGCACTACAAAAGACGCACTGCGGCGCATGGGTCCCGGCGAGTTGAACCTGCACCTGTGCCAGTTCCTCATCTGCTACAGGACAACCCCCTTAGCCTCAGGTTTTTCCCCAGCCGAACTCCTCATGAGGAGGCGTCCGGTAACACTTTTTGACCGGATGGATCCGTCCAGGGTGGAGGATGAAGGGAGGAATATAAGCATGGGGGGAGGGAGCTCCAAAAGTTTTGTGATAGGGGACCCGGTTCACTGCAGAAACTACGCGGCCTCGGGACCAGCGTGGGTACCGGGCACAATTGTGGAGCAAACGGGGCCGGTATCCTACAGGGTCGAAACCAGTTCAGGTCTACTTTGGAAAAGGCACGCCGACCAACTCAGAAGGCGAGTCACAGGGCTCGTTCCCAGTTCTCTCTAACAATCTATCTAGATTTCTTGTGATGTCTGCAACTTTTGCACCTGGCAGGCAAGTCACCATACGGTTATCATGTGCATCACAAATCCATTTCTCTGTATTTCTAATTATTGAATCGCCTAGTACAAGGAGCCTCTCTCCTGCAATCTGTTCATCTACATGCACCTCATCAACCATATTAAGGGAGAGAACCTCAGTTTGTTCCTGTTGTTCATCTTCCTGGATCTCATCAAGTATGATGAAGGAGAGATCATCAGGTGGAACCAGTTGTTCCTCTGTGTGTTCCTCATCAGGTGTGATAGAGGCATGGAGGTTGTTTACAAAAACAATAACAGAGGCCCAATTGGAATGCATACCCAAAAGGAAAAAGGGCACTGCCAGGTCCAAGAGGACTCTGATGTGGCTTACAGGAGCTGTTCGGGAAGTGATCAAGAGCAAGAAAAGCTCATTTAGAAGATGGAAGGCTTGTCCGAATGAGGACAGCAGGCAGAAACATAAATTCTGGCAGAACAAATGCAAGGCAACAATCAGGAAAGCAAAGCAAGACTTTGAGGAGCGTATAGCTAAAAATACTCAGAGAAATAACAAGGACTTCTTTAAGTACATTAGAAGTAAGAACCCAACTAGGAAGGCCATTGGACCATTAGATGACAATGGAAGGCAAGGGGTTATTAAAGAGGAAACAGAGATTGCAGAGAGACTCAATGAATTCTTTGCTTCAGTATTCACTGAAGAAGACAGAGACCACATGCCCAAAACAGAGCCTATCTTCGTAGGGAGGGAAAGCGAAGAATTAAGCAAGATAGAAATAACCAGGGAGGAGGTCCTTGCATGTCTTGTTAAGCTAAACACTAACAAATCACCAGGACCAGATGGCATCCATCCACGAGTTCTCAGGGAACTTAAAGACGAAATTGCTGATCTCCTAGCCAAAATATATAATCTTTCCCTCAAATCAGGCTTTGTGCCTGATGACTGGAAGATAGCGAATGTAACACCAATTTTCAAAAAAGGATCCAGGGGTGATCCAGGAAATTACCAACCTGTCAGTTTGACATGTGTCCCAGGTAAAGTGATGGAAACCATCCTAAAAGATAGAATTAATAGGTACATAGAAGAGAAGGCGCTGCTAAAGGAGAGCCAACATGGCTTTTGCAAGGGCAAATCATGCCTCACTAATCTGTTGGAAATTTTTGAGTGTGTCAACAAGCATGTGGATAAGGGGGATCCAGTTGACATTGTTTATCTGGTCTTTCAGAAGGCTTTTGACAAGGTCCCACACCAAAGGCTCTTGAATAAACTTACCAGTCATGGAATAAAGGGACAGGTCTTGTCCTGGATCAGCAACTGGCTAAGGGACAGGAAACAGAGGGTAGCACTAAATGGACACTTCTCCAAGTGGAGGGAAGTAAAGAGTGGGGTCCCCCAAGGTTCAGTACTGGGACCCCTGCTTTTCAACCTCTTCATAAATGATCTAGAGGTAGGAGTAAAAAGCAAGGTAGCCAAATTTGCTGACGACACTAAATTATATAGGGTAGTGAAAACTGAGAGAGATTGTGAAGAGCTCCAGAGGGATCTCTTGACACTGGGGGAGTGGGCAAAACAGTGGCAAATGAGCTTCAACATCAGTAAGTGCAGAGTGATGCATGTTGGGGCAAAAAACCCCAATTACATTTATAAACTGATGGGGTCTGAACTCTCTGCGACAAACCAGGAAAGGGACCTTGGTGTCCTGGTGGACAGCTCAATGAAGATGTCAACCCAGTGTGCCTCAGCAGTGAAAAAAGCAAACTCAATGTTAGGGAACATTAGGAAGGGTATAGAAAATAAGTCAGCAAGTGTCATTTTGCCTCTTTATAAATCTATGGTGAGGCCCCATCTGGAATATTGTGTACAGTTCTGGTCGCCATACCTCCAGAAGGATATTATGGAGTTGGAGAAAGTACAGAGGAGGGCAACCAGAATGATTAGGGGACTGGAACACCTTCCTTACCATCTGAGGCTGCAACGGTTGGGCCTTTTCACTCTTGAACGACGGCGTCTAAGAGGTGACCTGATTGAAGTTTATAAAATCATGCACGGTGTGGACAAAGTAGATAAGGAAAAACTGTTTTCCCTATCGCACAACACTAGAACTAGGGGACACTCCATGAAACTTTTGGGTACTAGTTCTCAAACAAATAAGAGAAAGTACTTTTTCACCCAGAGGATTACTGGTCTATGGAACTCCCTGCCAGAAGAAGTGGTGACAGCTGTCAGACTTGACAGCTTTAAGAAAGGATTAGACAAGTTCATGGAGGACAAGTGTATCAATGGCTATAATTATGGCTACCTAAGGACAACCTCCGGGTTGGAGAGATAGGCAGGATATCTCTCAATGCCATTTCCAGGGAATCCTAAGCAGGTGAAGGCATCTCCTTGGGAATACCCTGAAGGAAATGGTGAGCCACTGTGTGAGACAGAATGCTGGACTGGATGGGCTGTGGCCTGTTCCAGCAAGGCTGTTCTTATGTTCTTATGTTCTTAAAGGAAGCTGTAGAACAGTGATTCCAAATCTTTTTTATTTTTTTGCCATGCTCCACCTAAGCATCTCTAAAATCCTGAGGCTCCCACCCTGTGACATATAATTCTTACTAGCATTTTTGTGCCCGGCAAGCCAGACAGTTTTTATTTGTGTTTTTTCATTTGGGGGGTGATTTTGGGGGGATACACAATGCAAACATACACACAACACAACTACACACACACACACAACCCCACACACATGCACAATCACACACACACATGCACAACCACACACAACACAACCACACACAGACCACAACCACACACACAACCCCACTCACACACAATGTACACACGCACACACAATACACACACTGCATGCAACACAACCAAACACACATTCAATACACACACATACACAACACAACTACACCCATAACACAAGCACACCCACAACACACACTCATTACACACCCACACAACACAATCACACCCACAACACAATCACACCCACAACACAATCACACCCACAACACAATCACACATATATGCCGTAGCTCCGCGGGGAGAGGAGGGCCTCCCACTCCTCCCCCCTGAAGCCTTGACGACACACACACACACTTGCTGAAGCTGTGAGGGGGGAGGGGCTTTCCCTCTCTTCCCTGCACAGCCTGGGTGAAGAGCCGAGGACTTCCAGGAACAGAAGGGAAGGCGTTGCTGGGAGGCAAGCATCAGTTATGTGGGTTGAGGGACAGGGACTGGGGGCGGCAAGGAGGAGGGGCTGGTGGGTGGCATGCTTTCTGGGCCCTTCCCCCCTCAGTCCCTCCAACTTACCTTTTGCATACGGGGGTGGGTGCTTTTCCTTCCAGTGGCCTGGCCAGTGAGGCCGGACTGCGGGAACCCCAGCGGTGCTTCAGGCAGCGGTGGGGGGTCTTTTCCTTCTCGTGGCCTGGCCTCACTGGCTGGGTCATGGGAACCCCAGCGGAGCTTCAGGCTGCAGCGAGGGGGTTGTTTCCTTCCTGCAGCCTGGCCCATTCTTTTCCCCCACCCCACTTAGCTTTCCTTCAGGAGACAAAGTGTCAACTGGAGGGAAATTGTGTTGGCGGTTTTTTTAAGTTGGCATGCTACACGTTCCTGGCCCCCTCTGCGCTCACGTCCCTCAGCCTGATTGGCTGAGGGGTTGCTCAGTGCAGAGGACTCTGGGACTCATAGTTGTTGTTTTTTGGTCACACCACTGGCGACCTCCAGACCCTTGCGGCGATGGTGAGGCAGGGGTAAAGGTAAGTGCAGGCGGCTCGGTTAGGGATGGTTGGGCCGGGTGCGGGAGCCTTTGTTACATTCCAACGGTTAACGTCCTTCCTTATAGGTAAAGATGACTGTATTTAAAAAGTGAACTCCTATTCATGTGGAGGAAGCCTAAAAGGACATTCACTGTTAATAACCCATTCTTGAATTGCCCCTTTTAAAAATCAAATTGCTCCCCTGTGTGTGTGGGTGCCCAACATTGGGAACCATGGCTCTAGAGAAAGAACCAGACCTTCCTCCACCAACACAAGGTATATGCCTTTTTTCACTTGTGCTCGATATGTCTTAATAGTAGTAGCAGCTTCCTCTAAAAATAATAATACATCAATTCTCCAGCACCCAATAATTCTGTAGAATGATCTGGATGGTGTCACAACAGCCTGAACACATGCACATGTGCATGTATATTTGCCCATCCACCCATTCATCTGACTCACATCTGAAATCTGCCTCTTCGGTTCTGTGCAAACTTTATGCCACTTTTCCTGAATCAGTATATAAAGATCAAATAGTTCCTAAATTCATGAAGACAACGGAGTTGATTACATGCACCAATTTTATGGGGAGGCATTTTAAGGCAATAGTTTTCAGTCTCATCAACGTGCTGTAGATTGAAAACTTCATAAAAAACAACAGTACTGTTGACAGAGTATCCTTGAGTATTTGTCCTTTAATTATGGCGTATAAGAGAAGGAATTTTAATTTTATCTCTTCTACTTGTTGTGCATCCCATATATACCTCTTCTCTTTGCAGGCGCACCCCCCCAATAACGGACACAGACAACATTGAAAGTGGATAACAGCAAAGGGCCACATTTATTGATTCAATGCCCTAGTCCGAATTATAAATTTGTATTGGTAAAACGACCAATCATAATTCCTAAGGCAAGCAGGCCGAAGTAACACTGGTAAGGTACCACCCCAAAATTGCCAACGGCAATTGGTTACAATGTATCAATTTGTATCAATTTGTTTGTCAACAACAAACAAATTGTTGACCGTAGTCAATAACTAACTCATGACCCCACCCTCTGACGCGTATCCGTGAAATCACAGGGGTGATGCATGCTGGTTAGCAATCATCATCACCCCATCGCCTGGTTCGTCGTTGACCGGACAACGTTTAACTAATTTATTCCTGTCTAGTGTTGTCCAGTCAACTGCGAACCTGCCGGATACTTGTGGGTCATACTGTTTACCTTACCAGTGCTACCCGCCCATGTGACCAAAGTCAACAGTAGTAATGGAGAAAGACCCCTATATCAAACCATAGCCACAGTGTGGGGTGGGCAAAAAAGCCAGGACCCGAAGCCAATATGGGTCCCAACCAAAAATTCCCACCCGGCCCCGAAGCGACCATAATCACACTGTTAACTAGGGAGGGGGTGGAGGGGAAAAACTTCTCCGCTCCGTCGCTGAGGCAAAATGGCAGCACGGCTGCCTCGTGGCCACCCCTTTTATCAAGGCGGTGGCCACGCCCCTAACTACCCGGATTCTCTGTCCTGTGGGGGGGGGCCCGCAAAGGGCGCGGCGGCCATTTTGGCGCCGCGCTTGCATTGCAGGCGCACCCCCCCAATAACGGACACAGACAACATTGAAAGTGGATAACAGCAAAGGGCCACATTTATTGATTCAATGCCCTAGTCCGAATTATAAATTTGTATTGGTAAAACGACCAATCATAATTCCTAAGGCAAGCAGGCCGAAGTAACACTGGTAAGGTACCACCCCAAAATTGCCAACGGCAATTGGTTACAATGTATCAATTTGTATCAATTTGTTTGTCAACAACAAACAAATTGTTGACCGTAGTCAATAACTAACTCATGACCCCACCCTCTGACGCGTATCCGTGAAATCACAGGGGTGATGCATGCTGGTTAGCAATCATCATCACCCCATCGCCTGGTTCGTCGTTGACCGGACAACGTTTAACTAATTTATTCCTGTCTAGTGTTGTCCAGTCAACTGCGAACCTGCCGGATACTTGTGGGTCATACTGTTTACCTTACCAGTGCTACCCGCCACACGGAGGGGCTTCACAGAAGACCTGACGCCCCCCCCCAGACCGTCAGCTCGGTCAACAGGCCTGCTCGCCAGTCACCCAACAGGAGGTCCATACCTCCTCGCGACAGATGGACCCCATCCCCTGCATAGAGGTCATAATTTTGCAAACTAATATCGGGGTGATGACTAACCCGCCCCCAAGCCCTGGTGGTAAGAAACCGCGCCACCGCCTTGTTGACCGCGCGCCTCGCGCGGTCAAGCGCAAGGAGGTTAACGCCCCCTCTGTAAGAGTGGCGCGGAACAATGTCCGACCAAACCAGGGTTGTGGCAGGCCAGACATAGTGCAAGTAGGCGAGTTCCTCGCAAATCGCGTGCTTGAGCGATAAGCCGGTGACCTGGCCCAAATCATTGCCCCCCAGGTGGATAATTAGAATGTCAGGCGGGTCAGCCCCCAGGCCAGAAAAAAGGAAAGGCCTCAGCTCCTGCCATAACATCCCAGGCTTACCATGCCATGCGAGACTGGCGTGGTCACCCAGTCCCAGTCGGGGTCCCCACTCTGTCGCCGCAGCGTAACGCGCTGCCCTGTGCACATAGCTGTGGCCCACCAGCCATACTGTCACCGGTGTAATACGACACCCAGGGTCTGCAATAAAATTGAGAAAAAAGGAAGGTAAGGTGACTGAATTGGTACTCATGGCGGGAGTGGGCGCACATAAAACTGAAAACACTGTGAGCCCCACCTCCCCATGCTGCGTATGTCAGCCCCCGAGTACCCAAAAGCAGCTGCTGTAGAGGCTGCACCAATACGGAACGAATGTGTGCCATAACGGGCACCTGAAAAACCCACCCTGGTGAGGGCTATGGCTGTCACCTTCCAAAACTGAAATTTAGTAAGGGGAGACCCATCTTGGTGACAGAAAAACGGGCCGTGGTGCCAGCCACGCAGTGCCAGGTACTCCTGTAGGGCACCAACCGGACAGATGTCTGCCAAAGAACACCGTAGCAGTCTTACTCCACTGCCTACGCCGTGCTGATCTGTTTTTGAGGAGCGAATCCTCAACTGGGCCCAGTCTTTGGCAACGTATACATCTCCGAGTTCCAGTGCCCTACCACTTGCATCCGCCTTAGACAGCATCACGAGTTCGCTGACGCGGAGCGCTCCAAAAAATGCCACCGTTGTGGCTGCATGAAAAAGGGCTGCCTCATAATGATCAAAACAGAGGCCTGGCCAGCCCCGGGCCAACTGGGTAAGAACCCCTGGGGAAATAGGGTGCCGGTCGTCCGGGCAACGCCCGCGCTCGCGCACCCACCCCTCCAAAACGTGTCTCACGCGGAAGTCAGAGGTGGTATCCACATGACCCCCTACTTTGGCCATAAAAGCCAACGCCGAGAGCTTGGATGCTATGGTGCGAGGTGCAAGGCCCTGTGCATGGAGGTGGACCATGAACCGCAGTACATGGTCCACCGGAATAGGCCAGGTCTCTGGCAAGTGAAATTGAGTGGCAAAAACCCTATATGAACTGAGTGCTTGTTGATACGCCTTACGCGTGCGTGGCGCTAGTGAAAGGCCAATCGCCCGGTTCACCTCTCCTTGCCAATAGTCCACATCTCGTCCGGGAGTGGCGAGGGAAATTCCTCCGCATCCGGGGCCAAGGCGCGGAACCGGGAGATCTGCAGGCGGGACAAAGCATCAGCAATATCATTATTAACCCCTGGGACATGCCTGGCCCTGAACAAGACATTGAGGCGCAGGCAGCGCAGCACAAAATGGCGCACTAGATCCATAACCCTGGGCGATTTAGAAGTCTGTGCATTGACAATGTGTACCACAGCAGCATTGTCGCACCAAAAATGCACTACCGAATTAGCCCACTGTTCGCCCCATAGCATCAAAGCCCCCAGAATGGGAAAAAATTCCAGGTATGTGAGATCCCGCAGGCGACCTGTGCCTGCCCATGCCGGTGGCCACCCACCATAGGCCCACTTCCCATTGAAGTACATCCCATAACCCAGGGATCCTGAGGCATCAGACTGGATCTGGAAATTGGGGGAAGCCAGGAGGTCCGACCTCCAAAATGAGACCCCGTTAAACTCCCTCAGGAATTGCAACCAGACGAACATGTCTGCCCTGATACCCCGGGTGAGCCTAACTCTGTGGTGGGGCCTGGATAACCCTGCCATGGCGTCGCATAAGCGCCGGGCAAAAGCCCTGCCCGGTGCGACCACCCTGCAGGCAAAATTAAGGTGCCCATGTAGCACCTGGAGTTCCCTCAGGGATGCCTTACGCTTGGCCAGCAATTCCGAGATAAGGGTCACTATCCTGGACACCTTATCGCCCGGCAACCTAGAAGCCTGCTCTACTGTGTCAATCTCAACCCCCAGGAACACTAACTTGGTCGATGGGCCCTCGGTCTTTTCGGGCGCTAAAGGGACACCAAGTTCCTGCATTAGCGTCTGAAATGTATTGAGGAGACGTGCACACGTGTCCCAGCCCCGTTCACCCCCGAATAAAAAGTCATCCAGGTAATGGGCTACAGACCGGGACCCTGACCTGCGGACAAAAGCCCACTCTAGGAAAGTACTAAAACGCTCGAAGGCCGAGCATGATATGGAGCAGCCAAAAGGCATGGCCTTATCAAAATAATATTCCCCTTTAAATTTAAAACCCAGCAATTCAAAGTCACCCGGGTGCACTGGCAAGAGGCGAAAAGCTGACTTAATGTCGCACTTGGCCAGCAAGGCACCCGGGCCACACGAGCGCACCATGCGCAGCGCATGGTCGAACGATGTATACCTGACCGAACAAAGGTCATCAGGTATAGCATCGTTGACCGATCTGCCGGCTGGGTAGGACAAATGATGAATAAGGCGAAACTCCCCTAGGGACTTTTTGGGAACCAAACCCAATGGTGAAACCTTAAGGTTGGGAAAAGGGGGTGCGGGAAAAGGCCCAGCGACCCTGCCCGCGTCTAATTCCTTTTTAATGCTGGCCGCAGCCACATCCTCCCTTCCTCTGAGGGATAACAGGTTGGGAGCATCCTGAGGGGATCTATCACCCATAAAAGGGATACGAAATCCCTGCTTAAAACCTTGAATGAGATACTCTCTGTCCTCCCCCTTCGGGTACGATGCGAGCCATCGCTCCAGCATGTCCACCTTAATTGGGGAGGGGGCCTTTTGGAGAACTAGTTCCCTCCGTGGCAGCCTTGCCAGCCCACTGTCCACCCCTCCCTCTGCCTCGCGCCCCCCCAGGCTTGGGACAAGCCGAGGCTGCGTGGGGACCAGAACACGTGGGACACTCATGCTTATACCTGCAGTTCTTTCGATTGCAGGAACCATTTGATGAGAAAGTCCAGCACAGCAGGCGGGCTGGAACCCCCTGCCCCGCCGGTTGGCGGGTAACCTGCGCTGGAGCTGCTCGCTGGACCGCATGTCCACAATGGTATCTATCCCCCGGGGCAGGGCGTGTGGGTGTCATATACAAGAGCCACAGTCTCTGGCAGGGCTCATCCCATCTCATCTCGGGATGGAGGGGAATCCTCATACGGAATTCCTCATCATATGCTAGCCATGAGGGGCCCGGGAAATCTACCATCGCCCTATATATGTTGTCCAAATATTGGACCATGGGAATAGCTAGATCCGGCCGCGCCCTCAAATATACCGCCATATATATCAAATAAGCGGGGAGCCAGTTAGCCCAGGTACGCGGCGGCTTGCGGCGGCGTGCCTGCTCCTTGTCCTTCTCATCCTGACCCTCCCTTTCTTCCTTGGTGGGCTCTCTGTTCAGGAGTGAGAAGATATCTACATACTCCCCCCTCCAAATCTTTTCTCTGGTAGCCTGTGCCAAGTGATCGCCCAGTGGCAAGGAATACCCTGCCGTCGGCAAAGCCGAAAAGGGGACAACAGGCCTGGTAAAGGGAGCCGGAGCTAACCCTGCCACCCCCAAGACATTGCCAGCAGTGTAAGAGCCTAGGCCCACCCCCGTGGGCATGGTGGCAGTCGTTGTCGCCGGGTGGGGCACCAGAGGGGTAGTCCCCGCACCGCCCGAGCGAGGCCAAGGCCACTGAAAGACCCCCCCTGTATTGGGAATATGTGTAGATGTACTCGTTTGCACCGTATACTCACATGCTGCACCCCCGTGGGCCGCCCCCACCGGGGTTTCTGGCCCACCGGGGGCGTCGGAGCTCACGACCGATGTAGAGCTCATCACCGGGGCTTGACCCGCACCAGGTTGCTGGCTGGGGAGCTGCGAGGCAGTGGCCGTAGCCGCGCCACCCGCCTGCAGCAGCTCAACCCTCCCCACCGGCCGTTGTCCTGCTGCCGTTAGCGCCTCCAAAGGTACCCCAAAAGGGGCACCTGCCTGACTGGCCCGGGCCAAAGACGCCTCGAGGGCCGCAATACGTGCCAGTAAGGAGTCCACATTAACCATGGGTAAAGAGCCGGCCGGCCCACCTGATCCTTGCGTGGGGACAGGTCCCTGAACCCCAGGGGCCGTATATTGCCATTGACTACCGCCGAAGCCCGGGAGGGCTGGTGGATTAACCTGCCAAGGCAGGGAGCCGGGCCACCCCCCAAGGCTAGAGGGCCCCGGGAGAGGCTGCGGCCCAACAGGAATAGGCCCAACCGATTGAGCAGGAGGATGAGCGGTGCCCACCGCTCGCGGGCCGCGGGCCGGAACTCCCTCCGCGCCCGCACTTTGATCGGGCCAAGGGGCGATAGCCCCCATGCCACCAGCCCCGGCCGGGGATGGCAAAGGTGGCTGCTGGGGAGGCGGCACCGCGGTCCTCCGACCCGGATTACGCCTCCGAACCACCCGAGCTGCATTCGCAGCAGCCTTCTTTTTGGAAGGCATCTCACCGCAGCAGAAAGGGAAGCTAGCTAGTAAACGGAACTAAAAGGCTTCCCGGTAGCACCAACGAGCGACGGAGACGCAGGGGAAAAACTTCTCCGCTCCGTCGCTGAGGCAAAATGGCAGCACGGCTGCCTCGTGGCCACCCCTTTTATCAAGGCGGTGGCCACGCCCCTAACTACCCGGATTCTCTGTCCTGTGGGGGGGGGCCCGCAAAGGGCGCGGCGGCCATTTTGGCGCCGCGCTTGCATTTTTATCATAATCATCCACATACTAAGGCAGAATTCTGTCAGCAGCTGCTACTTCATTTTATGTACAGGAAGGTGATATAAGGGCACTGAGAAACTTTAATTCAGGACACAAGAATGGTAATTTGCTCATTTTTGTTGTTGTTCCTTCTCCTCATCAAGTAGCCATGCTCTGCCTTGCATTCTTTATGTATACAGCTATGTTTGACCATGAGGCTTGAGCAGCTAGGCAGTAGTAAGCAAACACAGAATAAATGTTTAAAATGAAATGAAATATGGAAGCAAAATGCTCAATTCCCTAAATGAATGTTTGCTGCAAAGACAACTTTGCATTGTATCATTTATAATATTACTTACTGGCTGCGATGGAATGGGTCACAAGTAATTAAACATGGAGTCTCTTTGGTTTTTAAACTGTCTTAGAATGTAGCTTTGCTTCTTTGCACAGGCCTCATAATTCTTTCTGCTGCATGTATCAAGCAGATGGGCCTTGTAGAAGCTTCTCAAAGCTTCACAGGCCTATGTTTTGTCTTCTTCCCCAGGTCTGGAATGTCTGTTTACGTCAACATCCAGAGCCTGGGAACACCAGACAAATGTTATGGGAATCAGTGGTTGTTTATACAAACCCTGGGCTCTAATTGGCTGTATGCTATTTAGGAGGGATAAGCTCATGTATTTCCTATAGGCACATGTGTTTGAGTTCTAGTAGGAGTTCGAGTTGGGAATTTCTGGGTGCTACACCAGAGTCCCTAGTCCTACCCAACATGATTACCTAGATTAGTCAGGTTTTCCTTTTTGTTTCTGGGGGAAGGTCTGAGTGTGGATTTCCCTAACTATACTTTTTGATTAGTATTTTTGTATGCTGTAATTCTGTATCCTGAACCAATGGAAGACCTGTTATTTCTACAACATGCTTCGAGAACAATAAATATCTTTACTTCATCAACAATGCCTGTTCTTTGGGAGAGGGGTAAGACAAGAGGTAAGCCATAAGCCACATGCTACCACATTTAATACAATACTCTCCATAATACTTGCTGGGCTCTGCTAATACAGGTAAGCCCCAGGTTGTTGCAGGATATGCAGGACGGCATTTAGACCTCCTGGGCTCGTCGGGAGTCTTTGGGGAGGTTCCATAGGGCAGGTTGGTAAAAGTCGCTCGCCAGGAACGGGAGAGCATCAAAGGCAAGGACCAGGTTAAAGCCTATCTGTCACACTGCCGTCATGACAAATACCTCAAAAAGAGTTGCCTGAGATATTGTCCATCAAAATAAAATATGGCTAATAATTGGGAGGAAGCTTGGTAACCATATTGGTAACCATATTAAAAAGAAGACATGGCTATTGTATCTTCTGTAGTAATAAAAGGTACAGAAGAGCCCTCTCTCCCTTTTCATGTGTCTTAATGAGATCTTTTAATGAAAAGTAATGTTTTTCAGACAATGGTCAAAATTTCTATGCCAGCATCAATATAATTGGTGTATATTACAACAGTAAATTGCTATTAATTAGCAAGTTGCTGCTTGCATTCTTAATCGTGCAGCAAGTTGCACAACTGGTACCTGGCCAGGAATGCAAATGGTGACTTATTGATTGCTGGCACAATTTATGCAATTACACTTAGGTAAGGTAAAGATTTCCCTTGCTCGAAAGCCAGTCGTATCCGACTCTAGGGTGCAGTGCTCATCTCTGTTTCTAAGCTGAAGAGCCAGCACTGTCTGCTTCTGCAGACATTTTCGTGGTCATGTGGCAGGCATGACTAGACACCAGAGCACACGGAACGCTGTTACCTTCCCACCGAAGTGGTCCCTATTTATCTACTTGCAATTTCTTGCTTTCGAACTGCTAGGTTGGCAGGAGAACTGCTAGGTTGGAGACTGGCATAAAGTAATAATAGGATTATGGCCACTATTATGAAGTGAGTATATCAAGAAAAAATATAATAGCCCCTTGGCTTACCTTGGAGGTAAGATACATTTATACACATTATCTATTATACTTTTATATGGTTTGGTTTATTGTTTATGTTTAATTTATACTGTTACTGTAAAAAATAATAATTTGTTGTACGCCACCCAGAGTGGGAGAGTATCCCAGATGGGTGGGATATAAATGTAATATAAATAAATATATAAATTCATAAATATTAGCAAGATAAAGCAAGCTGTTCATTAGAGCTATATGGAATGCTATGAATTTTCAAACTCAAACAGCTTCTGCTTCTTTACTTAGTGATCCAAAAAAGGTATCACCTGCTCCTTCTACATTTGTTTCTTTCACATTCCTCTTGAGAACTTGTTTTTATGCTTTAGATCATTTGACTTGATTGGTTCCCTGGGGAATTAAAGCAACAGACTACAGTCTTGGCATAATTGATGTATGTATTTTGAAATTCCCCATTCACATTTTAAATATTTCTTTATGCCATATGTTTGGAAAATAACACTGAGAACATTGATTACAAAACGTACAGAGGTAAATTCCTGGTATTTTGTCCATACTGTAAACTGTTACAACAGCTAAACTAGGCAGATGTCAACCCCTTTTATTTATTCATGCTCCAATGCATATTGATTACCATGTCCCATAAACATTTATCAAAACTTGAAAATAGCATGTTAGCATTAACATGGTAATAACAACAATCATTATTTATGCATTAAATGGGAGGACTGCACAGAGCTTTCATAATATAAGCATTGTTACCATTTTTTAAAAAAATGTATTTTTTTTTAAAAAAATATCTTTACATGTCTTAGTGAGCTTGCCCTATAATTTAATGCAGAAGTAATGGTTCTAAATAGGACTTGATATGAATAACTAAAACTTGGTGGGATAACTCCCGTAACTGGAATACAGCAACTGAAAGAGATAAATTGTTCAAAAAGAACCAGAAGAATAGAAAGGGAACTGGAGTAGCTGTATGTCAAAACACAAATCCCTGTAAAAGACATACACAAGGTTGAGCTTAGTTGTCTCATTGAGAGCATCTGCAGTAATATAATTTGGGTGAAAAACAGGAGGATTGTGGTAGTTGGAGTCTACTGCCGACTGCCCAATCAAAAAGATGTGAATGGAACTTTTAAAGAACAAATTGCAAGGATGTAAAAGATACATAATGTAGAGATAATGGGAGATTTCATTCATGCATCTATGCATTTATAGGTCACCTTTTACCCAATGGGAGGCTCAAGGTGACTCACAATATTAATTATATTAATTAATTATCCTGATATTTGTTTGGCGATAAATCTGGCCAAATCTGGCCCTTCCAATAAATTCCTGGCTTGTGTGGCTAATAATTTATATGCAGGACTTTAGGAAAGCCAAATTTAATAAATCAGAAAAGCAATAAAGTCCTATGGCAGAAGAATCCAACAGGCAAAGGAGTCCAAGATGGGTGGGCGTTTTTAAAAAAGGAAATTCTGAAGACACAACTACAAATAATTCCAATAAGAAAAAATAAAAGGTGAAAGCAGTAAAAAAAAAAGACCAATGTGGCTTCACAGAAAGAGTGGAGCTAAAAACAAAAAAAGGTCAAGCTACAAAGGAAGAATATAGATGAGTAGCAAAGAATTGCAGGGATGATGTTTGGAAGGCAAACTGAGGTTAGCAAGAGATGCTAAAAGCAACAAAAAAGTCTTTTTTTCTCATATGTGCATAGCAAAGGACTCAGTAGCTCAACTACTCAATGGGGATGGGAAACTGATAACAGATAACAAAGAAAAGACAGAAGTTCTCAATTCCAACTTCTGCTTAGTCCTTTTCCAAAAGACAGCCTATTACCCTCCACTCAAATGTGAAGTGCAAAGAATGGGGGCAGGATTGTGGTTTAAGATTGATTTTTTAAAAATCAAGAAATGTCATATTACTTAGAATGAGCTCAGATCCATAGGGTCAGATGAACTGCATTCAAAGATAGTGAAGGAACTGTCTGAAAAGATCTCAGAACCACTGTCTCATTTTCATGAAATCATGGAGGAAGGGTGAAGTACCAGATGATTGGAGGAGAACTAATTCGTCCCTATCTTCAAAAACAGCAAAAAAAAGAGGTACCAGGGAATTGGAGATTAGTCAGACTCACATCAATCCCAACTTAAATTCTAGATTATAATGGGGTCACAAGGACTGCAGTGGCTCAAGTGGCTAAGACGCTGACTGGGAGCCGGAAGGTCAGCAGTTCGATTCCCGAATACTGCAGGATGGAATGAACTCCCGTCTTTGTCCCAGCACCTGCCAACCTAGCAGTTTGAAAGCAAGAAATTGCAAGTAAGATAAATAGGGACCACTTCGGTGGGAAGGTAAACAGCATTCCGTGTGCTCCGGTGTCTAGTCATGCCTGCCACATGACCACGGGAATGTCTGCAGAAGCAGACAGCGCTGGCTCTTCGGCGTTGAAACAGAGCTGAGCACTGAACCCTACAGTCGGATACGACTGGCTTTCGAGCAAGGGAAACCTTTAACCCTTATTGTGGTTACACTGCAAGCACCTTGAAAACAATGCAAAATAACTAGAAGGCAAACTGGATTTTTTCAGGAACAAATCCTGTCAGACTAAACATATCTCATTTTTCAATCAGATATCTTCCATAGTAGACAATGGAATGCTGGAAATGCATTGACTTCAACAAAGCCTTTAAGAAAGTGCCCCGTTGCATTCTGATTAGAAAGCTAACTGGATGTGGGCTGGATAGCGCAAGTTTCAGGTGGATGCACAGTTGGTTATAGAAACAAGGGAGTGCTTATCAATGGTTCCTTCTCAAACTGGGAAGGGGTAACAAGGGGGTACCACAAGGCTCAATCACTGGCCCAGCGTTCTTCCAAATTTTCATTAATGATTTGGATGAGGAAGTGCAGGGAATATATATCAATTTTGTGGGTAACACAAGAGTGGGTAGAATAGCTAATATCTTGGAAGGCAGAAACAAAATTTAGAAAGATTTTTTTAAGTTTGAATGCTGAGCAGAAAACCAGAGAATGAAATTTAGCAGAGATAAGTGCAAAATTCTATGCTCAGGGAGGGGGAGAATGCACAGTTACAAGATGGGAGATACTTGGCTCAGTAATACTACAAGTAAGAAGGATCTTGGAATAGGAGATCACAAGATGAATATGGTTCAACAGTTTGATGTGGCTGCAAAAAAAGGGCAAATGCTATTTTAGCCTGCATTAACAAATGTATAGTCTCCAAAACCTGTGAGGTACTATTTCCTCTCTATACAACACTAGTAAGACCACATCTACAACACTGTGTCCAATTCTAGACACTACACTTTAAAAAGAACACTAACAAACTGGAACAAGTTCAGAGGTGGACAACAAGGATGATCAGAGGACTGGAAACCAAACACTGTGAGGAAAGACTGAAGAAACTGGACATGTTTAGCCTTGAGAAGATGAGACTGAGAGGGGATATGATAGCACTTTTCAAATACTTGAAAGATAGTCATAAAGAGGAGGGGAAAGACCTTTTCTTGATCATCCCAGAGTGCAGGGCATATAATAACAGGCTCAAATTCCAGGAAGCCAGCTAATTAAAAAAGCTTCTAATCTGTTAGAACAGTATGACAATGGAACCAATTATCTCATGATATGGTGAGTGCTCCAACCCTAGAGTCAAAAAATTGGACAACTATCTCTCAGATCTGCTTTGATTTGGATTCCTGTGTTGAGCAGGGTGTTGGACTCAATAGGGCGCTTCCAATTTAATGGTTCAATCAAACCAGGAGGAGTGAGAACACTTGCTCAGCCCCCCCTGCAGCATAAAGGACTTCCCTGCATCTGCTGCCTCCTGCCTCTCTGGCTCCTTGAGCTTGCCTGTTCGGACGATTCAAAGGATCCACAGACGTCATTGTTGCTGACTTGCCTCTCCTTGGACTGCATGGGTTTGTTCATTTTTTCATGGAGACGTATAATGTTGTCATGGAATCCTGTATTAATATGTATTTTCTATATTGATATTTTTGCTGAATTTATATCTTGTATTTTGTAACTTTTGGAACATGTTGTAATGTCGCCCTGAGTCGGCCTGTGCTGAATAGGGTGGGGTATACATTAAAATTTAATTTAATTGAATTGAAATTGAATAATTCTAATACTTTCCAAACTCTGATATTTATCCAGCTTGAATGCTTTTTGTGGTTTTAGAAGTGGAATATTCTTTTCTCAGGCTAGCAACAAGCAAGCTGCCAATTACTGAACAATTACTAAGTCAGATAAAGTCCCCAAACATCAGTTACAGCTTTTATTGGCTCCATTTCCATTTGAACTATAACAATTGTTCTGTGATTATTAGGTCCCATCTGCTTTTGGGTAGGCCAAACACAATAGCTGCACTTCAGTTCTGAACTTTTCTCTGTTTACTTTTTAATCCCTGAGATACTAATAACTGTCATGGATTTCATAGCTGGGATGAATTTATTTTATTATTTACTGTGTTCATTTACAGTTTAATATGCCTATGTTATTGTTCTGCTTTCATTTTGCTAGTTTGTTTAACTTTGCTTAGCCTAAACGGGTCCATTTTGGAAGGCTACAGTACGCAGAAGCTGACTTCTGATCAATTAAAAGTGGCAGGTCAGGCCGTCCTCCGTTCACAGACAGCGAAGCTGAGAAAGTGTCTGTTCTCAGAATAATTACCTGGGAAGAGCACAGTTCTCAGATGAACCACCTGTTGGTAGACATGAGCCGTACGTCCTTTAGATGGGAACTTAGATTAGATGTTCTGGTCTCACACTGGACATCAAAAGAGTTGTCTATCACTCATGGTAACTCTGCATGCATTCTCACCGGAGAACTGTATAAATATTGAGGCTCTGAGCCCTGTAGTTATGAAGCTAAACAACTATCTTGATTTCATCTCAATATGCTGTCTGTTTGCCTCCAGATTGGATCCACATCCTGAACCCGTATGGGCGGCTTTTAGCCGCACTCCTTATTTTCAGACATGTATTGCTTTTTGAAACTCAACTTTTCTTTCTTAGAAAATGTATTTTTCCTAGAATAGCTTAGAGAGGTTTTTATTCTATATTTTGGAACTTTCTTTTTTATTCATTAAATCTTTAAACAGACTCATTTTGTCAAGAGCGGTTTTTCTAACTCTTTCCAGCCAGGAGAGAGCTGAAAGGGAATTATTCAGATAAGGCCTTGTTACTTTGCAACATGAACTGTTTGTTATTTTGGCCAGTGCAGCTGGGCCCGATAAACAAGGAAGGTAGAGAGGGAGAGAGATTTCGGAGTCTCGCCTTACCAGGACTCAGCTTTCCTCCCCCTCACTTAGCGCAACATTGAAGGCCAAATTCCCATAAGAAAGCCGTGATAAGGGTGGAGATGTTCTAATGGGGAAGCCACTACCAGTCCCAGAGGACTTTGCAGAAACTTTCTATCTGCAAATTTTATAAGTCTCCGCCATTACCCATTGGAACCCCATTTTACTTTGATGGTTTTCCTTGCTTGGGCAAACTGCGCTAAGACACCCTTTTGCAATGCTACCAAAAATCCACTTTGCATTCTCTTGCTGAGTCGGGATACTGTTCCGTTAGTCCAGGAACGAGGTGACCAGTTCCAGCCGATCAGTGAGAGCAGTTGGAGTGGTGGTTGTTGCGAGGCTGGGTCCCGTGTTGGCAGGAGTTGGGACAAGCCGAGACCTGGTGCCATGTATGATAATAACATCCACTTCATTATATTTGGGTTGTGGGTTAAGAAGCACTAAGGTGGATATCATTTGTTTCTGAGGAAGGATAGATTTGTGAAGTTCATAACAGTGAATTTTGCCTACACATGGCCTATAATTGTCACAGCAGTGACACATGCCCATCCTCATCTCCTTCTCTCTGAGATATAGTATATTCTCTTTATTTGGAAAACACAGGGTGAAGTAAACATTTCACTGTCTTCTAATTCAGGCCTGATCGTGAGTTCTAATAATGTTCAGCTACAGCGCATTCATAATCCTCATGTCTCAACACTACCTGTAGCACATATGATCTATACAAGTCTTTTATATCACTTCACAGGGATCACCCAGCACTCATATGCTGAGAAAACTCAATCAAATTCCTTTTCCCACTAACACATTTCTCTCTAACACAACTCTATGCCCCAATTGACAAGAAAACATCAAGATCAGGCTAACAGGGTTAATAAGCAAGACAGTACCATTGATTTTAAGGCCTGCTGGCTTTGTTTTGGTTTCTTAAAAGAGAAGATGGGAAATTGGCATGGTTTAGTGCAAGGTGTGTGTGTGACCATAATGGGATTACAGGCCATTACGCCGCTTATTGTTGACTACTGAAATGGCTAGAAATAACCACTTAAAACAAACAAGGGCATTTCTGGTTTCTGGTTTTGGATTCCTGGGGTGGGGTCTTGGGAGATCTCCACCTCACTTCAAGTCTGAAAACCAAACTGAAAACTATCACTGCCAGAGACCTTCAAAAGTAAAATATGTCATTAGAGGCCAAAAAAAAGAAAAGAAAAAGAAAATAAGGTATATTTACTGTGATGGCTCCAGGATGGCTTTGCGGGCTTGGGAATCCTACAGGTATAATGTCCCCGAGACTGCCTCATATTGCCTTCTCCTTAGTTATTTGAAGTATTTGACTAAAAATAGGTGAAGTGTTTGCAGTATTAACTCTCCCCACTGTGAAATGTGTTCTGAGGGAATTGGACCTCATTTGAGAAATATAATCATGGTTATTTTAAGACCCCATTGGAAGGACAATTATGTAGAAATGTTTGCATGAATTTAAGAGAAAAAATAAACCAGGGTCAGCTTAAACTTCCAGAGACCATTTGACATGGGAAGATTGGTTCAGGATACCAAGAATCTGTTGCCTGTTCATGATTTGTGAGGTGAAGGGGAGAAATGGTAACCAAACTTAGATGCCAAAGTTTGATAATGAACAAGTCAACAAACCTTTAAGTTGGGTTTGGTATATGACCATAGGGCAGATTGGAGTTGTCAGTGGATTTGCAGGAAGAAAATATCTTCAGTCTCTTAAATCAGAAGATCCACTCTTCTGCCTGATCCCCTGCTTTATGGATGTTCCAAGTTACAGCTGAAATTGGCAATTGAGAATGGATTAAACTCAGCTGGAGCTTTATACTTAAACCTAGTGCATTAACATACGTAGATTTTCTGTTACTACTGAATGCAAGTCCATTCTCTTGAGAACCTGTGCATTTAAGCTTCTGATAACAACTATCTATATACCAACTAAAACAGGAGTTCTCAACCTTTTAAAGTCAGGGGCCAGGTCATGCTCCCTCAGACAGCTTCGGGGGCCAGATGGCCATTTTGTCCTTCCTCCACCACATGGCACTTCTTGGTGTGGTGGAGGTGGGCCACATGAAATGGCACCACAGGCCGCATCTGACCCGTGGGCTGCTGGTTGAGAATCCCTAAACTAAAAGAAGCAAATAGGTGAAAATGAAAGCAAGGACCTTGACCAGCTTAATACCTTACACATAGTCTCATGTCCTGTCCTGTAAAAGTTTCAGTTGACCTCCGTTGACCCTGCCAAGAATTATAGTATACTAGCAAAGGTTGCCCGGCGTTGCCGAGCTGTTTTAAATTGTTTTGGAAAGTTTTTGTTGTTGTTGTTGTTAATGTTTGTAAAGAAGAGGTTAGTCTATAATTGAAATTTTTAAAAATTTTATTTATACAAATTTTTTTTGATGGCCTGTTATAAACTGTGATGAGTTTTGTTTGGTGTTTTGGTTTTGTGGATGAAAAAAAGAATAAAGGATGATATACTTTTTCGAAAAACTCTTGGGGCCTTTTGTGTGGGGCTATTGTGTCTTTTTGAATTTTTTTTATTATTGTGGGCAGCAAGTGCTGCTGGTAGGGGTTATCTTGTATTTTGACTGTTTTTTCTCTCATGGCCTCTGGGTGGAGCTTCTTCCAGTAAGTAGTCTCTTTCTTTATTCATTTCTTTTCCAGTAGTTGTTGTGTGAGGTCGTCTGGTGGTGAGTTGGCTGTTTTTCTTTATTTGGGGTGGTGGTGGTGTTTGGATTTTGTGGTGTTTGGCTGGGTTCTGGGTGTGTTTGGAAATGTTTGTTGTTGTTAACTTTTTGGTGTTATTTTTGTTTGTTTTTGTGTATTTTTGAATGTTTTTGATTGTTTGTTTTTGTGTTTTTTGGTGTCCTACGGGGGGGATCCCCTCTCTGCCATCTCCCCTGGCTCTGGAAGGCTTTGGGGGACAGACCCCTTTTGTCTCCCCAAACCTTCCAGACTCATGGGATCCAGGAGAGGGGATCGAATCCAGGCTACCCTCTGATATTAAAAGGGAAATCTCAATTGGGGATTCCCCTTTAATATCAGTGGGGGGGTTGTGATCCCCCTCTCCGCTGGCTTCCTTGGGTTTGGGAGGGTTGGGTTGAGAAAATGGGTCTGTCTCCCCCACCCTTCCGGACCCAGGAGAGTCATCGAGAGGGGGATTCCCCCCTCCCAACCTCCGTTTTTAAAGAGAAGTAACCGCTTGGTTTTTTCTCTTTAATATGGGGCGAGTGTGTGTGTGTGTGGAGAGGAATCCCCTCTCTGCCAGGTCCCCTGGGGTCAGGAGGGTTGGGGAGACAGGCTCCTTTGGTCCCCCCCAAACCTTCCAGACTCATGGGACCCAGGAGAGGGGATCGAATCCAGGCTACCCTCTGATATTAAAAGGGAAATCTCAATTGTGATTTCCCCTTTAATATCAGGGGGGGTTGTGATCCCCCTCTCTGCTGGCTTCCTTGGGTTTGGGAGGGTTGGGTGGAGAAAAGGGGTCTGTCTCCCCCACCCTCCTAACCCCAGGGGAGCCAGTAGAGAGGGGGAGCACAACACCCCCCACCCAGTGATATTAAAGGGGAAACTCCAATTAGGAGGGGGCTTTGGTTCCAGCGGCTCGTCGGACTTGCTCTCCCGGTGTTTTTGTTTTATTTTTGGGGCGCCGGCTTCCTCAGCGTTCTGCGCGCTTATGGCGCGCAGGACGCTGGGGCTTGTAGTTATGGGTTTGTGCTTTGTGTTTGTGCTGCATTTTTTAAAAACGGTTTTCTTTTGATTGGCTGCGGTGCATTTCCGAACATTCCTCTCAGCCTGATTGGCTCTGGCGCGGCACGGCACAAGGAATGTTGGGAAAGGAAGTTGTTTCCCTTTTTTCGCGTTTGTGGGGCTGTTGCCCCACTGCCTGTTTTCTCAATCCTTTGTTGACCTGCGGACCCAGATCGGCCATTTGCACGAAGGGTGAGTACAGGCAAGTAAGGCGAGGCATAGCAACCTATAGCCAGTTCCAGTGGTTAACCCTTGGTTTTATAGGTTAAGATATTAGCATTATCTTTTTATTTATTGTTATAGCTCTCTCCTGCAGAGAAAAGCTGCAACTGATTTCAGTGACTCCCAGGTCACCTCCTCTTGTCATTTTTTCCTGTAAAATTTATAGAATTAGAATCAGAACTTGACAAATTCATTTCTTTCAACTGCAGCCTATCTAAGAATGAATTGTACTTTTGATTCTTATATAGTACTAGCAAGGGTTGCCCGGCGTTGCCGGGCTTTTCCCTCCGTGTGTTTTAATAAAAAATGAACCAATTTTATTTTTGCAATAGTTTTACATTGTGTTGGAAGGTTAAATTGTATTAATGTTTTTTAAAAATTGCTTAGTCTGTAATTTTAATTTTTTTAATGTTTATTTATGTAAATTTTTTTGGCTTGGCTGTTATTAACTGTGATCTGCTTTTTTGGGTTTTTTTGAGGATTAATAAAAGAAGAAAGTATGATATAATTTTTTCAAATTGTTTTATGTAAGCAAATAATGTTTTAGTTTTTTGAATTTTTTTAATTAGTTGTACCGTAGGTAATAATTTTAATAATGTAAAAGTAAATGTTTTTTACATTCAATGTTTTTAAAATGTGTTTAGATGTTTTGAGTTTAAATTTGAGTTATAACTCAGCACAGGATTTTTAAAAGTTTCTATTGTATTTTATTGACATGTTTGTGATTTGTGTTAAAGTGTTTTTAGTGTAATTTTTTAACTTGTTTTTATTGGTGTGACCTTTTGTGTAAAATTATGAATTTGTGTTATGTTTTTGATTTGTTTTTACTCTTGTGGCCTTTTGTTTGGGGCTGTTGTGTGTTTTTGAATTGTTTTTACTATTGTGGCCAGCAGGTGGTGCTGGTAGGGGTTATTGTATTTTGACTTTTTTCTCTCTCCTGGCCTCTGGGTGGAGCTTCTTCTGGTAAGTAGTCTCTTTCTTTATTCATTTCTTTTCCAGTCCTGGTGGAGGTAGCACATCTTTTGGTAAGTTTGCTTGTTTTCTTTCTTTTGTGTGTGTGTGTGTGTGTGTGGGTGGGGTGGGTGGGTTGGAATTTGTATTTGTTGTCTGTTTGTTTTGTTTTTGATTGTGTCTTTGTTTACTTCGTATTGTTTTTGGTGTTTTTGTTTTTGTGTATTTTTGGATGTGTTTGACTGTTTTTAGTAATTTTAAAAAAATTATTTATTTATTTGGTGGTGGGGAAGGGACGTGGTCATTGGGGGTTAGGAAGGTTGGGCTAGGTGGTGGGGAGAGGGGCATGGTCATTGGGGGTTAGGAAGGGTGGGTTAGGTGGTGGGGAGGGGGGCATGGTCGTTGGGGGTTAGGAAGGGTGGGCTAGGTGGTGGGGAGGGGGGCTTTAGTGTGTTATGGTGCTTTGATTGTGTGAAGTCGTGAAAATAGTGTTGGGGCAATATACCCCTTTTCTCCCCACAAACCTCCCAACCCTAGGGTAGCCAGCGGAGAGGGGGATTGCAACCCCCCACCCACTGATGTTAAAGGGGAAACTCCAGTCGGGACCTTCAGGCGCTGTTGGTGAGGGAAAGAAAGCCAGCTGGTGTTTGCTTGGCTGTGAGGTGGTGAGTTGTTTTTCGTTGAGGGTTAGGAAGGGTGGGCTAGGTGGTGGGGAGGGGGCATGGTCATTGGGGGTTAGGAAGGGTGGGCTAGGTGGTGGGGAGGGGGGCTTTAGTGTGTTATGGTGCTTTGATTGTGTGAAGTCGTGAAAGTAGATCGGGTTTCCCCTTTAATATCAGTGGGTGGGGGTTGTGACCCCCCTCTCCGCTGGCTACCCTAGGGTTGGGAGGTTTGTGGGGACAAAAGGGGTATATTGCCCCAACACTTCTGGACCCAGGAGACCAGGCAGAGTGGATCGATTCCCTCCCCCTCCTTAAAACAACTCCGTTTTTAAAGAGAAGAAAAGACGGAGTTGTTTTAAGGAGGGGGGGGGATCGATCCCCTCTCCCTGGTCTCCTGGGTCCAGAAGTGTTGGGGCAATATACCCCTTTTGTCCCCACAAACCTCCCAACCCTAGGGTAGCCAGCGGAGAGGGGGATCGCAACCCCCACCCACTGATATTAAAGGGGAAACTCCAGTCGGGACATTCAGGCGCCGTGGGTGAGGGAAAGAAAGCTGGCTGGTGTGTGCTTTGCTGTGAGGTGGTGAGTTGTTTTTCTTTTTAATTTTTTGGGTGCTGTTTTCCTCAGCGTTCTGCGCGCTCATGGTGCGCAGGACGCTGGGGCTTGTAGTTATGGGTTGGTGCTTTGTGTTTGTGCTGAGTTTTTTTTAAAATGCTTTTCTTTTGATTGGCTGCGGCGCGTTTCCGAATGCTGCGCCGTGCGAGAGCCTCTCAGCCTGATTGGCTCTGGCGCGGCGCGGCACAAGGAATGTTGGGAAGTGAAGTTTTTTCCCTTTCTTCGCGTTTGTGGGGCTGTTGCCCCACTGCCGGTTTTCTCAATCCTTCGTTGACCGGCGTACCCAGATCGGCCGTGTGCACGAAGGGTGAGTGCAGGCAAGTAGGGCGAGGCATAGCAACCTATAGCCAGTTCCAACGGTTAACCCTTGGATTTATAGGTTAAGATGTCTCATTTCTTTTCCTTTTTTAAAAAAAAAACCAAAGTCTTCAAAGTCTTGTAAGATCTATCAGCAAGTACTATGGTAACTCATTTTAAACAATGGGTGGTAAAGGGTCTCTAAGAAACCTTGAATTCAGGGGTCTAGAACAGCAGGTAATTTCTCAGAGAAAGAGGGAGAAAGTGATGACAAGCCTGCTGTTGACACAAATTTTGGATGCTGCAATTTATTTTTCATTTGCTGTGGCCCACCCACCTTTCTTTAGCTTGATTACTAAATTGCACACTTCTTCTACAGCACAATCAAACTTTATTAACAAACTGTTAATTCTTCTCTGACAAAGGAAACACAACTTTACTATCAATTCCTTGATCACTAGTTGAATCATTGTGGTCTATCATCTTTTGGCACCTTTGTTACTTCATCGGTGCCAAGTCCCAGTCATTAAAAACCTTTAATTTACTTGAGAATGAGTACAGATCTTCATATGCATGGAAGTTCTCCTAGAATTTAAGTTGAAAATAATTTTGCTTCATGCCTGAGACTGGAAGTGGTTAGTATTCCCAGACTACAGCCATCTAGTCATCCTATTAAAACATATGCCAATTTAAAGTCATAACCTGCTTCTTGTTTATTAATCTAAACTTTCAAACCAAGATAGCAACTGTGAGCCATGGCATGAAAGAGAATCTCATGGTTCTTTTTTTTTTAAGAGAGTCTTTTCTCAAATCAGTTAGGCAACCACTGGACTGTTATAGCTCTGCTCTGTCTGCAAACTATTTTTATGCTGGTAATAAATAGCAGATATCTTTGGCTGACATCGATTGCAATGGAATGATAGATTTCCTTAGTACTTTTGCAAGTGACTGACTTAATATATCAGTCATCTCTTTGAAAAGCGCTCCTGTGCTCCATCTGAAGCTTCATCTGAAATATTTTTTTAAAAGAGGAAGCCATGGTTGTTTGTCTCTTGAGACTTCAGCATATCTTTGCTGGCTTTTTGTCACCTCATCAGCTCTTCTCTGCATGATTTCAGAAAATATATCTGTCTTGACAGGGTTTGGAAAGCAGAATCGTGTCAATTGGCTCCCACAAAACAAGGTTCCCCAGAGTCTAACTGGCATGTCTGATATGTTCTCTGAAAAGGGTCTTTGCATGAAAATGTATGGAGGGCATTTTTCACAGGAAGTGTTTGCAACTTATTTCTAAAAAGTAAAATTTTATTTCCACTATATTGAACCATAGTGGGTTAAATATTATTATAAAAATATTATTTAGAAAAAGATAATCTGATTGCTATGATAAAGACTGGAGTTTTGAAAGGAAGAGGTTCTGGTGGATTAAATGACTGTTTCAAGTTCTTTATATTTTCTGTCTGTCTGTCTGTCTATTATATTTGTATCCCATCTATCTAGATATTCTCCCACTCTAGCCAGTCTACAACTTTGTTGTTGTTTAGTCGCACAGTCGATTCTGACCCTTCGCGACCCCATTGACCATTGCCCGCCAGGCACCTCTGTCTTCCACCATACTTCTCAACCCACCCAGCTCTGTGCCCATTGTGTCAACAATACCGTCTAGCCATCTCATTTTCTGCCACCCCCTTCTTCTTTTGCCCTCAACCTTTCCCAGAATCAAGGCGTTCTCAAGTGAATCCTCTCTTTTCATTTGATGTCCAAAGTACTTTAGCTTCATCTTTACTATTTGACCTCCCAAAGAGCAGTCAGGGTTGATTTCTTCTAAGATCAACCTATTTGTTCTCCTCGCTGTCCAGGGTACTCTCAAGATTCCCCTCCAACACCACATTTCAAAGGCATCAATTCTTCTGCGGTCAGCTTTCCTCATGATCCAGCTCTCACAACCATACATTGCCATCGGGAATACCATTGCTTTGACTCTGCGAATTTTTGTTTGCAAGGTGATGTCTCTACTTTTGACTATGTTCCCCAGGTTTCTCATAGCTTGTCTCTCAAGAATCAATCATATTTTTATTTCATGGCTGCAGTCACCATCTGCAGTGATCTTAGATCCTAAGAAGGTGAAGTCTGTCACTGCTTCTACTTCTTCCCCATCTATTTTCCAAGGACTTATAGGGCCTTGTTGAGTCCGGACAAAGACCCTTAAACAACCTTTCAACCAGAGCCTAGAAAATGCCAGGCGTGGCATTGATACCAAATTGTAGATGCTTTACACGAAATGTGGTAGAAGGCCATTCTTGCAGAAAATATAGAAATCTTTGGCTTGCAGTGATTTCGCAGGATAGCCAAAATGTCTTTCAGGGGGGTGTCTTTCAGAACTTGTGGCAGGAGAAGATGTACAATGAGCTCGATTGTAGGCAACCCGCAATGAGCCAGGAATGTTGCCTTCTGCATTTCTTCTTCGATCTCCTTAGTGATGATGAATTTCTCAAAATGGATCTCATACATGGGCCACAACTCTGGCTTCGAGAGGCTGAAGGACCTGAATGAAGAAGCGGTAGTGGTCATATCCCACCTTTGTTCTCCAATGTTGAGTCCAGCCAAAGAAGTATTCTAACCAGCAGGATTGGGTTAAACTCAGTGATCTTTATTTAGCACAGGTTCCGGACTGGGCACTATGTACAGGGGTGGCCAATATATATACAGTGTTCAGGCCGTTACAAACAAGATGCATTTAGGCAGGCTTCTGGAGGACAAACAGAGTTTAGTCTTTTCCCACTTTGACGCATCTTTGAAATTGATGCCTTTAGAAATGGCGCGCTTCCGGGTTCCTGGTTTTGGCATGGTTTTACATTTAAACACAATAAATCCTTAAACACAAAAGGCCTATTGCCATTATCTTGGTTTTCTTGATGTTGAGTCTCAAGCCAGCTTTTGCACTCTCTCCTTTCAACCTAAGCAGGAGCTTCTTTAAGTCTTCCTCACTTTCTGCCATTAGGGTGGTATCATTTACATATCTCAAATTGTTGATAATTCTCCCAGCAATTTTGATTCCAATTTGTGATTCATCCATCTAGTGGACAACTGTCTTCTTCTTGTTATTGTTATTATTATTATTGTTGTTGTTGTTCTTCTAAGCACCACAGGTCCCTGCCAAGAAGACTAGTGGACATTGGATAGATTGCTTATCTACCACATAGTGAACTTTCCACTTCAGTCAGGATAGAGAGACACTGGAGGACAGGAAAGTGAAGGAGACAGGAAAAAGGTCACCAAAGGAATTTTCTGCCAAGAGGAGAATAACAGAGGAGAATAAAAGAGAAGATTATGAGCAACTTGGGCAATCAGCATGATGGAGGAAGAAGAAAGCCAAGTGGGGAATTGGGTTGATTACCTGAGGTGGAGTGGGGATAGGCTGAACCCTGTAGTATACACTGGTTTTGCAGCATTCAAAAGTACCCCTTGAGTTCCTTTCTTCCCTATTACCACTTGAAGAGCCTTAACATTGGGGAGCCTCAGAAGGCTGAGTTTAAATCAAAGGTTGCTCCTGAAACTAAGAAAAGTCTAGTCAATTGGGAGGACTTGATCCTGGCCAAACAACTTTTTTTTTTGCATTGTGACTGGCAGTTCAAGTGCATGTGTCAATTGGCAAAGAACATTAGGAAAGGGAGACTAAATATTTGTAACCCCTGAATAAAGTTTTGGATTGCAGGGATGAAGGGGGGTGCTGAATGTAACTGTCTTCCACCCCAAGAAAGGTCTCATTGGTCTACATCTAACTCACCTATGAACATCCCATGAAGAGGACTGGATGGTGGAGAAGCAGTGTAAATAGTTGGTAATAAATGTATGTTTGCTGTTGAATACTGACTCCTGGTATTTTTTGATATGATGAACAATACCAGGCTGTAGTTTGATGCCCCCTTTACCATCCATTTCTATTCCTATTAATTTTCTAGTTGTGTACTGGAGCATGCAACCAGCTGCATAGTCAGGAGTATGACTAGTGACCAGCAAACTGCAAAATAATAATAATAATCCCTCAATGGAGTACAAACCTGGCTGCTGTTAAGTAAATTATCTCATTAGCATCATAGAGAGATGGCAGAATTTTAAAATCCTTTCAAAAACACAACAATAAGATAATAATAATTTTGTGTCAGAAATTATTCTGGGTTGAAAGGATTTTTGCTGAAGAAATTCAGTTCAGGGGATATCTGAGTGAAGCTCCTTTTATCTCCCCAATATCTTTTCCCATCAAAGTGGTCCTTACTTATCTATTTGCAATTTCTTGCTTTCAGTCTGCTAGGTTGGCAGGAGCTGGGACAGAGATGGGCGTTCATTCCATCATGCAGTACTTGGGTTTTGAACATCCGACTTGCAGACCTTCCAGCAAACAAGGCAAGCATCTTAACCACTGAGCCATCACAAAAAGATGTACACCACCCACAATTTTTAAAGAATATGCAAAATTCTTCTGCTTTGAGATGGAAAGAGTATAATAATTTTAAAAATCTGAGGTCAGTAGACAAAAGAACCTTCCATGTTTTTCCCATTCTTTTGTCTGAAAAACAAATCATTTATTGTCAGTAAAAGCAGTAGTCTTTAAACCATGCTCTAAACCTGAGAGCAAAATATCCAAGAAATAGCTTCATTCAATTTACATCCTTCATAAAACACCAGTTGTGACACTTGTTTAAGAACTTGTTACATCCTAGAGAGAAGCACTCTGGGAAATCAACACAGATTTTTTAAACCTGCCTGGTGGCAAGAGGAAGACATAAAGCAGGCCTCTGAGACTGGTCGAGCTGATGATTTGCTTTAGCATTAAGTAAATGTACATAACTGTATAGACATCTAATGAGAAGCTCTGGAACTACTGCAGAATGGAACATTACAGTGGCTTTGAGTACAACCATATGTGTTACATCTGAAAAGAAGGTCTTATAGTTCCAAAGTTCTGAGAGAATCTTCATCACCCTCACAGAATATTCACTCATGATTATTCAGGATGTTATAGAATGAGACACTAAAAGCTTTAAAGTGCCCATCAAATGCACTGGACCACATGTTGACAGTAACAGAAGGGAGCAGTACATTGCTCTACTTCAGCCTGTATTTGATTTTACAGGTTATCAAATGAAGTCTTGTGCTGTAATTTTGTTCCACAAATTGAACTGGACATTTTCAATCAAGTGAGTACCAAGGCCTGAGATTACAGTTTATAGGACTGCCATGTAGGCAAAATTGCTGATTGTCTGGATTTTGTTTTAGCCTGTCATTAGGCATCATTATTAAAAGTGCTTTACTGAATAGCAATTAACACTTATGTACTGCTCCATAGCACTTAGTGCACTCTCTGGTCGCTTCACAGGTAATTAAGTTATTAGCTAGCTAACAACATTGGTGATTGTTATGTTTACAGATGAGTAGGATTACAAGGCTACCCATGTTCTTAAAAGATGCCACAATCAGTTCTGGACACTTCTGCCCTTGCTGTCACCTGCTGGTTGTGTTAAAAGACTCTAGGTACAGCTTATTCTGAAAATATTCTGGTCTGTACTATATCCATTTATCATCTTTTTCTAGGACAACCTTTCATTCCATCTTAAACTGATAGGTCCTGGGTCTTCTTTAAAAATTATTCCAGAGGAAAGCACAGTTTTAGCCAAGATTTTAGTAACTCATTTTTATAGTAGCTAAATGACTGCTAGAAAGGTAGACAAATAGGCAGGTTTAAAAAACTGTCTTACGGTTAACAGAATATTTATCTAAATTGAGTGCTTATGCAAATTTATAAGCAACAATGATCTGAGTTTCTAGATTGCAAGATATTAGTCCAGTCAACACATTTCACAGTTCATGAGCTGTGAAAGATAAAAATGATTAACAAGGACAGAGAAGCTGAGTATAGGGCTAGCTTGCTGCCTTGGACAATGAAAAATTACAGTGATTAGCCATTCAGAATGATTAGATGTTCACAGGGTGCATTGAGATACATGGACATAGGGAAACAATGTGTCCACTATATGAGCAGCAGGGAAAACACTGAGCCATGGACAGCAAGATGGTTATTAACATAGCTACATCAATAGTTATTAACCTGCTCGCATCAATATTGTTCACAGAATGAGCTTAGCTTCACCGAGAGTGGGGAAAATGATTAACAAAGAACTCTGTAGTGATCCTGGGGCAAATTAAGATCTATGGAGAGTGCTTGAGATTAACACAAATACATCAGTGTTGACATTCACTGAAAAGGTTCATGGACAAAAGACTCACATTAACATAGTTCTGCCAAATCAGCTCATCCTTAATGATGTCCAGATGAAGGCTCTTTTTTCCACAAATGAAAGTTAAATTAACAGATTCACCAATTTTGTGGAACTAGGTTCTTTGTGATGTTGTACCAGTCGTAAGGGTGAACACGCTCATTATATACAATTCAGTACATACAGTATGTGCCTTCTCAGATTTAAGATGTGGAAGAACCCTTGAAAATCCAAATATTCAGATGTCCTCCAATGCCTAGTTGGTTAAATTTTAGCATCATTTTACAAATGCCCATCTGCATAGCAGCTGTGCCACACTGAGTATGTATCTTCTGATGAGAATTTGTTGTAGCTAAACTGCTGTGCTTTAGTGGTTAAGATGCTGAACTTGATGACTGGAAAGTCGGCAGGTCAGCAGTTCAAAACGCAAGTGCTGCATGATGGAGTGAGCTCCAGTCTCTGTTTCAGCTCCTGCTGGCCTAGCAGTTAGAAAGCAAGAAATTGCAAGTAGATAAATAGGTACCACTTTGGTGGAAAGGTAAATAGTATTCCATGTATAGTCATGCCTGCCATGTGACCACGGAAATGTCTTCAGATGCAGACAGTGTTAGCTATTTGGCTATAAATTGAGATGAGCACCAGAGCCTGGGGTCAGATACGATTGGCTTTCGAGCAAGGGTGACCTTTACCAAAACTCTCCCAGGGGAAAGTCATGGGCTGCCATCCCCATATCATGCAGTGCGCATTTCCACCTATCTGATTCTAGACAGCTTCTGCTGTGTCCTTGCAGAGGGGAAAGAAGTGGAGTGTAAAAAGGAGAGAAAGCAAGGCCAGTACAATTGCTGACCTACCACTGGAAGAAAGAGGAGAGGGAGATGGAAATGTGGCAGGATGTGGACCACGACAATGAAGAAGACAATGCGGTTATTGTGCTGGAAAGCATAATGACATCATGCAGTAGTTGGGCCCCCAATAATGACTCTACTCTAGATGAAGATGGAGACAGGAAATCCTACAAACTTGATTTTCTTCCTTCAGTGTCTAACTCTGAGCATTCCACCTCATTTCAACCCATAACCCCTCTTGCTTTTTTCCCTTCATAACTCTGTTCCTGCCCATTCAACTTCCTCATCAGCTCCCCTAAGCTGAGCAAAATCAAGCAGCCTGAAACACCCTCACTTCCTTAAATAAAGGCACACATGATTGTTGGGATTCTGTGCCTGTGTGTGCGCACGCGTTTAGCAGAGCATGCGGCTAGGCAGGACACAACAGGGCGTGGGTGCGGAATACACGCAGGCACATAGTTGGGTTGAAAGAAAACATTCGCTTTATAAACTGTAACTGAAATAAGATATCTTATTTCAACAAAGTTCAAAGACAAGCAAATAACAGTCTCTATAGAAGTTGGCAACCAACAACTGGGTGACACAGAACTTGGCAACAGTCCCACAAACAGAAGATAAGCCGACACTGGCCTGGCCAAGCTTGGTGTCTTTATCTGAACAGTTAGAGGTGGAATGCTTGCACAGAAGTCCAGGCTTGGCTTCAGATTCCTTTCTCCTTTTCTCTCTGCTGCTCCAGGAAGCTTTCAGTCTCATTAGACCTGATGCAGAGATCTTTGCTGTTCTTCCTTACACGTTGGTCACTCGGTTGCACTTCTTCCAGATTCAGCGTACTCTCTTCAAGCCCTCCTCAAAATGGGCTTCTGGAGTCATTGCTTATATTACCCTGAGTTTGCTGACTCACTGTTCAACCATCGTAGTCTGTGACCAAACTCTTAAAGTGGTACACATTGCCCTGTACAGCTCATAGGACTCATGTGGCCTAACAATGATCTGGTTTTGCTTGGCTAAAAGCTAGAAAGAGACAGTCATATGCACACACTTGTGCCTTCTCACCCTGCTCTCATTTAGGCTTATACTGATACATTGTTTCAATATATCAGAATAGCGCTAGCCAGTTTTCCATTAATGGAGAAAAAGAACTGAGGAAAATTGAAAGGAAGGAGAAAGAAGGGATGAAAGGGCAGGCTTGTTTTAACTTGTTAAGCTAATTAATTCAATCTATTAGCCTTCTTTATTTAAAAAAATAAAGTCTTCAGGGACTTTTCAAGACAGATTGTGAGGGTGATATCCATGCAGTCCTTAAACATCACACCCAATTGCTTACACCATCAACCACAGATACATGCCCCCTCCTTGTAAACATTGAAACAACTGCTTGCACACACAAAATGTCCTTAATGAATCGTTCTACCTTGGGGGGGGGGGGCGGGAATTAAAACCCCAAGCAGCTGAGGGGAAAAGCTGCTTTATGGAGAAAACCCCCCAAAAGGATTCAACTTAGCCTTTACATCATATAGGGAAAAAATACTTCAAATTTACCATTGTATAAGAGGAGCAAATCTTGACGTATTTCTCCATGCACTCAAATGCCTAGTTTACCTGTGTGACAGCAGATCTAAGCATCTGTACAAATGTGTGATTTGAGTATAGTTTGAAAGATTGGCTAATTATTCATTCTTTTGGTCTTAAACAGACGTGTGTGTGTGTGTGTGTGTGTGTGTGTGTGTGTGTGTGTGTGTGTGTGTGTGTTGGTAATTGCACCATAATTAGCAGCCACGCTGAAGACAAATAGGAAAACTTTTGTCTAGATGAGATTTACAACAGCTGTCTGAAGTTAGATTAATTATAGAATTTGCCGTTAGCATTAGGCAAAAAGCTGTCCCTCTGTGCCATTTGCTATTTTACTGTTGTCAGATATCCATCTATTTTATGCAAATTACAACTGTGAGCAGACGGGCCCCTGGTGGTAGCAAGGAAGACTCTCTCTCTCTGGCACCTAGTAGCACATTTTTCAGGCACCCAAGCTTCCACTCAGGCTGCCCTGGCACTCCAGCCTGTCTGTGTGTGTGTGTGTGGGGGGGGAAATCTCCATCCCCACCCCAACTTTTTGTTCCTTGCCAGGAGTGAAGGAATTGGGGCCACTGGGGTGGCCGTAAGGTCCCGGAGGAGACTGATCAAGTGACGACACGAGACAAATGGAGCGAGATCAGATCAGTACTTTATTGGGAAAAGGCAACATCATTTATAGGGGAAAAAGCGCAACGGTGGCAAAACCGTCATCTGACAGGAAAATTACCTTACCCACGTACCAGGGTTAATGGGGAACCTCTCAAAGGGAAGTTAATTAACTTGGACAAACACGGGGCGAGGGAGACCATTGTTTAGGGCTTAGGCAGGGGTAAATATGGCCACTATTTGCACCGGGGATTACCTTGGCTAGGAGATGAGTGACTACTCTAATGGGTAACTGAGGTCAGCGAAATGCTCACTCGGCAGAATCGCCAGTCAGGCTACAAGCGGCCGAATTAATCCCTATCATTAATTCACCCCCCTTGCTCACTGACAAGGGCCAGAGGCCAGGAGTCTGCTCGCTGGTTTAACCTCTGCCAGAGGCCACTGATGCCCAACCGGGCACGGGGAATCCTCATCTCCCCTTTCTATTTCGTTTAAGAGCCTGACCGGCGACCCCGCGCAAGAGCGGCATCAGCTGTTGGGCGGGAATGACGTCACGGGGTTTCCCTCTGGGGTGGCACTTAGAGATCAGCGAGGGAACGCACTGAGCAAAGCAACAGATCGCAATGCCTAGTATGACTACCCCCACCACCACCTTAAGCACCGTTTGAAGCCACCCCCATGGGATCCACGACCACATCCACTTCCACAGGGAACTCCACCAGGCCCCCCACGCGGAGCCTTCCGTGATGCCCGCAACTATGGTGTGGAGATCCGTGATCTGGCTTTGGATTTTCCGGGAGTTGTCAGTAAGATTGAAGCAACACATACCATGAAAAGACTCGCAACCCAGGTGGTGCAGCAATAAGAGGTAGTCGATAGCCGCTCGATTATCGAGAATGGCATGGCGAAGTTCCGCCTGCTCTTGATTGAGGAGTGCTATCGCCGTGGAGGTATGGTTGATGGCCTTTGCCAAGCCGCAAGCCAAGCGACCAATTCTCCGTGCGTTGCCGACGGCTAAGCCTGGCACGCCAACTATGCTGACTGACAGCGAGACATATTCGGCTGGACTAAGGACTCTAAAGCTGCTATCACATGAGCTGTCTAACTGGGCGGTGCGAGTGTGCCTTACGGGTGCAGAAACATGTGAAACATTTGTGCTTGGGGTAACCATATCCTTAGTGGGGAGCAACAGTGTCAACCGACTAAGGCAACATGTGGAATCTGATACATTTGCAGGGATATAGTTGAAGGTATACTGATTACATGTAAAGAACCACCCTGAGGGTAGGGTGACATGAGCAGGCAATGAGCCAAGTGTCTCTGGGTTTTCACAAGTCCAATTGCTGCTGCCGGTATCAAGGCAGCGGCGCTGGGTTCGGCCGACTGCAGCGCAGCCGACTATTCGAGCACAAGTAGAGTTCGCGGGGTGTGAAGAGTGGCTGCATCAGCCGGCAAAGTCATGGTGAGCCGCAGTCCCCCCCAGCGAGCGTAGGCTGCAAAGCTCACAGGGAGATGCGGTCCGAAAATCTTCTTCAGCAACCAGTCGCCATCCCTGGCCCGTGCGTCTAGAGTGTGGCACACGGGGATGAGACAGGTGCTGAGGATCGAGGCAGAACCAATGTCCTGCTTCAGGCAAAAATCGGACTGGTTGACGAGACCCGCCAACCTTGCCCACAAATTGTAGTGCATCTGTGCTGAAAGGTCTTCACCAGGCGGCAGGCCGTTGGCCTGAAGCGAAGCGGCCTGAGCGCCTCCCCCCAAAAGCAGGGAGAGGGCCAGGATGATGGTGAAGATCACAGAATTGACATTAATCTGGGCAAAGACTGCTGCAACGAAGTTCTCCGGTGTTGGCTCCCTCTCCTCGCGTCGGAGGGCATCCTGGGCCTCACTGCAAAGGGTCTTGACCATCCCCCAGGTGATCCTCTGTGCTGGGGTCCGCAGCCGCCGCCTCTCCCGGTAGGTCTCCTCGGTCAGAGTGAGGTCCTCCATCTCCGGGATCGGACTCGGGTCGGTCTGGGTCCACGCCATGAGGTTCCAAATGAGGCTTGACGCACCAAGCTGGAATCCAAACGACACCTGTAGGAGACATAACTGCAGCATTCCCTCTTCCCCAGGTTATGAGTGGCACCGGGCCCCTCCAAGAAGGGTCCGGTGGCACTCTCTACCGGACCATAGGTCGCGGGAGAGCTTCCGAGCGGCGGAAGTGCCTCTCTTGCGGCGTACAATCCGAAAAAACATTGAGGTGATTGTATGTGAACAATACCTTATTCAGGCAAAACTGTGCTTGTCCCTGTGAGTTGGGGAGGGCAGGTGGCTCCCCCCTTTTTGTTTGTTTGTCAATGTAGGACTTTAGCGTCCGATTGACCAGCTCTACAATCGCCTGCCCTTGCGGATTGTAGGGAATGCCAAAGGTATGCTTGATGTCCCAGGTGGCCATGAAGGCGGCCAACTGCCTAGAGCAGTAGGACGGGGCGTTATCCATTTTTACGTGCCGCGGCTTGCCCATTGCCGCAATGCAGGAAAGGAGGTGCTGCTCCGCGTGGGAGGCAGTTTCCCCTTTCTGCGCCGTTGCCCAAACGAACTGTGAAAAAGTGTCAATGCAAACGTGCATGTACTGCCATCTGCCAAACTGCGGCACATGCGTGACATCCATCTGCCACACCTGATTAGCCTCTGTCCCTCGTGGGTTGACCCCCCACGAGGGCCCCCCCGGTGCCCCTGCACAATGCTGGCAAGAGCGGACTATACCCTGGGCTTGAGAAAGTGGCAGATTGAACTGTCTGGCGAGTGCTTTGGCATTTTGGTGAAAAAAGGCATGACTTTGAATTGGAGTAGTAAAAACTCCCAAGACTGAATGTTGCTGAATTTCCTTCGCCGCCGCATCCGCTCTGCTATTGCCCGCGGAAATCGGACCCGGCAGGTCTTGATGACTTCGGATGTGGGCAATATAGAGCGGCTCCGTGCGGTTTCGCAAATGAAATTGAGCAGTGAGAAACAGACTAAGCAAGTTCTTGTCTATCGCGGGAGTGATGTAAGCTCCCGGTAGACTGTGAAGTAAATTCCTAACATATAGACTGTCAGTTATGATATTTAATCGTTCTTTGGCGAAGGTGCGCAAAGCAAGGTTTACGGCTGCCAACTCTGCCCGCTGCGCGGACTTTTGTGGAAGAGTTAACAGCGTGTGCCAAGCTTCGCCCTCCTGCCAGGTCAAGACACCATAGGTGCGTCCACCATCAGAAAAAACTGTTCTGGCCCCCTGAAGTGGGACCAGCGAGAGCAATTCGAACAAGCTGACTGTTCCTGTTTGAAGCGAGACAAGTCTGGGGTCTTTAGGCAAATGGTATGTCAAGCTTCCAGTGAATCCCTCCAGAGCTATCGGAAGCGAGTCACCTAGCTGCATCAACTGCTGAATTTGCTCCTTGGTGAACGGGACTACAATCTTGGCTAAATCGTGCCCAGAAATGTCCCTAGCTCTCAGCCTTCCGCGGTAGACCACCGCGGAGACTAGTTCTTGGGGCGGAACGATGTTCCGAGAAGAGGTGTTAGGCAAGTACACCCACTCCACAATTTTCGCTCCCTTCTCGGAATCTACTCCCAACGCCCCAGTGAACATGGATCCTGTCCGTACGATGTACAAATTCAGGATCGGAGCATATGGCCCTTGGGTGATCCTATCTACCCACCTCTGGCTGAGAATTTGGTTAACTTTCTCGAGCGCCAAGCGCGCGTCTCGAGAAATTTTTATCCGGTCTGCCGGCTGCTTACCTAAGGTTAGCAGCGAGAAGAGCGGTTTTAGAAGATCCGTATCCAATCGGAAGTACGGTCTTGCCCTATTGATATTTCCCAAAACTTGCTGCAACTCTACGAGGGTGACTGAGTCCTGTAGATTGATCTGAGGCAAAACTGGCGCTGCAAAAGAGCGGAGAAGCCGATGACCCAAGTATGAGAAGGGCTCGGTTCTCTGCACTTTCTCCGGGGCAATGAGTAAACCTTTGTCCCCCAGGCTGGCCTGGAGGTCTGAAAACACTTCGCTGCCAAGTTGCGGCAACGCTACCAAAATATCATCCATAAAATGACAAACTAAGGCTTGTGGGTAGAGGTTTCGAAACTTTGCCAGTGCGTCGTGAACGTAAATTTGGCACAAAGTGGGCGAATTGAGCATGCCCTGTGGCAAAAATTTCCACGCGTAACGCTGCGTGGGCTCACTGTGGTTCATGACCGGCACCGTAAAGGCAAACCTCTCCCGGTCCCTGGGGTCTAAGGGGATTGTATAAAAGCAATCCTTGAGATCTACGACGAGAATCTCCCACCCCTCGGGAATCATGTTAGGATTTGGGATGACGCATTGAAGCAGACCCATCGGCTGAATACACTTATTGATCTCTCTGAGATCATGGAGGAGTCGCCACTTCCCCGACTTCTTCTTAATAACAAAAACTGGCGAATTTCAAGGACTTGTGGACTGTTCTATGTGTCCTGCATCTAGCTGTTCCTTAACTAGCTGCTTGAGAGCAACCAATTTCTCTCCCACTACCGGCCATTGTTCCACCCAGACCGGAGTATCGGTGAGCCATTTAAGTGGCAACGCCATTACCCGAAGGTAAGGGTGGCACCGTACTGCTGTAAAATGTCTCGCCCCCAAAGGTTGATGTGCACGTCAAGAATGTGCGGTCGAATCACCGCCGTGCCTTCAGCCCTTGGGATTTTGACTTCTACCCACTCTCGGCTCCTAAACGCTTCCTGAACACCGCCTACCCCCCACACATCGGAGACCGGCTCAGTGGCCCACTCCCTTGGCCACTGGCTTCTGCTTATCACACTCACATCTGCTCCGGTATCGAGTAACCCTGAGAACGCTCTTTTGTTCAAAAATACCTCGATAACGGGGCGCTGCTTCCACTCAATGTTGGTCTCCACTGTCGCTAAGACCTGGTATCCTTGCACTGCCTCACTCGCGCTCGAGCGGTCTGCTGAACCGGACTCTGAGCTGTCACTGAGCCTTCCCTGGCTGCCTGCTGGCGAGTGACAAGGAACCATGATCAGTTGCGCTAAGGTGTCTCCTTTGTGAATGGTTTGGGGCAGGTGTGTCCAAAGCTGAACTTGGAGTACGCCTGAAAAATTCGAGTCAATGACTCCTGGAATTATAAAAATTCCACGTGCACCAGCTACACTATGGGGCAAAACTAAACCTATAAAGCCTCTGGGTAGGGGTCCCATGTACTGGGAGTCGACCAGATAGACTGTGCCTGGCAGGTCGCATGTAACGTCCGCTTGGCAAGTCAATTCTAGCCCTGTGCTGCCCTTGGGGCTGGCCTGCACCCTCGCAATGTCTGGAATGGGGTTGGACTCTACTCTAGCTCTGGTGAGTTCTGGGTGAAGGACGCCTCTGTTTGGACTGGGGCCAGAGACATGCCCGTGCTCCGGTTTCCCGAATTCTGGCAATACCTGGCCCAATGATAGCCTTTCTTGCACTTCGGACAGAGGGTGTTCGGAGCCTTGGGATGGCCGGACTTTTGTCCGCCTCCCTTGGATCGGCACTCCCTAGCGAAGTGACCGATCTTGCCACAATTGTGACATGCTCCTTTGCTCTTGCCATTAGGTCTTTTCCCTCCTTGCACCGCTGCCGCTAGCAGACCCATCTTGTAGGATTCTGTGCCAACGTCGGCGCAGGCTCTAATCATGTCCGATAGGGTCAAGTCAGGACGATTGCCTAGGGACTGCAAGATTCTACGGCAGTCCAAGTTGGCATTGTCCCTGGCTAACTTAATCATGAGCTCTTCCTGGGCTTGCTCATTATCAATCTGTCTGCTAATTGCTTCCTCCAGGCGATTGATGAAGTCCACGTAGGGCTCCTGGGCTCCCTGCTTAATGGAGGTGTAATTTTTAGCCGCTTTGCCAGTGGCTGGGATCTTAAAGTAAGCCCGAAAGGCTGCCCCGGCTGACATCTCAAGAGTGGCGAGAGGCAGGTTGATCTGAGCATTGATTGACTCGAAATTGCCGGAGCCATACAGCTGCTCAGGAAGCACCGCGCCTCCCATCCTGGCAGCCCGAGTTTGAGCCTCTAGGCGAAACTCGCTGTCCCAGATCATGTACTGGCTAGGGGTTAGCATCATCCTCATGACGGCTTTCCAATCATGAGGAATCCACATGGTGGTTTCGCACACTTGCTGGAGCGTGCCCCTAGTGAAACGGCTTTGGAGCCCTGTTTCTGCAATGGCCTTCCGCATAGCCATGAGAAGCTTATACGGGACTGGGGAATGAACAATCTGCTGTGCGCCCGTGAGCGCGTCCATCTCCATGCGGATTGGACATATCTGTCTTAGCTCAGCTAGCTCTTCTACTGACAGATCCCCCTTTCTAAGCTCTTCCTCAGCTGTGCGCTGAAGGGCACTCTTGGTAACTAGGGAAGCCGAAGCTGTCAGAGAAGCGCCTGCGCTTCTCATTCCTTGCATTCCCTCGGTGACGTCTGCAGCTGTCACCGCGGGAAGGCTCCCTACGCTACTCTGCTGGTACTTGAATGTCGGATAGAGCGCGGTGGGCGCAGTCGGCTCGACTGGCTGGGCTGATGACTTATTTAACGGGGGTTCTTCTGCCTCTATCCGGACTGGTTCGATCTCAGCTAAGAGTTTCCTACACCTCCTCCATGTGCGAACTATCCCTCCTGGGGCCTTCGGGGGTTGCTGAATGCAGTCTCCTATCTGATCCCAGAGCTGTAGGGTTAACGTACCTGCTTCTGGGTAAAGCAGGCAGTGTTCCCTAAGGTACACCAAAAGTCTCGCTAGTTCCCTGCTGTGAAAGCATAACTGAAATACCCTGGCCAGGATTTTAAACTCTTCCTCACGAGTTTTTTGGCTAGCGGACGGACTTTGTCCCGGAGAACAAGTCCCCATATTACCTGCGAGCGGTCCTCTGAAGTTTTCCTCCTCGGGACGGGATGACGCGTCTTGGGGCAAGGTAACAGGTCTTGGCGACGATCGTCTGGGTAGAGCTCGGAGCGTGGCTTCCTGCCACGGGCCCTCGGCGGCCTCTGCACTGTCAGGGGCTCACAGCTGCCCTGAGTGGAACGCGTTTTTCCCTTTAGTGCAAGTCTCCCCGAAAGCCGGGAGCAAGGTGTAGGAATGTCTCTCTTGGAACGCCTCGCCGTTGGCCGTCCCTCTGACCGGCTGGCTGCCGACCAGAGCGCCGCGCTGTCCTCCGGGCTGACGGGTCGCGGTTCAAGCATAGAACCGGACCGCGTGGATCGCTACTCATGAGTAGACCTCTCCTGGGTCGCTTACTCACGAGTAGATCACGTCGGGGTCACCAGATGAAGGAATTGGGGCCACTGGGGTGGCCGTAAGGTCCCGGAGGGGACTGATCAAGTGACGACACGAGACAAATGGAGCGAGATCAGATCAGTACTTTATTGGAAAAAGGCAACATCATTTATAGGGGAAAAAGCGCAACGGTGGCAAAACCGTCATCTGACAGGAAAATTACCTTACCCACGTACCAGGGTTAATGGGGAACCTCTCAAAGGGAAGTTAATTAACTTGGACAAACACGGGGCGAGGGAGACCATTGTTTAGGGCTTAGGCAGGGGTAAATATGGCCACTATTTGCACCGGGGATTACCTTGGCTAGGAGATGAGTGACTACTCTAATGGGTAACTGAGGTCAGCGAAATGCTCACTCGGCAGAATCGCCGGTCAGGCTACAAGCGGCCGAATTAATCCCTATCATTAATTCACCCCCCCTTGCTCACTGACAAGGGCCAGAGGCCAGGAGTCTGCTCGCTGGTTTAACCTCTGCCAGAGGCCACTGATGCCCAACCGGGCACGGGGAATCCTCACAGGAGCACTTCCTCCAAAAGGAAAGGGATCCCAATGCTATGTCTAGTGTACTTCTGTCCTTCTACTTTGGTACCAAAGAATGCTCAAATTATCAAACAATTGCGCTCATCCCACATGCCAGCAAGGTGATGCTCAAGATAATACAGGATAGACTTTAGGAACATGTGGAGAGAGAACTACCAGAGGTGCAGGTCGGTTTCAGAAGAGGCAGGGGGACTAGAGACCACATTGGCAACATATGTTGGATCATGGAGAAAACAAAGGAATACCAGAAACAAGTCTGCTTCATTGACTACACCAAGGCTTTTGACTGTGTGGACCACAACAAAATGTGGCAAGTAATTAAAGAGATGGCAATACCACAACACCTCATATGCCTCATGAGAAATCTGTACACGAACCAAGAAGCATCCATTAGGACAGAACATGGAATGACAGAGTGGTTTGGAATAGGAAAAGGAGTAAGACAAGGCTGCATTTTATCACCCTGCTTATTCAATCTATACAGAGAGCACATAATGCGCAATGCAGGGATGGAGGAATCACAATATGGGATCAAAATTGCTGGGAGGAACATCAACAATTTGAGATATGCAGACGATACCACCCTAATAGCAGAAAGTGAGGAAGACCTAAAGAACCTCTTAATTGGATTGAAGGAGAGTGCAAAAGCTGGCTTGAGATTTAATATCAAGAAACCCAAGATACTGGCAACAGGTCTGGACCGTCCCTGGAAAACAGATGGGGAAGAAGTAGAAGCAGTGACAGATTTTACTTTCCTATGACTAAGATCACTGCAGATGGCGACTGTAGCCATGAAATAAAAAGACGACTGATTATGGGAAGACAAGCTATGATAAACCTGGGGAATATAGTGAAAAGCAGACACATCACCTTGAAAACAAAAATTCGCATAGTCAAAGCAATGGTATTCCCGGTAGTAATGTATGGGTGTGAGAGCTGGACCATAAGGAAAGCTGAGCACAGAAGAATAGATGCCTTTGAAATGTGGTGTTGGAGGAGAATCCTGAGAGTCCCCTGGACAGAAAAGAGAACAAATAGGTCAATATTAGAAGAAATCAACCCTGACTGGAGGTTTGGAGGGACAAAAAGTGAAGATGAAGCTAAAGTATTTTGGACTTCAAATGAGAAGGGAAGACTCACTTGAGAAGGCCTTGATGCTGGGAAACGTGGAGGTCAAGAGAAGAAGGGGGTGTCCAAAGATGAGATGGCTAGATGGTATTGTGGGCACAGAGCTGGGCGGGCTGAGGAGGATGGTGGCGGACAGAGGTGCCTGGAGGAAAATGGTTCATGGGGTCGCAAAGGGTCGGAATCGACTGTGTGACTGAACAACAACAACCTGATATAAGTAACCGTCACTCTCCAACTGCCTTTGTTTTTAGGAACCAGAAACTGGACCTAGTGCCCCAGAATGCCCAGTGAATGTCATGGCTCTGAATTTGGCTTTTAAAAAGAATTTTTTTAAAAAAATATTTGAAACAAAACAGGATGGAACAATAAGGCAAAACAGGGTGACACACACTTCTAAAAGAAAAGGACCTTCACCCACACATGGACTCTGGGGTGGAAAGTAAAACTGCCCAATCTAAAGCCAAAAGAAGGTTGAAACCAAACCTTTCCATCCACAGAAATCTGTCCAACTCAAAAGAAAGCAAAGAAGTGGAACCTTGCAGCCTTGCAGGAATGATTGCAAGCCAGACTAGCACATCAGTCTTCCCACTTGCTCTAACTAAAAGCTTCTCTTTCCTACACTCCATGGGGCCAACCCTTGTGAAAAGCTCCTCTGCGGCTGGGTGGCAGCTGGCTGGCCTGACCCCTCAGGGATCCTCACAGCAAAGCCAAATCCAAATCACCACCATGATGTTTCCAACCAACCATTATACCTACCATCCCCTGACCAATGGTACCAGTGGGATATTTTCTCCCCAGATATAGCTCACCCAGCAGCCAGCTCATCCTGGCCCAGGGGGTCCTTCATTAATCATCCCCAGCTGCAATTAAGTCCCAAGGCTGGCTCAGAAACAGCAGAGAAAAGGCAGGCTTCTTCTGAGCCTCCCAGCCATCTACAGTTTTCACATGTCCAAGACTGTTTGGTCTCCAGTCTTTCTGCCCCTTAATATTACAATTAACCCTTGAGGGGGCATGTTCTTCACAACAACAGTCAAACTTTAATTAGGCATGGTAATGTTCAAATCATCTTGCATACTTTTACAGCTGTGCAAGGGTGATGGTAGGGTGCAATATTTGACCATTAAAACTTCAACCTTCTCTCCTGCAGCTCCCACACCTTCCACACAATGGGAGGAATTCATATGGGGGCTGAAAAAGCCACACTAAGATTTTTGGAATTACCAAAAAAATTCCTTGCCAGTGTCATCATCATCCTTCCACAGACCTAAGTTACACAGTAGAATGTCAGTTGACGTTTATTAGTTATGCTTGGTTAAAGAAAATGGTAAAAGTCTCCCTTGCTCCAAAGTTAGTCATGTCAAAGATAAGCACAAACATGCAAATACCGTTGAGGAATGAGTAACTTAAACAATCTTTATTTCTCAGATATTCATAATAATATTCATAAAAATATATTGAAATACCAATGTAGATATTTGAAGTTTGCCGGTTTCAAAACTTTTCGATAATAAAAATCTTCATCAAAAAATGTTGTGTGTGTTTTCTTGTATAATAGTTTTACAGCCAAGTAAGATTGAGAGTTAGGCACAGAACACGAAAGAATAAAACTATTATACAATATATATATATATTTTGCAGTTCTGTGTACTTAACAAAGAGTATGACCTCCTGATAAAAAAAATCTGATTCTCTCTTTTCTTCATAAATGTCACAGCTCTCATGGGATCCCTTTTGTTGTGGGGAAGCCATTGGGGGCCACAGGGTAGGGATGATTTAATTTCAAAAAATGGCCACCACTGGTAAATTATCCTGATGCCAACAGTTTTCTGGGGGATTAAAAACTTCCCTTCTCCCCACGGCCATCAGTGGTTTTCCTATGATGAAAGACATCCCAGAGGAGTCTTGGGACATTTGGGGAATGAAGAGCAGGATTTCTTTACTTCTGAAAAATCTGTGTCTGATGATGTTGTCAACATTAGACACTGTAGTGGCAACAGGACTTTCAGCAATCATGAAATAAAGGAGAGAAATGAATCCTGTGCAGAAAAAAATAATGCATATGCAAATTAGTCTATGGACCTTAATTTTAAAATCAGAGGAAAACAAAATCTGGAAAATTGGAAATGCTGGAAAAGCACCTTCTTACAAGCTAAGTAAAGTGTGTGTGTGTGTCTACAAATAGCTAGCTAATTATTTATCTTCTCTGAATCAGCAGTGGATGACCTGATTAAAATAATAGATCACTAAGTACCTCCATTTTATTTCAAGGGTACCCACATCTGAATGTTTGTGCATGTTAATTAATACTGTAGTGAGTAATCAAAAAATTTATTATGGAAAGAAAAAGTTTACATAACCCAAAATGCAGCCAAGAACATCAGGTTTGTGTTTGGTTTTTAAATTTAGACCAATCAATATCCAGACATCTCTGCTACCTACTCTTTGACTCTTGAAATTTTGATGAGTTATGGTTGATTTCTAGTGTGTAAGACAGGAGTGAGCAACTTTAATTAGTCACAATTATGATTGCTGAAGACCCCCAAAAGTGCTTATTTGCCCTTATAGACTCTATTTTTAAAAAATAAAGTAACTCTTTGTTTTCCACTTTCTGAAAACTAGCTAAAATAGTTATATTTTTATTGTTTAGGAAAAAAATCTGAATACGGTATTACAAACTGTTGGCCTGTGGTAGAAAACGCATACCTTACCATGCTTTCTTACCATCATTCAATAGCCACAACACAGCATGAAGTAGAATAATCTATTATTATTATTATTATTATTATTATTATTATTATTATTATTATTATTATTATTATTATTATTATTATTATTATTATTATTATTATTATTATTATTATTATTATTATTTATTAAGCCAAAAACCTAGAAAAACAAGTTTAAAAGTTACAATTAAAATGCCAGTTATTCCTTGTTAAGTTGCAACCCTAGTGCAATTTAATTATTGGGGAAAGGAACTAATTACAAGTAATTAGTCATTCTCAGGTATTGTTTCCAAGCTCTGCTTTAGTAAAGGTAAGTATTTATTTATATTTATTTATTTATTTATTATTTAAATTTATATCCCGCTCAACTCAACCAACAGCCGACTCAGAGCGGCTAACAACATATTAAGATACATACTGTTACAATAAAATGATGCAAAAACACAATAATTAATCAGTACAATTACAGAAAAACAATAATCACAATAATACAATATCAACCCTCCAACCTTCCAATAGCAAGCATCAAGACAAAAGGGAAGAAAAAAAACCTCTTTTCAGAAGCCCCACATGTCCAGGTACAAGGCCACCACAAAAATAATCAAAGTCAAAACTACCCACCCTAGTCAACCTCCAAGATGAACAAAGGGCCAGGAGGGCACGGGCCACGGAAGGCTCCCTTTATCTCCCAACCAATGGTGGGTGCGGTGAGGGCGCAGCTGCAGTGGCATCCTTCAGAGCCTCCTGGGCCACGGAAGGCTCCCTTTATCTCCCCGCCGATGGTGGGGGTGGGGTGGGCGGGGAGGGCGCGGCTGCGGCGGCATCTTTGGAGCCTCCAGGGCCATGGAAGGTAAAAGGTAAGGGTAAAGGTTTCCCTTGTTCGAAAGCCAGTAGTATCCGACTTTAGGGTTCAGTGCTCATCTCTATTTCAAAGCGAAAGAGCCATCGCTGTCTGCTTTTGCAGATGTTTCCGTGGTCATGTGGCAGGCATGACTAGACACTGGAGCACACAGAACACTGTTACCTTCCCACCGAAGTGGTCCCTATTTATCTACTTGCAATTTCTTGCTTTTGAACTGCTAGGTTGGCAGGAGCTAGGACAAAGGCGGGAGATCATTCCGTCCTGCAGTACTCAGGAATCGAACTGCTGACCTTCTGCTTTTTAGTATTAGGAGATCCCCTTTAAAATAACTCTAGCCATGTTTACTGGAGGGACACACACAAGTCTTACCTCTGGTGTCCAAAGCTCAGAAAAGTGAGGTTTTTGCACTACATGTCCCAGAATCAACCAGCCAGCTGGAGCACTGCCATTAATGGTTGAACGTGCACATGTTTCTCTTAGGACCTTTACAGTTCAACACATGGAGAGAAGCTCAGCTCTCCAAGCATTCTGGGAAAGAAGCTTAGGTCACCCTTGCTCTAAAGCCAGACATAACCAACTCTAGGGTTCAGTGCTCATCTCTGTTTATAGCCAAAGAGCCAGCGCTATCTGTGTCTGCAGACATTTCTGTGGACATGTGGCAGGCATGACCCAACAGTGGAGTGCACGGAGTGCTGTTTACCTTCCCACTGAAGTAGCCCCTATTTATCTACTTGTAATTTCTTGCTTTCGAACTGCTAGGTTGGCAGGAGCTGGGACAGAGAAGGGAACTCACTCCATCACTCAGGAATATAACTCCAACCTTCAAGTCGTCGTTTCAGCTTATATGTTTCCTATTCAATTTTTGCTCTCTGTGTTCAGTTCAAGGCTGTATTATATAAGCTGAACCTGTGTCAAGTTTAAGCGGTCTCATAACACTGCAATTTTTTGTTTTGTTTTTTCCATTTTATGTTTGAGGAGATTAATTTCAGTTGAGAAGGACATAATAATTTGAGGCCTCATCAGTAATTTTCTTTGCCTGAATGTAAACTGACATTGATTTGGGGGACAACCCAAATAAAGTGAAATTTTCTGACAGTATGTTCATTACAATTTTGGAGAAAAATACTTAGAAATATTGTTACTTAATTTTCACTTATCTGTATAAATCTCCTTCTTAGTTCCCATTTCAGATTCCTTCAGAAAATATGGGTTATTTATATGGATTGCGAACTGACCAGACAAACCAAATTTATTTTCTTACTGTTTAATCCCGTTGTTTGTTTATTTCTGTGCCACAAGAATTAATGTTTTATTTCTTGAAAAGCCTTTTAAAGCCATCAAAGGCTTTCCAAAGCTCTTAGATTTTGGACATTTAGGTTTATTTCCAAAGAAGTCATAACTAATAGGAATATCCTAAATATACATTTTCAACTATTGTAATCTTAGGCTGGATTGCTTGTGGAACATGGAAATAGTAACATATACTGTACAATCTATAGGTCATTAAGGCAAGCAGGAAAGGGTCATAAGGTTTCCCTTGCTCGAAAGCCAGTCGTATCCGACTCTAGGGTTCAGTGCTCATCTCTGTTTCAAAGCCGAAGAGCCAGCGCTGTCTGCTTCTGCAGACATTTCCATGATCATGTGGCAGGCATGACTAGACACCGAAGTGCACGGAATGCTGTTACCTTCCCACCAAAGTGGTTCCTATTTATCTACTTGCAATTTCTTGCTTTCGAACTGCTAGGTTGGCAGGACCTGGGACAAAGATGGGAGCTCATTCCGTCCTGCAGTACTTGGGAATCGAACTGCTGACCTTTTGCATCCCAGTCAGCATCTTAACCAATTGAGCCACTGTAGTCCCATAGGAAAGGGTCATAGAATCCATCTTTTAGCAAGAGAACATGAAAGGTTTCTACATTTGTTAGATGCAAAGAGGAAAAAAAATGTTGCAGCTGGTTCTAAACCTAATTTATTTGAAAGTAGAGCTTATTGAACAAACTGAGGATTGGTGATGCAAACATGTTCCAACAGAGTTTATCAACTGCGGGCTAACTTGGATTTTCTGGCTATTTATTAAAAATAAAACACTGCCCCACTTGGTTGCTATTCTGCTTTGGGCAGCAAAGTTGGGTAATGCTTCTTTAACATTTCATTTTTAAAAATATATTTCTCATAGGATTCTGGAACTTTTTCAAGCTTCAAGATCTTGCAGTGTGAACATAGAGTTTATTTAGAGCAGGCAGAATACCAGAAGCAGAACTAAGGTGATTTCAGTGGAAGTGGATGCATCATAGAGACAGGAAAATAAGCATTCTGTTTTGCATAAGGGGCTAAACTTGGATTATAAAGTCCTAAGGCAGTCAACATTGACCCTTGTTGTGCAGGATGGGTCCAGATGCCTGGACTTGCTTGGAACACTTAACCCACTCCCCACTTCATCCAAATAGTATAAACAATCAAATAGCCTTTGTTATGAAGTTGCGGATGACCTGACTCACAAGATGGACAGATTGCATATTTCTCTTACTCTTCTTCACAGGAACAGAGAATATGAAATTGTGTCTTCCCCTTTCCCCTATTTGATAGCTGTTGCACTACATTGCTTAGGTGACAATTTTTTTTTCTGTGTAGAGTTAATAAAAAAAAATCCTTATCACCTAAGAAATCAAATTGTGAGGGGGGGATTACTTCCCCTGCCTCTCTACAGAGGAGCAGGGGAAGTTTTCAATTTCCAATATTCTGAAACAACTTGTAAGCCACTTCAGGACACTGGAAATTGTCACCAAAAGTAACTTTGACAGCTGCAAGACTTCAGTATACAATATCTCATTTCCATCTTCCACAGGTGCCCAAAGAGTGGAATCTCCTAACAGGAGCACAAAAGGCACATGTTGGGAAGGGGGCATATTGGCACCACTTAAGCATCCAACTTGCATAGACACTGTTAAAAGAAGGCCAGATCAGCCCACCCATGGGAAGTCTGCTAAGGCACTGTCTCTTGGAGTAGGAAGAACAAGGGACACTGATGCTATTACCTTCTGCCCCTAGCATAAATTTTAAGGGGCATGAAGCATGCAGGAGTGGTGACAATGAATAGAAGACAGAGCGCTGTCATTCAGCATGCTATGCATCTCTTCAGTTGGCCTCCTGCCTTGAAATATAGGGGTAGAAACTATCCTATGTTTAGATGCAAAGTAACTGCCAGTTAGGTCAGCTTCTCAGGTGGACATGGAGGAAGTCATCCCCTTTCCCTCTGAAATATCACAGATTGGCCCTAACTGATACAAAAAAGAACACAGATCAGGGGCAGGTACCAAATTTAGCATTTAAAAAAAGATCAATTCTTCACCATCATTAAGTATGGCTGCAAAAGAAAGAACCCTCTCTGAGACTAGAAACAGCAACAATGTAAACCTATTGAGCTAGACAGATTAATTGTCTGACTCCATAGAGGGCACATTTCCATGTTACATAGATGGTCTTTCTATCAGTACTTTCTTTTTTACAAAAGCAATAGTTTATAGAGATAGGAGGGGAAAGGCCACTCTTATCTACGGTCTCCCTCCACAATGCAAGCGCGGCGCCAAAATGGCCGCCGCGCCCTTTGCGGGCCCCCCCCACAGGACAGAGAATCCGGGTAGTTAGGGGCGTGGCCAGCTCCCTTATAAAAGGGGTGGCCACGAGGCAGCCGAGCTGCCATTTTACCTCAGCGACGGAGCGGAGAAGTCTTTTCCCCTGTGTCTCCGTCGCTCTTTAGCTTACCGGGAAGCCTTTTGGTAGCGATTCTTCCTTTTCGGCTTCCCTTTGCTTCGGTGGAGATGCCTTCGAAGAAGAAGGCAGCTTGGAGTGCGGCTCGCGCTGTTAGGAGGCGCAACCCGGGTCGGAGGACCGCGGTGCCGCCTCCCCAGCAGCAGCCTTTGCAGGCCCCTGCTGGGACCGGCGGAATGGGGTCTATCGCCCCTTGGCCCGGAGCGGGCGAACAATTTGCGGGCGCGGTAGGGGCTCCGGCCCGCGGCCCGCGAGCGGTGGACACCGCTCCTGCACCCGCCCACCAGGTTGGGCCTGCTGCTCTTGGGTCGCAGCCTCTCCCGGGGCCCTCTAGCCTTGGGGGGTGGTGCGGCCCCCTGCCTTGGCAGGTTTCTCCACCGACCCTGCCGGGCTTCGGTGTTGGCCAATGGCCATATTCGGGTCCTGGGGTACAGCGACCTGTACCCACGCCTTGGACCGTGCGGTCCGGCCGGCCCTTGGCCCTAGGTCAACGTGGAAGCCTTACTGGCCCGCCTGGCGGCCCTTGAAGCGTCGTTGGCTCGGGCCAGTCAGGCGGGGGCCCTCCCTTTGGGGTTCCTTTTGAGGCGTTGCCGGCAGGAGGACAACAGCCGACAGGGAGGGTTGAGCTGCTGCAGGCACGTGGCGCGGTTTCGCCCACTGCCTCGCAGCTCCCCAGCCAGCAGCCAGGTGCGGGTCAGGCCCCGGTGATGAGCTCTACGTCGGTCGTGAGCTCCGACGCCCCCAGTGAGCCGAAACCCCCGGTGGGGGCGGCCCGCGGGGGTGCAGCATGTGAGTATACGGTGTAAGCAAGTACATCCACACACATTCCCAATATGGGGGGGGGCTTTTCAATGGCCTTGGCCTCGCGCGGGTGGTGCGGCGGTGTACCCGCTGACGCCTCACCCGGCGATGACAGCTAACACGCAGGGCCCCGTGGTGGGGGGTGTTCCCTACCCTGAGGGGAATGTTTTGGGTGGCCGGGTTGGTCCAAGCCCCTATTCCTTACCGCTGAGTGACCGCTTGGCACAGGCCGCCAGAGAGTAAATTTGGCGGGGGGAGTGCGTGGATATCTTCGCGCTCCTAAACAAGGTGCCCATCAAGGAGAGAGGGAGGGGCAGAATGAGAAGGATAGTGGCAGGCACGTTGTCTCAAGCCACCAAGTTTGTGGGCAAATGGTTGCCGGCCTGCATCATATGCATGGCGGTGTACCTTAGGGCCCGGCCGGATCTGGCAATTCCGATGGTCCAGTATATGGACAACGTCCACCGGGCGATGGTTTACTTTCTGGGCCCAGCGTGGTTGGCTTGTGACGAGGAATGCCGTAGGCGGAATTCCCCGCACCCCGAGATTAGGCGGGATTAGCCAGGCCAGAGGCCGCGGCTTTTGTACGTGACACCCACGCGCCCTGCGCCCGGGGAGATATACCATTGTGGGCATGCGGTTCAGCAGGCGGCCCCAGCATAGGTCACCTGCCAGGGGGCGGGGCGGGGGGTTCCAGCCCGCCTGCTGTGCTGGACTTTCTTGTCCAATGGCTCCTCTGAGGGGAAGACTTGCAATACAGACAGAACTATCCCAACTGTGTTGGCCCCCATGCGGCCTCTGCCTGTCCCAGGCCTAGAAGGATGCGGGGCAGAGGGTGGGGCAGACAGGGGGCTGGCAAGACTGCCGCAGATGGATCTAGTTCACCGAAGGGCTCTCTCCCCAGTTAAGGTGGACATGTTGGAGCGTGGCTCCCATGGTACCCGAAGGGAGAGGATGCGGGTTCTCTCCTTCAGGGTTCTAGGCAGGGGTTCCGGATCCCTTTCATGGGTAATTGGTCCCCTCAGGATGCCCCCAATCTTTTATCCCTTAAGGGGAGGGAGGAGGTGGCTGCTGCTAGCTTTGACAATAGGGTCTATGCGGGCAGGGTCGCTGGCCCTGTCCCTGCATCCCGTCCCGGGGAGCATATTATTTCAATGATGCCATGCCTTTTGGCTATTCCATTGGGGCTCGGTATTCGAGCGTTTCACCACTTTCCTAGATTGCGCTTTTGTCCGCAGGTCAGGGTCCCGGTCTGTAGCCCATTCCCTGGATGGTTTTATTCGGGGCTGAACGGGGCTGGGACACGTACACACGTCTCCTCAACACATTTCAGATGCTAATGGAGGAACTGGGTGTCCCTTTAGCGCCCGAAAAGACCGAGGGCCCATCTCCACAGCTAGTATTCCTGGGGTGGAGAGTAACACGGTAGCGCAGGATTCTAGGTTGCAGTGGGATAAGGTCCCAAAGCTAGTGGCCCTTGTCTCGGTCTGGCTGGCCGAGCGCATGGCATCACTGAGGGAACTTTTGGTGCTACGGGGTCACCCCAGTTTAGCTGGCAGGGTCGTAGCACCGGGCAGGGCATTTGCTCTGCGCTGGGGCGATGCCTTGGCGGGATTCTCCAGGCCCCACCACAGGCTCAGATTTACCCGGGGTATCGGGGCAGACGTGCTTGTCTGGCCATAGACCCAGAGGTGGTTCACCGGGGTGTCATTTTGGGGTCTGATCTCTTGGCTCCCCCTTGCTTTCAGATGCAGTCCGATGCCTCAGGATTCCTGGGTTTACGGGATGTACTTCAATTGGAAGTAGGCCTATGGTGGGTGGCCAACATACTGGGCAGGCAGGTGTCGCCGGCACGGTCTCACGTATCTGGAATGTTTCCCTATCCTGGGTGCTTTGATGCTATGGGGCAAGGAGTGGGCCAACTCAGTTGTGCAATTTTGGCATGGCAACGCGGCTGTTGTCCGCATCGTCACTGCACAGATTTCCAAATCGCCCGGGGTTATGGGGCTAGTGTGTTGGTTTGTGTTATGCAACCTGTGCCTCAACGTTCCCTGCAGGGCCAGGCATGTCCCAAGGGTTGATAATGATATTGCTGCTGCTTTGTCCCGCCTGCAGATCTCCCGGTTCCGTGCCTCGGCCCCCGGATGCGGAATTTCCCTCGCCACTCCTGGACGAGAGATGGAACGTTGGCGAGGAGAGGTGAACCAGGCGATTGGCCTGTCACTAGCGCCATGCATGAGTAAGGCGTATCACCACGCATTTAGTTCCTTCAGAGTATTATGTACCCGATTCCGACTGCCAGGAACCTGGCCGATCCCAGTAGCCCATGTTCTGCGGTTCATGGTTTACCTGTATGCCTAGGGCCTTGCACCACGCACCATAGCATCTCAGCTGTCGGGTTGGCTTTTGTGGCCAAAGTGGGAGGTCGTGTGGACGGCACCAATGACTTCCGGGTGAGACATGTTTGGGAGGGGTGGGTGCGCGTGCGCGGGCGTTCCCCGGCCGACCGCCACCCCATTTACCAGGGGTTTTTACCCAGTTGGCCCGGGGCTGGCCTGGCCTCTGTTTTGATAGATGAGGCAGCCCACTTCATGCGGCTACAACGGTGGCCTTTTTGGAGCCCTCCGCATCGGCGAGCTTGAGATGCTGAGTAAGGCGGATGCAAGATTTTCCCAGGGTTTTTACCCAATTGGCCCGGGGCTGGCCTGGCCTCAGTTTCGATAAATGAGGCAGCCCACTTCATGCGGCTACAACGGTGGCCTTTTTGGAGCCCTCCGCATCGGCGAGCTTGAGATGCTGAGTAAGGCGGATGCAAGATTTTCCCAGGGTTTTACCCAATTGGCCCGGGGCTGGCCTGGCCTCTGTTTTGGAAATGAGGCAGCCCACTTCATGCGGCTACAACGGTGGCCTTTTTGGAGCGCTCCGCGACAGCGAGCTTGAGATGCTGTATAAGGCAGATGCAAGTTGTAGGGCACTGGAACTCGAGGATGTCTATGTTGCCAAAGACTGGGCCCAGTTGAGGATACGCTCCTCTAATACAGATCAGCATGGCGTAGGCAGTGGTGTAAGACTGCTACGGTGTTCTTTGGCAGACATCTGTCCGGTTGGTGCCCTACAGGAGTTCCTGGCACTGCGTGGCATGCACCACGGCCCGTTTTTCTGTCACCAAGATGGGTCTCCCCTTACTAAATTTCAGTTTTGGAAGGTGACAGGGAGTGCCCTCACAGGTGCCCGTTATGGCACACATTCATTCCGTACTGGTGCAACCTCTACAGCAGCTGCTTTTGGGTACTCTGGGGCTGGCATACGCAGCACGGGGAGGTGGGGCTCGCAATGTTTTCAGTTTTATGTGCGCCCACTTCCGCCATGAGTACCAATCCAGTCACCTTCCCGTCTTTTCTCAATTTTTCTCAATTTTCTTACAGACCCTGGGTGTCGTATTACACCGGTGACAGTATGGCTGGTGGGCCACAGCTATGTGCACAGGGCAGCGCGTTACGCTGCGGCGACAGAGTGGGGACCCCGACTGGGACTGGGTGAACACGCCAGTCTCACATGGCATGGTAAGCCTGGGATGTTATGGCGGGAGCTGCGGCCTTTCCTTTTTTCTGGCCTGGGTGCTGACCCGCCTGACATTCTCATCATCCACCTGGGGGGCAATGATTTGGGCCAGGTCACCGGCTTATAGCTTAAGCATGCGATTTGCGAGGACCTCGCCTACTTGCATTATGTCTGGCCTGCCACAACCCTGGTTTTGCGGACATTGTCCCGCGCCATTACTATAGAGGGGGCGTTAACCTCCTGGCCCTTGACCGCGCTAGGCGCACGGTCAATAGGGCGGTGGCGCGGTTTCTTGCCGACAGGGCTTGGGGACGGGTCAGTCATCACCCCGATATTAGCCTACAAAATTATGACTTGTACGCAGGGGATGGGGTCCATCTGTCGCGAGGAGGTATGGACCTCCTGTTGGGTGATTGGCGAGCAGGCCTGTTGACCGAGCTGACGGTCTGGGGGGGGGGCGTCAGGTCTTCTTTGAAGCCCCTCCGTGTGGCGGGTAGCACTGGTAAGGTAAACAGTATGACCCACAAGTATCCGGCAGGTTCGCAATTGACTGGACAACACTAGACAGGAATAAATTAGTTAAACGTTGTCCGGTCAACGACGAACCAGGCGATGGGGTGATGACGATTGCTAACCAGCATGCATCACCCCTGTGATTTCACGGATATGCGTCAGAGGGTGGGGTCATGAGTTAGTTATTGACTACGGTCAACAATTTGTTTGTTGTCAACAAACAAATTGATACAAATTGATACATTGTAACCAATTGCCGTTGGCAATTTTGGGGTGGTACCTTACCAGTGTTACTTCGGCCTGCTTGCCTTATGAATTATGATTGGTCGTTTTACCAATACAAATTTATAATTCGGACTAGGGCATTGAATCAATAAATGTGGCCCGATGCTGTTATCCACTTTCAATGTTGTCTGTGTCCGTTATTGGGGGGGTGCGCCTGCAATGCAAGCGCGGCGCCAAAATGGCCGCCGCGCCCTTTCCGGGCCCCCCCCCCCCAGGACAGAGAATCCGGGTAGTTAGGGGCGTGGCCAGCTCCCTTATAAAAGGGGTGGCCACGAGGCAGCCGAGCTGCCATTTTACCTCAGCGACGGAGCGGAGAAGTCTTTTCCCCTCCACCCCCTCCCTAGTTAACAGTGTGATATTTTGGTCGCTTCGGGGCCGGGTGGGAATTTTTGGCTGGGACCCATATTGGCTTCCGGGTCCTGGCTTTTTTGCCCATCCCACACTGTTGCTATGGTTTGATATAGGGGTCTTTCTGTGTTCCTAATGTTGACTTTGGTCACATTGGCGGGTAGCACTGGTAAGGTAAACAGTATGACCCACAAGTATCCGGCAGGTTCGCAATTGACTGGACAACACTAGACAGGAATAAATTAGTTAAACGTTGTCCGGTCAACGACGAACCAGGCGATGGGGTGATGACGATTGCTAACCAGCATGCATCACCCCTGTGATTTCACGGATATGCGTCAGAGGGTGGGGTCATGAGTTAGTTATTGACTACGGTCAACAATTTGTTTGTTGTCAACAAACAAATTGATACAAATTGATACATTGTAACCAATTGCCGTTGGCAATTTTGGGGTGGTACCTTACCAGTGTTACTTCGGCCTGCTTGCCTTATGAATTATGATTGGTCGTTTTACCAATACAAATTTATAATTCGGACTAGGGCATTGAATCAATAAATGTGGCCCGATGCTGTTATCCACTTTCAATGTTGTCTGTGTCCGTTATTGGGGGGGTGCGCCTGCAAAGAGTTGCCTGCAATGGTCATAAATGCCACAACCACATTACAACATCTCACTGAGTTTCCTATTGTTATTTCCCCAGTTTCCATCTCCCTGTGTCCTCAGCTGGAGGTATGGGTGAACCTGATGGTTTTGCACTTGGAAACATTTTGAAGAACTCTCCAACATGTTCTGTGTCATTACCTCACATTATGCTTTTTCTCCCACCTTGGATTTATGAGAATTTTTGCTCATTTTTATTGTATATCACTTGGGAAATTGACAGATGGAAGACAGATTGAATAATTTAATGAGAATACTGAACATTAAAGAAACACAAAGCAGCTATACTGGGCCATTCATAAGCAACTATCCCATCAAAAAATAGGACTTTCAACTAATACAATACCTATGAGAAATCCTTAGCAAGCAAATGATATCACAAATTCTTTGTGTCAAAGCTGGTTAAAGCTTTTCTAGTCAAAACTATGCTTTTATCTGAGTCTGGCAGGAGCTAAAAATAGCTTTTAAATAAAGTTCACAATTCAACATACAAATCCAAGAACAAGCGGCACCTGAGCACCACTCCACCATCCTCAAAAGCCGCTCCACCACCACCACTGAGACCAGCGGGGTTCGACCAGCGGCCAGCCAGAGGGAACGAGCGGCACCTGAGGACCACTCCATTGTCCTCATAGACCACTCCCTGCCACTGCCGAGACTAGTGGGGTTCAACCGGTGGCTGGTCGGAGGGAACGAGCGGCACCTGAGGACCACTCCATTGTCCTAAAAACCACTCCCCTGCCACCACCGAGACCAGTGGGGTTCGACCGGCGGCCAGCCAGAGGGAATGAGCAGCACCTGAGGACCACTCCACCGTCCTCATAGGCCACTCCCTGCCACCGCCGAGACCAGCGAGGTTCAACCGGCAGTCGGCCGGAGGGAATGAGCGACACCGGAGGACCACTCCACTGTCCTCAAAAGCCACTCCACCACCACCACTGAGACCAGCGGAGTTTGACCGGTGGCTGTACGGAGGGGTACGAGTCACCACCACCGGCAATCCACTACTGTTGCCGCTCCCGGGACCAATCCCCTCTTTGGTCCAGGAGGGGAGACAAGCCACCGATGGTTGGAGTCGGTGCCGGCGTGATGATACTCGCCAGCGCTCAACAGCTGCTGCCCCCCAGGGGCCAACTGGACTGCCGTTGCCATCTCCCTGCCATGGCCAAGGCGCGGAGCTCCTACCCCCGAGCTGACTGGGGCATTGGGAGCATCTGTGCCTTTTTTCGAGTGGACATGGGGGATTTTGTTTCTGTGGCAGCTGTGGCCGAGACACGGAGCTCCTTTCCCCAATGTGTTGGGAGTGTGGAAGCGCCTGCGCTGACTTTTGCGGCCATATGGACTCACTGTGGCTGAGGCAGTATGGATTTGTGATTGGCATAATTGCATTTTTATTGCATTGTGTATTGTGTATTTTGTATCTGGATTTTATAGGATATTATGCTGTATTTGTTTGCACTGTATATCATGTATTACTTATGCCATATATATTTCTGTATTGCTCTGTTAGTATTGCTTCTGTATTTCATTGTATATTTTGTATGTTGTTAGCCGCCTTGAGTCATCCATTGGGTAGAGAAAGGTGGGATATAAATTAAACTTGAATTGAAGAAAGTTTGAATCATCCTTTATCAGTCAAAGTTGGTGACAAAACATTATTGTAATTGTTTTTTCTCTTTATTACCAACATAAACAAAAACAAAAAATCCACCCTCATATTATTGATTGGATAAATCTATGTTCCAACTTTAATTTTGTTTGGCCATATAGTTTTCTTACATTTCCTTGAATGTAGCAGATTGATACAGCTACAAAAACTGTTCGAATGAAGTAAGGTATCCACTCTGGTTGAAGAGAAGAAACTGGAATGTGTTCCTTGTGCAATTCACTTTTTAAAAAATATTTTTAGCAATTTTTAGACAAAAAAAATCTCCCAAAATCAGTTCAAGAAAATAATCATATTGACTTTTCACTTTGTGATTATCTTTATCTTGTTTGTTATAGCTACAGTATTTGCAAATTAACTAGACAAGGCATGATGATTTTTTGGCACTTTTCCAATCTCTTCTTTTGCTGAAATTTACACTATTATATATTTGCTGAGAGCAAATGTGAAAAAAGAATAAATGGCAGTTGAGTCTGGTTTCATTTCAGGAATCAAATATTGAAAGACTATGTTCCTCCTGCTCTTGTAATGAAGTAACGTGTGGAAAATAAGCTGTGCTGCTTCCAGGTTTTTCTAAGATGGTTCTGTAGTAAATTTCTAACTTAATCTGTTCAACTACAGTTAAGGAATGTTCCTGAAAAGTTCTCTCATTGCATGGGAACCAGTATAAAAAGTGGATGTATAAAATTAATGAGAAAGAAGTGAATGGATAGACTTTAAACAGGATACTCGACACAATGAAAGCCAAGGTGACCTAAACTAGGTGTCTTGAGTTCAAATTCCTATTCAACCATGGAAATTCATTTGGAATAGCAGTGGTAAAGCACTCTTCAGACATCTCGTATTTCTTGAAAACCATGTTAAGTTTCCCATAATTTGGAAGCTATTTGATGACACATACTACCCACACATCTCATAATACAAAATGCATGGGAAGCACGAATACACCAGACCTTATCAAAAAATACTGTGTGCAGCTCTGGGCATCAGATTTGAAGAAGGCTATCAACAAGCTGTTTGTCCAGAGGAGGGCAAACAAGATATTTATTTATTTATTGTATTTCTATACCACCCATTTGGGTGGTATCCCACTCTGGGCAGTGAATAAACAAATAACAGATAGTAGAGAGTTGTGAAACTAAACCCTGTGATATATGATTGAGCAAGTTAGGTAGATTTAGAGTGGAGCAGAGAAAACTGAGAGGTGGTATGACAGCCATTTACATTAGGAAGAAGAACTGCTTGATAATAGGAGCTGTTCAACAGAGGGACAGAATAAGTCAGAAGGTGGAAGACTTTACATAAGAACATAAGGACAGCCTTGCTGGAACAGGCCACAGCCCATCCAGTCGAGCAATCTGTCTCACACAGTGGCTCACCATTTGCTTCAGGGTATTATTCCCAAGCAGATGCCTTCATCTGCTTAGGATTCCCTGGAAATGGCATTGAGAGATATCCTGCCTATCCCTCCAACCTGGAGGTTGTCCATAATTATAGCCATTGATACCCTTGTCCTCCATGAACTTGTCTAATCCTTTCTTAAAGCTGTCAAGACTGATAGCTGTCACCACTTCTTCTGGCAGGGAGTTCCATAGACCAGTGATCCTCTGGGTGAAAAAGTACTTTCTCTTATTTGTTTGAAAACTAGCACCCAAAAGTTTCATGGAGTGTCCCCTAGTTCTAGTGTTGTGCGATAGGGAAAAGTTTTTCCTTATCTACTTTGTCCGCACCGTGCATGATTTTATAAACTTCAATCAGGTCACCTCTTAGATGCCGTCGTTCAAGAGTGAAGAGGCCCAAACGTTGCAACCTCAGATGGTAAGGAAGGTGTTCCAGTCCCCTAATCATTCTGGTTGCCCTCCTCTGCACTTTTCCCAGCTCCATCATATCCTTCTGGAGGTATGGCGACCAGAACTGTACGCAGTATTCCAGATGGGGCCTCACCATAGATTTATTAAGAGGCAAAATGACACTTGCTGACTTATTTTCTATACCCTTCCTAATGATCCCTAACATTGAGTTTGCTTTTTTCACTGTTGAGGCACACTGGGTTGACACCTTCATTGAGCTGTCCACCAGGACACCAAGGTCCCTTTCCTGGTTTGTTGCAGAGAGTTCAGACCCCATGAGTTTATTAATGTAATTGGGGTTTTTTGCCCCAACATGCATCACTCTGCACTTACTAGTGTTGAAGCTCATTTGCCACTGTTTTGACCACTCCCCCAGTGTCAAGAGATCCCTTTGGAGCTCCTCACAATCTCTCACAATTTTCACTACCCTGTAAAATTTAGTGTCGTCAGCAAATTTGGCTACCTTGCTATTTTCAACTACTTCTAGATCATTTATGAAGAGGTTGAAAAGCAGGGGTCCCAGTACTGAACCTTGGGGGACCCCACTCTTTACTTCCCTCCACTTGGAGAAGTGTCCATTTAGTGCTACCCTCTGTTTCCTGTCCCTTAGCCAGTTGCTGATCCAGGACAAGACCTGTCCCTTTATTCCATGACTGGCAAGTTTATCCAAGAGTCTTTGGTGTGGGACCTTGTCAAAAACCTTCTGAAAGTCCAGATAAATAATGTCAACTGGATCCCCCTTATCCACATGCTTGTTGACACTCTCCCTTGCAAAAGCCATGTTGGCTTTCCTTTAGCAGCACCTTCTCTTCTATGTGCTTATTAATTCTATCTTTTAGGATGGTTTCCATCACTTTACCTTGGACACATGTCAAACTGACTGGTCGGTAATTTCCTGGATCACCCCTGGGTCCTTTTTTGAAAATTGGTGTTACATTCGCTACCTTCCAGTCATCATGCACAAAGCCTGATTTGAGGGAAAGATTATATATTTTGGCTAGGAGATCAGCAATTTCATCTTTAAGTTCCCTGAGAACTCGTGGATGGATGTCATCTGGTCCTGGTGATTTGTTAGCATTTAGGACCTCCTCCCTGGTTATTTCTATCTGGCTTAATTCTTCAATTTCCTTCCCTACGAAGATAGGCTCTGTTTTGGGCATGTGGTCTGTGTTGTCTTCAGTGAATACTGAAGCAAAGAATTCATTGAGTCTCTCTGCAATCTCTGTTTCCTCTTTAATAACCCCTTGCCTTCCATTGTCGTCTAATGGTCCAATGGCCTTTCTAGTTGGGTTCTTACTTCTAATGTACTTAAAGAAGTCTTTGTTATTTCTCTGAGTGTTTTTAGCTATATGCTCCTCAAAGTCTTGTTTTGTTTTCCTGATTGTTGCCTTGCATTTGTTCTACCAGAATTTATGTTTCTGCCTGCTGTCCTCATTCAGACAAGCCTTCCATCTTCTAAATGAGCTTATCTTGCTTTTGATCCCTTCCCAAACAGCTCTTGTAAGCCACATCGGAGTCCTCTTGGACCTGGCAGTGCCCTTTTTCCTTTTCAGTATGCATTCCAATTGGACCTCTGTTATTCTTTTTGTAAACAGCCCCCATGCCTCTTGGAGTGTTTGGACTCTCTCAATTTTCCCTTTCAACTTCTTTTTTACTAGTTTTCTCATCTTTCGGAAATTTCCTTTTTGAAAATTTAAGGTCTCTGTGTTAGATTTTATCAGTGATTTGCGGTCTTTGATCAAGTTAAACATAATTGAGTTGTGGTCACTGTTCCCTATTGGATCAGTCACATTAACATCTTGCACCAGATCCTGAGTATTACTCATGATCAAGTCAAGGATTCTTGTACCTCTAGTTGGATCTTCAACCATCTGCCCCAGGGAACAATCATTTAGTGTGACTTTCCTTCATTGGATGGGATTTCCTGAACTTATACATGGTCCCTTCCCACACTACAATTCTATTATTCTATTGCCAAACTTCTACTGGGGAAAAGTGTACCTGTGAGGCAAACCTGCAGTAATTTTCCCTCCTTGTTGCTTGCTTGTACAACTGTGCATGTGAGTGCCTAACAAAGCCGAGAATGGCATTTGGCCAACAGTGCAGGTAAACTCATTTGTGTGCATGCCTACATAGGTTGTGACACTTAAAGTTCTGCCTATGATTCATGGATACTGTATTACAGAGTATGGTACAACAGATGTTACTTGATTTTTGCAAAATACAGTACTATGAAATGTGTGTACCTGGTCCAAAGGATAAGAGCATTTAAGTTTCCACAACACTGTTTGTTCATTTCTGATTTGCTAATCTTCTTGTTAGAAAAAATGCATTTCTCCTTGGCTGCTTCCATGTTAAATTTCTCACCCTGTGGAGAAATAATATTTCTTTCATTAACTGGAAGTGGAATTAAAATGGAATTTTCACACACACTTACTATAGCAATATGTTACACCAATGCTTTAACCCAACACTAAGTATCTTCACTGTTTTTAATCTTCTTAAAGATACCTGCTGTCTTCAAAATGGTAGGAACCAGAAATACAGCAGTCTGCATGGATACTGTTGAGTACTTATTGTAAAAAACAAGTTGGTTGTTTATATCTTCAAATCAGTTCCTCCTGAGTTCTGACTGAGCCCACTGATAATTAATTTTTAGTAGTATCTGATTATAGGCATTTTAAGGTAAAGGTAAAGGTCATCCTTGCTTGAAAGCCAGTTGTATATTACTCTAGGGTTCAGTGCTCATCTCTGTTTATAGCCAATGGTTGCGCAATGGGAGTGGCTGCTTCTGCCGCAGGCTTTGCCTCTCTTGCCTCCCCCTGATGAGCAAGTCATTTACACACAAGAGAAGTGTGTGGTGTGAAGAGGAGTAGCTGGAGCTCTATTTAAGAGGCATGCTCCTTCCCTTCGTGCCTTTTCAGTTCCTGATTTTTGCAGGGGCAACTTGCCCACTCTCACTCCCTAAGCACTAGTGTGATTTTGTTTTGTCGCTTTTTAAGGGCCGGATGGGATTTTTTTTTGCATAAATCCCTTATTGGATTCTGGGATTTGCGGTGTTTTCGCCCATCCCACACTGATGTGGACAGTTGAGACGTGGAGCCTTTTTTCTTGGCCACTTGGCGGGTAGCACGGGTAAGGGGATGCATTGGGTTCAACAGCCTCGAAGCGTGACAAGGTGATTAATCTGGGGTGTTTGAAATAATGCAGACTGTGAACAAGGGACTACTGAAGTTTGACAGCTTGGTAGTCACTGGTTATGTTCACCTGAGTTTAAGCCAGAAGTGGAATGTCACTTCTGTATTGGGCAGATAAAACTAACGATAAATTAGTGAGTTTATTTAATTGGCACATTGCCTTACCCATGCTACACTGGCCCCATTTCAGAGCAATTATGCCACAATTGAGTTGATCATAATAATGCGAGCGCGGCGCCAAAATGGCCACCGCGCCCTTTGCGGCCCCCCCATCGGACGAAGGCATCCGGGTAGTTAGGGGGCGTGGCCAGCACCCTTATATAAGGGGCAGCCATGAGGCAGCCGAGCTGCCATTTTGCGAAGCGACGGAGCGGAGAAGTTTTTCCCTCTTACCTCCGTCGCTTTTACCCTCACCGGGAAGCCTCTTGGCTGCTGATTTTCTCCTTTTTCGACTTCCCATCGGCTGGCTGCAATGCCCTCAAAGAAGAAGGCGACTGCGAACGCGGCTCGTTCTGCGCGGAGGCGCAATCCAGGTCGGAGGACCGCGGCTGCGCCTCCCCAGCAGCCTCCTATGCCCGAACCCACCGGGACCGGTGGGATGGGGTTAATTCCCCCTTGTCCGGAGGCCGGGGGTCCACGTGCGGGCCCAGTAGGGGCCGCGGCCCTCGGCCCGCAAGCGGTGGCCCCCGCTCCTGCCGTGGCCCATTCCGCTGGGCCTTCCTCCGTTGGGGCACAGCTTACTGCGGGGACTTCCAACCTTGGGGGGTGGTGTGGCCCCCTTCCATGGCAGGGTACGTCCCCGGCCCTACCGGGCCCAGGCTTAGGATCGTGGCCCTATTCAGGCCCCGGGGTACAGGGACCTGTATCGACGTCTGTAGTTAGTGGGCCGGCTGGCCCTTTGCCCCCCCTTGGTTTAGGTGGCTATGTCAGCATGGAGGCCCTCCTGGCCCGCGTTGCAGCCCTTGAGGCATCCCTGGCCCGGGTTAGTCACCCTGGGGCCCCTTTTGGGGTGCAGGTCGATCCATCGTCTGCTGGGCAGCAGCAGGCGGCGAGACGGGTTGAGCTGCCTGAGGCGCGTGGCCCAGCTTCGGCCACTGCCTCGCAGCTCCCCAATCAACAGGCCAGTGCTGGTCAAGCCCCGTTGACGAGCTCTATGGCGGTCGTGAGCTCCGACGCCCCCAGTGGGCCGGAACCCCCGGTGGGGGCAGCCCATGGGGGCGCAGCATGTGAGTATGCGGTCCAAACTAGTGCACCTACACACATGGCCACGTTGGGGGGGGGGCTTTCCAATGGCCTTGGCCTCGCACGGGTGGCGCGGCGGTCCTGTCGCCTACGCCCCACCCGGTGACTTCAACCATCACCCAGGGCCCCGTGGTGGGGGGTGCTTCTTACCCAGTCGGGAATCTTCTTGGGGTGACCGGGTTAGTCCAGGCTCCTTTACAGATGCCCGCAGTTTCCACCGTGCCTGTGTCGGCTTTGCTGACAGCAGGGTATTCCTTGCCACTGGGGGACCATTTGGCCCAGACCACCAAAGAGAAGATCTGGCGGGGGGAGTATGTGGACATCTTCTCCCTCCTTAACAGAGAGCCCACCAAGGAGGAGAGGGAGGGGCAAGATGAGAAGGATAAGGAGCAGGCGCGTCGTTGCAAGCCACCACGTACTTGGGCCAACTGGTTGCCGGCCTACCTCATATACATGGCGGTCTACCTCAGGGCCCGGCCAGATTTGGCAATTCCAATGGTCCAGTATTTGGACAACATTTAACGGGCGATGGTTGACTTCCCGGGCCCGGCGTGGTTGGCTTATGACGAGGAATTCCGTATGCGGATTCCCCTGCACCCCGAGATGAGGTGGGATGAGCCCTGCCAGAGGCTGTGGCTTCTGTACATGACTCCCACGCGCCACGCGCCCGGGGAGAGATACCATTGTGGACATGCGGTCCAGCGAGCGGCCCCAGCACAGGCTCCCCGCCAGGTGGCGGGGCAGGGGGTTCCAGCCCGCCTGCTGTGCTGGACTTTCTCGTCCAATGGTTCCTGCAACAGGAAGAATTGCAAGTACAGGCATGAGTGTCCCTCCTGCGCTGGCCCCCATGCGGCCTCCGCCTGTCCCAGGCCTGGAGGGATGCGGGGCAGAGGAAGGGGCGGACAGGGGGCTGGCAAAACTGCCACGGAGGGAGCTGGTTCACCGAAAGGCCCCCTCCCCAATTAATGTGGACATGTTGGAGTGTTGGCTCGCATTGTACCTGAGGGAGGAGGATGCGGTTTACCTACTTCAGGGTTTTAGACAGGGGTTCCGTATTCCTTTCGTGGGTGATAGGTCCCCCCAGGATGCCCCCAACCTTTTGTCCCTTAGGGGGAGGGAGGAGGTAGCTGCTGCCAGCATTACTAAGGAGGTCGATGCGGGCTGGGTCGCTGGCCCTTTCCCAACACTCCCATTCCCCAATCTTAAGGTATCACCCTTGGGTTTAGTGCCCAAAAAGTCACCGGGCGAGTTTCGCCTGATTCATCACTTGTCCTACCCAGCTGGCCGATCGGTCAATGATGCTATCCCTGATGATCTTTGCTCAGTCAGGTATACATCTTTTGACCAAGCCCTGCGCATGGTGCGCTCATGTGGCCCGGGTGCGCTATTGGCTAAGTGCGACATCAAGTCGGCGTTTCGCCTCCTGCCTGTGCACCCGGGCGACTTTGAGTTGCTGGGTTTTTAAGTTCCGGGGTGAATATTACTTTGATAAGGCCATGCCTTTTGGCTGTTCCATATCATGCTCGGCCTTCAAGCGTTTCAGTACATTCCTACACTGGGCTTTCGTCCGCAGGTCAGGGTCCCGGTCTGTAGCCCATTACCTGGATGATTTTTTATTCGGGGGTGAACGGGGCTGGGACACGTGCACACGTCTCCTCAACACATTTCAGACGCTAATGGAGGAACTCGGTGTCCCTTTAGCGCCCGAAAAGACCGAGGGCCCATCTACTAAGCTAGTATTCCTGGGGGTGGAGATTGACACGGTAGCGCAGGCTTCTAGGTTACCGGGGGATAAGGTGTCAAGGATAGTGGCCCTTATCTTGGACTTGCTTGATAAACGCAAGGCATCGCTGAGGGAACTGCAGGTGCTGCATGGTCACCTCAATTTCGCTTGCAGGGTCGTCGCACCGGGCAGGGCATTTACTCGACGCTTGTGCGACGCCATGGCAGGCTTATCCAGGCCCCACCATAGGGTTAGACTCACTCGGGGTATCAGGGCAGATATGCTTATCTGGCTCCAGTTCCTGAGGGAGTTCAATGGAGTATCATTTTGGAGGTCTGACCTCCAGGCTTCCCCTCGCTTTCAGATACAGTCCGATGCTTCGGGATCCCTAGGTTATGGGATGTACTTCAATGGGAAGTGGGCCTATGGTGGGTGGCCACCAGCCTGGGCAGGCACGGGTCGCCTGCGTGATCTCACGTATCTGGAATTTTTCCCTATCCTGGGGGCTTTGATGCTATGGGGCGAGGAGTGGGCCAACTCGGTTGTCCATTTCTGGTGTGACAATGCGGCCGTTGTGCACATTGTCAACTCACAGACTTCCAAATCGCCCAGGGTCATGGACCTAGTGCGCCAGTTTGTGTTGCGCAGCCTGCGCCTCAATGTCCTCTTCAGGGCCAGGCATGTCCCGGGGGTCAATAATGATATCGCTGATGCTTTGTCCCGCCTGCAGATCTCCCGGTTCCGTGCCTTGGCCCCGGATGTGGAGGAATTTCCCTCGCCACTCCCGGACGAGATATGGACCATTGGCAAGGAGAGGTGAACCGGGCGATTGGCTTGTCACTAGCGCCACGCACGCATAAGGCGTATCACCATGCATTCAATTCTTTCAGAGATTTCTGTACCCAATTCCGGCTGCCAGAAACCTGGCCGATCCCAGTGACCCATGTACTTCGGTTCATGGTTTACCTGCATGCCCAGGGCCTTGCACCTCGCACCATAGCATCTAGGCTGTCGGCATTGGCTTTTATGGCCAAGGTGGGCGTTCATGTGGATAGTACCGCTGACTTCCGTGTGAGACATGTTTTGGAGGGGTGGGTGCAGGAGCGTGGGCATTGCCCGGACGACCGCCACCCGATTTCCCCAGGGGTTCTTACCCAATTAGCCCGGGGCTGGCATGGCCTCTGTTTTGATAAGTACGAGGCAGCCCTATTTCATGCGGCTACAACGGTGGCCTTTTTTGGAGCGCTCTGCATCAGCGAGCTTGTGATGCTGTCTAAGGCGGATGCAAGTCGTAGGGCACTGGAACTCGAAGATGTCTATGTTGCCAAAGACTGGGCTCAGTTGAGGATACGCTCCTCTAAGACAGATCAGCATGGCGTAGGCAGTGGTGTAAGACTGCTACGGTGTTCTTTGGCAGACATCTGTCTGGTTGGTGCCCTACAGGAGTTTATTGCACTGCGTGGCACGCACCATGGCCCGTTTTTCTGTCACCAAGATGGGTCTCCCCTTACTAAATTTCAATTTTGGAAGGTGACCGGCAAAGCGCTGGCCAGTGTTGGCCTCCCAGGGGCCCGTTACGGCACCCATTCCTTCAGGATAGGGGCGGCTTCCACTGCAGCTGCTTTTGGGTACTCCGGGGCTGACATATGCAGCATGGGAAGGTGGGGTTCGCAATGTTTTCAGTTTTATGTTCGCCCCCTTCCACCGTGAGTACCAGTTTTGTCACCGCACCTTTCTTTTCCTCGTTTTTCCTTACAGACCCTGGGTGTAGTATTACACCGGTGACAGTATGGCTGGTGGGCCATAGCTACGTGCACAGGGCAGTGCGTTACGCTGCGGCGACAGAGTGGGGACCCCGACTGGGACTGGGTGCATACGCAAGTCTCACATGGCATGGTAAGCCCGGGATGTTATGGCGGGAGCTGTTGCCATTCCTTTTTTCAGGCCGGAATGCTGACCCGCCTGACATTCTGATCATACACCTAGGGGGCAATGATTTGGGCCAGGTTGCCGGCTTATCGCTAAAGCATGCGATTTGCGGCGACCTTGCCTACCTGCATTACGTGTGGCCCGCCACAACCCTCGTTTGGTCGGACATGGTCCCGCGGCACACGTACAGGGGAGGTTTCGACCTCCAGGCCCTTGACCGTGCTAGACGCATGGTGAATAGGGCTGTGGCACGCTTCCTTGCCGACAAGGGTTGGGGGCGGGTCAGTCGTCACCCCGCCATTAGCCTACAAAATTACGGCCTTTATGCAGGGGATGGGGCCCATCTGTTGCGAGGAGGTATGGACCTCCTGTTGGGTGATTGGCGAGCAGGCCTGTTGACCGAGCTGACGGTCGGGGGGGGCGTCGAGCCTTCTTTGAAGCCCCTCCGTGTGGCGGGTAGCACTGGTAAGGTAAACATTTATGACCCACAGGTATCCGGCAGGTTCGCAATTGACTGGACAACACTAGACAGGCATAAGTTGGTTAAACGTTGTCCGGTCAACGACGAACTAGGCGATGGGGTGATGGCTATAGCTAGATAGCATGCATCACCCCGTGATTTTACGGATACGCGTCAGAGGGTGGGGTCATTAGTTAGATATTGACTACGGTCAACAATTTGTTTGTTGTCAACAAACAAATTGATACAAATAGATACATTGTAACAATTGGCGTTGGCAATTTTGGGTGGTACCTTACCAGTGTTACTTCGGCCTGCTTTCCTTAAGAATTATGATTGGTCAATTACCAATAGAAATTTATAATTCGGACTAGGGCATGAATCAATAAATGTGGCCCAATGCCGTTATCCACTTTCATCAGTGTCTGAGTCCTTTATTGGGGGGTGCGCCTGCAAAGTGGCCCATTAATTTAATCCAAACAAAGCTGTCTGTCTCGTTACTTGTGTGTGTGTGTGTGTGTGTGTGTGTGTGTGTGTATGTGTGTGTGTGTGTATGTGTGTGTGTGTGTGTGTGTGTGTGCGCGTGCAAAGAGCCAGTGCTGCCTGTGTTTGCAGACATTTCCATGGACAAGTGGCAGGCATGTCTAAACACCAGAGTGCACAGAATGCTGTTTACCTTCCCACTGAAGTGCTCCCTATTTATCTACTTGCAATTTCTTGCTTTCGAACTGCTAGATTGGCAGGAGCTGGGACAGAGATGGGAGCTCACTCCATCCTGAAGTACTCGGGAATCGAACTCCGACCTTCCAGTAATCAAGTTCAGCATCTTAACCACTTGAGCCACCGCATTTTTAGATTCTTCTATAAATCATGACAGCTAAACTTTGAAAAAATCCTTTTCCTTTATCTGAAAGTCAAGAAGGTGTTGTACAAATTTAAAAACATTTATGGTATTTTGTTTACTTGTTCTAAAAGATTTCAAAAAATTTAAAAAACATAGAAATTTGCATGTATACTACTGATTTTCCAGCCTGAATGCCTGGATTGATTATACAGTATCTTGAAAATGGTTCCTGCAGAGCTCCAGCTGGATCCAATAATAATTAATTTTTATTAGTGCCAGATCATAGGCATTTAGCAGACATATCTGTGTGGCATCTCTATGAGATCCTTTCCCTCTGAGAAATTAATTGTCAAATTGGCAGACTTATGAACAGGGAGCTTTATTTCTACATTAATGGAAGTAACCACTACAGTGAATATAAGTAGTGGGTCTGAATATACTGGCTAGGGGAAGCAAAGAGGCCATCACCAAAAATGTTGGGGTGAGAGAAAAAGAGAAAATATTGGGGTGTTGGTAGAACTATGAGGTTTCTATAGAGAAAGCTGAAGCTCAAGTTCTTTGGTGACAAAATGAGAAGAGAGGACTCACCGGAGAAGGCCCTGATGCTAAAGGTAAAGGTTTCCCTTGTTCAAAAGCTAATCGTATCTGACTCTAGGGTTCAGTGCTCATCTCTATTTCAAACCCGAAGAGCCAGCGTTGTCTGCCTCTGCAGACATTTTCGTGGTCATGTGGCAGGCATGACTAGATATGCTGTTACCTTCCCATCAAAATGGTCCCTATTTATCTACTTGCAATTTCTTGCTTTCGAACTTCTAGGTTGGCAGGAGCTGGGACAAAGACAGAAGCTCATTCCATCCTGCCGTATTTGGGAATCGAACTGCTGACCTTCCGCCTCCCAGTCAGCATCTTAAGATCAAATGAAAAAGAAGAAGGGGTGGCAGAGAATGATATAGCCAGATGGCATCAATGATGCAGGGGGTGTAGATCTGGGCGGACTACGGAGGATGGCAGATGACAGAGGAGCCTGGCATGCTGTGGTCCATGGGATCACAAAGGGTCGGACTCAACAATAACAAATAGGCAAAGTCAACTACATTCTTGAAATGAACTGCCTAAACTAAAATTGCCTAAAGCAAAAAGTTCATTCCAGTGCCTCACTAAAATCTTCCACCCCCTCCTTTTTCTTGACAAATTTTCACTACAAAATCTTACAAAATATTTATAAAATATTCTCTACATGTTGGCCACCCCTTTCTACACACACAGACACAGCCTTCTCCCCCACTCATGGTGAACACATTCCAAGATATCTGTTGTTATGTATGCTGACTATTGTGAGTAATTATTTTGAGTTTGGTAAATGCTTTCAGTAACCTTTCTTAATTTCCCCACATCAAATCTTTCCTATGCGGAGGAGACTTTTGTTGCCAGTTTCCTTCCAAGACAGCAATTTTATCTACATTACCAATTGCCTTCATTTCCAGAAATAATTCACACTACCTGACTTGCTAAAGGTGATGGTCACAGTTATCAAAATCAGTTTCTGAAATGGTGCATCGGAAAACTGTCAAAAATTATTAAAGAGTCTTGTGGCACATGAAAAAAAGACTTCCATGAAGCCTGATCTGATCTTTTGAACTCTGGTCACTTCTGGTGAAGTGACGAAGTGGTGAAAATTTATGTCAAATAAAACTTGACAGTTTCTAGGGTGCCTTTAACAGAGTAACACGGCGAGCCTGCTGGAAATATCTTATTGTGGAAAAGACTTTAAAGTGGAGCTGGTTGATTGGATTTCACAAAATATTTTTTCAAACATATGAACTTGCTCTGTTATTCCAAAACTGAAGCAGATCTGGTAAAAATCGTTGTTAGGTGCCATTTGACCCCCATTAAACTGAAGGAAGTGTGTTCAAAGATTTTAGAAATGCAGTCCTGAAATTGCTGATGAGAGAGATATGTATGGCCATTGAACAGAAATAAAATGCCATTGAGTATCATTAAGTTATATGAAACCAGATGTCATTAAGTCTACTGGAGTTAACATTTAAAATGTTCCAGCTAGACTGCTATGGGTGTCCAAGTAAGCATAACTTGTTCTGTAACTTTTTGTGGTTAATTGCAGCTTACTGGTGTGCTAGGGCACATCTTGGTGCATGACAAGGCATGCTGCTGTAATACATCCAACCACTGTGTAGATCAGTAACCATTAGCTGTGGCAAGTTAAGCAAACCTTACACAGATACCAATAAGACTCTAGCTACAATGACACATGCCTTAGTTACATCCCCATTGGTTTACTGCAACATCCTCTATGTGGGGGTGCCTTGAACAACAGTTCAGAAAAGTCAGTTGGTGCAAAATGCTGCAGCCAGACTATTGACTGAGGCTTGATGTAGAAAGCATATAACGGCAGCTTCACTGGCTCATGGTCCATTTCTTAGCCTCATTCAAAGTGTTGGTTATGGTGTATAAAGCCCTATGTGTCCTTAGGATCATCTGGTGAGGCCTTTTCTTTGTCCTCTTTATAGTTAAGTTTGATTAGGAGCTGAACACCGGCCCTTTTACTATTTGCAATAAAGTAATGGAATGTCATCCCCCTTGAAGCTAGTGCAGCCTTTTATCTCGTCTCTTTTTGGTGGCAAGTGAAAACATGTTTGTCCCAACAGGCTTTTAGAATGTAATGTCTAACTGTAACATAGGCAGTTGTCCTATGTGTGCTGCCAACATGACCTTAAGATGATGAACTTGAGAACTGGAAGGTCGGCCAGTCAGCAGTTCGAGACCCGAGTACTGCATGATGAAATGAGCTTCCATCTCTGTCCCAGCTCCTGCCAACCTAGCAGTTTGAAATCAAGATAATAATAATAATAATAATAATAATAATAATAATAATAATAATAATAATAATAATAATAATAATAATAATAATAATAATAATAATAATAATAATAATAATAATAATAATAATAATAATAATAATAATATTCAAGGTGGCAAACCCAATATATACATACATAATTGCAAGATAGCAAGATTACAAAATAACAATGTCAATACAAGCAATATCAGAATACAAAAACAGGCTACAATAACATAAATGCATTAAGAACAATTTATAATTTACAAAATACAGATCAGAAGAAGTGCAACAATCCAAGTTGGGGGGGGGTGGAGCCCATGGCTCAACGCCCTTAAGCAGTCATTAAACAAGGTCTGGGCTCGACAACCACGTCGGAGCCCAGCTCCAAGTCCTCAGCTGCATTGGCAGAGCGAGTCTACCAGGCTTAAGCAAGGCGGTGGCGGCAGATGGTTTTAAGTCCTTGCCACCATGGAGCCCAGGTGGTATCACTCCCCTGTGGCAAATGCTGGACCAAATGCTGGCGAGGAGGAGGAGGCGGCTGGCTTTAAGTCCTCGCTGCCATGGAGCCCAGGTGGTATCGCTCTCCCGCAGCAAATGCCGGACTGGGGGAGTTGGCTTTGGCAAGGAGGAGGAGGCAGGTGGCTTTAAGTCCTCACTGCCACGGAGCTAAGTTGATAAATAGATACCACTTCAGTGGGAAAGTAAACAGTATTCCATGCACTCCTGTGTCTAGTCATGTCTGCCACATGTCCATGGAAACATCTGCAAAAACAGATAGTGCTGGCTCTTTGACTACAAACAGAGATGAGCAGTGAATGGATACAACTGGCTTTCGAGCTGGGGCAACCTTTACCTTTACCTTATTTTGCTTTTATATGACTTTAATATCTCCATGTTTAATAATGTTTAAATTGCTATTTGTCTACTGTTCTAATTGTTACCTCCTTTAATAATGTGTAAGCTTCCTTGATACCTCCACTTTATCCTCTCCTTAATAGTTCTGCTCAGCTTTTGCACGATGTAGGCCTTACTGAGTCAATCCATGTCACATTAGGTCTTCCTCTTTTCCAACTGCATTCAACTTTTCCTAGTATATTTGTCCTTTCTAGTGTCTCTTGTCATCTCAAAATGTATCAAAAGCTCAACACCCTCGATTTAGTCATTTTAGCTTCAAGGAAGAGTTCAGGCTTGATTTGTCCTGAGTCCCATATACACATCTTGCTGGTGGACCTTTATACTGTAAAGCCACTCTTCATGATTATATTTCAAATTAATCAATTTTTGTCCTATCAGCTTTCATTTGGACAACTGTACATAGCAGTCTTGAACACCATAGTGTAAAAAATGATCGAAGGAAGTGGTAATGGAAAAGCAAACCATTCATACTAACATTTTGAACACTCACTTCCTATCCCACACTCCTATTTATCCTTCTAAATTTTGCATGTTCTTTAACTAAGCACTTATATGCTATACAGTATAACCTTTTTGTAACATTTGTCCACAGAAAAGATGGAGATAATTTTCTTCCTGGAATCTAAATGCCTCTTTTGTACACACAAAATCTCTGCATCTATTCATCTGAAACTTGTCATTGGGAAGGGCAAGTTGTTCCATAAAGGTTTCTCGGTTCTGCAAAAACAAATTGAAAATATATCAACAGCTTTCTTTTTAAAAGAAAGACAATAATTAAAGGCATGAAGAAACCATCTTTATAGCTTGAAATGTGGAAGACCAGATCCTTTTGAAATAGGTTACTAAGCCCACAGATTTTACCTCTTTCTGACAAACACAAGAAAGCTATTGCGGTTTCTAGATTTCTAATAATTGTCAAGCAGATGTGTAACAATCTGAATTTCAAATAAAAAATTCAGATTCAGACTTGAGTTGAATTGGTCAGCCTTCAATTTGTTTTTTTTTTTTAATTAGTGAGCTTTAGTCTAAAACTAAACTTGTGGTCAGTGACCCACACATATGGTGTATGCACCACCATATGTGTGTGCATTTACTTCATAACACAATTAAGTGACATTTGTTTTGTCATCACTATATGGATTGTTCAACTTTGCTTCAGATTTCGTAATCTGTCATTATTTGCCATTGTCAAATAATTTGATGAAACGTGGAAGGGGAAACTCAGAGGATGATAGTTGTTCTAATGATTCAAGAAGCTAAGATCTCAGATGAAATCCTCATTCTTTTTATTTTACAATCTAATTACTTTTAATTTCCAGGCACATTTTTCAAAGTACAGTACTCTGGTTTCCTTTCATGAATAACGAAGGCAGATCAAAAAGACAATGGCTACCCATAGAGAAATATCGCCGCCGCGTTGCCTCTTCCCGGGGCCCTCGTTGCTCGGCCCGGGAATGGGAGGCAGGTGCGTCTCCCCGCCCTCCGAGCCCTGCCTGCAGAGAGGGCTCAAAAGGAGACACCGCCGGAGCCCTGCCATCGCCGCCGGAGCCCCGCCATCGCCGCCGCGTTGCCTCTTCCCGGGGCCCTCGCTATTCGGCCCAGGAATGGGAGGCAGGTGCGTCTCCCCGCCCTCCGAGCCCTGCCTGCAGAGAGGGCTCAAAAGGAGACGCCGCCGGAGCCCCGCCATCGCCGCCGCGTTGCCTCTTCCCGGGGCCCTCGCTATTCGGCCCGGGAATGGGAGGCAGGTGCGTCTCCCCGCCCTCCGAGCCCTGCCTGCAGAGAGGGCTCAAAAGGAGACGCTGCCGGAGCCCCGCCATCGCCGCCACGTTGCCTCTTCCCGGGGCCCTCGTTGCTCGGCCCGGGAATGGGAGGCAGGTGCGTCTCCCCGCCCTCCGAGCCCTGCCTGCAGAGAGGGCTCAAAAGGAGACGCCGCTGGAGCCCCGCCATTGCTGCCGCGTTGCCTCTTCCTGGGGGCCTCGCTATTCGGCCCGGGAATGGGAGGCAGGTGCGTCTCCCCGCCCTCCGAGCCCTGCCTGCAGAGAGGGCTCAAAAGGAGACGCCGCCGGAGCCCCGCCATCGCCGCCGCGTTGCCTCTTCCCGGGGCCCTCGCTGCTCGGCCCGGGAATGGGAAGCAGGGAAGGGATGATGATGCCAGCCACCTCGAGCAGCTCCCTGTCCCACCCCGGGAGCCCATGCCATCGGCCCCATTGGGGAGAGACAGGTGGCAGCCATTGCCGCCGACGCAGCTGCCTCACAGACTTTGAACTATAGGGTGCCTTTGTGGCTGCTGCGTGGTTGAGGTTGATTTTTCTGTGTAATTTTTCATTGTGGTATTGCTTAATTATTTATATTTTGTATTGTATTTTTGCTTATTCTGATGTTTTGATTGCATTAATTATGTATTGTCTTTTATGGCTTATTGTATATTTTGCTCTGTTTATTGTATTTGTATATGTTGTGAGCCGCTTTGAGTGGCACTTGTGTCAGGAAAGCGGGATAGAAATTAAACTTTATTATTATTATTAATATGCTAAGCTACTCTTGTTCCTAATTATTTTTTCCTACATGAATGCAGAAAGACCTAGGCCTCAACTGACCAGTTACCATCCAGAGGCCTTGGGGGGAGGGGAGTGAAGAATCGGCCCCTCCCCCCACCCCATCTTAAAACCTGGATGCAGGGAAGGAAAAGGCAGAGAAAGACCTAGGCCTCAACTGACCAGTTACCTTCCAGAGGCCTTGGGGGGAGGGGAGTGAAGAATCGGCCCCTCCCCCCACCCCATCCTAAAACCTGGGTGCAGGGAAGGAAAAGGCAGAGAAGGACACAGGCCCCAACTGTCCAGTTACCATCCAGAGGCCCAGGGGAGTCCTCCTAGAGTAGCAACGCCCCAGAGGGCAAAGAGGAAGGGTCGCGCTGACACTGCAGACACAGACACTGCAGACACAGGAGACCCTCGACCACCCCCAGGAGACACCATCCGCAGCCACCATCACAGCGACACCTTTGACCAACTCCTCACAGCCGAAGGGAGGCGAGAGCTGCTGCATGCATGCAAGGGATCAGTAATCGAACTGAAATAATATAATTGACTTAACATAGATGACTTATAGCAACTGACATAGTGACTGTGTCACTGTGTCAGTTTAGAACTGACTGACATCAGTTCTAAACTGATACTGTGTTCTAAACTGTGATAATATGCATGATGTTACCTTGTTTTAAACTGTGATAATTTGTATGATGGGGGGGGGGGGGGGCGGTAATGGCATAGAAACCAGCAAAGCACGACAGAGAGTCTACTACTGTGGACAAGAAAACCTCAGAAGAAATGGAGTGGCCATAATCTATACCTATAAATCTGTGCGTTAACCGTTGGAATATGACAAAGGATGTTGCACCAGGCCCCACTAGCCCCGACCGAGCCTCCCTGCACTCACCCGAACCGGGTTCGCAGGTAACTGTCGGGTTGAGAAATGTGGCAGTGGGGCAGGAGCCCCCCGAACGTGAATAAAGAAAAAGGACTTCAATTCCCAGCGTCCTTTGCACTGTGCAACCCCTCAGCCAATCAGGCTGAGGGATACGAGCACAGAGGAGGCTGGGAACGTGTACTGACTTAAAAAAAACAAAATGGTGGGAGCCAGAGGGAAAGACTTTGAAAGACGCAGCTGGAGGGAGCCAGGAAAAGATAAGGGTTAGGTAAGGGTTAGGGGGTGGGTGAGGGAGGGAGGCAATGAAAGGTGCTGGGTACAGAAGGGTTGGGGGGGACAGACCCCTTTTGTCCCCCCCAACCCTACCAAACCCAGGGGACCAGGGAGAGGAGATCAAATACACCCCCCACACACACACACACACCCATGCACACACTCCATTTTAAAAGAGAAGAAACCACTTGGTTTCTTCTCTTTAAAAACGGAGTGGGTTTTTTTTGGGGGGAATGATCCCCTCTCTGCTGGGTCTCCTGGCTCTGGAAGGGTTGGGGGGACAGACCCCTTTTGTACCCCCAACCCTACCAAACCCAGTGGACCAGGAAGAGGAGATCGAATACACCCCCTCCCAAACACTGTTTTAAAAGAGAAGAAAGAGCTTGGTTTCTTCTCTTTAATAACGGGGTGTCCTGTGGGGGGAGGGAATCCCCTCTCTGCAGGGTCCCTGGCTCTGGAAGGGTTGGGGGACAATACACACACACACTGCTTCTCTTTCTCTTTCTCTCTCTCTCTCTCTCTCACACACACACACACACACACACACACACACACACACACACCACTCCTGCCTTGCCAGGAATTTTTAATGTGTGTGTTGGTGGTTGGAGTTGTATTGTATGGATAGTGGTGGTTGTGCACACCCAAAACCACCCCTAACCACCAACACACCTCTTTTTTACATCAATTACCAAAAAGAATTATCCCTTACAACACAATTTAAAACAGCCCGGCTCTTTACCAACATTAAGGGGGAAAAAACTTCCAAAACCATTTAAAACAGCCTGGCACTGCCGGGCAAAATCTGCTAGTTGTAAATAAAAGAGTGAGAAAAGCAGTAATGGGATACAATCTCAAAAATGATAGAATGATGTCAGTCAGACTACAAGGCAAACCATTTAATATCACTGTAATCCAAATATATGCACCAACTACTAGTGCAGATCAAGCCACAGTAGACCAGTTCTATGAAGACCTACAACATCTTGTAGAACAGACACCAAGAAATGATGTCCACATTATCTTAGGAGACTGGAATGCAAAAGTAGGAAATCAAAAAGTGGACGGAATAACAGGCAAGTTTGGTCTGGGAACACAAAACGAAGCAGGGTAAAGACTGATAGAGATCTGCCAAGATAACACACTAGTCATAGCAAACACCCTTTTCCAGCAACACAAGAGGAGACTCTACACATGGATATCACCAGATGGCCAACATTGAAACCAAATTGACTACATACTCTGCAGCCAAAGATGGAGAACCTCCATACAGTCAGCAAAAACAAGACCTGGAGCGGACTGTGGCTCAGATCACAATCTACTGATTGCAAAATTCAGGCTCAGACTGAAGAAAATAGGGAAAACTAATAGGCCGGATAGATATGATCTAGACAACATACTCAAGGAATACACGGTGGAGGTGAGGAACAGATTCAATGGTCTGGACCAGATAGACAGAGTACCAGAAGAATTATGGACAGAGATGAGAGACATTATGCAGGAGGCAACAAGGAAAACTATACCAAAAGAAAAGAAGCGCAAGAAAGCAAAGTGGTTGTTGGATGAGGCTCTTAAAATAGCAGAGGAAAGAAGAAACGCAAAAGGCAAAGGAGAAAAAAAAATACAATCACTTAAATAAAGAATTTCAAAGAAAAGCAAGGAGAGATAAGGAAAGCTACCTAAATGAACAGTGCAAAGAAATAGAGGAAAACAACATGAGGCAGGACTAGAGATCTCTTTAAAAAAATTGGGGAAGTCAAGGGAACGTTCAAAGCAAAAATGACTACAATAAAAGACAAAGATGGCAAAGAGTTAGCAGATGCAGAAGAGATAAAGAAAAGATGGAAAGAGTACACAGAGGAACTTTACAAAAAAGACCTAAACACCCCGGATAATAACAATGAGGGGGAAATTGAACTTGAACCAGACATCCTAGAGAGTGAAGTCAGAAAGGCCCTAAAAAGCACGGCAAATAACAAAGCCAGTGGAGATGATGGTATCCCAGTTGCATTCTTCAAAGCCCTAAAAGATGATGGAATCAAGCTACTACATGCTATATGCCAGCAGATTTGGAAAACGAAACAGTGGCCACAGGATTGGAAAAGATCAGTATACATCCCAATCCCAAAAAAGGGCAATGCCAAAGAATGTTCAAATTATCGAACAATTGCGCTCATCCCACAAGCTAGCAAAGTGATGCTCAAGATAATACAGGATAGACTGCAGCAGCATGTAGAAAGAGAACTACCAGAGGTGCAGGCTGGGTTCAGAAGAGGCAGGGGGACCAGAGATCACATTGCCAACATACGTTGGATCATGGAGAAAACAAAGGAATACCAGAAACAAGCTTACTTCTGTTTCATTGACTACACCAAGGCCTTTGATTGTGTGGACCACAACAAAATGTGGCAAGTAATTAAAGAGATGGGAATACCGGAACACCTCATATGTCTCATGAGAAATCTGTACATGAGTCAAGAAGCAACAGTTAGGACAGAGTATGGAATGACAGAGTGGTTTGGAATAGGAAAAGGAGTAAGACATGGCTGCATTCTGTCACCCTGCTTATTCAACTTATACACAGAGCACATGATGCGCAATGCAGGGATGGAGGAATCACAATATGGGATCAAAATTGCTGGGAGAAACATCAACAATTTGAGATATGCAGATGATACCACCCTAATGGCAGAAAGTGAAGAAGACCTAAAGAAGCTGCTGATTAGGTTGAAAGAAGAGAGTGCAAAAGCTGGCCTGAGACTCAATATCAAGAAAACCAAGATAATGGCAACAGGCCATATCAGTCCCTGGAAAATAGATGGGGAAGAAGTAGAAGCAGTAACAGATTTTACTTTCTTAGGATCCAAGATCTCTGCAGATGGAGATTGCAGCCATGAAATAAAAAGGCGACTGATTCTTGGGAGACAAGCTATGAAAAACCTGGGGAACATAGTTAAAAATACAGACATCACTTTTCAAACAAAGGTCCGCATAGTCAAAGCAATGGTATTTCCGGCGGTAATGTATGGTTGTGAGAGCTGGACCATTAGAAAGGCTGAGCGAAGAAAAATAGATGCCTTTGAGATGGCCTTTGAGCGTTCCGTGTGCTCCGGTGTCTAGTCATGCCTGCCACATGACCACGGAAATGTCTGCAGAAGCAGACAGCACTGGCTCTTCGGCTTAGAAACAGAGATGAGCACTGCACCCTAGAGTCGGATACGACTGGCTTTCGAGCAAGGGAAACCTTTACTTTTTCGAGCAAGGGAAACCTTTAAGAGAAAGTACTTTTTCACCCAGAGGATTACTGGTCTATGGAACTCCCTGCCAGAAGAAGTGGTGACAGCTGTCAGTCTTGACAGCTTTAAGAAAGGATTAGACAAGTTCATGGAGGACAAGGGTATCACTGGCTATAATTATGAATACTTAAGGACAACCTCCGGGTTGGAGAGATAGGCAGGATATCTCTCAATGCCATTTCCAGGTAATCCTAAGCAGGTGAAGGCATCTGCTTGGGAATACCCTGAAGGAAATGTTGAGCCACTGTGTGAGACAGAATGCTGGACTGGATGGGCTGTGGCCTGTTCCAGCAAGGCTGTTCTTATGTTCTTATGTTACCTTTTTACCTTGAGATGTGGTGCTGGAGGAGAGTTTTGAGAGTCCCCTGGACTGCGAGGAGAACAAATAGGTCAATATTAGAAGAGATTAGCCCTGAGTGCTACTTAGAAGGACAAATAACAAAGATGAAGTTGAAGTATTTTGGACATCAAATGAGAAGAGAGGATTCACTTGAGAAGGCCTTGATGCTGGGAAAGGTGGAGGGCAAAAGAAGAAGGGGACGGCCAAAGATGAGATGGCTAGATGGTATTGTAGACACAATGGGCACAGGGCTGTGTGGACTAAGGAGGATGGTGGAGGAGAGAGGTGCCTGGAGAACGATGGTCCATAGGGTCGCAACGAGTCGGAATCAACTGTGCGACTGAACAACAACAACATGAATGCATTTGAAAAATATTAGGGAAGATGGTGGTTCAGGGATGGAAATTGGGTACTAATGTAAGATTGTCACTTTTATGTCTTTGCCTTGAACATTTGCATGGATTGCAGAAATTTATCAGGCACTGCAATACCCCCTCATCTCTAAACAGATTACTGTCATTGCTTTTTTACATAAACCAAAGGGGAACAGTATTGCTTTCCTAGCAGTTTCTTTGAGAAGTCACACTTTCTGGTTGGAGAGATGAATTGCTTTTCTAGGGTTTCCATCCCACTGGGCTGGCCCTCAAGTTAAGCCAACTGAGGCAGATAGATCAGAAGAGAGGTGGACAGGGGTGCCATATTAGCCTTCTCACCCCCTTCAAGAATGTCCAGTCTTCTTGAGAGCTCCTTCTTTCCCCCCTGAAGACCTTATAATATCAGACAAAGATTGTTGGTTGGCTCTATTAAAAGCAGCATATTTACTACTGCTCTCCCTGAAGCCCCTCCACAAGGGATATAGTGGAATAGTAGCAGAATGGTCAGAGTTTGGGAGAGAGAAAACACCAGAGATGGAGGTGGAAGAAGAGGAAGTTCAAACACTGCTGGGAAGGAAGAGAAAACGTAGGCAGATCATAACTAAAAATTAAAGGGAAACACATTTCATGGTGAGTTGACAGAAGAATGTCAACAAAATAGATGGCAGCACTTCCCAAAACTATCCATTTTCACTGGGTTTCTTCATTACTCAAGATAGAAAACAAAGTTCCTCTCTACAACATTATTCTATACTACATTAATCTCTCCCCCAAAAAATAAGACAAATAAAGTTGATGCATCCAAAAAGTAAAATAATATTCTGGCACTATGTCCAGTCTCTGCTCTATCAGACAATGGAAAAACTGTGGTATGTACACTCTGCTGAGGAACTCAGCCTTCCTTATGTCACTTGGAGAACTATGAACAGGTCAAAGTGTCTAGATGTAAGACCAATATGCTTAAATAGGGGCTGTTGGCAGACCACAGGACACTGTGCGAATGTGGAGAGATACAGAATCCAGAATTACCATGAAGATTTAATTTTGGCCAACAACAAAGTCAAGAAAGTGGCTTCATTTTGGCAGTCCAAATTTTATCTAGACATGAGAGGAGAATAAGACATGCTAAGGCTGCAGCAGAATTATGGGGCAGCCCCATCTCCCCCAGGAAAGAGGAGAAGGAGCCTAAGGGCAGAATGGATGGGCAGCAATACTGCTTTGCAGACACACCCACCCAAATAAAGACTCAGACACCGGTATTGGATTAAAGGCATTGGGCCACTTTTATTAAATAATGCCCTAGTCTGAATTATAACTTTCAATTGATGTATCATCCAATTGTAATTTTCTAAGGCAAGCAGGCCGCAGCAGCACTGGTAAGGTTCCACCCAAATTGCCAATGGCAATTGGCTATTATGTATCAATTTGTATCAATTTGTTTGTTGTCACAAACAAATTGTTGACCGAAGTCAATATACTATCTATTGACCCCACCCTCTGACGTGTATCCGTTAAAATATCAAGGTGATGCAGGCTGTGAAGCTCCTAGCATCACCCCGTTCATGGTTCGCCCTTGACCGGCCAAGCCTGTTTCCCCTGTACCTATCTACGTGTTGGCCAATCAATTGCGAACCTGCCGGATACCTATGGGTCATAAATTTTACCTTACCAGTGCTACCCACCACACGGGGAGGTGTCCATGATGACTCACTGCCCCCCCCCCCCCCTGACTGACAGCTCGGTCACCAGGCCCGCTTGCATGTCCTCCAGAAAGAGGTCCATACCTCTAGCCGACAGGTGAACCCCATCTCCAGAATACAGGCCAAAATCCTGTAACCCTATCCCCGGGTGTCGAATGGCTGTCCCCAAGCCATTCTCGATAAGGAACCAGACAACAGCCCTGTTCACTGACCGCCGGGCATGGTCCAGACCATGGAGGTCAATGCCTCCCCTATAACAGTGTCTCGGCACGATGTCTGACCATAGCAACCATGTGTACGGCCATAAATGATGAAGAAACGCCAGGTCACTGCACACCGATATCTTTAAGGCAAGGTCAGTGATCTGTGCAAGATCATTGCTGCCGAGGTGCAGAATCAAAACATCTGGCGGTCCGGCATCCCTGATGGACATCAGGAATGGCAACAGTTCCCACCACCTCATGCCACGCACACCATACCACTGCATACGCACAGATGCGCGTTGCCCGAGATGGGGTCGCCACTCCGACGAGGCAGCATACTGTGCCGCCCAGTGCACATAACTGTGGCCCACCAGCCACACTGCCACCGGTGTGCGGAAACACACAGGGTCTGTAAAAGAAGGAGAGAGAATTGAGGGCATAACGAAGCACTCATGCAGTGAGGGGACGAACATACAAAGAAAAACGTGCAGATCCCCACCTGCCCATCTACGTATATCAGCCTCCAAGTACCCAAATGGCGCAGCAGTTGATGCGGCACCTATCCTAAACGAATGGGTACCATAACGAGCCCCAGGGATCCCCGCACTGCGAAGTGCAGTCCTAGTAACCCTCCAGAATTGGAATTTGGTAAGGGGAGACCCATCCCAGTGGCAGAACAACAGGCCAGGGCGTGTACCACGCACTGCCAAAAAGGCATGTAGGGCACCAACCGGACAGATGTCAGCAAACGTGTATCGTAGAAGCATCACGCTACTACCCTTCCCTTGCTGATCAGCCTTTGAGGAACGAATCCTCAACTGAGCCCATTCCTAGTTGAGAGACACATCTTCCAGTTCCAGTGCCCTACGGGACATGTCCCCTTTTGAAAGTGGGACCAGCTCGCTGATTCTCAGAGCTCCAAAGAAAGCTACGGTGGTAGCTGCATGAAAAAGAGACTCCTCATACCTATCATGACACAGGCCACGCCAGCCTCAGGCAAGGTGTGCCAGAAGACAAGGTGAAACAGGCTGGCGTGTGTCCGGGCGGCGGCCGCGTTCACGTGTCTACCCGTACAATCAGTAAAGCCCCGTGCCTTAGCCATAAACGCCAATGCCGAGAGCCTGGTGGCAATGGTGCGTGGGGCCAGACCCTGACTACAAAGGTGTACCATGTACTGCAAAACATGGTCAACTGGGATTGGCCATGTGGCAGGGAGCTGCCTCTCCCCACAAAGAGCCCTAAACTATAGGAGCATGTGCTGATACGCCTTACTCGTGCGCGGGGCCAAAGACATGCTGATCGCCCGGTTCACTTCTCCTCGCCAAAGGTCCAAATCTTGGCTGGAAGTGGAGAGGGAAGTTCCTCTGCATCTGGAGCCAAGGCACGGAACCGGGAGATCTGCAGGTGGGATAAAGCATCAGCAATATCATTGTCAATGCCTGGTACATGTCTGGCCCTAAAGAGCACATTAAGGCGCAAGGACCTAAGGACAAATTGTTGCACTAAGGCCATAACTCTGGGAGACTTAGATGTTTGGGCGTTAACAATATGCACTACGGCAGCATTGTCACACCAAAAGTGAACTACAGAGTTAGCCCACATGTCACCCCAGGAGCATAAGTGCACCTAAAATTGGGGGAAAACTCAAGGAACGTAAGATCGTGTAAGCGATCCGTGCCTTGCCATTCCTGGGGCCATTTTCCATAAGCCCACCTACCCTCAAAATAAATCCCATATCCTAGGGAACCTGAGGCATCCGACTGGACCTGGAACTGGGGGCTGACCATATGCTCCGCCCTCCAAAAGGAGACGCCATTAAAGCCCTGTAGGAACGTGAGCCAAACCGATAGGTCATCCCGTAAACCCCTGGTCAGCCGGACCCTGTGATGCTTCTTGGAAAGACCCACCATAGCATCCCAAAGACGCCTGGAAAAGGCTCTACCCGGCGCCATCACCCTGCAGGCAAAGTTAAGGTGACTGTGGAGGACCTGCAACTCCCAGAGACACACCTTGCGCTTGGCAAGCACTGCCAAAATCGCATCTGAGATCTGAATCACCTTTTCCATGGGTAACCTGGATAAGAACATAAGAACATAAGAACAGCCTTGCTGGAACAGGCCACAGCCCATCCAGTCCAGCATTCTGTCTCACACAGTGGCTCACCATTTCCTTCAGGGTATTCCCAAGCAGATGCCTTCACCTGCTTAGGATTCCCTGGAAATGATATTGAGAGATATCCTGCCTATCTCTCCAACCCGGAGGTTGTCCTTAAGTATCCATATTTATAGCCATTGATACTCTTGTCCTCCATGAACTTGTCTAATCCTTTCTTAAAGCTGTCAAGACTGACAGCTGTCACCACTTCTTCTGGCAGGGAGTTCCATAGACCAGTAATCCTCTGGGTGAAAAAGTACTTTTTCTTATTTGTTTGAGAACTAGTGCCCAAAAGTTTCATGGAGTGTCCCCTAGTTCTAGTGTTATGCGATAGGGAAAACAGTTTTTCCTTATCTACTTTGTCCACACCGTGCATGATTTTATAAACTTCAATCAGGTCATCTCTTAGACATCGTCGTTCAAGAGTGAATAGGCCCAACCGTTGCAGCCTCAGATGGTAAGGAAGGTGTTCCAGTCCCCTAATCATTCTGGTTGCCCTCCTCTGCACTTTTTCCAGCTCCATAATATCCTTCTGGAGGTATGGCGACCAGAACTGTACACAGTATTCCAGATGGGGCCTCACCATAGATTTATAAAGAGGCAAAATGACACTTGATGACTTATTTTCTATACCCTTCCTAATGATCCCTAGCATTGAGTTTGCTTTTTTCACTGCTGAGGCACACTGGCTTGACACCTTCATTGAACCTGTGTAGTGGCAGACTGCTATACGGCATGGCCGCAGTGGTACCGGTCACCCGGCGCCGGCCGTGTAGGGGTCATGTAAAGGAGCCAAAGTTGCTGGCAGGGCTCATCCCACCGCATCATCCTAAATTCCTCATCATAGGCTAACCATGACGGGCCAGGGAAATCGACACCTTCATGTCTGGGCAATGGTGTCAATGTCTATACCAAGAAAGGTAAGGGTGGTGGCCGGGCCCTCTGTCTTTTTGGGCGCCAGAGGAACACCAAGTTCCCCCATGAGCCCCTGAAATATGGCAAGCAGGCTTCCACACTTGCCTGAGTCGTGTCCACCCCCGAACAAAAAAATCGTCGAGGTAGTGTGCCACGGACCGGGATCCCGACCTTCGAACGAAAGCCCAATGAAGAAAGGTGCTAAAATGCTCGAAGGCCGAACACGAAATGGAGCAGCCAAAAGGCATGGCCTTGTCCACATAAAACTTGCCCCGAAAACAAAAACCTAAAAGCTCAAAGTCGTCCGGGTGCACCGGCAATAATCGGAATGCAGATTTGATGTCGCACTTCGCCAGTAGCGCCCCGCGACCGCATGAGCATACCATCTGCAAGGCCTGGTCAAAGGACGTATACCGGACCGAGCAAAGGTCATCCGGTATAGCGTCATTGACCGAGGAACCCGCAGGGTAAGAAAGGTGGTGAATCAGACGAAATTCACCTGAGGACTTTTTAGGCACTAAGCCCAGAGGGGATACTTTTAAATTTGGGTATGGTGGCATATCAAACGGCCCAGCAACCCTACCCTCTCTAACCTCTTTGGCTATCTTCTCCACAGCAACATCCTCATTACCCCTGAGAGATAGCAAATTTGGGGCATCCTGAGGTGCACGAACACCCTTGAATGGGATGCGGAAGCCAAAAGTAAAACCCTCAAGCAGGTAAATCGCATCATCCTGTCTAGGATAGACGCGCAGCCACCGTTCAAGCATACTAAGATTAATTGGGGAGGGGGCCTTTTGAATGCGTAGCGGCGTCAGAGGGAGCTCTGGCCGACCCCTGGTATCCTTTTCCCCTACCCCGGGACCCACCGGCCCGTGGGCACGCGGAGGCGGCATGAGGGCCGGCACAGGAGGGGCACTCATGCCGAAATTTACATTGGCGCCTGTTGCACACCCCATTGGGGGAGTAGGTCCAACACAGCAGGCGGGCTGGAACCCCCTGCCCCGCCGGCTGGCGGGGAACCTGTGTAGTGGCAGACTGCTGTACGGCATGGCCGCAGTGGTACCGGTCACCCGGCGCCGGCCGTGTAGGGGTCATGTAAAGGAGCCAAAGTTGCTGGCAGGGCTCGTCCCACCGCATCATCCTAAATTCCTCATCATAGGCTAACCATGATGGGCCAGGGAAATCGACAACAGCCCGGTAAATATTGTCCAGGTACTGGACCATCGGAATGGCCAAATCAGGACGAGCCCTAAGATATACAGCCATGTATATTAAATAGGCCGGTAACCAATTGGCCCAGGTACGGGGGGGCTTACGACGACGGGACAATTCCTTGTCCCTGTCATCCTGCCCCTCTTTCTCCTCCTTAGTAGGTTCACGGTTAAGGAGAGTGAAAATATCCACGTACTCCCCCCGCCATATCTTTTCCCTGGTGGCCTGAGACAAGTGATCACCCAGGGGAAGGGAGTAGCCGGCTGTCGGCATGGCCGTAGTCAGCACGGAGCGGAGTGGGGGAGCAAATAATGTGCCCTGTTGCCCACCAAATTGAGCTGGCACAGGTGGGGCGGCTATCCTCGGCACAACCTGTGAAGAGGTAGGAGGCCAGTTGGTCAAAGGGTACTGAGTAGGGAACTGCCCACCTGAAGTAGCCTGGTGAGGCCAGGGCCACTGTACCCCACTAGTATGTTGTGTTAGCATGGATGGAGTGCTAACTTGACCATTATACTCACTGGTTGCACCCCACTGGTTGCACCCCACTGGTGGTTCCGGCCTCTGGTGGGCGTCGGAGCTCGCAACAGAGGTCGAGCCCTGGGCCGCTGCCATTCCAGTCCAAGTAGCCCCGGGCACCAATGGGATGCCCTGTAGTGGCGGCCGCCCAGGGAGCTGCGGAGCACCACCATGCGTGGGCCTGATGGCCTCCAGAAGCTCAACCCGGCTCATGGCCCGCTGAGAGGTTTGCAGAGGCATGTGGGTAGCGGCCATAGATGGCCCAAACCATGTGTCCATAGGTGGTGGGGTGATCCCCATTGATGCTTCCAGGGCTGCTATGCGGGCCAGAAGCAGATCAACCGTATCCGAGCCACCAGGATAAGGTGGGCCGGATGGGCCGGACGGCCCGCCAGGCAAATGTTGCCTGGCATGGGGCGGAGGTCCACGACCCAGCCCAAGGCCCATAGCGGGCGGAGGGGCAAGGCCCTGCGCCAGCCCCCTGCCGCAGTATGGCCAAGTCAAATAGTCCGGCCCGTGGGGTGCAAGGGCCATGGCAGGGCGCGATCTTGCACTGTGCCAAGTCAGACCACCTTGCCCAGTGGCATGTCCTGCCAATGGCCCTGTGGCCAAGCAGGGTGCCCCAGAGTCCATGGGGGCTGAGGCCCCCGGTGGACAGGCCAGCACCACCCCCGCACGAGTCCTCCGACTGGGCGGGGGGGCAGAGGCCTGGCCACCCTCATTGGTGACAGTGGGTACTAAAGCCCTTCCAACCCCTCTCCTCGCCCCAGGACGAGCCCTCCTGCCCGTGGTGGCACCAGGAGAGGTGGGTGCAGGGGAAGGGCGAGCCCTCCCCCGTGTGCGTGGCCGCGGGGCCGCAGCATTCTTCTTCTTGGGTGCCATGGCCACCCAACCGGAGTCCCAATGCGGGACTGAATAAATGAGTAATGGAGAGGATTCCCCCTCTCCGACGGAGCTCCAACAGTCCTGCAGTACACGGGAATCGAACTGCCGACCTTCCGCGTCAGCGTCTTTTCTACCCGAGCCACTGCAGGATAGCAAAAAAGAAATAAAAACCAAAAGCGTCGGAGCGAACTTCTCCGCTCCGTCGCTTCTCTAAAATGGCAGAGGGGCCACCTCGTGGCCACCCCTTTTATAAAGGGGTTGGCCATGCCCCCTAACTACCCGGATATCTGAGTCTGGGGTGGGGGGGGCCACAAAGAGCGCGGCAGCCATTTTGGCGCCGCGCTTGCCTTCTTCCAGTTATAACTAGGAGTTGTGGATCTGGTTACCCAGAGAATGGGGGGTGGGGAGGACAACAGAGGTAGTAGAACAATGAGGTGTTCTCTTCCTTCTCTAGTGATGGAAGACTCTCTAAGTAACTACTTTCAATCATCATAATCAAACATACTTAAGAACATTGGAACCTGACCTATAGTAAATTAGTCTACTAGTCCATCTTGCCCACTAGTCCTGGTGCAGACCAATCAAAGTTCCTCAAAATTTCAAGCAAAAGCCTTTCCTAACCTCCCTGGAGATGCCATGTATTAGAAATGGGGTCTGTCATCTCCCACTCAACTGATCAAAGTTACTCCTCGGATGGCTTTAAAAATAGTCCTAGGATGGCTTTAAAAATAGGCAATAACCTCCACTATGGGTTAGATGCAAACAATGAGAAAAGTAAGAGTAGGTCGCTTGTCATCTTAATCTCCTTGGTTGCAAATAAAGTTTCATTAGCACTGTACCTGCCAGCTGTCCTTGTTTCCTCTTCCAGCAGAAAACAAAAGTTCCATGCATATTGAATGTACTACTATGCACAACAGTCTCTGATGCAGCCATTTCTGATTTATCGAGACAGTTTTTCATAGTGGTGTGGTTATTAATCCTTCAATTGGATAAGGGCTTTGTTTACCTCTAAATTTTAGGCCTTTCCAAAAGGGGTTCTTCCATTCTCTTATGGCTACTGTATTGTGAGTATATTAAATTGTCTGTTTTTCTATATGCCACATGCTGTTTATTGCTGAACATTCTCTAAAAGACTGATTACTGCATTTGAACTGAGAACATAAAGGATAGCATTTGTCCTATACAAACCACACAGCTGGAACAAAAATTAGTCAATTTCTGCTTATTTTGAAAGGAAACCAATACCAATGCTGTGACAATAAACACAATGGAACACTGCAAAGGATAGCACTGCTACACACAATTGTTTCCTTTGAACCATGCTTGAATGGGTTGATGCAAAATCCATATGTCACCTTGTTCTAAAGCAAGAAATAACCTAAAGAAGCTGAAACCATTTTAGTTTTGAGTTCTTAATAGACAAAAACATTAGAAACATTAGGGTGAAAAGTCAAGTAAGAAAATATAGATTGATTTAGCTATTGGTCCACAGGGGAACAAAGACATGTTCCAGGCAAGTTATTCATTGTATGTGTTCATTTGGATGTCCTGTTCCAATGACTCATAATAAATAACAATTTTAGAAGGTCATAACATAATAAGTATGAAAAAACTGGAATTTGAAGAAATTCAGGATATAAGTAAGGGAAGGCTTCTTATAGATGTGAAGGGAAAAGAATTAAGGAGTACACACAACCCTTATTGTGGAAATAGTTTAGAAATATGGCAATTAATAAAAAGAGAGTTAAGCCCGAGAATATCCCCATTGGTAGAGTTAAGGAGTTTAGAGAATTTTCAAATCAAGACTAAAAGAAATGAGTTGGAAAAGGTGGAAGAAAAAGGAATTAAAAATATAAGGGATTGGTTGGGAAAGGCCAAGACTATAAATAAGAGAGAGAACATATATTCTGCAATGAAGTTAAATTGATTTCGCAAAGTGAAGATGTAGAGCTGGAATAATGTTTGGACAAAGAAATATGGTCCTGATAGGGATTTGACAAAACTGGAGGAATTAATACATCAACTGGAGCAAATGCAAGCGCGGCGCCAAAATGGCCGCCGCGCCCTTTGCGGCCCCCCCCCCCACAGGACAGAGAATCCGGGTAGTTAGGGGCGTGGCCAGCTCCCTTATAAAAGGGGTGGCCACGAGGCAGCCGAGCTGCCATTTTGCCTCAGCGACGGAGCGGAGAAGTTTTTTCCCTGCGTCTCCGTCGCTCGTTAGCTTACTGGGAAGCCTTTTGGTGGCGATTCTGCCTGGCTGGCTTCCCTTTTTTGCTTCAGGAGAGATGCCTTCGAAAAAGAAGGCGGCTTCGAGTTCAGCTCGGGCTGTTAGGAGGCGCAACCCAGGTCGGAGGACCGTGGTGCCGCCTCCTCAGCAGCCACCTTTGCCATCCCCGGTCGGGGCGGGTGGAATGGGGTCTATTGCCCCTTGGCCCGATCAGAGTGCGGGCGCGGAGGGCGCTCCGGCCCGCGGCCCGCGAGCGGTGGACACCGCTCCTCCTCCTGCCCACTCCATCGGGCCTATTTCTTTTGGGCCGCAGCCTCTCTCGGGGCCCTCTAGCCTTGGGGGGTGGCCCGGCTCCCTGCCTTGGCAGGTTTCTTCACCAGCCCTACCGGGCTTCGGCGCTGGCCAATGGCCATATATGGGCCCTGGGGCGCAGGGACCTGTCCCCATGCCAGGATCAGGCGGGCCGGCCGGCCCTTTGCCCATGGTCAACGTGGACACCTTATTGGCCCGCATTGCGGCCCTGGAGGCGTCTTTGGCCCGGGCCAGTCAGGCAGGCGCCCCCTTCGGGGTACCTTTGGAGGCGCTGTCGGCAGCAGGACAACAGCCGGCGGGGAGGGTTGAGCTGCTGCAGGCGGGTGGCCTGGCTCCGGCCACTGCCTCGCAGCTCCCCAGCCAGCAACCTGGTGCGGGTCAGGCCCCGGTGATGAGCTCTACATCGGTCGTGAGCTCCGACGCCCCCAGTGGGCCGGAACCCCCGGTGGGGGCGGCCCGCGGGGGTGCAGCATGTGAGTATACGGTGCAAGCAAGTACATCTACACACATTCCCAATATAGGGGGGGCCTTTCAGTGGCCTTGGCCTCGCGCGGGTGGTGCGGGGGCCACGCTGCTGGCGACCCACCCGGCGACAACGACTGCCACCATGCCCACTGGGGTGGGCCTCGGTCCTTACACTGCTGGGAGTGTCCTGGGGGTGGCAGGGTTAGCTCAGGCCCCTTTTACTAGGCCGGCTGTCCCCTTTTCGGCTTTGCCAACGGCAGGGTATTCCTTGCCATTGGGTGATCACTTGGCACAGGCTACCAGAGAAAAGATATGGCGAGGGGAGTACGTAGATATCTTCTCACTCCTGAACAGAGAGCCCACCAAGGAGGAAAGGGAGGGTCAGGATGAGAAGGACAAGGAGCAGGCACGCCGCCGTAAGCCGCCGCGTACCTGGGCCAACTGGCTCCCCGCTTATTTAATATATATGGCGGTATATTTGAGGGCGCGGCCGGATTTGGCTATTCCCATGGTCCAATATTTGGACAACATATATAGGGCGATGGTCGATTTCCCGGGCCCCTCATGGCTAGCATATGATGAGGAATTCCGTATGAGGATTCCCCTCCACCCCGAGATGAGATGGGAAGAGCCGTGCCAGAGACTGTGGCTCTTGTATATGACACCCACACGCCCTGCCCCGGGGGATAGATACCATTGTGGACATGCGGTCCAGCGAGCGGCTCCAGCGCAGGTTACCCGCCAACCGGCGGGGCAGGGGGTTCCAGCCCGCCTGCTGTGCTGGACTTTCTCGTCAAATGGTTCCTGCAATCGAAAGAACTGCAGGTATAAGCATGAGTGTCCCACATGTTCTGGTCCCCACGCAGCCTCTGCTTGTCCCAAGCCTGGGGGGGCGCGAGGCAGAGGGAGGGGTGGACAGTGGGCTGGCAAGGCTGCCACGGATGGAGCTAGTTCTCCAAAAGGCCCCCTCCCCAATTAAGGTGGACATGCTGGAGCGCTGGCTCGCATCGTACCCGAAAGGGGAGGATGGGGAGTATCTCATTCAAGGTTTTAAGCAGGGATTTCGTATCCCTTTTATGGGTGATAGGTCCCCTCAGGATGCTCCCAACCTTTTATCCCTCAGAGGAAGGGAGGAGGTGGCTGCGGCCAGCATTAAAAAGGAATTAGACGCGGGCGGGGTTGCTGGACCTTTCCCCGCACCCCCGTTTCCCAATCTTAAAGTTTCGCCATTGGGTTTGGTTCCCAAAAAGTCCCTAGGGGAGTTTCGCCTTATTCATCATTTGTCCTACCCAGCCGGCCGATCGGTCAACGATGCTATACCTGATGACCTTTGTTCGGTCAGGTATACATCGTTTGACCATGCGCTGCGCATGGTGCGCTCGTGTGGCCCGGGTGCCCTGCTGGCCAAGTGCGACATTAAGTCAGCCTTTCGCCTCTTGCCGGTGCACCCGGGCGACTTTGAATTGCTGGGTTTTAAATTTAAAGGGGAATATTATTTTGATAAGGCCATGCCTTTTGGCTGCTCCATATCATGCTCGGCTTTCGAGCGTTTTAGTACCTTCCTAGAGTGGGCTTTCGTCCGCAGGTCAGGGTCCCGGTCTGTAGCCCATTACCTGGATGATTTTCTATTCGGGGGTGAACGGGGCTGGGACACGTGCGCACGTCTCCTCAATACATTTCAGACGCTAATGCAGGAACTTGGTGTCCCTTTAGCGCCCGAAAAGACCGAGGGCCCATCTACCAAGTTAGTATTCCTGGGGGTTGAGATTGACACAGTAGTGCAGGCTTCTAGGTTGCCGGGTGATAAGGTGTCCAGGATAGTGACCCTTATCTCTGCATTGCTGGCCAAGCGTAAGGCATCCCTGAGGGAACTACAGGTGCTACATGGGCACCTTAATTTTGCTTGCAGGGTGGTCGCACCGGGCAGGGCTTTTGCCCGGCGCTTATGCGACGCCATGGCAGGGTTATCCAGGCCCCACCACAGAGTCAGGCTTACCCGGGGTATCAGGGCAGACATGTTCGTCTGGTTGCAATTCCTGAGGGAGTTTAACGGGGTCTCATTTTGGAGGTCTGACCTCCTGGCATCCCCCAATTTCCAGATCCAGTCTGATGCCTCAGGATCCCTGGGTTATGGGATGTACTTCAATGGGAAGTGGGCCTATGGTGGGTGGCCACCGGCATGGGCAGGCACAGGTCGCCTGCGGGATCTCACATACCTGGAATTTTTTCCCATTCTGGGGGCTTTGATGCTATGGGGCGAACAGTGGGCTAATTCAGTGGTGCATTTCTGGTGCGACAATGCTGCCGTTGTACACATTGTCAATGCACAGACTTCTAAATCGCCCAGGGTTATGGACCTAGTGCGCCATTTTGTGCTGCGCTGCCTGCGCCTCAACGTCTTGTTCAGGGCCAGGCATGTCCCAGGGGTTAATAACGATATTGCTGACGCTTTGTCCCGCCTGCAGATCTCCCGGTTCCGCCTTGGCCCCGGATGCGGAGGAATTTCCCTCGCCACTCCCGGACGAGATGTGGACTATTGGCAAGGAGAGGTGAACCGGGCGATTGGCCTGTCACTAGCGCCACGCACGCGTAAGGCGTATCAACAAGCATTCAATTCGTACAAGGTTTTTGCTACTCAATTTCACTTGCCAGAGACCTGGCCTATCCCGGTGGACCATGTTCTGCGGTTCATGGTTCACCTGCATGCACAGGGCCTTGCACCTCGCACCATAGCATCCAAGCTCTCGGCGTTGGCTTTTATGGCCAAAGTAGGGGGTCATGTGGATACCACCTCTGACTTCCGGGTGAGACACGTTTTGGAGGGGTGGGTGCGCGAGCGCGGGCGTTGCCCGGACGACCGGCACCCTATTTCCCCATGGGTTCTTACCCAGTTGGCCCGGGGCTGGCCAGGCCTCTGTTTTGATCATTATGAGGCAGCCCTTTTTCATGCAGCCACAACGGTGGCATTTTTTGGAGCGCTCCGCGTCAGCGAACTCGTGATGCTGTCTAAGGCGGATGCAAGTGGTAGGGCACTGGAACTCGAAGATGTCTATGTTGCCAAAGACTGGGCCCAGTTGAGGATCCGCTCCTCTAAAACAGATCAGCATGGCGTAGGCAGTGGAGTAAGACTGCTACGGTGTTCTTTGGCAGACATCTGTCCGGTTGGTGCCCTACAGGAATTCCTGGCACTGCGTGGCATGCACCACGGCCCGTTTTTCTGTCACCAAGATGGGTCTCCCCTTACTAAATTTCAGTTTTGGAAGGTGACAGCCAGAGCCCTCACCAGGGTGGGCCTACCAGGTGCCCGTTATGGCACACATTCGTTCCGTATTGGTGCAGCCTCTACAGCAGCTGCTTTTGGGTACTCTGGGGCTGACATACGTAGCATGGGGAGGTGGGGCTCACAATGTTTTCAATTTTATGTGCGCCCACTCCCGCCATGAGTACCAATCCAGTCACCTTACCTTCCTTTTTCTCACTTTTCTTACAGACCCTGGGTGTCGTATTACACCGGTGACAGTATGGCTGGTGGGCCACAGCTATGTGCACAGGGCAGCGCGTTACGCTGCGGCGACAGAGTGGGGACCCCGACTGGGACTGGGTGACCACGCCAGTCTCGCATGGCATGGTAAGCCTGGGATGTTATGGCAGGAGCTGCGGCCTTTCCTTTTTTCTGGCCTGGGGGCTGACCCGCCTGACATTCTAATCATCCACCTGGGGGGCAATGATTTGGGCCAGGTCACCGGCTTATCGCTCAAGCATGCGATTTGCGAGGAACTCGCCTACTTGCATTATGTCTGGCCTGCCACAACCCTGGTTTGGTCGGACATTGTTCCGCGCCATTCTTACAGAGGGGGCGTTAACCTCCTGGCCCTTGACCGCGCTAGGCGCGCGGTCAATAAGGCAGTGGCGCGGTTTCTTGCCACCAGGGCTTGGGGACGGGTTAGTCATCACCCCGATATTAGTCTACAAAATTATGACCTGTATGCAGGGGATGGGGTCCATCTGTCGCGAGGAGGTATGGACCTCCTGTTGGGTGACTGGCGAGCAGGCCTGTTGACCGAGCTGACGGTCTGGGGGGGGGGCGTCAGGTCTTCTGTGAAGCCCCTCCGTGTGGCGGGTAGCACTGGTAAGGTAAACAGTATGACCCACAAGTATCCGGCAGGTTCGCAATTGACTGGACAACACTAGACAGGAATAAATTAGTTAAACGTTGTCCGGTCAACGACGAACCAGGCGATGGGGTGATGACGATTGCTAACCAGCATGCATCACCCCTGTGATTTCACGGATACGCGTCAGAGGGTGGGGTCATGAGTTAGTTATTGACTACGGTCAACAATTTGTTTGTTGTCAACAAACAAATTGATACAAATTGATACATTGTAACCAATTGCCGTTGGCAATTTTGGGGTGGTACCTTACCAGTGTTACTTCGGCCTGCTTGCCTTAGGAATTATGATTGGTCGTTTTACCAATACAAATTTATAATTCGGACTAGGGCATTGAATCAATAAATGTGGCCCTTTGCTGTTATCCACTTTCAATGTTGTCTGTGTCCGTTATTGGGGGGGTGCGCCTGCAATGCAAGCGCGGCGCCAAAATGGCCGCCGCGCCCTTTGCGGGCCCCCCCCCCACAGGACAGAGAATCCGGGTAGTTAGGGGCGTGGCCAGCTCCCTTATAAAAGGGGTGGCCACGAGGCAGCCGAGCTGCCATTTTGCCTCAGCGACGGAGCGGAGAAGTTTTTTCCCCTCCACCCCCTCCCTAGTTAACAGTGTGATATTATGGTCGCTTCGGGGCCGGGTGGGAATTTTTGGTTGGGACCCATATTGGCTCCGGGTCCTGGCTTTTTTGCCCATCCCACACTGTTGCTATGGTTTGATACAGGGGTCTTTCTGCGTTCCTACTGTTGACTTTGGTCACATGGGCGGGTAGCACTGGTAAGGTAAACAGTATGACCCACAAGTATCCGGCAGGTTCGCAATTGACTGGACAACACTAGACAGGAATAAATTAGTTAAACGTTGTCCGGTCAACGACGAACCAGGCGATGGGGTGATGACGATTGCTAACCAGCATGCATCACCCCTGTGATTTCACGGATACGCGTCAGAGGGTGGGGTCATGAGTTAGTTATTGACTACGGTCAACAATTTGTTTGTTGTCAACAAACAAATTGATACAAATTGATACATTGTAACCAATTGCCGTTGGCAATTTTGGGGTGGTACCTTACCAGTGTTACTTCGGCCTGCTTGCCTTAGGAATTATGATTGGTCGTTTTACCAATACAAATTTATAATTCGGACTAGGGCATTGAATCAATAAATGTGGCCCTTTGCTGTTATCCACTTTCAATGTTGTCTGTGTCCGTTATTGGGGGGGTGCGCCTGCAAAGACAATTGCAATAAAGGGAATTGTAAGTAAAGTGTATAAATTATTAATGAAAAAAGGAATAAGCCAGAAAACTCTGAGAGAAACATGAGGATTAGATTTAAAGATTAAAATAGGGAAAAAAGAATTGAACAGAGTCTGGACTCAAAGAATTATGAAGAGCATGTCAGTGAGAATTAAGGAACATTGTTTTAAGTTGATATGGAGGTGGTACATGACACCAATTCAGTTAAATCAATATGACCATCATTACAAAAAAGAGTGCTGGAGATGTTTCAAAAAGCCTTGAGACTTATTTTCATATTTGGTAGGAATATAAGGTTATGAACAATTTGTGGGTAAAAGTATTTGAAAAAAATCATAAAATTTTATCCATGAAACTGCAAATGAGTCCCAAGATTGCATTGGTAATGGGCCTGAGTGATATACACATTGATAAGTACAAGAAAGAATTTATTGTAATTATGGTAACAACTATGAGATTACTAATAGCAAAGAATTGGAAAATGTATTTGCATATTGTTTTGTTAACAAGGACTGAGCAGAAATCAGACACACATCTCTCAGATGTTTTGTGATAGTGTCAAACTGTTGGTTTTGATCAGATCCCCTAGTAGTGATGGGTGATTGATTTCTTTCTCTAGTGCTTGTGGTTCAGTGGAAGGAGTGGGTTTGGTTACTGATCCTTGGGTTGGTACAGAGACCCATTTCAGTTGGGGTTTAGGCCTCGCCATGGCACTGAGACTGCACTGGTCGCACTGAAAGATGACCTTCTCCAGGAAGCAGACAAGGGAGCTTCATCTTTCCTGGTGCTCCTGGATCTCTCAATGGCTTTTGATACCATCCACCACGGTAACCACCTAGGATGCTTGTCAGGGCTGGGATGAATGGACCCTTTCTACTCAGGGAGTTTGTTTCAGCTCCATGGATCCTCCAATGAGGTGTTCCACAGGGGTCGATCATCTCCCCATTGTTGTTTAATGAAGCCATTGGGAGAGGTCATTAGGAGATTCAGGATTCGGTGTCTACAATATGCGGATGACACCCAACTCTATCTCTCCTTTTCATCGTCTGCAGTGGATGCAGTCCGACATCTTGACAAGTGCCTGGACTCAATAATGATATGGACCAAAGCTAACAGGCTGAAACTGAACCTTGACAAGATGGAGGTTTTGGTGTTTGAGCGGCTGTCTGCCCGACTGGGAGGCCTGGTCCCTACCCTGGATGGAATACTCTTACCCCTAAGGGCCAGGTCCGCAATCTGAGGGTCATTATGGACCCACTACTCTCACTTGAACAACAAATAGTGGTGATGTCCTTAGCTGTTTTGTTCAAGCTCTGGAAGATTGTGCAGTTATGCCCCTACTTGAACAGACAGTCTCTCATAACCCTGACACATTCATTGGTAAACTCACAGATTGACTATTGCAATGCTCTCTATGTGGGGCTGCCCTTGTGTCTGATATGGAGCTTACAGAGGGTCCAGAATGCAGCAGCCAGGCTGGTGACAGGCTTAAAGAAATTTCTCCCACCTTGGCAGGCCTGCACTGGTTACCTGTTGCATACTGTGTCTGATAAAAGGTGTTAATACAAGGTATTAATAAAAGGTGTCAGATAAAAGGTGTTAATACAAGGCCCTATATGGTTTGGGATCTTGCTATCTGTCAGAGCATTTCTCTGTAAGAACATCTCCTCGCATCACCCAGCCATCATAGTCAGCACAGCTTCAGGTGCCGACCCCAAGGATGGCTTGAAAGTCTTTAACTAGAAATATAGCCATCTTGGTGGTGGCACCAACACTATAGAACACTCTACCAGTAGAACTATGCCAGGCCCCTCACCGGCTTTTTTTTAATAAATTTTTATTAATTTTTCAAAATATATAACATACATTTAAAGACATAATAACAACATTCAGAAAAAATAAAATAAAACAAGTCATCTAATTACATATAATGAAAAAGAAAAGACAAAAAATAAAAATAGCATTTAGACAGAAAAAAGAAAACAAAATTACATTCATAAGGGAAAAAAAAGGCAAACTATATATTACATACAATTACATACTTCATCACCCAGTGCTATGTACATTGTCCTAGGAGGTTGTGGGGTCTCCCATTCATTTCTATTATTCCCAAAATTTCCTTTGGTCTGGTGTCAATTTATATATTCCATCTCTCGTCAATGAATATTCAACAAATTTTCGCCATATATTCCAGAATCTGTTTTCTTTTATTATACCTTTCTTAAGATTTAACTCCCATGTTAATTTTTCATTCAATGCGAGATCCCACATCTGCCCGTACCAGTCCTCCACTTTTAACGTTATATCACTTTTCCAATTTTTTGCAATACACATTCTTGCCATTACAAGCATCATAGACAACAACTCTTTCTTGTCATTATCTATATTAACGTTATCTACATCAGTCAATAAGATGGTACCTGGCCCCAACTTGAGAGACAATCCCATAATTTTTCCTATCTCAGTCTCAATTTTTATCCAAAAGTTTTCTATCACTTTACATTCGTACCACATATGAACATATGTACCCAAAGAATTTTTGCACCTCCAACACATTTTGTTATTCTTCTTATCTATCTGGTGCAGTCTCATTGGGGTCAGATACCACCTCCATAACATTTTGAAATTATGTTCCTTTATTCTAACCGACAGGGATCTCATAATTCTTTTTCTCCATTTATTTTGCCATTCCATTTCCGTTATCTTCAGATTCAGATCCTGTTCCCATGTACTTCTTAATATTTCTTGTGGTTTACCTTCTATATTTATTATTTTGTAAATTTTACTAACCAACCCTTTAATTCCAATCTCCTCCTTCCTTATTTTCCATACTAATTCCTCAAATTCCGTCCTGTCTCTTTCCAAGCTCCGTTCCCTCCAATATTTATTATTCCACTTATTCAACATTGCTATCTGAAACCAATTCAACTTCATCTGGGTATATAGCTCTCTTTTCATCCCATCATCTTTACAAACTCGTATCCAATCTTTCAACAGGAGAACCTTATTTGTCGACAGTATTTCTTTCATCTCATTATCCATTCTTATTGGAAACTTTTTCAAGTCTTCTATTTCAATTATCGGTGAGATATTTGGGGCCAGTTTCGCTTTTACTTTCTTCCATATTCCCAGCATTGATCTCATCATTCTATTTTTAACCAATATTTTCCCTGTTTCCTTATCTAAAAAGAGGCTCTTACCCACTTCCTTTACTTCCTTCATTTCGATTTCCTCCCAAATAACCGACTCCTTCATCAAAATCTTAACTACGTTCTTTATCTGAAATGCTTTATAATAATTCTTTAGATTAGGTATTCCTAGGCCACCTTCTTTTTGGGATAAATACCACATTTTCTTTAAGATTCTAGGTCTACGTCCTCCGTTACAATAATTATCAAATAGTTTTTGAAATTCCTCAATATCTTTTTCCGTCATTTGAATTGGTAAGGCATCGAATAGAAAATTTAGTTTTGGTAGTAACATCATTTTAGTCAATGCTATTCTGCCAAACCAAGACAACTTCAGTTTTTGATATTGTAAGATTTTAGCCTTGAGTTCCTTCTTTTGTTTATCATAATTTAATCTTTTCAAGTCCTCTAATTTATCAGAAATATTTATCCCTAAATATTTCAATTTAAATTCATCTCTAATTTTCCTTTGCTCTTCCTTTTCGATATTGCTTAAGATCAATTCAGATTTTTCCCAATTTACCTTCAAGCCTGTAATTTGTTCAAAATCCTTTAAATGTTTTTGGATCCTTTCCATAGTTCTTCTAGGCTGTTTCATAATTAGCAAAGTATCATCTGCGTATAAACTAATTTTATTTTCCATTATTCCTTCTATACTTTTGTCCTCCCTTATTGTATTAGCTAATATTTCCATTGCCATTATGAATAGTATTGGAGATAGGGGGCACCCTTGCCTTGTTCCTGCCTCTAATCTCAGCTCCTCCGTAAGACCATCATTCACCCAAATTTTAGCATATCCTTGTTGGTATAATTGTTCTATTGTTTTTATAAACCTATTACCAAATCCATAACTCTTGATTATCTCGCTGATTGTTACCCATTGTAACGAATCAAATGCTTTGAAGATATCTAATGATAATAAACCTACTTTCTCTTTATTTTGTTTTGCCACATCTATTAAATCTAATACTCGCCTTACTAAGTCTGCCATATGTCTCCCTTTCACGAATCCGGCCTGATCTTTATTTATATATTTATCCATAAAACTATTTAATCTATTTGCCAATATTGCCGTAAAGATCTTAGCATCTTGGTTTATCAGGGAGATAGGTCTGTATGATTCTACTTTTTCTAGGTCCTTTCCCGGTTTTGGTAATAAGACAATTATAGTTCTGTACCATGATGTAGGTATCTGTTCCCCATTAAGAATACCATTATACAATTTTAACAATTTCGGAGTTACTATGTCCTTGAACTCTTTGTAAAATTCAGCAGGTAATCCATCTTCTCCGGGTGATTTGTCTGTTTTCAATTTGTTTATTACTTTTTTTATCTCTTTTTCAGTTATTAATTCTCCCATTCTTTGTTTATCTCACCGGCTTTTAAAAAGCAATTAAAACTCTCTTCTTCAAGGAGGCCTTTCAGATGTTGTCCCTTTACTGATAAATTAGTCAGTCAGGTTGAGTCCCTATGCCCTCAGATGCCAATTAGTTTAGTTTAGTTTAGTTTGTCAGTTGTTTGTTTGATATGCTGTGTAAAGGTAAAGGTATCCCTTGCTCGAAAGCCAGTCGTATCCAACTCTAGGGTGCAGTGCTCATCTTTGTTTCAAAGCCGAAGAGCCAGTGCTGTGTGCTATTGCAGACATTTCCGTGGTCATGTGGCAGGCATGACTAGACATCGGAGCGCACGGAATGCTGTTACCTTCCCACCGAAGTGGTCCCTATTTATCTACTTGCAATGTCTTGCTTTTGAACTGATAGGTTGGCAGGAGCTGGGACAAAGACGGGAGCTCATTCCGTCCTGCAATACTCGGGAATCAAACTGCTGACCTTCCGCCTCTTTTTTGTTATTATTTGTTATCTGTTTGTTCACCGCCCAGATTGGGATACCACCCGAATGGGTGGTATAGAAATACAATATATAAAATAAATAAATAAATAAATACAGAAATAAGAGCAAAAGATTTGTTACTCACTCATGATGGGGATGGCACTGATGTCCGGCTGCTAGAAGGAATCCTTCCATTCCAAGTTACTTCTTTTTTTCCTCTTTCTTGCTGTTTCCACACCAGGGGATGTGGTAGAGGGGCTTTTCCTCTGTCTTTTCATGCCCCTGGTTGTGGGTTTGCCCTTGGGTGGCATATTTTTGGCCAGGGAATGCTCAGGTGATCGCTGGAGCTGGTGGAGTGAGCTGTTAGTTTTTGGCCATGTTGGCACCACCTAGTCCTCCAACATCTGATTGAAAAATGTTCCTCCAAGAACTCAGTATCACTGTATGCTGCTTTCATCGATCTAAAGGCTGTGGGAGAAGCTAGAGAAATCCTCCAGTGATGTCTGGCTGCTCCACCTGATCTGTGCACACCACACCAAGACTAACCTTATGCTCCCAACAGGGTCACCTTACGGAGAAGGGTGTCGAGCAAGGATACATACTGGCCCCACTTCTATTTAACTCAGGGATTCTCAACCTGCAGCCTGTGGGCCAGATGCGACCTGCAGCACCATTTCATGTGGGCCCCCACTGCCTCCACCACACCAGGAAGTGCCATGTGGTGGAGGAATGGCAAAATGGCCATCCAGCCCCCAAAGCTATCTGAGGGAGTGTGACCGGGTCCCCGGCTTACAAAGATTGAGAACTCCTGATTTAACTTCTTCATCAATGATATTGGTTGAGCATCTAAGAATCCCTGACTTCCACCCTCCCAAGCTTGCTGACAAATCCATACACATACTCCTATATGCTGACGATGGCATAATCTTCTCTAGGACCCCAATAGGCCTCAGACAATCACTGGCAACTCTGGCTAATTACTGCAGCAGCAATCAATTAGAGATCAATTACTAGAAAACAAAAGTTGTAACCTTTGCTAAAAGGTCTAAGAAACACATCTGTAGGATAAATGGACATAAGATAGAGCAGGTCACCAGCTTTTAATACTTGGGAATAGTCCTACAAGCTTCAGGCTCAATGAATGTCCATTACACACACACTGTTCTTACAGCCTTTGCCATACTAACATTCCTGATGAAAAAAGGAGGCCAATACATCCCTGCTGCACTCAAGCTATTTGAAGCCAAAATCCTGTCTCAGCTACTATATGGAGTCAAATCAGGCATTCCACTTAACAATTTGGCCCTTATGGAAAGAGTACAATCCAAATTCTTATGTGCAGCTCTCCAGACCCCCTACACCTGGAGACTGGTATGATAAATGTTGAGACAAGACTCTGGTTAGCCACCCTCAACCTTTGGCTCAAAATTCTGTTTAATCCCAGTGGCCTGGCTCCTCTAACTCTCCAGGATTTGATTTAATTTAATAGATTTATATACTGCTCTAATCCGATGGACTCTGGACGGTGTATACAAGTTAAAACCAATATAAAACAATTTAAAACCCTTAAGAACATAGCAGTATTGCCCATCACTGTGACATTACTATCTAAAAAACAAATATTTAATTTAATTGTAATTTAATTTTTCAACTTGTTCGCCACCCACTCAGGCAAGCCTGACTCAGGCCAGTTTACATAATCTAAAAACCCCACACAATAAAAAAACCAGTTAAAACCCCCACCCACATTAAAATCCCACCCACCCCACAAGGTTATATGACTAACATAACCTTAACATTAAAAATTAATGTTGTTATATATATATATATTTAAATGAAGACCTAGCCAGGGCCCCTACCTTCCTGGCTCTAGTGTCTTGGAGAAACATTGTTGTCCCAGCCCCATACCTGCTCCAATTTGAGACACCAAGTCATCAGAGAGCATTTACGTTAGCCCGCTGACAGGCCTTCCCTTCTGCGGTTCTCAAGGGAAGTTCCAAAGGACACCAATGTCAGAGAGACTATGCCTCTGTGACACTGGAGAAATTGAAGCCACAGAACACGTTCTTTGTAGCTGCCTTTTCTATAGAGACATCTGTAAAAAGTTCATATTTCCACTGCTCTGCAAGACAGTACCCTGGTTGGTCAAACAACTCATACACCCACTGGCTGCTATATGATGAAAGGCTGATTTTCACTCACAACACTTCCAGGTTCTGTGCCGCAGCGTGTAAGATCAGAAGAACAATCCTGGCAGGACCTTCAGCCAAATAAATTACTAGCACTACAGCATAGGCTTAGTAAAGGTTGTAACATTATTGATCTTATGTACTAATTTTACTACTCCTTAACCCTGAGCAGAAATGCTCCTTTTTAATCACCCTTATTGATATATTTTAAGTACACTCATTTTAACTTCTGTTCCTTTTCATCTCATTTCATTTCAATTTTTATTTGTATACCGCATTTTCTCAGCTTTTGCTGTTCTATGCTGGTCTTGGACTGTAATAAAGATTTGATTGATTGATTGATTGCATATTGATTTGGAAGAATGGTACAGGGAATTATGGAACCTTGCATTAAATGACAAGCTGACATGCAAACTAAAAGGGGGAAAGGAATGATAAATCAAAACTATATATTTAAAATTTGTGGATGCTTTATAGACTATGTATGCCAAGAATTGAAGGGAGTCAAGTCAGGTAAAGAATCTATTGTTTTTTGGAAATAGTAGATAAATTACTAATAGACAATGTGGTGCTGATAATGATAGATAAAGAAATGTGGTCCAGAAGGTGAAGGGTGGACCTTGTTATGTGTTATGTAGTAAGAAAATATGTACTAAAATGTATAATGAGTGTTTTATAATGTGATTTGGGTTATGTTGTTATATGAAGTGAAGTAAGAAGATCAAAGAATAATCAAGTAAAAGAGAGCTACTTGGTTATAGGACAAATGTTCCATGAATGTGGAGAAATCAAACCAGTGCAATTTTATGTACATGTAATTTATGCACATCATGTGCACAAGATATGATTTAGTAAATGGCAGAGATAATGCTATTGAAGTAGTTTGTGTCTGTTCAAAAATAGTCCTGCATTTATTATTTCTACATCTCAATTTGTTTGAAATTTTATCTATATCTCATATGCATTCATAATTTTAAATCCTGGAACTGTCTGATATGAAAAAGAATGAATCTTGGGGGAAAGAAAGTAAAGTAAAGCAAAACCCACAAATAAATCTTTCACTTTTACCCTTCTATTCAGTAACCATCACAACAGGAATAATAAATCAAGTAGACCTCCGGGAGATTCTCTTCAAAACCTGCTTTTATTTAGATTTACTAAAGATAACAATTGTTTAGGCCAATGACTTGGATTCCCCAAAGTAAGTGTAATAAACAATGTAGATGGGGAATAATATAATCCATTGAAAAGTGCAAGGTCATTTTTGTTGTAGCTGGTGCAGTATTTTTTAAAGACATAATCAACCTTTCTTACTTTCTAGAAAATAATCACTAGAGTAATTTAATGGCTGACTTTCTTTTACTGTAGTTATGGGAACAAGGACAGATTTGTGACCATATTTCAGAAATTAAATATAAAGGAAAATGAAAAATGATTTCTACCCTTAATGTAGATTTAAAGCCAGAGGAGGATGTTTTACCCAGTGCTATATTTGTTGTTGTTCAGTCGCACAGTCGGTTCCGACCCTTTGTGACCCTATGGACCATTGTTCTCCAGGCGCCTCTGTCCTCCACCATCCCCCTCAGCCCTCCCAGCTCTCTGCCCATTGTGTCTACAATACCATCTAGCCATCTCATCCTTGGCCTCCCCCTTCTTCTTTTGCCCTCCACCTTTCCCAACATCAATGCCTTCTCCAGTGAATCCTCCCTTCTCATTTGGTGTCCAAAGTATTTTAGCTTCATCTTTACTATTTGACCTTCCAATGAGCAGTCAGGGTTAATTTCTTCTAAGATTGACCTATTTGTTCTCCTCGCTGTCCAGGGGACTCTCAAAACCATCCTCCAACACCACATTTCAAAGGCATCGATTCTTCTGCATTCAGTCTTCCTAATTGTCCAGCTCTCACATCCATACATTACTACTGGGAAAACCATTGCTTTGACTATTCTAATTTTTGTTTGCAATGTGATGTCTCTGCTTTTCACTATGTTCCCCAGGTTTCTCATTGCTTGTCTCCCAAGAATCAGTTGCCTTTTTATTTCATGGCTACAATCCCCATCTGCAGTGATCTTTGATCCTAAGAAAGTAAAATCTGTCACTGCTTCTACTTCTTCCCCGTCTATTTTCCAGGAACTGATTGGGCCTGTTGCCATTATCTTGGTTTTCTTGATATTTAGTCTCAAGCGAGCTTTTGCACTCTCCTCCTTCAGCCCAATCAAGAGATTCTTTAGGTCTTCCTCACTTTCTGCCATTAGGGTGGTATCGTCTGCATATCTCAGATTGTTGATGTTTCTCCCAGCGATTTTAATCCCATATTGTGATTCCTCCATCCCTGCACTGCGCATTATGTGCTCTGTGTATAGGTTGAATAGGCATGGTGACAAAATGCAGCCTTGTCTTACTCCTTTTCCTATTCCAAACCACTCTGTCATTCCCTGTTCTGTCCTAACTGTTGCTTCTTGGTTCATGTACACATTTCTCAGGAGGCATATGAGGTGCTCTGGTATTCCCATCTCTTTAATTACTTGCCACATCTTGTTGTGGTCCACACAGTCAAATGCCTTAGTGTAGTCAATAAAACAAAAGTAAACTTGTTTCTGGTATTCCTTTGTTTTCTCCATGATCCAGCGTATGTTGGCAATGTGGTCTCTAGTCCCCCTGCCTCTTCTGAAACTGGCCTGCACCTCTGGTAATTCTCTCTCCACATGCTGCTGAAGTCTATCCTGTATTATCTTGAGCATCACCTTGCTGGCATGTGGGATGAGCGCGATTGTTCGATAATTTGAACATTCTTTGGCATTGCCTTTTTTTGGGATTGGGACGTATACTGATCTTTTCCAATCCTGTGGCCACTGTTTTGTTTTCCAAATCTGCTGGCATACTGAATGCAGTAATTTGACGCCGTCATCTTTTAGCGCTTTGAAAAATTCAACTGGGATGCCATCATCTTCACTAGCTTTGTTGTTTGCAGTGCTCTTTAGGGCCTTTATGACTTCGCTCTCCAGGATGTCTGGCTCAAGTTCAATTTCTTCATCATTGTGATTGTCAGGAGTGTTGAGGTCCTTTTTGTAAAGTTCCTCTGTGTACTCTTTCCATCTTTTCTTAATTTCTTCTGCATCAGCTAGCTCCTTTCCGTCTTTGTCACTTATCATGGTCATTTTTGCTTTAAATGTTCCCTTGATTTCCCCGATTTTTTTGAAAAGATCTCTGGTTCTGCCTTTTTTGTTGTTTTCCACCATTTCTCTGCACTGTTCTTTTAGGTAGTTTTCCTTATCTCTCCTTGCTTTTCTTTGAAATTCTGTGTTCAAATGATTGTAGTTTTTCCTTTCTCCTTTGACTTTTGCGTTCCTTCTTTCCTCTGCTATTTTAAGAGCCTCGTCAGACAACCACTTTGTTTTCTTACTCTTCTTTTCTTTTGGTATGGTTTTCTTTGCTGCTTCCTGCATGATGTCCCTCATCTCCGTCCATAATTCTTCTGGTACTCTGTCTACCGAGTCTAAGCCATTAAATCTGTTCATCACCTCCACCATGTATTCTTTAGGGATGCTGTCTAGGGGATATCTTTCTGGTCTCCGTGTTTTCCCTATTTTCTTTAGTCTAAGCCTGAATTTTGCGATCAGTAGGTTGTGATCTGAGCCACAGTCTGCTCCAGGTCTTGTTTTTGCTGACTGTATGGAGGTTCTCCATCTTTGGCTGCAGAGTATGTAGTCAATCTGGTTTCGGTGTTGGTCATCTGGTGATGTCCATGTGTAAAGTCGCCTCTTGTGTTGCTGGAAGAGAGTGTTTGCTATGACCAGTGTGTTCTCTTGGCAGAACTCTATCAATCTTTGCCCTGCTTCATTCTGTGTTCCAAGACCAAATTTGCCTGTCATTCCCTCCACTTTTTGATTTCCTACTTTGGCATTCCAGTCTCCTAATATAATTTGGACATCATTTCTTGGTGTCTGTTCTATGAGGTGTTCTAGGTCCTCATAGAACTGGTCCATTGTGGCTTCATCTGCACCAGTGGTTGGTGTGTATATTTGGATCACAGTGACATTGAAAGGTTTGCCTTGAAATCTGACTGACATCATTCTGTCATTTTTGAGATTGTATCCCATTACTGCTTTTCTCACTCTTTTATTGACAATTATGGCTACTCCATTTCTTCTAAGGTTTTCTTGCCCACAGTAGTAGATATGATGGTTTCCAGAGCTGAATTCTCCCATCCCTGTCCATTTGAGCTCACTGATGCCTAAGATGTCAATGCTTATTCTTTCCATCTCATTTTTTACCACTTCCAGTTTACCTTGGTTCATTGATCTCACATTCCATGTCCCTATGCAGTATTGCTCCTTACAACATTGCATTTCCCCTCCCCCTTTCCTGTCCCTCCCCTTCCTCCCCTCTGTGGTGTTAAGCATCCTGTATCACCTAGCCTGCTCCTTTGTTTTGCCTTTTGTTTTGGTCAATAGGGTTCTCTTGGCAAGCTTTGTGGCGTGGTTTGCCGGTGTCTACGCCATTTTTCTCTCCTCATACATTTTATCACAGTTTTTAAAAGTTTAAAACGTTTAAGACAACATATTATCATGCATATTATCACACTTTAAAACACAGTCTCTATGTCAGTTTCTATGTTTAGTCAGTATAAAGTCTCTATGTCAGTTGTTATATTAAGTCTTCTACATTTGCATATCAGCTACTTATCCTTTGCCTGGGACTCTGAGTCTCGCCCCCTGCTTTTCCTCCTCTGCCCTCTTCCCTTCTGTCAGTTGGTCTTCTCCTGGCCTCTTCACCGCTCGCCCAGCTCTCGTCCTCCTCCTCACCACCCAGCTGGGGGTGGCTGCCCGGCGGCGGCAACTGGCCTCTTCGCCACTTGCCCGGCTCTCCTCCTCCTCCTCACCCCCCGGCTGGGGGTGGCTGCCCGGCAGCGGCGGCAGCTGGCCTCTTCGCCGCTCGCCCGGCTCTCCTCCTCCTCCTCACCCCCCGGCTGGGGGTGGCTGCCCGGCGGCGGCTGGCCTATATAAATAATATATAAATAATATATTTTATTTTTATATACCTTCAATTCCCTTGCAAATGGAAGGAACTATGAAAATGAGTGGATACAGCCCTGTTTCCAGCAAATTCACTTACCCACATAAAATAAAGGCATAGTAAGTTGGGTGAATTGCTCATACAAAATAAATGACCATTGGAGTCAGTTATTTTTAAAATCACAGATTTCATATTTCTGTCAAAGTCATCCAACAGAGTTTCTATCATGCTTCTGGAGTGGAAAAATCAGATGGCAAGTGCTGTCACTGTCCAGGAGACAACCTGGCAAGATCCCAAAGCCGCCCCGCCCCCCGCAAATCTTCAAACCAATCTCACTATTTTGTCATCTTTACATAGTACCAGGAAGAAGTATTCTTAACTTGTCTAATGGAAGTAGTGTAACAGCTCTTCATTTGACAACAGGCTTAGACCTGCAAGAGGGTTTCCTCAAACAAGTTGCACGCTACCAAGATTAGGCTGAAATACTGGTTATTAGTTAACCCTCGGGAGAGGTTTAGTGTATGGGACCAAAGACAATGAAACAGCCGAAGGGTTGGCTTAACACAGGTTTATTGCATGATGATCCAGGGGAACATGAGGTAATGGCGGATGGGTAGCTCAATATATACAGTGGCTATACATTTTGAATGTGGCTCCTCGACAGTCTATTGGTTACTGTCCGCGTGACGTCATGGACGGTCACGCCCTTCTTGTCCAGGTGTTGGTGATGGCGGGAATCTTCCCGCGCTGTTGTTTGCTGGTGAGTCTGGGCCAGGAGAGCTTGAACGCTCGCTATTGCCACCAGGTGGTCATTAGCTCGCGTCCTATTGCACGGGCTACAGTTAAGCAGCTGCTGGTTATAATGTTACACAAGCATTGTTACATTGGATACACGTGAATGGATACATTGTAAAAGGTACAGTAATAGAACACAACATCCCTCCCCCTAGGATGGGACGAAGTCCCTCAGCCAAGATGGCTTATTGCAAACGCGTTTGGGCCGCGATGTGGGCTGACCTGCCCCAGGGGCGCTACTGCTTCCTCGTTCCCTGGTCCCTTGTCCTGAAACGGGAGAGGGAGACTTGTTAGAGGCTTGCCGCGGTTTGGCGGTTTTGGGGGAAGGGAAAAACTCCATTGTGGGCAGACCGGAGACACTCGGGGCTAACGAAAAACCCCTCTTCTCGCTTGGACGGGTGGGGGACCACTCCGCAAAACTTCCCCGGTTCTGAAAATCAAAATCTAACTCTGTTGGGGTATCCGTATTTGAGGGGAGATCCCGCGGGATATCTATGAGATCGGCTTCCCTTCTCTCTGCTGACCGATCCCGCAGGATATCTACGAGGACAGATTCCCTTTCCTCCCCCCTTGGTGGGGACCCATGGCCCCCTTTTCCTCCCCCTTGGGCTGAACGGGTGGGGGAGAACCCTAACGCTGAATCCTGTTTCCCGCGGTCCGTGCCCTGCTCGTCGGGGACCCTGCGCCGGAGCTGGTCTGCGTGCCGCCTCCAGAGTAGACCTGTGCTGGTCTCGACGCGGTACGAGATGGGACCGGTCTGCTCTAAGATGACGCCCGGTACCCAGGCCGGACCCGCGCTGGTGTAATTCCTGCAATACACGGGGGCACCCACGTCGAAACTCTTTGTGTCCTCTATCCCAATGTTCTTCCCCTTGTCCTCTACTCTCGTGGGGTCTAGCCTAGTTAGTATGGTGGTCAGTTTCCTGCGCATAAGCATCTCCGCGGGGGAGTATCCTGACGCTAGGGGAGTCACTCTGTAACCTAGCAGAAACTGGCACACTTGATGGTTTAGGTCCCCGGGCCCCATGCGCCGCAGCGCGTCCTTGGTGGTACGCACAAGGCGCTCTACTTGGCCGTTTGTGGCAGGGTGGAAAGGAGTGGAGGTGATGTGCCAAATGGCGTTGATTTCTGTGAATGCCCTGAACTCAGAGGACGTGAAGCAACTTGCGTTGTCGCTTACGAGGGTGTCGGGTAAACCGAACGTGGAAAAAACCCTCCGCAAATGCTTTATGGTTGTGGACGTGCTTGTAACCGGAATGACCTCCAACCACTTGGAGAAGGCATCCACCACAAGGAGAAACAGCGTCCCACGGAACGGGCCAGCAAAGTCTACATGAATCCGGGACCACGGCCCCTTCGCCGCGTCCCACTCCTTGTGAGGCAGGCGGGCTTCTTCTGGCCTGGAGCTTTGGCAGGGTTCACAAGTGCCGACCATGTGCTCGATGTCGGCGTCTAGCTGGGGCCACCAGAAATAGCTCCGTGCCAGGGCTTTGGAGCGCACAATTCCAGGGTGACTGACGTGCAGGAGTTTGAGTACCCGCGGTCGTAAGGACGTCGGGATCACTACTCGCTGGCCCCACAGAAGGCACCCCCTCTCAAGGGACAACTCTAACTTCTTTTGAAAAAATGGGTCGAACTCCGCTGCCGGGGAGGACGCTGGCCACCCTTTCTGCACCCAGGAGCTAACCTTTGCTAAAATGTTGTCCTTGCCGGTCGCCTTGGCGATGTCGGCGGGCAGTATTGGGGGCGAGTCGAGGACCTCTATCATCAGCACCTGGTGGTCTGGCTCCTCCCCGCCCACGTGGCTGTTATCCTGGGGAAGGGGGGACCTCGATAGAGCGTCCGCATGGCTGATCTCCCTCCCGGGCCTGTACACTAACGCGTGCTGATACGCGTTGAGGAAAATGGCCCACCTAAGCATCCTTGGGGACAGGATCTGTGGCGTGGGCTTGTCTGCGGTAAAAATGCCTAGCAGGGGCTTGTGATCGGTTATGATTGTGAAGGGGCGGCCGTACAGGAAGTCATGGAACTTTTTGGTTGCCGCAATTATCGCTAATGCTTCCCTGTCTGTCTGGGCGTAGTTTCTCTCCGCTTGGGACAGGGACCTGGAATAGAACGCTATCGGGGCCTCCCTTCCATTTTCCAGCACATGGCACAGCACCGCCCCCACCCCCACCGGGGATGCATCACAGATCAGGACCACCGGGCGCTTGGGGTTGAAATGGGTGAGGATGGCATCAGACGCCAGAAGCTGCTTTAGCTCAGTAAATGCCCTCTCTTGCTCGTCGCCCCACTTCCATGCCTCGTCCTTTTTAAGTAATCTGTGTAACGGTTCGGCCACGGCTGCTTTCCGGGGAAGGAAGGAGTGGTAGAAATTCAGCAGCCCTAGGAACGACTGCAACTCGGGCTTGGAGGTGGGGCGAGGGGCTTTCTTGATGGCGGCTACCTTGGATGTGGACGGCCTTATTCCCTCAGGGGTGACGCGGAACCCTAGGAATTCGACCTCGGTCGCGAAGAAGACGCATTTGTCTTTTCGCAGTCTCAACCCCGCCTTTTCGAATATCGCTAGAACCTTGCCCAACCTCTTTGCCAATTCGGCCCGACTCCCCCCCGTTATCAAGACGTCATCAAAATAAGGCAACACCCCCTCGAGCCCCTTCAGGAGGCGTTCCACGAGTGACTGGAAAATTCCAGGCGCCGAGTTTATGCCGAACTGAAGGCGCGTCACCTGGAACGCCCCCTTATGGGTGACTATGGTTTGGGCAGCCGCTGCGGCTGGGGTCACCGAGAGCTGCTGGTAGGCTTGTGCTAAGTCGAGTTTAGCGAAACACCTTCCCCCATGTAACCTGGCCAGCAAATGGCTGACTACCGGCACCGGATACACATTAGGGCGAATGGCCTTGTTGATGGTGCACTTGTAATCAGCGCATATGCGCACCTCCCCGTTGGCCTTTAGTGCTGTTACAATTGGAGTTTCCCACTCCGCAGAATCAACAGGAACAAGAATCCCCTGGCCCACCAATTTGTCCAGTTCCGCCTCTATTTTGTCCTTGAGTGCGAATGGCACCCGGCGCGGCTTGAGTCTTATTGGGCGGACCTCAGGGTCTAGGTCGAAGGCTACTGGGGGTCCCTTAAATTTCCCAAGTCCTTTTTTGAAGACTTCGGGGTGCGCGTCGCACACCTCCTGAATCGGGTCAGTCCCAACGGCAACGGCGGGCACCCCCCCCCCAATGAACAACCCCAGGGGCTGGAACCATTGAGTCCCGAGGAGGCTGCAACTCCCCCCTTTAAGAACAACTAGGGAGGGAGTTGCGGCGTGTTTCTTAAATTGGACCTGAAATTTTCCAACCCCCAACACTGGAATGCAGTTCCCTTGCACGTCCCGTAACGTGGACCTCAATGCTTTGAGTTTGGGCCGCACGTGGGGGGCAATTTTCAAAAACTCCTTCTGGGGGATGATGGAATATGAGGAACCCGAGTCAATTTCCATCCTAATGGGGGCCCCTTGTACTAGTACCTCAACAAAGTAACGGGGGGGTCCCGCGGACACGCTGCACACCGGTGCGTCGTCCTCGCTGTCGTCGGCGATGCGGCCCACGCCGTCTCGCTTCCTCGTGGCCTGGGTGCCGTCCTTGGGTCTCGTCGTGCGGTCTCTCGAGCTCTTCCGGGCCTCGCGCCGTTTCCTGCAGACCTTGGTGATGTGCCCGCGGCGGCCGCAGTTGTGACACTCGGCCTTTCTGAAGGGGCATTTTGCGCGGTCGTGGTTCGCTCCGCAGCCGTCGCAACGCCGGCCCTCCTTCCGGACCTTCCGGACGTCCTCGTCGTCGCTGCTCTCCGCGGACGACTTCAAAACTCGCCGGGCCGCGTGCACCGAAACGTGCCCCCAAGTCTCTGCCTTGCCCGTCTTTGGCCGCCAGTCCTGGAGCTCCTGGACCCCGGCCTTCATAGCTTCCGCGGCTTGTGCCTCCTTCAGGACCTCCTGCAACGTGGGGGGTGGCTCCCGGTTCATCAATGTGCGCTGAGTTTCGGCGTCACTCAGGCCGCACAGCACGCAGTCTCTTAGTGTGATTTCTGCATTCTCCCATTTGCATGGGCCGGCCGCCAGTCGCAGGGCCGCTGCGAAGTCGGCGACCGTCTCCCTGGGCACTTGGACTCGCCTCCAAAACGCGCTCCGAGCGGGGAACATCGCCGTCGAGGGCCAGAAGTACTCGCGCAGCATGTGCATGAGCTCTTTCACCTTGAATTCACTCGCCCTCTTCGGCGCGATCAGGTCCACCAAGACCCTCTTGGTGTCTGGCCCCAGCATCCTGGTGAAGATGGCCCTTTTCTTTGCCTCATCCGTGACTTCGGATTCCACCAGGGCTCCCTGGAAGTCCATCTCGAAGATGTCCCAGTCTGCCGGTCTCCTGATTTCGAAACCGGTGCATGTCTTGGTCCCGTGGGCAGCCATTATCCCACCTTCGTCGCCAATTTAGTGTATGGGACCAAAGACAATGAAACAGCCGAAGGGTTGGCTTAACACAGGTTTATTGCATGATGATCCGGGGGAACATGAGGTAATGGCGGATGGGTAGCTCAATATATACAGTGGCTATACATTTTGAATGTGGCTCCTCGACAGTCTATTGGTTACTGTCTGCGTGACATCATGGACGGTCACGCCCTTCTTGTCCAGGTGTAGGTGATGGCGGGAATCTTCCCGCGCTGTTGTTTGCTGGTGAGTCTGGGCCAGGAGAGCTTGAAGGCTCGCTATTGCCACCAGGTGGTCATTAGCTCGCGTCCTATTGCACGGGCTACAGTTAAGCAGCTGCTGGTTATAATGTTACACAAGCATTGTTACATTGGATACACGTGAATGGATACATTGTAAAAGGTACAGTAATAGAACACAACAAGAGGGCAGGCTGTAATTTGTCAAGGCAAGCTGGGATTGAGCTACTGAATACAGTATCTCAAGGCTTGTGTTGTGTTAAGAAAAATCCAGGCCAGACTTTCCAGTTAAAGCATCCTTGCCTGGTACAATCTTAGACTAAGATTTTCTTAGGGAAATGGTCTGACTATCATTATAGGCAAATTCATGGCTGTCGTAAATTTCTACGTTTACAACAGTCACTTCTATGTTTACAACAGTCATGGGAGTGTTCACACATGCATGGGCGCATTTTACGGCTGAAGTATATGTGCCTGTTTCCACATCTGGGTGTGGTGGCAGCAGCAATGAGCTGTATGGAATGGTGCCATGGGCTGTAGGTTGGGAACCCCTGTCTTAAATTATCCAGATAAAGCCATTTTCTCCCTCATCCTCATGACAGCCTTACTGAAAATGTTACACAGAGGATTTGGGGTGGGAGACGTTATACAATGGGATGAGCTATTTTCCAAGGGTTGTCAGTGAAAGATGATCTCCAAACAGTGAATCCAGGCAGCTTCTCCTTCTGGAAGCCTTTCTGTCCATGGAAGACAGATACCAAACCCAAATGCAACCATAAGGTTATGACAATGTTTTCCCAAAAATATCCCAAATTTTAATCAGCAAAAGGAAGGGAGGGAGGAACAGTCAGAGAGAAGGGATATCCAGCAGTTTGGCTCAACTAATGGAGATGAACACAGGCTTTGGCAGAGGCCAACTCAATGGTATGACTGTAGGTCTTTTCAATCAAGTCATGGTTCTGATCCCATTATCCCAAATAAAGAATAAATGAAAGCTTAAGTTTAGCAGCTTTAAGAATGATTAATTTCAGAAAATTAAATAAAAGAGCATCATCCAAAAATAGACCCTGGAATGGCATGGCTGCACTGATTATTTCATTAAGATCTTTGTAAGTCATATCCCACCCACCTGACAAATTTAGTGCCAGCTTTGCACTTGAACATATTTCTTTTGCTCCTCTTGTTACACAGGCTCTAATGGAGGCTTAGAAATTGCCCTCATCGCTGTGATAATGTTCAGTCAGCCTCCCTAGTGATCATGTAGGAGGACTGAGATGTGGCAGCAAGAAAAATGCACCGATTTTGATGATTAACATCACTCCGTGGCATATAGTGGTGGTTCTAATGTGAGGTCTTTGTTGTTGTTTTTAAAAAAGGAGTGTTATGTAAAATCAAAATGGCAGCAATGAGCTCTGTAAAGATACTAAGCATAAATAATTGGTCAGAAAGCAAAGGGTTTTGATGGTGCGTGTGCATATAGTTTCTCTCCAGATAAGTCTTACAGCCTTCATTACTAAAAAGAACATGTGGAGAGAGAACTACCAGAGGTGCAGGCCGGTTTCAGAAGAGGCAAGGGGACTAGAGATCACATTGCCAACATACGTGGGATTATGGAGAAAACAAAAGGAATACCAGAAACAAATATACTTTTGTTTTATTAACTACAGCAAGGCTTTTGATTGTGTGGACCACAACAAAATGTGGCAAGTAATTAAAGAGATGGGAATACCAGAACACCTCATATGCCTCATGAAAAATCAGTACATGAACCAAGAGGCAACAGTTAGGACAGAGCATGGAATGACAGAGTGGTTTGGAATAGGAAAAGGTATAAGACAAGGTTGCATTTTATCACCCTGCTTATTCAATCTATACACAGAGCACATAATGCGCAATGCAGGGATGGAGGAATCACAATATGGGATCAAAAGTGCTGGGAGAAACATCAACAGTTTGAGATATGCAGATTATACCACCCTGATGGCAGAAAGTGAGGAAGACCTAAAGAACCTCTTGATTGGATTGAAGGAGGAAAGTGCAAAAGCTGGCTTGAGACAATATTAAGAAAACCAAGATATTGGCAACTGGTCCGATCAGTCCCTGGAAAACAGATGGGGAAGAAGTAGAAGCAGTGACAGGTTTTACTTTCTTGGGATCTAAAATCACTGCAGATAGCGACTGTAGCCATGAAATAAAAAGACGGCTGATTATGGGGAGACAAGCTATGAGAAACCTGGGGAATATAGTGAAAAGCAATCACCTTGAAAACAAAAATTCGCATAATCAAAGCAATGGTATACCCAGTGGTAATGTATGGGTGTGAGAGCTGGACTATTAGGAAAGCTGAACACAGAAGTCCTGAGAGACCCTTGGAAAGCAAAGAGAACAAATAGGTCAATACTGGAAGAAATCAACCCTGACTGTTCATTGGAGGGACAAATAGTGATGATGAAGCTAAAGTAGTTTGGACATCAAATAAGAAGGGAGGACTCACTTGAGAAGGCCTTGATGCTGGGAAAAGTAGAGGGCAAGAGAAGAAGGGGGCGTCCAAAGATGAGATGGCTAGATGGTATTGTAGACACAATGGGCACAGAGCTGGGTGGGCTGAGGAGGATGGTGGAGGACTGAGGTGCCTGGAGGATAATGGTCCATGGGGTCGCAAAGGGTCAGAATTGACTGTGCGACTGAACAACAACATTTACTTGCTTAATACTGGTATAGATATTAACCACAACATTGAGTTGGTACCTTAATTCAACAAACAGCTTGGTTTTACTCAAACCAATGGCTTCTGTACTTTCAATTCATTTTTGAAAAGGGTAATTACTGTTAATTGCAGTAACATTAGTTCATGAGAGACAGTACAACCACTGAGCAAATGAGCTTGTCTTGGTGTCTTCTTTCAGCCCAGTGCCCAAGGCAAGTGTTCAATGCCCCCCCCTTCCGAAGATCATCGTGCAGCAGGGCACAGCTAAAGTTTCCACACCTTCTGTGTAAGGACACTGTGATACTTGAAGATGCAGTAGGTGGAGGAATCAGCAGTCCTGCAGTAGTCTTCTCTGTAATTAGTGGTTATTGGCATAGATCAAACATCCCTTCCAATGACATGCATCCTCTATGTTGCATAACTTAAATCATTTTCATTTTATAGAAATGTGTTCAAATCTCAGTATATAACCCTGACTTTCCAGGATAAGCAAGACATCAGATTTAGATAATGAAGAGGAAGAATGGCCCCAGCTACAAAGACAAAAGATCACATTCAACAACAGATCACAGGAAGCAAAAATTGTTTTACGTGACTTGATTTCAGGGGAAAACTATCAAGCCCTGAGCTTCTATCAAAATCAGCTGTCAGCCTGGAATGTCAAAGTAGGACATCAGCTCAAATCTATTCCATGATTAATTAAGGACTGATAAATATGCAGAGGGCAAGGGTGCCAGACTCATAATAAAAAGGAGTATTACATGTCACGAAAAACCATATTATGAACTCATTATTTCCAAACTTGGCAAGCATCAGCATGTGCAACCAGGAGACCTTTGCAATCCTAAGGACAAAGCTTCAATATTTGTATCTGCATCCTGTAAATCAGACTGAAAAGGTAGCTGTTGGGTTTGTACAGGCCTGCTTTCAGCAGTGGTCCCTAACTTTCTGGGACATGGGGGCCACATGAGAGTGCCCAATGTCTAAAGAGGGTTACCTCTTAAATCAAGATGTAACAAAATTATCAACCTATTGAATTAGATCAAAAGTAAACATTCAGAGGTAAAAAAGCAGATTGGAAGGCCACACAGAAAGATCTTGTGGCCACAGGTTGGTCATTCTTGCTTTAGAATGTTAGAACAATGTCATGCTAGAGGGCTACAGCAATCTCATGCCAGTAACCAACAGTCTGGTCAACAGGACTTTCTTCCCCTCCAACCTCCTTCTATCCTATCATAGTACATCATAGCACCCACAAACCTTCTTACAGGAAATTCCCAGATATTTACAGACAAGGGCAGAAGAAGAGACCACCTACCTGCTCCTGATTCTTCTGACAGAAGCAGTAAAGTAGGGAGAATAATTCTATTGAATCTTAGCCTCTAGTTATATAACTTATACCTTTTATGAGGGTTGGGGTAGGGGCAGGAGAAAGATTTCCCAGCCTGCTTAAAGCACTATTTGCTGTTCTGTACAGGCCCTTTTTCCGAAACAGAGAATAAGGATCCCTCCTCATTACCCTTCATGGCAAGAACCCATAATTCATGGCAATAGGTATGCCTCTTGGTTTTCTCTTTGGCAGCTGATACATTTATTTGCTGATGACAGCCTCCCCATGCCACTCCCTTTATCTGTGAATGTCCTGCTCCTTTCCTCTGTAGCCAATACAAGAACAGCAGCAAGGAAGCAATCCCTCTTTCATCCCAAAGGATCATTCAGAATATTCATTTTTAAAAAATCACAGGGTCTGCCAGAAAAATTCTACCCTTATCTATCAATGAAAAATAACACCACTGCATTATCTGACATCACACAAAAGATAGCCTGGCATAAACAAACAAAAAAAGCAAAAACAGGAAGGGTGGATGTTGAACTTAAACTAGGGCAGGCTCAAGGAAGGATGGCGGCCCCATCTGTCATTTGTAGACTGACAGGGGGACCTTTCTTCGACACTCCTAACAAGATGTCTCCCACTGAATCTAAGCTGTGAAACACTACAAGGAGGCTCAGTTGTGCTTTGGAAGTGACTGGTCGCAACACATAAAGTCACATGCTGTCATCCATTGAACCTTCCTGTATTAATTCTCTCTGTCGGGAACTAAAGTCCATAATGAATCCAATTCCTTTTTATCTTTTGTGCAGAAACTGTTGTTAATCAAGCAATTTTTGTTCAGTTCCTAGTTGGACATTGTAAACAAATGGATTCACAGCTGGAGTTCAAGATAATACCTACCTAATTTCCACCTGCAATTTCAATCATATAATTAGGCCAGGTGTACTTGGAAAGCAGCTCTATCATGCCTAAATGGACTTTCATTTTTCCTCTATGCATCTCCAGGTCCAATTAAGATTATTTTTATTATCTAACTACCTAATCATATGTTCTTCAGGGGATTAATTAAAAGTCAAACCCAGACTTCCATGAGTGCTGATGTATACAAAAAGAAATTCATCATATAGAATGGTGTGCTTTTTAATATCCTGTGTCACAGTGAAATCAGATGAGGAGAAAATTATTTATCATTAGTCCTCAAAACACTAAATTTCAGCTCCCCCTGGAACTTCAAGAGAACTTGTAGACTATAGAGGAAACATTTTTGTTGAATTTTCTTTCATACTTTAAAAAGAAAAAGAAAACAAGTTTGGCAGGCAGTTATCCATGCCTGAATATAATAGCTCAGCTTCACATCTTTCTTTAATTCCTGGCAGATTTCAACACTGTTTTCTGGATTATAATTTCTAGAAACCTTGGAGTACTTCTGAGAATTGTAGTCCCCCACTCCCAAAAAAAAACTTTGCAAAACTCAGATGTCAGGTTTATCCATAGATCATGATAGGAAAAAATAAAGTGTCCTGAAAGAGAACCAGGCATTCCTACATTGGTCTTGTGCCCCTCTGTCTAATATTAGTGGTTTTCTTCAGATACCACAGACAGTAACATCTCTAAATTAAAGGATGAAATGTTTTTAATTGACTAATTATTGTTTTCCAGCTCCACTTGTTAAAGGCCTAGCTGCTGGCCAGTAATTACAGATAGAACAAATCAAATGTCATGTTCCTAGTCATTTTCTTCTTCCCTTTGTTGTATGATGACAGCTTCACAGACTTCTGGCAATGGGAAAGACATTGTTGTGGATGCTTTTGTTTCACCACCCAGCTGGGGACATGAAAGAAGCCTCCCCAAAGACTGCTATTTCAGCAATCGGTCATCCCCTGGGCAATGGTGGCAATGGTGATTGTCAACGGCTAATCCTTTCAAACCAGAAGCACCTTTTTTGAGCAGAAATTACTACAAAGAGACATTTTAACCAATGGCCCTTCTCAGGGCCCAAACGGACAGTAATATCAGTCAACATTGAAGGAATATCCTCAGTTAAAAAAAGCTTGCTTCAGGAACTCTGCAATAAACATAGATGTGACCTACTATGCGTGCAAGAAACTCACAGGGATAAAAACCAATGCCATCTTAAAGTTCCTGGAATGCGATTAATCACTGAACAATGCCACCAACAATATGCACACACAGTATTTAGAACATAAGAACATAAGAACAGCCTTGCTGGAACAGGCCACAGCCCATCCAGTCCAGCATTCTGTCTCACACAGTGGCTCACCATTTCCTTCAGGGTATTCCCAAGGAGATGTCTTCACCTGCTTAGGATTCCCTGGAAATGGCATTGAGAGATATCCTGCCTATCTCTCCAACCCGGAGGTTGTCCTTAGGTAGCCATAATTATAGCCATTGATACCCTTGTCCTCCATGAACTTGTCTAATCCTTTCTTAAACCTGTCAAGACTGACAGCTGTCACCACTTCTTCTGGCAGGGAGTTCCATTGACCAGTAATCCTCTGGGTGAAAAAGTACTTTCTCTTATTTGTTTGAGAACTAGTACCCAAAAGTTTCATCGAGTGTCCCCTAGTTCTAGTGTTGTGCGATAGGGAAAACAGTTTTTCCTTATCTACTTTGTCCACACCGTGCATGATTTTATAAACTTCAATCAGGTCACCTCTTAGACGCCGTCGTTCAAGAGTGAAAAGGCCCAACCGTTGCAGCCTCAGATGGTAAGGAAGGTGTTCCAGTCCCCTAATCATTCTGGTTGCCCTCCTCTGTACTTTCTCCAACTCCATAATATCCTTCTGGAGGTATGGTGACCAGAACTGTACACAATATTCTAGATGGGGCCTCACCATAGATTTATAAAGAGGCAAAATGACACTTGCTGACTTATTTTCTATACCCTTCCTAATGATCCCTAACATTGAGTTTGCTTTTTTCACTGCTGAGGCGCACTGGGTTAACATCTTCATTGAGCTGTCCACCAGGACACCAAGGTCCCTTTCCTGGTTTGTCGCAGAGAGTTCAGAACCCATCAGTTTATAAATGTAATTGGTTTTTTTTTTGCCCCAACATGCATCACTCTGCACTTACTGATGTTGAAACTCATTTGCCACTGTTTTGCCCACTCCCCCAGTGTCAAGAGATCCCTCTGGAGCTCTTCACAATCTCTCACAGTTTTCACTACCCTGTATAATTTAGTGTCGTCAGCAAATTTGGCTACCTTGCTTTTTACTCCTACCTCTAGATCATTTATGAAGAGGTTGAAAAGCAGGGGTCCCAGTACTGAACCTTGGGGGACCCCACTCTTTACTTCCCTCCACTTGGAGAAGTGTCCATTTAGTGCTACCCTCTGTTTCCTGTCCCTTAGCCAGTTGCTGATCCAGGACAAGACCTGTCCCTTTATTCCATGACTGGTAAGTTTATTCAAGAGCCTTTGGTGTGGGACCTTGTCAAAAGCCTTCTGAAAGTCCAGATAAACAATGTCAACTGGATCCCCCTTATCCACATGCTTGTTGACACTCTCAAAAAATTCCAACAGATTAGTGAGGCATGATTTGCCCTTGTAAAAGCCATGTTGGCTCTCCTTTAGCAGCGCCTTCTCTTCTATGTACCTATTAATTCTATCTTTTAGGATGGTTTCCATCACTTTACCTGGGACACATGTCAAACTGACAGGTCGGTAATTTCCTGGATCACCCCTGGATCCTTTTGCCAGAGCAGATCTCCAGATTTTGTCCACAGCAGTGACAGATGAGAACAATGTGGAAATAATAACAACTGAGCTCAGTGACTACACAGTGACATCTATCTATAAACCACTACTTACAAAACTTTCCTTCAATGAACCATCAAACTTCTGAAATAAACCCGTTAGGTTCATAATAGGTGACTTTAATAGTCACAACAACTTGTGGGGCTATGAAGATAATGATAAAAGTGGAGAAGCAGTAGATTGGGCAGAATCCTATCAATTATCACTCATCCATGATAGCAAATTACCAGCATCCTTCAATAGTGGTAGATGGAAGAGAGGTTATAACCCAGACCTCATTTTGCAAGTGAGAATGTAGCACATATGTGCTTGCATATTGCCAGTGGCATCGTTCAGTGATTAATTGCATTCTAGGAACTTTAGGACGGCACTGGTTTTTATCCCTGTGAGTTTCTTGCATGCATAGTAGGTCACATCTATGTTTATTGCAGAGTTCCTGAAGCTTTCTTTAACTGAGGATATTCCTTCAAATACCCAAAACCACCCCATTCTATGTCAGATCACAGTCGTTCAATCACAAGTTGTGAAATACAACTTTTAAAAGGCTGGGTGGCCTAAGTTTACAGTGGCCCTGGATTGAAGGGTGTTAGATATTGATCCAGATCCCACATCATATGATAAGTTTATTGATGCTGTCCAGAAATGCTCTAGGGAATCTATCCCTTGAGGATGTAGGACTTCCTACATCCAAGGTCTAACGCATGAAACTGTTGACCTACTACATGAATATTTTACCCTCTCAGCGAAGAGACCATTAAAGCTGGACAACAGGTAGTGTCAGCTATATCTGAGAATAAAAGGGAAACATGGATTAAGCTAATAGAAGAAATCAACACGAGTTGCAGCAGTCAAAAAGCATGGAGATTACTTAATTGTCTTAATAATGATGTATCAAAACAACCAGTACATGCCAATGTCTCAGCCAACCAAATTGCCCACCAGCTACTATTCAATGGGAGACCAGACCTGAATGTACAGAAAACCAACCCATGAAAAAACAAACAGAGGATAAGAAGGAATGAGGAATGGAAGACAAGGAATCTGACCATCCCCTTTACCATGGGAGAGTTGGAAAAGGCAATTGGCAGGTGTAAGAACGGTAAAGTAGCCAGCTTGGATGAGATTCGGGTTGAGCAGATCAAACATTTTGGACCAATAACAAAAAAAAATGGTTACTTAGCCTGTACAATAATTGCTTGAATATAGTTCAGGTAAAACAGTGTTCCATGTGCTCCGGTGTCAAGTCATGCCTGCCACATGACCACAGAAATGTCTGCAGAAGCAGACAGTGCTGGCTCTTTGGCTATGAAACAGAGATGAGCACTGAACCCTAGAGTCAGATATGACTGGCTTTCGAGCAAGGGTGACTTTTACCTTTATCTTTACCTAGTTCAGATACCAAAGATATGAAGGCTCAGGTGATAGCTATGCTTAAACCAGGCAAGCCACAAGATGACCAGAAAAGCTACAGGCCCATATCTCTTCTTAGCCACCTATACTAGATGAATGTTTAATTCTGAACTGACTGTCTGCAATAGTAGAATCCCCAGCTTATGCGGCAGCAAGCTGGTTTCAGACCTGTCAAAGACAGTACAGCACAAATTCTTAACTTAACACAGTATATAGAAGATGGTTTTGAACTGAAGCAAATCACAGGTGAAGTGTTTATAGATCTCACTACAGTTTATGACAGTCAGCTGTGCAGAACTGCTGAAGAAATTCTTCCACATCACAAAGAATTTTAAATTCACAAAAATTATGGGCTGTTTATTGGGAAACTGTAGATTTTTTGTCAATTTCCAAGAACAAGACAGCTGATGTAGAAATAAAAGAAATGGCCTCCTGCAGGGCAGTGTGCTAGCCCCAACACTGTTTAACATGTATACTAATGATCAACCACTGCCAGAAGTCATTAGGAGCTTTCTCTATGCCGACAACCTTACAATTGTTGCACGGTGCACAACCTTCAAGGCTGTTGAGAAAAAACTGACTGAGACTGTGAACGTAATGGTTATATATTATAGGGACAACCAATTAATGCCAAACAGGAACAATATTTTGAGGAAAATAACAGGCACAAGTTGGGGTGCCCAACTACACACATTAAGAACTTCAGCGCTAGCTTTATGTTACTCTGCAGGAGAGTATGCTAGTCTAGCGTAGTACAGATCAACACATGCAAAGCAGGTGGATGTGGCCCTATATGAAACAGCAAGATTAGTCACAGGATGTTTAAAACCAACCCCAATACAAAAAGGGCATTACTTATCTGGCATCCCTTCACCAAAATTCCACCGAGAAAGTGCTGCTCAGAAAGAGTGGGCCGAAACAAGGTCCTTGGAATCACATCTGATGTTTGATCACCAACCACCAAAGAAGAGACTGAAATCAAGGCATAGGTTCCTTACAACTTCAGCCCCTCAGAACCACCAGTCCCCATAGATTGCCTTAGACCTATGGGAGGCAAGCAAGGAGCTACCAGATAACTGGGCATAACCACATGACTCTCTATCACCTGGCCAAGAACAACCATGGCCTGTGTGGAAAGCTTTAAACAGACTGAGTGCTGGGTTAGGTAGATCAAGGACTAATCTGAGAAAGTGGGGTTTCCCTGTAGATGGTAGCCTGTGTGAATGTGAAGAAAAAACTAACACTCATATGATACAATGCACACGATGCCCCTCAATGTACACTGAGGAAGTCCTTATTTTGGCAAGAGGAAACGCTATTGATGTGGCCCGATATTGGGCAAATGTTATCTAGTTCCTGTTTGGTTTCTATATGTTGGTTTCTATATGTTGCTATTATATGCTTTGTGGTGCATCTGACATGAATAAAGAAAGCATCCAGCAACACAGGACTCAGGTCCACTGTCAGCAGGACAGAAAAATGGGGGTAGGAGGGCAGTGGTTTCAAGCAAAAATACATATTTATATTTATTTTAATTATTTTTGTAGGGGCTAGGCTACCAGAATTGGTTGTGGGCAGGGCCAACATAGGGGCCCTGAACAAGATCTTCCTAACAACTTGCAAGGAGTCATCATGGAGTACTGTAGTCACTTTATACCTGCTATTTCATGACACTGCTATGTCTCACCTGAATATACCCAATGCATTTTTCTATTTTAACAGAGCAATTGAAGAAAACTCCCCTCAGAGATTCACTGTGCCAAGAACTGTTAGGATTGCAGGGGAAGTAACTTTCTTGGTAGAAGGTTTCTCCCAGAGAACATACTGGAATTTCTTGACATTCAATACTTTTGACTTCTCTGGTGCCTGTTTATACATCGAGAAAGAGAATGCTGCCTTTATCTTTGACAAAGTAAGAGTGCAGCTTTAATAGAGACAACAAAAATAACTTTGACTGCTCTGTTTCTGCCGGCTGGTCAATTGATGAAGCACAGGTCCTTTTCAAGAGGGGAAGGGGCAAACTTTGCACTGGGCAGTACACAAGAATTACAGAGAGACTATACAGTTGCCTGAGGTAAAAGCAGAGAAGCGTTTATGCAAGACATAGATTCATTGCCAAGTCAAATATGTTTAGCTCTTTCAACTGTATGACAAGAAAAATATACAGTCTGTTCTTCATACTGAGTGAAATGGGAAGGATTGGAGAATCCTAAATAGTTGCTCAACTTTGTGGTAGATCAGGGATTCATAACCTGTGGTCTGTTGGCCGGATCCGGCCTGCAGCACCAGTTAATCAGGCCCACAGTGATGACCCTGCCACTGCTGTTGGAAGCACCAAAATGCGCTGGAAGTGCTGGAAACCTGCAGAAAATGCACTGGAAGCACTGAAAACCCATAGGAAAAACCCAAATTGCACCAAAAACCTGCGGAAAACTCCTGAAAATGTGCTGCCCTCGCTCCCATTGCCATGGGAAGAAGCAGAAGCGGCAAAAAAAATGGAAAATGCACCATGGATGCATCCACTGCCACCAATGGAAGGGGCAGAAGTGATGGGAAAAACACACCTCTGGCCTGCACAGCTGGCTGAGGGGGCATGGTCAGCTTGCAGTGCAATAAGATTGCAAACCCTCTCCGATTGGATTACTATTGGCCACTAATGATACACATTCTGACATTCTTAGAAGCAGAGCAGGACAGGATCCTTGTATTTTTACTAGTTGTTTGCATGAAGCATAACAAGCTTTTTGTGTGTGTTTGTATGTGTGAAAAGCCCTCAAGTCACATCTCAGTTATGGTGGCTCTAACAGATGTTTCAAGTTGAGATTTTATAAGGGACTAGCATATTTGTGCCCGGCCAGCCGGGCAGTTTTTATTTGTGTGTGTGTGTGTTTGTTTTTTTGTTAAGGGTGGTTTGGGTGGGTGTGTTTTGCATTTGTGGTTTGTGACTTTTTAAATCTATTTTATTATATTTATTTGTGATTTGGATTTATTTCTTATTTTTCTGACTTGTATTTTCTCTCCCGGCCTCTAGGTGGGACTTCTTCTGGTAAGTAGTCTTTTTTTCTTCATTTCTGTTCTGGAGTCATGGAGGGAGGACATGCTGGTGAGTTCTCTAGGCTTTTTTTATCTGGGTTTTGTTTTTTGTGTTGGACTGCTACGTGTTTCTGTTTCTTCTTTTGTGGTTTTTTTTTGGGTTTTAGATGTGTTTAATTGTTTTGTTTATTTCTGGTTGTTTTTTATATTTCTGATTTCTTTTGTGATTATTTGTTTAATTTGTGGTATTTTTGTTGTTTGAGTTAGGTATTTTTGTGTTGTGGTTAGGTGTTTTTTTCTGTGCTTTCATGGTATTTTGGATGTTTTTGTTTGTGGATTTTGTTGTTTATTGTTTTGTTGGTTAATGTGTTTATTTATTTATTTATTTATTTGTGTTTTATTATTTTTGGTGTTTGGTGTTTTGGGTAAATGTTTTGTTTTGTTGTTGTTGTGTATTTTTGCATGAAGAACGGGCTGCCTGTCGGTTCCTCTTCTCCCCATTGCTGCTTTGAATTTTGGTTTCGATGCAGCAATGGGGGAAAAGAGGAGCCGGCAGTCAGTCCGCTCTTCTCCTGGTAAGGTTTGTTAGGTAGGTTGGGGGAGAAGGAGGCAGAGAAGAGCTATCTGCCTGATGATGGTTCTCTCCTCTCTGTCTCCTTCTCCTGGCTTACCTAACCGGAGATCGGCAGACAGCGATCCGTAAGGGGTGGTGCTCTTTCTTGCAGATTGCTGGCTGCTGCTTTTGTATTACCTCCATCGGAAGTACAAAGGCAGCAGTCAGTCATTCGCCAGGGAGGGTGCTTCCCCTGACAAACTGCTGCCTGCTGGTGGTTTTTTTCCACCCTGGCTCAACTGACCTTGAGGCTGGCAGTGGTCTTGCCGTGTCTTCGGCGGGGTAGCGGGGAGGAGGGGGAGTCCCTCTTCTCCCCATTGCTCCGGGAAAGAAGACCGGCGGTGGTCTTGGCGTGGTTTTTTGTGTTTGTTTGTGAGGTCATGCGGTGGACTTGTGCTCCCATTGCGGGAGGCTGATGTGTTTTTATTTTATTTTTCACGCACTGGCTTTCTCAGCGTTCTGCACGCTCGCGCTCTTCAGCCTGATTGGCTGAAGTGCTCATGGCGCATAGGATGCTGGGACTTGGAGTTTTGTTTGTTTGGTTTGCGTTCATGCGGTGGTTTATTTTCTGCAGCTCGATTTCAATTGGGCGTGCCGCGGTTCAACGTTCTTTTTGCTCGCGCCTCTCAGCCTGATTGTTTGAGGCATGCCACTCCACAGAGGACATTGGGAATTGAAGTTGTTACCCTTTGTTCCCGTTTGTGGGGCTGCTGCCCCACTGGTGATGACCAAAACCCCACGGTGCTGAGAAGGCAGGGGTTACAGTGAGTGCGGAAGTCTAGGTCGGGGATGGTTGGGCCTGGTGCGGGAGCCTTTGAATGAATCCTAGGACAGCTGGAGGGAGTTTCGGCAGGCAGCCTCAAAAGTGGGGCCGACGCTGCCAAAGCCAAGGACACCGGGCGCTCTCTTTCCCTCCCGGCCAGACCGGCGGGAGATGAACAGGCACAGCTGGAGGGAGTTTCGGCAGGCAGCCTCAAAAGTTGGGCCGACGCTGCCAAAGCCAAGGACACCGGGCGCTCTCTTTCCCTCCCGGCCAGACCGGCGGGAGATGAACAGGCACAGCTGGAGGGAGTTTCGGCAGGCAGCCTCAAAAGTGGGGCCGACGCTGCCAAAGCCAAGGACACCGGGCGCTCTCTTTTCCTCCCGGCCAGACCGGCGGGAGATGAACAGGCACAGCTGGAGGGAGTTTCGGCAGGCAGCCTCAAAAGTGGGGCCGACGCTGCCAAAGCCAAGGACACCGGGCGCTCTCTTTCCCTCCCGGCCAGACCGGCGGGAGATGAACAGGCACAGCTGGAGGGAGTTTCGGCAGGCAGCCTCAAAAGTGGGGCCGACGCTGCCAAAGCCAAGGACACCGGGCGCTCTCTTTCCCTCCCGGCCAGACCGGCGGGAGATGAACAGGCACAGCTGGAGGGAGTTTCGGCAGGCAGCCTCAAAAGTGGGGCCGACGCTGCCGACGCCAAGGACACCGGGCGCTCTCTTTCCCTCCCGGCCAGACCGGCGGGAGATGAACAGGTACAGCTGGAGGGAGTTTCGGCAGGCAGCCTCAAAAGCGGGGCCAACGCCAAGGACCGCCGCTGTGTTCGGCCCCGGCGGGTGCGAAGAGGCTCGCTGGCCTCACCATCGGCCGGCGTTTCGGGCCCCGCCCCCCGCCCCTCGCCAGGACTCTAAAGGCGAGGGGGCCTGCCGGACGAAACATCACCGCCGCTGTGCTCGGCCCCGGCGGGGGCGAAGAGGCTCGCTGGACTCACCATCGGCCGGCGTTTCGGGCCCCGCCCGACAGTTGAGGGTTCAACACAGTTGTGGAAGAATGCCCCACCACTTCCATCACCACCGGAGCCGTGCGGAGGGTGGTGGGGGGAGTGAATGGGGCGGTTTTATATTGGGGTGGAAGGGAGGGAGGGAGAGATTGCCAGGCCAGCCAGGAAGGAGAGGCAGCATTCTGTCCAGGGCAAGCAGGGAGGCTCCGGAGACCAATATAGAGGTTGTGATGGGCATGGGGCGATATAGCGGGTACCGAGGGGCGGGCCGCACCCGGGGAACGCGGGGCAGACGCTTAGTATCTGTCCCTCATTCCAGCCCCACGGTTGCACCTCTAGGTCCTGAGCAGCTGACCCAGGGTGACCCTGTCCTTAGGCTGCTGCTGATGAATGCCAGGTCGGTATGTAATAAGGCCCCCCTGATACAAGATTCCATTATGGGGGAGCGGGCCGACTTGGCATGTATTACTGAGACCTGGCTGAGACCAGAGGATGGGGTTCCTCTGTCAGAAATGTGTCCAGCTGGGTTCAGTATTTGGCACCAGCCTAGGGATAAGGGTAAGGGCGGTGGCGTTGCCATCATAGCCAGGGAGTCACTGGGAGTCACCAGGGCTACTGCTCCACAAATTCTGGGTTGTGAGGCCCTGCTTCTGCGTCTGGGCTCTAAGGGTCAGTTGGGAGTCTTACTCCTGTACCTGCCCCCTTGCAGGGTAAGGGACTCCCTGCCAGAGCTCCTCGAGGCCGTCTCAGCGTTGGCATTGGAGTTCCCTAGACTGATGGTTCTGGGGGACTTCAATTTGCCTTCGCTGGGGACTGGCTCCGAGGTGGCTCAGGAGTTCATGGCTTCCATGGCAGATATGGACCTGATTCAGGTAATTCAGGGCCCGACCAGGGGCAGTGGCCACACACCAGATTTAATCTTTTTGTCGGAGCGGTGGCAGAGTGATCTGAGACTACGGAAATTAGACATAACACCTGTGCCATGGTCAGATCACTATTTGGTGGCTCTAGACTTCCTGGGTGCGACGCTGCACCGTAGGGTGGCAGGGCCTATTAGAATGGCCCGCCCCAGGCAACTGATGGATCCTGATGGATTCCAGAGGGAACTGGGGGATTTCCCTCTGGATCGGCAACACGATTCGCCCGAGGCGCTGGTCGACCTGTGGAACAGGATGACTACAGCGGCCTTGGATGAAATCGCACCACTACGGCCTCTCAGAGCTCATCGAGCTAGGTCATCTCCATGGTTCACAGATGAACTGCGGGAGCTCAAACGGGCAAAGAGACGCCAAGAGCGCCGCTGGGTGAAGACCCAGAGAGACTCCGATTGGACACTAGCTAGGGCCGCTATTAGGGCCTATCTAGTGGCGATGGAGGTGGTGAGGCGACAATACTTCACCACCCTTATTGCCTCCGCTGATAATCGCCCAGCCACCCTGTTCCGGGTTACCAGGTCTCTCCTTGGTAGGGGGACCCCGGTGCCCGGTTGGCAGGGGTCGGCTGAGGACTTTGCTGACCATCTAGTGGAGAAAATCGATCGGATTTGCTCTGGGTTTAATCCTGGCGTGGATGGGGAGAGTCCGGAGGGAGCCGGAGCACAGTCTTGCCATGCCATCTGGGACCGGTTTGATCCAGTTGCCCCTGATGAAGTGGACAGGCTCCTTGCAGCTGTGCGCGCCACTGCCTGCCCTTTGGACCCCTGTCCCACCTGGTTGGTGAAAACCTCCAAGGCAGTGACAGGTGGCTGGGTTGGGGCTGTGATCAATGCATCATTGCGGGAGGGGGTGTTTCCTGCACCTTTAAAACATGCTTTGGTGCGCCCCCTCCTGAAGAAATCTTCCCTCGACCCAGCTGTCCTAACCAACTATAGGCCTGTCTCTAACCTCCCCTTTTTAGGGAAGGTGTTGGAGAAGGCAGTGGCGTGTCGGCTGCAGGGGGTACTGGATGAAGCGGATTATCTGGACCCTTTTCAGTCAGGATTCAGGCCTGGATATGGTACCGAGACGGCATTGGTCGCACTGATGGATGATCTCTGGCGGGAGCGGGACGGTGGTCATCCATCCGTCCTTGCTCTTCTTGACCTCTCAGCGGCTTTCGATACCGTTGACCACGGTATCCTTCTGGAACGGCTCCGAGGTTTGGGAATCCAGGGTACTGTGTGGTCCTGGTTTTCCTCATTTCTGAGGGGTCGGTCCCAGTCAGTGTGGTTGGAGAGTGAGAGGTCCAGTCCTAGGCCCCTCAAATGGGGGGTTCCTCAGGGCTCGGTGCTCTCTCCTCTCCTATTTAACATCTACATGAAACCGCTGGGTGAGATCATTCGTTCCCATGGGGTGCGGTACCATCAGTACGCGGATGACACTCAGTTGTACATCTCGGCCCATGGGGACCCCAGTGATGCCGTCAAAGTCCTTTCCAGATGCCTGGAAGCTGTTGGGGTCTGGATGGGGGCTAACAGGCTACAACTGAATCCCAGCAAGACTGAGTGGCTATGGATAAGGGGTCCTGCGTTAATCCGGGAGTTACCATCGTTGGTTCTGGATGGGGCTATTTTGCCCCAGACAGACCCGGTGCGCAACTTGGGGGTCCTCCTGGATTCACGGCTACTGCTAGAAGAACAGGTGGTGGCTGTGACCAGGAGGGCTTTCGCCCAACTTCGGGTGATTCGCCAGTTGCGCCCACTCCTGGACCGGGACTCCTTGCTCATGGTCACCCATGCTCTGGTTACCTCCAGACTAGACTATTGCAATGCGCTCTACATGGGGCTGCCCTTGACGACCATTCGGAGGCTACAGCTGGTCCAAAATGCGGCAGCCCGGGTGGTGATGGGGTGTGGGCGTTATGCTCATGCTTCGCCACTGCTCCGGGAGCTGCACTGGTTGCCAGTATGTCTCCGGGTGCAATTCAAGGTGCTGGTTTTGACCTTTAAAGCCCTATATGGTAGTGGGCCAGGTTACCTAAGAGACCGCATCGCCCTGAGGACGTCTGTCCGTCCAACCAGAGCGGACCGGAGGGGCTCTCTAATTGTTCCATCAGCCAGAGGGGCTCGCCTCTCTGGCACAAGGAGGAGAGCCTTCTCCGTGTCTGCACCGGCCCTCTGGAACCTCCTGCCAACAGAATTACGTCTTCGGACGGAGTTGCTGCGTTTCAGAAGGGATCTTAAAACCTGGCTGGCAGGTCAAGTGTGGGGTGCAGGTGGAAAGGTAACCACCATGGGGTGGTTGGTGTAGAGGAACTCTTCCCCATGGTGCCTTTTCGATCCTGCAGCCCCTGCTTTTTAGGGGGTGGGTAGTCTTAACTTTTTTACTGTTTTAACTGTTTTTAGGATTATTAATATTGTCTGTAAACTCCTTGGGTTGCCCTGGGGTTACTTTTTATGTTGTTAGCCGCCCAGAGTCGGCCTTGTGTTGAGTGGGCGGGATATAAATTGAATAAATAAATAAAAATAATAAATAAATAAAACCCAATGGTTAACCCCTCTTTTTATAGGTATAGATTGTTTATTAGTGGCACCCCTTTTTGCTGCATCACCAGAAAGCAGGCCAGGCATCAGGGGGTGGAGCATGGGATACTTAGAACACACACAAAATAGAGTACATTTTATTTTAAGGGGGAAATGAGGACATGTTTGCATTAAATCTGTATATACTAATGTATATTATGAGGGCTAGAAGTGATTTTTGCCATCAGAAAAATGCAAGACTAATAATATTGAGAGCAAATAATGTGGTGCCTTTTGCTGACATTATATTCTTGCCAACGATCCATAAAGTTTAGCATCAGCAAATGCAACATCCAGAAAACCAAGTTCAGTGCCAAGTGATGTTTTGGGCTGCTGCTAATTCTATGTGAAAGTGTTGACGGCTACACAAAGTACAAAATATAGAGTGTGGAAATGATCTCACAGGAAAACATTACATTTGCATATTTATAAATGCAAATCTGAGTCCTTTATATGTGAGAAGTTAGTTGCCTTACCAATATTTAGTATTTGTACAAGAACATGGCTGGGTCTAGGCTATTTTTGCTCCCCAGTAAGCACACATCAAGACAAAATGGACCTGGATCTTCCAAATGGGGAATATATACTCTGCTGTCCATGACACAGGAGCTCCTGGAATAAATGAAAATATGGAACTGGGAGTGAAAACTGTGTGTCTTGGTGTGTTAATCTATTGAAGCCATTCCTGTGAACTATTTAGAAGGTGAATTTCCACTACTGGAATATTGTAAGAGCTCCTCATATTGAGAGAGGGAATCAGAATAGCTGAGATTTTTATAATTTAGTCTCTGTACCATAGAGACTATGGTGGCTTAGTGGTTAAGACGCCTGAACTTGATGTCTGTAAGGTCAGTAGGTCAGCAGGTCAGCAGTTCGAGACCTCAGTACTGCACGACAGAGTGAACTCCCGTCATCTGTCCCAGCTCTTGCTGACCTAGCAGTTCGAAAGCAAGAAATTGCAAGTAGATAAATAGGCATCACTTCAGTGGGAAAGTAAACAGTTTGTTCTGTGCACTCCAGTGTCTAGTCATGTCTGCCACATGACCATGGAAACATCTGCAAATGCAGACAGCACTGGCTCTTTGACTACAAACAGAGATGAGCACAGAGCCCTAGAGTTGGATACGACTGGCTTTCAAGCAATGGCGACCTTTACCTTTACCTGGCTCTTTGGCTATAAACAGAAGAAGGGGAATGCAGAAGAAGAACAATATGATGAACTTCTTCCCTGGGCAGGTGAGTGGAGGACCACATTAGAATATAGGCCACTCTCAGAAAAATAATTCAGATTCCTTTTTTTAAAAAAAAAATCACATCAAGGAGGGCTATATTTGGTAACTTTCTTTTAACAGAGCTCTCTTTAAGTTAGGAGCAAGGCATTCATTAAAACAATTCATATATTCATTCCTCCCCTCTTCATTGTGTGGTCTGCAAACTGCCCCTGTCTTCAATTTATGTAATATAACCTCTAGACACTAAATCTTAACCTATAAAACGGAGTGTTCACCGTTGGAATTTGCGATTGGCGGCTGTGCGTCGCCCTACTGACCTGCACCCTCCCTTCGATAGCACGGGCGAATTCCCTACGCAGGTCAACGAAAGATTTAAAAATCCGGCACGGGGGCCTCAGCCCCACAAACGGCAAGAAAGGGAAAGAACTTCAACCCCCAAAAGTCCGTGCGCCACGCCGCGCAAGAGCCAATCAGGCTGAGAGGCTCTCGCACGGAGCAGCGTTCGAACACGCGTCGCAGCCAATCAAAACAAAAGGATTTTAAAAAAACGCAGCATAAACACGAAGCACCAACACATTACTACAACCCCCAGCGTCCTGCGCGCAATGTGCGAGCAGAACGAGGAGGCAGCAGGCGCGCGAAAAAAACACTTTAAAAAGCCGCCTCTGCAACCATTCAACCCCACGGGCGAGCCAGCATGGCCCGTGGGGGGAAAAAAAAAACCCGCCGCCGCTACTCTTCCGTTCGAAGGGCCGGCGCACGAAAAATAAAAGTTTAAAAACAGTCCACCGCCGCAGCCATACTTCCCCATGAACGAGCCAGCATGGCCCGTGGGGAAACCCCCCCCCCCCCACCGCCACCATGGCCCTTCCGATCGAAGGGCCAGCCGGCGGGCCAAAAAAAAGACAAACAAAAATAAAAAAAAGCACCCCCGGCCGCCGCTGCCCTTCTCTTCGAAGGGCCAGCCAGAGCACCAAAACTTAAAGCAAACAACCCACCCACCAACCCCCCGCAACTGCCCTTCTTTCCCACCGGGCCAGCCAGTATGGCCCGCGGGAAAAAAGAATGTACACCCCTCAGACGAAAAACAAACAAAAAGAAAACACCCCCGGCCGCCGCTGCCTTTCTCTTCGAAGGGCCAGCCACAGCAAAAAAAACTAAAGCAACCAACACCCCCCCCCCCCCGCAACTGCCCTTCCTTCCCATGGGCCAGCAAGTACGGCCCGTGGGAAAGAAAGCCCCCCCCCCCCCACACACACACACACACTATAAAAAACATTCAAAAACACAGCAAAATGCAATAAATTTACACACAAACAGCCAAAAATAAGCAAGGAAAACACACACAAACCCCCCCCAAAAAAAACACAAACCCCAACCCCAAAAACATTCAAAAAAACACACACAGAACCCCCCCCCAAAACCCTAAACAGACACAGAACGCCCCCAACCTAAAACAAACCCCCCTTAAAAAAAGGAGAGAGCTTACCACGTCTTGCCTCAATGAAAAACGAAACTGAAATGAAGAGGAGAGACTCACCAGAAAAAAAACACAAATATTTGCTCAACACCACCACCCAGTGGCCAAATGGCCAAAGGAGAAGAAGGTAAAGGATTCCCTTGATCAAAAGCCAGTCGTATCCGACTCTAGCGTTCAGTGCTCATCTCTGTTCCAAAGCCAAAGAGCCAACGCTGTCTGCTCCTACAGACGTTTCCGTGGTCATGTGGCAGCCATGACTACACACCGGAGTGCACGGAACGCTGTTACCTTCCCACCAAAGTGGTACCTATTTATCTACTTGCAATTTCTTGCTTTCAAACTGCACAATATTTCCAAAAAATCAATAAATTCAAAATATTTGGGAAATCAATTCCAAATACATTCAAAAAATCCAAAAAAACAAAAATTCACACATTAATAAAAAAATTTTATATAAAAAATTAAAATAACTTCATTACAGCCCAGAATCATTGGTGCAAGGAAAAAAAATGAAACCCTTACTATCCAACACAATTTTAAAAAGCCCGGCACCGCCGGGCAATCTATGCTAGTAAATAAATAAATCCGGGGCGAATACCAAAGAAAGCAACAGAGGGGAAAAATGGGTTTTTATTTGGCTAATATACTCCTGTCTCATGGACAGCAGAGTACTGTATTTTCTGGCGTATAAGACTACTTTTTAACCCCGAAAAATCTGTCGGGGGTCGTCTTATAGGACAGGTACTTAACTGCAGCTTGTTTCCCCTTGCTTCATATGTCCGGCGCATATGGTGGGGGGTGCCGCGGCCGAGTCCCTGCTCTGTGCGGGGAGTATGAAGCAAGGGGAAGCAAGCTGCACACATCTTCCTGTACCTCGAGGAGGAGAACATGAGCGTGGATTGGCTCTCCACCAGAACCTGCCCATTCGACTCAGAGGGATGCGCATCTTCGGGTTGAGTGTGGGTTAATTTTTATTTGATGTGCATTGGAAGAGAGGTAGTCTTATACAGCAAGTATATTCCAAACTCTATATTTTAACTGGAAAAGTTGGGAGTCATCTTATACGCCCAGTCATCTTATACGCCGGAAAAAACGGTGTATATTCCCCATTTGGAAGATCCAGGTCACCTAAAACAAGCTTTGCTATTTGTCAATATTTTAAAAAGATATGTTTTTATATGCTTCTATTTCCAAAGACGTTGTGTGTTGCAAATCTTGTAATGATTTATGGCCATTACTAGAGCAGGACAACATGGGCTTTGCCCCAGGGCATCACATTTATAGATCTTGCCTCTTTCCCCAGACTTCCACAATTAGCCCACAAGTCTGATCTATTACCATACAAGCAGCAGGTGATAGACCAGGCACCAGGAAGAACCATGTCAACTTTCAGTAGACCATGAGGAGACAGCAAAGGAAAAGGAGTCAGTATACGAGTTTGGTCTGTTGCATCATTGGGGGGGGGTTTTTTGAGAAATCTCTCCAGGGCTCAGTAGATCAGATTTCTGGCCTGGAAGAATAGGTACCATATAGACATTCTACCTAGATCATGTGGGCAGACACTGCAGTTCTACCTAAGGCTCAGAAGATCAGGCTTCTGGTTCAGAAGGAGACAATTCTTTCTCCATGAAATGGAGGTTTGTGGGCCATATGATGTTTTGGATCTCAACTTTTGTGTCAGAGATCTTTCTGGTTTGATTATGAAGAATTCAACCCTCATTACTGGCTTCTACATAATAATATGAGAGTAGTTCAGCCAGAATGGAGTATGTCTAGGACACAATTGGTGCTATAGAATCTAAGTTCCTTGTTTTCCCGATGTATCTCCAAAGTGGTTTCAAAATATACCTTCTTTTTGGACTGATAGAAACAGCAGAGAAACATTTTCAACAGTACACTTTCAAGTCAGTTTATACCATTTGGGACACAGAAGATATTCAACTGAATATACATTGTTAAGGTTGTAGTATTATAGTATTTTACAATAACATTATAAATACTTTATAATGATTGCATAATTATGCTTTGCTCCCCTTATTAGACATAAAATCATAAAAATGAAAAATAAGCCTACTCTGTGCCATCAGCAAATTGTTTCCTGATTTGATTTTATGTAACACCTGAAATCTCCATTATTTTATCATGCCTGAAAAATCAATCTAATGCATTACAAAAGTCTATATACCATATACTATATACCATATTTACCGGCTCATAAGATGTACAGGATGATAAGATGCACCCATTTTAGACACATTTTAAAGGGGAAAAAAATTTTCTACATTTTAACTCCAGGAGGTGGGAAGGGCAGGATTGGCCGGTCAAGAGAGCTCCTTTGGAAGCCTCTTGCCCAGCCAATCCCACCACAGGCCATCAGGAGGCAGGGATGAAAAGTGTCCTGACCCCCGCCTGGTGTTCATGCATGTGGCAGGAATTGGGCTAAGAGATAAGCTCTCTCTCACACCCCAACCTCCGCCTGGTGTGCACATGCATAGCAGGGATCGGGCTATGAGAGAATCTCTTTCCACATCCCAACCCCCAATCAGTGCATTGTGCAGACCTGAGCTGGTGTGCCAATTTGCGCACCTCTACTTAGAAATCACAGCGGCAGTTTCCACTTCAGCTCCTATCACCGGGCACCTGAGCCTCTTGCCTTCCCCACAGGATCTCCATTGACATGGTTTTGCCCGAGCTTGGCCAGAGATGACAAAGATGATCAGAGACCTGGCCGAGGGATGGAGGAGGAGGAAGAAGAGAAGGAAGTTGGTCACTCCTGGGTGCCTGCTGGGGCTGCTGCCTTTGGCCTGAGGGAATCACAGGCCATGGTGCCCACCACCCGGTGCACATCCCTGGCAAGGCCAGGCACTGAGAAAGCTCTGCTTCATGGTGAAGCAACAGTGGTGGTGCTCCTCCTCCTCCTCCTCCTCAGCTTCGCTGCCAAGCGGGGAGGGGACACAGGGGGGGAGAAGTATACACCTCAAAAGGGAAACAAGGGCTGCAAAAGTAGATAAATGTAATAGGGTAATCAGAATGATACATGAATTTCTCCCTTGAGGTGATTTACAGCGCGCTCTTACAGATCTTGATAAAGAATTCAAAATAATCTTTACCGGAAGAATATCGACCTGTTGACCTGTTTCTGCCACCTTTACCACTCTTGCATTGCCCTCCAGGCTGCTTGTACTGTATTTCTCCTCAGTGACGTTTGCATAGCTTTTGCCAGCCGTCCGGTTTCTACCACCTCCACGACGCTTGCATTTGCCTCCAGGCTGCTTTTACTGTATTTTCCCTCAGTGACATTTGCACAGCCTTTGGCAGCCTGTCATGAATATTATACTTCATTTCCAGTATATGTGATACAACACTTTGGATTGGTCGCTTCCATTCTACGTTCTGGTTTTTCATGTCTATACAGCCCTCCTGGCTGCCTCAAATCTCACTACGTATCTTTGTATGAATTTTCTATTATCTACGAGTACCATCCTGGACTTTTGACACGTTACAACGTATCTTTTTATGAATCGTCCCTGATTGACTACATTTACCTTTTACGGACTTTGGACACGTGTTGTATATGTGTTTTTGGAATATGCCTCACAGTCCTTGTTTATCTTTATACTCATTCTATTCTTGGTTTTCCTGTTGAGTCATAGTATTTACTAGATTGCATATTTCCTTGCACATTCCTGTAGATGTTTCAGTGTATTTCTGTCCCTTTTTGACTGTATCGTTCTGATTACCCTATTAAATTTATCTACTTTTGCAGCCCTTGTTTCCCTTTTGAGGTGTATACTTCTCCCCCCCTGTGTTTCCTCACACCTCTGCCGCTTTCCCTCTCCCTAAGCAGGGAGGGGAGGCAGGAAGTTCCATAACTCAAAGGGCCAGCCACCTCAGCAGTTTCCGCTTCAGCCCCTCTCATCTCACCCTGTGGGAGAAAGTCCAAAGTGCTTCAGAAGCAGCCTCCAGCCGAGCTTGGGCAAACCACGGCAATAGAGACACCCATGGGCCCTTCCTTAGTTCAGGCATCTGGCATTAGGAGATGAAGCAGAAACTGCCATGGTAAATTCAAAGTAGAGGTGTGCAAATTGGTGCACCAGCTTGGGCCTGCGTGCACACACCAGTTGGGGGTCAGGATGCGTGACAGAGCTTATCTCATAGCCCGATCCCTACTGCACGTGTGCACACCAGGTGGGGACAGGGCATGTGAAGATTCTCACATGCCACACCCCTGACTGGTGTGAATGTGCATGGCAGGGATCAGGCTATGAGAGAAGCTCTCTCACATACCTCGACCCCCAATCGGTGTCTGTCATGGTCATGCAATGGCAAAGGCAGGGATCAGGCTTTGTGGCAGTGCCCATGGCTGCCAAACCACACCAGTGTGGCGGGGGAGGCTTGATACTGGTTTATAAGACTCTACTCTGGTGTTTGGTCATATTTAAAGGAGGGAAAGTGCATTTTATAAGCTGGCAAATATGGCATATTGTACTTCAGTATATTAAAGCAGGGGAAATCAGACTTCAGACTTCTTGGTTCTACTTTGTTTTTAAATGGAATCCTAAGATTGTCCAATACATGTTGGCATATGTACATACTCAAAAACAAGCTTAAAATTAAAATTTTCTGAGCACAGAGTCTTAATCTGGAAGTGAAAAGCTCTCATTCTTGATTTCATGGCACTTCTCTAAATCCCTCCTGTACTCTTCCGTCACCATTTATTTGTATTTGGCTGCAAGACCTTCTTTCTACACTGAAATGTACACATATTTTTATTTATTTTCCTCATGTGTATATTTGCTCATGTATTATATTTTTCCTAAGGTACACATTCTCTGCTTCGAGTAAAGTGAAGAGCTTTTCACCTCTTTACTCCTGGCAGTCCCTTGGCTCAGAAAAATTTATTTCTAAGCTTGTTTTTGAGTATGTTTATCAATATATGTTTCACTTGAGGCTATTTAGAGGATCACAGAATCCTAACAAAAACTCTCTTCTACTTTAAGATACTGCAGTATACAGGCTGGTTTTATTTGCTGGGGGGGGGGGGTGTGTGCTCCAGACTTGAAGGAAGAAAGACCAAAAAAAGGTAGGGACACAAGATGTAGGCACAAGGGCAGGCAGCTCAATCTAAGATGGAGGATTCCAGGAGCTCAGGAACATAGCTTCTCACACTCAACAATGACTGAAGCAAAAAAAAAAAAAAACCACTCCTTACTGAGTTACAACCAATCCAGGACCTTTTACAGATTCAAAATGTATGTTCCTTCCAGAGTCATTCTGCTTGGTTGATGAGAGCAGCCCTTGTGATACTATTGGATTCCCAGGTAATTTGATGGACAAAGGTTGAAAGAAAAATTAAAAGAACATGGAAAACAGAAAATAAATATGAAACATTCATGTATCCCTCTTTTGTTAATTCAAATCATTCAAGTTTAAGAGGCTCTTTGGGGAATTAGCAAAAGAACATGGAATCAAAAAAGTAAGAGAGTCTTTTGTGATTTTCCTTACTTGTTAAAATACAAAAAGTCCATCCTTGCTCTTTCTGTCAACAAAACAAGAGATGAAATTTACATGTTCCATTAAGTTAGAGATTCAGTTAAACCTAGTGCTTGAAGCAGATGGCCTTATCAATGAACAGCAGTCTCCTGGAAAACTTATTTCACTGAATCCATGATTTGTTTTTTCTGCAGTTTATTTTAAGATTTTGTCACCCTGCTTATTCAACTTATATACAGAGCACATAATGCACAATGCAGGGTTGGACGAATCACAATTTGGGATCAAAATTGCTGGGAGAAACATCAAAAACTTGAGATATGCAGATGATGCCACCCTAATGGGAGAAAGTGAGGAAGACCTAAAGAAGCTCCTGCTTAGGTTGAAAGAAGAGAGTGCAAAAGCTGGCTTGAGACTCAACATCAAGAAAACCAAGATAATGGCAACAGGCCCTATCAGTCCCTGGAAAATAGTTGGGGAAGAAGTAGAAGCAGTGACTGATTTTACTTTCTTAGGATCTAAGATCACTGCAGATGGTGATTGCAGCCATGAAATAAAAAGGCGACTGATGCTTGGGAGACAAGCTATGAGAAACCTGGGGAACATAGTTAAAAATAGAGACATCACTTTGCAAACAAAAATTTTCATAGTCAAAGCAATGGTATTTCCGGTGGTAATGTATGGTTGTGAGAGTTGAATCAGTAGGAAAGCTGAGCGCAGAAGAATAGATGCCTTTAAAATGTGGTGTTGGAGGAGAGTCTTGAGAGTACCCTGGACAGCGAGGAGAACAAATAGGTTGATCTTAGAAGAAATCAACCCTGACTGCTCATTGGAAGGTCAAATAGTAAAGACGAAGCTGAAGAACTTTGGACATCAAATGAGAAGAGAAGATTCACTTGAGAAAGCTTTGATGCTGGGAAAGGTGGAGGGCAAAAGAAGAAGGGGGCGGCCCAAAATGAGATGGCTTGATGGTATTGTTGACACAATGGGCACAGAGCTGGGTGGGTTGAGGAGGATGGTGGAAGACAGAGGTGCCTGGTGGGCAATGGTCCACGGGGTCGCAAAGGGTCAGAAGCGACTGTGCGACTGAACAACATCAAAAAACTTTAAGATGAGTAGAGAAAAATCATTTTGTTGGTATGGCGATGAAATAATTGGAAGAGATAAATTGTTGCAAACCTACTGAAAATCACCCATGATCAACAATGACTTTCAGATCTACCTTCTGCTTTGACAACTGTAATGTCTGACCAAGTAAATGTTGGCTGATATCCTGTTGCTTAGTATAAAAAGTGACATTAGAGAAGGCCCATTGAATGGGTAGAGACCTGTTGTGTCAATTCCTCTGCCAGATAAATTGATCCAAAGGTGCCTACTGTAATTTTGACTTACTTTAGTATAGTGAGTTACAAGTAGAATTTTAAGTAGAGTAGGTGCCAAATTTCCACTCATTCAGTGAGCCTACTTTAGCATATCTTTACTACGCTAAACACAGGATATCAGCCAATGAGTTGCCAGTTGGAATATGGAACAATAAAGCAGTTTCTGTCAGGCAAAAAGCTGCTTTTGTAACCATTTGTTATTTTAACGAAGAAGAATCTCATTTTAATCCTTGTTAAAATGACATTTAATCAATTGTAAAAGAAACAAAGATGTTTGAAAGTGAGCATTAAAAGTAATCACAGCCCATCTAAGCTGAAATTATGAGCATTAGAGAAACTTGAAGGGACAATCTGACAAATGAAACAATTACTTTGTTCATGAAATTTCAGCTTTTCTCTTCCCCCCCCCCCTCAAAATAATTTTGGACAGTGAGAAATACCTCCACACATTAGAATACTCTACCTAAATAATGTTGGAGAGATAGGCAGGATATCTCTCAATGCCATTTCCAGGGAATCCTAAGCAGGTGAAGGCATCTCCTTAGGAATACCCTGAAGGAAATGGTGAGCCACTGTGTGAGACAGAATGCTGGACTGGATGGGCTTCTGTGGCCTGTTCCAGCAAGGCTGTTCTTATGTTTTTAATAAGACTGTAAAGCAGAAGGAAAATATAACAGTACACTGCCACAATAAGGTGTTAGACCTAGCAATCTTAAAAGAGAGCGAGCGAGCATAGAAAGGAGTAAAATGGCAGATCCTCTGGCACTTATAAACTTCAGCTAGTTTATGATAGTCATCTCCAGCAGCTGTGTATCTAAAAACATCCTCTGCATAGGATGCAGTCACTTGGGAAAACACACTGAAGGGGGCAATCTGGGGAACAGAGGAGTTTGGGGCTAACCCCTCCTGACAACACTAGGAACAACCAACAGAATATGGTTTTCATGAATCAGGAAATAGTACCCCCGCCCCAATCCAGCCAGTAGTTCTGTAAATTTAGGGCTGGTTGCTTTCAACTTGATTGAAACCTGCCAGCTGAATATAAGCTTATGCTAGATGACAAGGGCAAATGGCAAGTTTTTATGTGCATTTGGCCTTGAGGCATCTAACTGGCTATGTGTCTTCTTATTGTGAAGGAAACTCAAAGCTTAAGCATTGGCACAGTGTAACTATTTGCCATTTTCAAAAGCAATCTATGGAGAAGAAAGCAGAATTCATGTTGCTCTATTACAAAAAATCCAAAATCTACAGATGCTGAATGGCTTCATTAAGCATCCAACTCTCACAAAGTAGTAAGAAACTTTTCAGCTTCTCCAGAATTTTCCATCAGGCAGGATATTAATCAAAGTGTGAGATGGTGAGCTATCTTATTTGGACATGTTTGGTGCAAGAAAAAATATTATGTAGTTTGCTGGAGCTAGGATAAAAGGGCAAGTCTGGCCAGGTTATCCTGCTATGATAATAGAGTACCATACTGCCAGCAACTCAATGCCGAGTGTCACTAACCTGAAAACCCTAAGGACTAGCGGCCTTGGCGAAGTCCACAGGGAAGTGTAATGGTCTCCAAGTGGATTAGATTCCACTTGAATCCATCTTGATGGAAGGCAGCAGCTTCATCAATACTGGCCTAGGGCTGCTGAGGACTTTGCCAAAATGGCTAAGGACCAGAAAGTTTCTTGTGGAGCTGAATCAGTGGTACAGGGGTCACGCTGTGATGCGGAAGGCAGATGAAAGGCCACAGTATTATTTTGACAGGATAGTCTTGATGGCTGAGTGCCATGATGATCACCAATATTTGGATTCAGATACAGCACAAGAAGAAGGAGGATAAAAGGATGCAGAATGCCTTCAGATTCCACAGCAGCACAAATTAGGATACACCAGGAAGTTGATTCTGACAAATGCTATCCTAGCAATAATTTGGGGAGCACCACCCCCAAAAAAAAAATTAGTGGCACCCTTCAGCAGTCTTCCTTCCTAGATCTGAAAGATTAGAGTAAATTATTGGAATTTGTCAAAATATTTTAAAATTTCATTTTAATAGTTATGCATTTTTTAAAAATAGCATTTCAAAAGGTGTATAAAAGGTCTAGAAGTTGATATAGGAGGAAAGATCAGCTAAATATAACCTCCAGAGGGAACAATGAAACAAGTGGGACAGAGACTAGAATGACAATGGTGGAAAACTCAGAATGAATGCCAAACATTGGCTAGAACTCATTTGAAGGCTTATCCTGTTGACAATGGTAGCAGCAAAGAAAGAAGTTTTTTCTGCTGCCATTGCATATGCACAGTGTCATCCAGTGGAGTTGTTTTGAGCTGTCAGGGGTTTAATTTATGCTCCTCCAAAGGAATAGGATTTTGACCATTCAGCAACCTGCTGTGAGGAATCTGCATGAAACTTGTATGAACCTGTAATTGGTGTTGAATACCTCCTAGGACCCCAGTCTGTTTAAAGGAGGAAGTAATAAGACCACTATTAGGGGGGACCCTCCCTGAACCCCACTAAATTAGACAACTATATATTACATGAGGCAAAAATGGGTTGGAGGGCTGATACATGTGTTGACTTTCAAAATTGTTCAAATACATGTTGGCCACCGAGGGGGCCAGTGGGCTCCCCATGGCCATGCCCTTTACCTGAATGTAAAAGGATTTATCGAATCTGAAATAATTATGTTCAAAAATGATGTCCAATAAATCCAACCCATTTTTGCCTCATGTAATATATTATGGTAGATTTATTGATGATTTATTTTTTATACTCGATTCTCAGGATATTGTCAGTGAATTTGTACAATGGATTAATTCCATCGACCACAATTTACGATTCACTCCCCATGTTCACACTTCATCTATCCCATTTTGGGATGTAGAGGTTTATATTCCTGAGTCCAGGAAAGTAGCGGTCAAGTTGTACAGGAAACCTACGGATAGGAATCCGTATCTTGAGTATTCTTCTCATCACCCAGCCTTTGTCAGAAACAATATACCTTTTGGGCTTTTTGCCCGTGCTAAGAGAAACTCCACAGCTCCCGCAGACTTTAATAAATCTGCCTCAGATATTCTAACAAAACTTAATAATAGAGGTTATCCCATCCACGTAACCAATTCAGCACTCCAGAGAGTTAGGGACACACCCAGAAAACAATTGTTTGAGAGGAAACAGCGAGGAGGGGGCAATATGATTAGGTGCTCCTTTGAGTATTCACCAGCAGCCAACCTAATTAAGAATATCATTCACAAACACTGGCATTTGGTTCAGGACCTTCCCGGATGCAATAAAAAACCGATGATTGGCTTTAGAAGGTCGAGATCTATTAGTAATATTTTAGTACAATCCGATCATACTGCCAGGACTAATTTTGAGGATAAACCTTTTCCTACAGGACATTATAAATGTCACTCGTGCAGTGTTTGTCAATTTTGCTGGGAAACCAAAGATAGAGATGTCCCGCACAAACGCTTAACATATACCTTAAAATCCCTTTCCAGTTGTGCTAGCAAATGCATAATTTACATGTGGGAATGCCCCTGCCAGATGCGTTATGTGGGACTTACCAGTCGACCATTCAAACAGCGGATTTCGGAACACAGGTCTAAAATAAGACACCAGGTTACAGAAGCTCCATTGGTCTCTCACTATATTGAGAAGAGTCACACAGACAGGGATTTCCATTTCGTAGTATTAGAAACGGTTCGACCAAAACTATTTGAAAGATGTGATATTAACAAAAAATTAAGACAACGGGAAGCATTTTTTATTCATTTCCTTGATACCATGTTTCCAAAAGGGTTAAATCAGGAGCAAGACTTGGCGGCGTTCCTCTAGATTCTAATAGGTAAGGTTCTAGCAGCTGGCATTGGGGTCCGCTGCTATTGGTTTCACGTGAGTCAGTTCTTAATCAGCATAAAGGCAGCTGCTTTACGCACACCATTAACGTCCATATGCACCTAATAGTTTGAGCGGAGGCAAGGACGCAGCTTCAAGAAACGTTTCATACATTGGTAAGCTTGTGCCGTTTGACTTTTTTACTGTTATATGTTATGAGAACTTATGTGGGCCAGTAGCCACTATTTTCAGACATGCTAATCATTATGCTTGTATGTAATCTTTATGTACAGATCTTCCTGAAGAAGATATAATTATTCGAAAAGTCGTATTAACTAGTATCGACTTTGAAACAGAAAATCGCTATACCAGTGAATCACCTGTGAAAGAAACAGTATTTTCAAGACAACTTGCTTTATTTGTGAACCATCTTTATTCTTCTGTGAAAAGAAACAGTGAATTATTTACTTTTACCCATAGAGGAATTTATTAAGTTATTATGGTTTTGGAACATTCAATCTTATAAAGACTTTTGTATATACATCACGACTACAGTCTTTTTAAGCCCAGTCACCATTGCTATGGTTCCTCTTATCTGTAGATGGCATTGTAGACACAATGGGCATAGAGCTGAGCGGTGTGCGGAGGATGGTGCCTGGCGTGCGGTGGTCCATGGGGTCACAAAGGGTCGGGCTCGACTGTATGACTGAACAACAAAAATTGTCTGTTTTAATGTTCTGTCCATTCTTAAAGCTTTTAATGTTTTAATCCTGTTATAATTTTAAAATATATTTTAGTGACAATGCAAGTTTAATTCTTTTTAAATGAACAGATATTGTGTTTTAATATGATTTTTAAAAAAGCTTTGGGAGGCAAAGGATTGCTTCCTATCTAGAAAAAGCTTAGGAGGCAAAGGAGAAGTAGAGCATGGCAGGAATTAATATGTTCAGGAGAAGGTTTGCAGTGGTCATTTGTTTGTAGTTAAGTATTATTGATCATGTTAACATAGGTGTATCATTTGGATTTGGGTTTTTAATTACTTTAATTATTTTCAGATGCTGCTTTGGACTGGTTGTTTCAGTCTGCCATGGAAGCATGCCCATTGGGCTCTGTCAAAAACACCTCCCTCCAACCAAGAAAAAGAAAATAGAGGATACGTAGTCTAATTTCTTTATGAACAGTTTGTTAAAAAAAGATGGCACAAAAACTGAAACAGTTCTTAAGCAAAGGACTGCAATATTAATCGTTGTGTTAACAGAGAGAGAGAGAGAGAGACTTATTGCACTTTATTTTGTTTAGAATAATTGAGTTGGAAGGGGCGAATCCAACCCTCTGCTAAATGCAGGAATCCAAATCAAAGCAGATATGACAGCTGTTTGTCCAATTCTCTCTTGAATGCTTCCAGTGTTGGAGTGCTCACCACCTCTTGAAGCAATTGGTTCCACAGTCATACTTCTCTAACAGTTAAGAAGTTCCCCCTAATATTCAGCCTATATCTGGCTTCCTGTAGTTTCAGCCTACCAACAGGCATGTAATGAACTTTACTCGTAATAATAATTGTCAGCTGAAAGGTTGGGAGAAAATGAGAAGATCTTGGTTCTTTTGAATAGAATTCTCCAGTTGTCCCTTCAAATTGAAGGAGATAGATTCATTCTAACTGAGTGAATGTGACAGAATTGCCTGACTTGACCACCAGACAAGCAACTAGCTTGATGACATATTCTCGCCTTCTCCTTAAGAAACAGTCACCAGCAGGAGCAGCAGAAGTAAATTGTAGCTGACAATAGACCATAACATTGTATCGACTCATGTAAAGATTTCCAATTCATAAGGAGTTTTGTCATGTGTCACTGCTGCTTTATGTTAAGCGATCCATGAGGGATGCAGTGATCTGAGGAAAGGTCAGTTGTCACACTGAATACAAGACATATCACCTCCATTTAAACAGAAATGGCACCAAACTCACAAATTAACTAGAGTAGGTGGTGGGTGGGGGCTGACATCTGTATTTTATATTCCATGGACATAATTGTGCTGACACGCATATTTAGCTCTAGTCAAGTGTGTTTTGTTTTCTTCTTAAATATGACTCCTGTTGCACAGACAGCAACAGGAAGCATCCCATTCTCAATTTCAGTGAAGAGCGAGACGTTTCAGGCAGGGATTATCCAGCCAATCTCTGCTGAAGTTTGGAGATTTAATAATATATCTTTCAATACAGGTTGTCCCAAAAGTAACCACACATAGAGAAAATGGGAATTTGTAGCTAAATGTAGCTTTATTGGCAAAATATTCATTACAAAATCTTAGAAAATATTCACAAAGTATAAAAAATATATGAATATAAACATATTAACAATATAACATATAATATAAAATATAATATGATTTTGTTAATTTTATTCCTAGATATGGCAACTTTTTCAGACACCCTGTATACAAGCATGAACTTTGGGAGGGCACAGAAGAGAGAATTAGTAGATAATACAACCACCATTAGAATCCGAGCCTACATCTCTGATTCCTACCAGTAAAAAACAAACAAACAGCATCCAGTATTTCACACAAGCAATGACAACTGCTTTTCCCCATGGCCCCCATGATGGTGAACCTTGGCACTCCAGGTGTTCTTGGACTTCAATTACCAGAAGCCCAAGTCACCACTCCTGCTGATCAGGGCTTCTGGGAATTGAAGTTCAAAAATAGCTGAAATGCAAAAGGTTCGCCATCACTGCGCCTAGGCTCAGAGTTACAGACATTTCTCTTGGTGACAGTCATTTCCTATTAATGGCAGACATAGTTATAAAGGCTCATTTCTTTGTTTTAAAAGAAAGCTTCTCTTTGACTATGTGAACAGTATAATTCCTCCTAATTGTACAGACACAGAGGAAGATTGTTGTGCTTTACTTATCCGCCTTCTGCACCAGGAATATGTTAAATGTTCAGGTTTGAAGTACACTTCAAAGTTATGAGTCTGACATTGCTAAAGGCTCATCCAGATTGAGCATTTGTTCTTCCATTAGTTGGTGCCACTTGGTGCCAAATGAGTGCAAATCTTACTTGTCTATTTTCACTCCTAAAAATCAGCATCTTTTATGGAGTAAAAAAAATCAACAAGCTTGAACAAATGTTTTATAATTGTTTTATGTGCTGACTCTTATTTCAAAGCTTGGCTTTCTTTGAAAAATGTTGATCGATGTTAATTTTTAAAAATGTTTATTAAAAGAACATGGAAACAAAGACAAAATAACAGTACAGTACAGTTCTTTCACTCATCCATATATAATTTTATATTGTACCTTTGCACCTTTGTACTCTGCATTAGACTAGAATATCGTACAAAAGAATCACATAGGAGGCTAGTGGAAAATAAATTTTGACATTTTATTAACATAAAAAATAAAAGGAAACCATGTCTTGGGGAAAAATCATCTTGACAGTGTGGTTGTTTAGTTTGAACTGGTGTGTTAGTTTTTCCATTAAGACGATATGCCATATTCTATTTCTCCGTGGATGTAAAGATAAGTTTCCTTCCAGTTTGTGCCAATTTCCAAATGCACTGCCGTACAGAAAATTACAATCAATTTATGAACTAGCTAGTCCTTATTGCCTGAAAACAAGCACAGAAGGGCTAAATCAGGCAACCTTATAATTATTTGCTCTGTGATTAGTCTCTGGACAGAATACTGTATATGATTTAGAAGACATGTCCACCACATTTGAAAGTACATACCAAAATGCTCCCACATTTCCTCCAATAGGCTGAAGTGACTTCTTTATTGTTGATATAATTTAAATGGAATGGGGTAAAATATCTGTAAAAAAAACTCATTTATTTATTATTATTTATTTATTTAGTATGCTTATATACCGCTTTACTAGTCTATTGACCACTCAAAGCGGTTTACAAAACAATCAAATAAATACAAAGCAAATCATAAGTACAAGGGAAGAGGAGGGGGAGGGGAAATACAACAACATACAGAAATACCAGTGCAAAATACCATAATGCAAGCGCGGCGCCAAAATGGCCGCCGCGCTCTTTGCGGGGGCCCTCCACTGGACTTGGGCATCCGGGTAGTTAGGGGGGCATGGCCAGCACCCTTTAAAAGGGGTGGCCCACGAGGCAGCCGAGCTGCCATTTTGTGAAAGCGACGGAGAGGAGAAGTTTTTGGCTCCGTCGCTCTCCGCGCTGTAGGGAAGCCTCCGTTCGGCAGCACGCAGTTTCTTCGCCTGCTTCTCAGGCTTCCCAACCAGGACCAATGCCTTCCAAAAGGAAGGCGATGGCGAATGCAGTTCGCCCGGCAAGGAGGCGGCAGCCGGGTCGGAGGACCACGACTGCGCCTCCTCAGCTGGCCCCCTTCACGGGGGCAACCACCGGGACCGGTGGAATGGGGCAGATTAACCCGTGGCCTGAGGCTGGACAGCCCCAGGCCGGCCCAGCGGGGGCTGCGGCCCCCGGCCCGCAATCCTCGGCCATGGGCCCAGGACAGGTGGGTGGGCATAGCGCCGCTGGGCCTTCGGCCCCTGGCCTGCATCACTCGGCCGTTGTTTTTTCTCAGGAGGGTGGGCTGGGGCCACTTCCTTGGCTGGGTATGCCCCAGGTACCTCAGGGGCCGGCGTTTCGGCCATGGCCATACTCGGGCCCGAGTGCATTTCCACCGGCCCCAGGCATGGTGGCCAGTGGGTCGCACGCCCCCCTTGGCCCCCTTTGCGTCGGGGGCTCCGTGAATGTGGACGCCCTTCTAGCCCGTGTGGCGGCCTTGGAGGCGTCCATGGGGGTATCCACTCAATCGGGGGCACCTTTTGGCCTACGGTTCACTGCGCCGCCAGCCAATCTTCAGCAGGCGGCCGGCCGGGTTGAGCTGCTGGAGGCCCGTGGGCCAGTGCCCGCTGCAGCCTCGCAGCTCCCGGCGCAGCAGTCACCTCCAGCTGGTAGAGGTCAGGTGTGTCCGCCGAGCTTGAATCCGATCGCGAGCTCCGACGCCTGCCGTGGGCCAGAACCCCCAGTGGGGGCGGCCCACGGGGGTGCAACTTGTGAGTATCCAGTTCAAACTAATGCACCCACACCACCATCCACTACGGGGGAGGGCCTACAGTGGCCGTGGCCACGTCAGGTGGGAAATGGGGGACAGCAACCCCCAGCGTATACAGGTTCGGCTTTGCCGACCGCGGGCCCCACATGGGGTGGGGGTCCTTCTGTTACTGGGAGTGCTGTGGGGGTTTCAGGGCAGGTTGCAGCCCCAATTTTGCTACCCCGCACTGTTCACGTGCCGGTGTCGGCACTCCTGACTGCTGGGTACTCTTTGCCCCTTGGGGATCATTTGGCACACGCCACAAAAGAGAAAATTTGGAGGGGGGAGTACGTGGACATTTTCTCCCTGCTGAACAGGGAACCCACCAAGGAAGAGAGGGAGGGACAAGACGAAAAGGACAAGGAGCAGTCCCGCCGTCGTAAGCCACCACGCACGTGGGCCAATTGGTTGCCCGCATACCTGATATACATGGCGGTGTACCTCAGGGCCCGGCCTGATCTGGCCATCCCGATGGTCCAGTATTTGGACAACATTTACAGGGCAATGGTGGATTTCCCTGGCCCGTCGTGGTTGGCTTACAATGAGGAATTTCGAATGAGAGTGCCCCTACACCCAGAGATGAGGTGGGATGAGCCCTGCCAGAAGCTGTGGCTTCTGTACATGACCCCCATGCGCCCTGCGCCTGGGGAGAGGTATCATTGTGGACACGCGGTCCAGCGAGCCGCTCCAGCGCAGGCACCCCGCCAGGTGGCGGGGCAGGGGGTTCCAGCCCGCCTGCTGTGCTGGAGCTTCTCGGCCAATGGTGCGTGCAATAGAAAGCAGTGCCGGTACAAGCACGAGTGTCCCTCTTGCGCTGGCCCCCACGCCGCTGCTGTGTGCCCGCGAGCGGGCGGGTTTCGGGGCAGGGGTAGAGGTGGACAAGGACAGGGCAGACCTGCCACTGAGGGCGCTGGTCAATCAAAAGGCTCCCTCCCCAATTAATGTGGTCATGTTGGAGCGTTGGCTCGCAGCATACCCAAGGAGGGGAGACGCTGCCTACTTACTGGAAGGTTTCCAATGGGGGTTTCACATTCCCTATGAAGGGGATAGGTCCCCCCAAGATGCACCCAACTTATTTTCCCTTAAGGGCAGGGAGGAGGTGGCTGCCCTCAGTATCGCCAAGGAGGTCAATGCAGGTAGGGTGGCTGGCCCCTTTCTAGCCCCGCCCTTTCCCAACCTGAAGGTTTCCCCTCTGGGATTGGTCCCCAAAAAGACACCGGGGGAGTTTCGTCTCATTCACCACCTGTCGTACCCGGCGGGCCATTCGGTTAATGATGCTATCCCTGATGACCTTTGTTCGGTCAGGTATACATCGTTTGACCAGGCCCTGCGCATGGTGCGCTCTTGTGGCCCGGGTGCACTGTTAGCGAAGTGTGACATTAAGTCGGCGTTCCGACTGCTGCCTGTGCACCCGGGCGACTTCGAGTTGTTGGGTTTCAAATTCCAGGGCAAGTTTTATTTTGATAAAGCCATGCCTTTTGGCTGCTCCATCTCATGCTCGGCATTTGAACACTTTAGCACCTTTCTCCAGTGGGCCTTTGTTCGCAGGTCGGGATCTCGGTCTGTAGCCCATTACCTCGATGATTTTTTGTTTGGGGGTGAATGGGGCTGGGACACGTGCACGCGTCTCCTCACCACATTTCAGACGCTAATGCAGGAACTCGGTGTCCCTTTAGCGCCCGAAAAGACCGAGGGCCCATCCACCAAGCTCACGTTCCTGGGTGTCGAAATTGACACGGTTGCGCAGGCATCCAGGTTGCCCATTGACAAGGTTTCCCGGATCACTTTGTTGATCTCGGCCTTGCTGGCCAAACGCAAGGTTTCCCTCCGTGAGTTACAGGTACTGCATGGTCACCTTAACTTCGCTTGCAGGGTGGTTGCACCTGGCAGAGCTTTTGCTCAGCGCTTGTGTGACGCCATGGCTGGCTTGTCTAGGCCCTATCATAGGGTCCGACTGAACAGGGGCATGAGGGCTGATCTGCTGATATGGCTTCAATTCCTTAAGGAGTTCAATGGGGTCTCATTTTGGAGATCTGATCTCCTGGTGTCGCCTCGTTTCCAGGTTCAGTCGGATGCATCAGGTTCCCTGGGTTATGGGATTTACTTCGAGGGGAAGTGGGCATATGGTCAATGGCCCCTAGCTTGGAAGGGCACGGATCGCCTGCGCGATCTCACGTTCCTTGAGTTCTTTCCCATTCTGGGAGCTTTGATGCTATGGGGTGCGGAGTGGGCCAATTCGGTCGTCCATTTCTGGTGTGACGATGCTGCAGTCGTGCACATTGTCAACACTCAGACTTCAAAATCACCCAGAGTCATGGAACTGGTGCGCCATTTTGTTTTGCGCAGCCTATGCCTCAATGTGCTATTTCGGGCTAGGCATATACCAGGTATTAATAACGACATCGCTGATGCTTTGTCCCGCTTGCAGATCTCCCGGTTCCGTGCCTTGGCCCCGGACGCAGAGGAATTTCCCTCGCCGCTCCCGGACGACATATGGACGCTTGGCAAGGAGAGGTGAACCGGGCGATCGGCATGTCGCTGGCGCTCCGCACGCGTAAGGCGTATCTTCACGCATTCAGTACATTCCAAGCCTTTTGTACCCAATTTCAATTACCAGGCACCTGGCCTATACCAGTGGCGCAGTTACTCCAGTTCATGGTTTATCTGCATAGCCAGGGCCTAGCTCCCCGCAGCATAGCATCCAGGCTGTCAGCACTGGCATTCATGGCCAAGGTGGGGGGTTATGCTGACAGCACAAATGATTTCCGTATACGACATGTTTTGGAAGGGTGGGCGCGGGAGGGTGGACGCTGCCCGGACAACCGCCACCCAATCTCTCCAGGGGTACTTACCCACCTTGCACGGGGCTGGCATGACCTGTGTTTGACAGGTATGAGGCAGCCCTGTTTCATGCGGCTACCACGGTGGCCTTTTTTGGAGCGCTCCGCATCAGTGAGCTTGTGCTACTGTCTAAGGCGGATGCGACGCGTAGGGCACTGGAACTCGAAGATGTCTATGTTTCTGATGAATGGGCTCAGTTGAGGATACGTTCCTCAAAAGTTGATCAGCACGGTGTAGGCAGTGGTGTAAGACTGCTACGGTGTTCAATGGCAGACATCTGTCCGGTTGGTGCCCTACAAGAGTTCATTGCACTGCGTGGTATGCGCCCTGGCCCGTTTTTCTGCCACCAAGATGGGTCTCCCCTTACTAAATTTCAATTTTGGAAAGTGACCGGTAAGGCATTGTCCAGTGTTGGCCTTCCCGGGGCTCGCTACGGCACCCACTCTTTTAGAATTGGAGCTGCTTCTACTGCAGCTGCATTTGGGTACTCTGGGGCTGAGATATGCCAGATGGGAAGGTGGGGATCCCAGTGTTTTCAGTTATATGTTCGCCCACTTCAATTGTGAGTACCAGTAAGTCACTGTCTTCTTCCTTTTTTCTTTGACAGACCCTGGGTGTCATATCACACCGGTGGCAGTATGGCTGGTGGGCCATAGCTATGTGCACAGGGCAGCGCAGTATGCTGCGGCGACAGAGTGGGGACCCCAGCTGGGACTATGTGCGTCCGCATGTCTAAGGTTGTACGGTAAGCGCGGGATGTTGTGGCGGGAACTGTTGCCATTCCTTTTCTCCATCAGGGATGCTGACCCGCCTGATGTCCTGGTTATACACCTCAGGGGTAATGATTTGGGCCAGGTCACCGGCCTGTCATTGAAACATGCGATCTGCGGTGACCTGGCTTACTTGCATTATGTGTGGCCTGCCACAACCCTGGTTTGGTCGGACATCGTACCGCGTCACGCTTACAGAGGGGGCATTAACCTCCAGGCCCTTGACCGTGCTCGCCGCTCGGTGAACAGGGAGGTAGCCCGGTTCATGTTAGACAAGGGTTGGGGGCGCGTCGTCCGACACCCCGATATTAGTCTTCAAAATTGTGAACTTTACGCAGGGGATGGGGTCCATCTGTCGCCAGGAGGTATGAACCTCTTTTTGGAAGATCTGCAAGCAGGCCTGTTGACTGAGCTGACGGTCTGGGGTGGGGCGGTGAGCCTTTATTAAGCCTCCCCGTGTGGCGGGTAGCACTGGTAAGGTAAATATTTATGACCCACAGGTATCCGGCAGGTTCGCAATTGACTGGACAACACTAGATAGGCACAAGTTGGTTAAACGTTGTCCGGTCAACGATGAACCAGGCAATGGGGTGATGGCACGAGCTAGGCAGCATTCATCACCCCATGATTTTACGGATACGCGTCAGAGGGTGGGGTCAGTAGTTAGTTTATTGACTACGGTCAACAATTTGTTTGTTGCCAACAAACAAATTGATACAAATGGATACATTGTAACCAATTGCCGTTGGCAATTTTGGGAGGTACCTTACCAGTGTTACTCCGGCCTGCTTGCCTTAAGAATTATAATTGGTTGAATACCAATCGAAATTTATAATTCGGACTAGGGCATGAATCAATAAATGTGGCCCAATGCCGTTATCCACTTTCACCAGTGTCTGAGTCCTTTTTTGGGGGGTGCGCCTGCAAATAATACAAGCCACAATAAACTTTACAAAAAATCAAGTCAAGTCAATAATACAATTAATTGTTCGACTTACAAATACAAAAATCCTGTCATTATAAAGCAACACAACCTAAACCCACTCACTGAGTCTGAAAACATGGAAGAAGTCCTTCAGCCCATGGTTGCGGGCGTCCTTTTGACCCACCCACCCCCAACAAGGAATGCTGCTGAAATCTGGAAGAGATTGATATGAGAGGAACATTGTTCCATAGAGTCTGCCATGGCCATCCCCAAATAGCTTTCCCAAACCATAGTGGGATTCAATTACAGTACTAGCTCATATAAATTTGAAGCTAGTCCCTGCTGATATTTTCTGAGGCTAGTAGCAAATTTTTGAGTGCAGTTAATTGTCTAGTGGTGTATACTTTCGAATCCTGAAGGGAAGAAGAATTAACAATATTTGAAATCAGTAAGATGAGTGTTGTGTTCTAATAGTGTAACCTTCTTCATGTGATAACAATGTATCTTAATATTCTAATAGTGTAACCTTCTTCATGTGATAACAATATAGCCTTCAGCTGTATCACTATAAACCCTGTATTAGGACGCGAGCTAATGACCGCCAGTGGGCAGCAGCGAGCGTCCAAGCTCTCTTGGTCCATACTCATCAAAGGCCACAGCGCGGAGTTTCCCGCCACTACCTACACCTGGACAAGAGGGGCGTGACCAGCAATGACGTCACGCGGACAATAGCCAATAGGCTATCGTGGAGCCACATTCGAATGTTTTACTACTGTATATATATAGAGCTATGCATCCGCCATTACCTCATGTTCCCTCTGACCACCATGCAATAAACCTGAGTTGAACCAGCCCATGGCTGTCTCCTGTGTCTTGGTTCTCATACACTAAACTGGCGACGAAGGTGGGATGATGGATCCACATTACTAAACCACATTACTAAACCACATTACTAAACCACATTACTAAACCACAAGATTGGGAGATCTTTGAGATGGACTTCCAGGCAGCACTGGTGGAGCTCAAAGTCAAAGACGACGAGGAAAGGAAGAGGGCCATCCTCACCCGAATGCTGGGGATAGAAACCAAGCGGACGCTGGTAGGCATTATTGCACCGAAGACGATGAGTGACTTCAAAGCCGAGGAAATCATGAAACTGCTGCGTGAGCGGTTCCGACCCTCGAGGGCAATGTTTCCTGCTCGGAGCGCGTTTTGGAGGCGAGTCCAAGCGCCGGACGAGTCGGTTGAGACCTTCGTAGCAGCCATGAGGATAGCCGCCGCCCCCTGCAGATGGGACAACTTAGAGATGGCCCTGAGGGACGGCGTTCTGTGTGGCCTGAAGGATAAGGAAGTGCAGCGCAGCCTGATGAACAAGGAGCCGCCACCCACGCTGACAGAGGTTGTGGAGGCCGCGGAAGCCGCGGAATCCACGAATGCTGGAGTAGACGAAATGCACGAGTGGCGTGAGTGGCGTCTTAAGGCCGGCAAGGCGGAAAATTCGGTGCACGGCAAGTCCGGACAGGCGGTGCACGCGACCCGACGAACATCGAAATCGTCTGCGGAAGGCAGCGACGGCGAAGAGGTTCAGAAGGTCCGAAAAGGGGGGCGCCGCTGCGATGGTTGCGGAGCGGCCCATGAGCGCGCGAAGTGTCCATTCAGAAAAGCCGAGTGTTACAACTGCGGCCGTCGCGGGCACATCGCCAAGGCGTGCAAAAAGCGGCATGAGGGCCGGAGGCAATCACAAGACTGTTCGGCCAGACCGGACCGTCCAGCGAGGTCCAAAGATGGCGCCCGGACCACGAGGCAGCAGGATGACGTGGGCCGCATCTCGGACGACAGTGAGGACGACGCCCCCGTGTTCAGCGTGTCCGCGGGACAACCCCATTACTTCGTTGAGGTACTAGTACAAGGGACCCCTATTAGGATGGAAATTGACTCGGGGTCCTCCTATTCCATAATTCCCCAGAGAGAATACTTAAAAATCGACCCCCACGTGCGGCCCAAACTTAAAGCGTTGAGGTCCACACTACGAGATGTGCAGGGAAACAGCATTCCAGTGTTGGGGGTCGGGAAATTTCGGGTCCGTTTCAAGAGGCATTCTGCGGAACTCTCCCTAGTCGTTCTCAAAGGGGGAAATTGTAGCCTCCTCGGGACTCAGTGGTTTCAGCCTTTGGGTTTGTTCATAGGGGGGGTGCATGCCGTGGGTGCGGATCCAATACAAGCGGTGTGTGACGCGCACCCCGCCATTTTTAAAAAAGGACTGGGAAAGTTCAAGGGACCCCCTGTAGCCTTCGACCTAGACCCGGAGGTCCGCCCGATAAGACTCAAGCCACGCAGGGTGCCGTTCGCACTCAAGGACAAAATAGAGGCGGAATTGGACAAGCTGGTGGGTCAGGGGATCCTTGTTCCTGTTGACTCTGCGGAGTGGGAAACTCCAATTGTAACAGCACTAAAGGCTAACGGGGAGGTGCGCATATGCGCTGATTATAAGTGTACAATTAACAAGGCTATCCGCCCAAATGCATACCCGGTGCCGGTGGTCAGCCACCTTCTGGCCAGGTTGAATGGGGGAAAATGTTTTGCTAAGCTCGATTTAGCACAAGCCTACCAGCAACTCCCTGTAACTCCCGCCACGGCGGCGGCACAAACAATAGTCACACATAAAGGGGCGTTCCAGGTGTCGCGTTTACAGTTCGGCGTGAACTCGGCACCCGGCCTTTTTCAGTCGCTTGTGGAACGCCTCCTGAAGGGGCTGGAGGGGGTGTTGCCTTATTTTGATGACGTATTGATAACAGGGGGGAGTGAGGCCGAACTGGCAAAGAGATTGGATAAAGTACTGACTGTGTTCGAGAAAGCGGGGCTGCGACTGAGAAAAGACAAATGTGTTTTTTTCGAAACAGAGGTTGAATTTTTAGGGTTCCGTGTCACACCCGAGGGAATTAAGCCGTCCAAATCCAAAGTAGCCGCCATCAAGAAGGCTCCTCGCCCCACATCCAAAACCGAACTCCAGTCATTCCTGGGCCTCCTAAATTTTTACCATACCTTCCTTCCACGGAGGGCGTCTGTGGCCGAACCGCTCCATCGGTTGCTTAAAAAGGAGGAAACATGGCTGTGGGGTGACGAGCAAGAGAGGGCTTTTAAAGAGTTAAAGCAACTCCTAACATCCGAGGCAATCCTGACTCACTTCGATCCCAAACGGCCAGTGGTTTTAGTCTGTGACGCATCCCCGGTGGGGGTGGGGGTGGTGCTTTGCCACGTGTTGGACGACGGAAGGGAGGCCCCGATAGCGTTTTATTCAAGGTCCCTGTCCCAAGCAGAGCGGAATTACGCACAGACTGACAGGGAGGCATTAGCGATAGTAGCGGGAACCAAAAAATTTCACGATTTTCTGTATGGTCGCCCGTTTACGATCGTGACCGATCACAAACCCCTGTTAGGAATTTTCACTGCAAATAAGCCCACGCCTCAGATCCTGTCCCCAAGAATGCTGAGGTGGGCTATCTTCCTCAACGCATACCAACATGAGTTGGAATACCGGCCCGGAAAGGAGATCAGCCATGCAGACGCACTCTCAAGGTCTCCTCTGCCGTTGTCGGGCGGCCAAAAGGAAAGGGTAGAGAGAGACCACCAGGTATTGTTAATAGAGGTCTTAGATTCACCCCCAATAGTACCAGCCGACATCGCCAGGGCGACAGGCAAGGATAGAACACTGGAGAAAGTAAGCTCATGGGTACAGAAGGGGTGGCCGGCGTCCTCCCCAGGTACGGAATTCGACCCATTCTTTCGAAAAAAATAGAGTTGTCCCTAGAGAGGGGGTGCCTGTTGTGGGGGCAACGGGTGGTGGTCCCTACATCCCTGCGACCGAGGGTGCTCAAACTGTTGCACGTCAGCCACCCGGGGATCGTCCGTTCCAAAGCGCTGGCCCGGAGTTACTTCTGGTGGCCCCAGCTGGATGCAGACATAGAGCACATGGTCGGCACTTGTGAGGCATGCCAGGGTTCCCGACCGGAGGCGGCTCGCCTTCCGCATAGGGAATGGGACGCGGCAAGGGGGCCGTGGTCCAGAGTGCACATAGATTTCGCTGGCCCGTTCCGAGGAACCTTTTTTCTCCTGGTAGTGGATGCGTACTCCAAGTGGCTGGAGGTGATTCCGGTAAAGAGCACGTCCTCCGCCGCTACAATTAACCGCCTAAGGAGAGTTTTTTCCACGTTCGGTTTACCCGACACTCTGGTCAGCGATAACGCTAGTTGTTTCACGTCCGCAGAGTTCAGGGCATTCACGGAGGCAAATGCCATTCGGCACGTCACATCCGCGCCGTTTCACCCGGCCACGAATGGCCAAGTGGAGCGGCTCGTGCGTACAACAAAGGATGCGCTGCGGCGCATGGGCTCGGGGGACCTGAATCACCAAGTATGTCAGTTTTTATTAGCGTATAGGGTGACCCCCTTAGCGTCGGGATATTCGCCGGCAGAACTGCTGATGCGGAGAAAGCTGACCACGATTCTGACCAGGTTAGACCCGACGAGGGTTGAGGACAAAGGGAAGAATGTAGGGGTAGCGGTGTCGAAAGGTTTCGCCGCCGGAGATCCTGTGCATTGCAGGAACTATGCCAGCGCAGGGCCAGCCTGGGTACCAGGGAGAGTTGTAGAACAGACGGGGCCAGTATCGTATCGGGTGGAAACGAGCACCGGTCTACTCTGGAGGCGGCATGCAGATCAGCTCCGGAGCCGGGTTCCCGAGGGACAATCAACGGACGGCACGGAAAATGCCTCAGCGTTAGGGTTCTCCTCCACCCGCTTATCCCAAGGGGGAGACAACGAAGGGCAACGGTCCCGAACAAGGGGGGGAAGCAGCGGTCCCGACTCATATCCTTTTGATGCGCCAGTTCTATCAGAGGCCGGGGAAGAGGGAGATGAGTTTGCGACTGATGCCCCCGAATTTGATTTTGCGTTACCAAGCCGGGGGGTTTTTTGGGAGTGTTCCCCCACCCATCCAAGCGAGAAGAGGGGTTTTTCGTTAGCCCCCAGTGCCCCTGGTTCTTCCCGAATAAAGCACACACCTCCCCAAAAAGCCGCAGAACCGCGGCAAGTCACTAACAAGTCTCCCTCTCCAATTACAGGACAGGAAGCCAGGGGACAAAGAGAAGGTAGCAAACCCGGGGCAGGGCAGCCCGCACCGAGACCTCAGCGTGTTCGAAATAAGCCATCTTGGCTGAGAGACTTCGTCTCATCCTAGGGGGGAGGAGTGTTGTGTTCTAATAGTGTAACCTTCTTCATGTGATAACAATGTATCTTAATATTCTAATAGTGTAACCTTCTTCATGTGATAACAATATAGCCTTCAGCTGTATCACTATAAACCCTGTATTAGGACGCGAGCTAATGACCACCAGTGGGCAGCAGCGAGCGTCCAAGCTCTCTTGGTCCATACTCATCAAAGGCCACAGCGCGGAGTTTCCCGCCACTACCTACACCTGGACAAGAGGGGCGTGACCAGCAATGACGTCACGCGGACAATAGCCAATAGGCTATCGTGGAGCCACATTCGAATGTTTTACTACTGTATATATATAGAGCTATGCATCCGCCATTACCTCATGTTCCCTCTGACCACCATGCAATAAACCTGAGTTGAACCAGCCCATGGCTGTCTCCTGTGTCTTGGTTCTCATACACTAAAATGAGAAATCAGTAAGGGGACATATTGGGCCATAGTGGCTTAGTGGTTAAGACACTGAGCATGGCAACTGGCAGATCAGCAATTCAAGACCCAAGTACTGTGTGACAAAGTAAGCTCCTGTTGTCTGTCCCAGCTCCTGCCAACTTAGCAGTTCAAAAGCAAGAAATTGCAACTAGATTGCAAACCTGTCACATGACCACAGAAATGTCTGCGGATGCAAACAGCACTGACTCTGGCTGGAAATGGAGACAAGCACCACACTCTAGAGTAGGACACAACTGGCTTTTGAGCAAGGGAGACCTTTACTTTTAGGTGAGATAGTACTTACTTGATTTAATAGTTGTTCCCCCAGATTTGGGACTAGAACTATTATACAAGTCTCTTAATATAAATGACAGACTTTTCACAGTTTTAGTCCATTTGTCAAAGTCACAGAATAAGGAATGGCTAGGGAAGTGGGAAGTGGCTAGGGAAGTGGGTCAATGGAGATGAAGCAGAAAACTATATCATTCCAACTTTTACTGAATTCCTAAGGAATGGACTGGTTATCAGTGGTATGGAATTAAATTTAATAGCAAGAAATAAAAGCTCTTTCAATTCTTCCAAATCCTCAGATTTTATTTCCAGTGGTAGCCATGTGGAAAGTTGGAATCCAAACTCGTATATGAACTATTTGTTGGAACTGAAATGCTACCTAATAGATTTTAAATTTTTGATGCCCGATCCTTCATTTTTTTATCATGGAAATTCTGTGCATTATATACTCTTGTTTTCTTGGATCTATGAATAAAAAGCATACCTACAGCCAGAATTTAAAGGCTACATATAACTTCCCTAGTTTAGGCAGAATTTGAAAGGGATAACTTAACCTAATTGTTGTTATGCACCCCAATAATGAAAGATTAAGTTTCAGTCATTGATGAACTTTTGTTTAACTAGATGTAACAGTGGTTTATATTTTGAAATATCCGTCATTGTCGTCATCAAATTGGAAGAAACCATGTCTTCTAAGTATTTTATTGAGGAGCTGATTGTAGGAATACCACCAGGTTTCCTCAGACTTAGCTTTCCAAATTCATTATATTTTTGGTTGACATAATTACTTGTTTTGATATTTCATTTATCTCTGACATTTGAAGGTCAGACCTTTTAAGATCTAATTTTTGCAACTGTTCATATTTTTCTTCCTTCTCAAGCAGACTTTCCAGAGACTTTATCACAAAAAGAAGCTGATTTCTAGTAAGTTTTGATATTCTTTTTAATAGGCAAGAATCAGCAATGCCTATACCACAAAGCATCCCATAGCATAGTGACAGACACTTCTGGGCATTGTTCTCTTTTATATACAGATGAAACTCAGAAAATTAGAATATCATGCAAATGTTCATTCATTTCACTTAAAAGGTGAAACAAATATATGAGACAGACTCACTACATGCAAAGCAACAGATGTCATGCCTTAATTCGTTATAATTGTGACGATCATGGCGTACAGCGTACATGAGATTATGTGATGATTATGGGGGACATGAGATTGGGGGGTTGGGTTTTTCATTTGCTGTAATCCATAAGCATCAATATTATAACAAAGTAAGGCTTGAACTATCTCGCTTTGCATGTAATGAGTCTATCTCATATATTTGTTTCACCTTTTAAGTTGCATTACTGAACTGAATGACCATTTGCATGGTATTCTAATTTTCTGAGTTTCATTTACATTTACATAATGTTTACATTTTCTGTAGTTTTACATTTTTCTTTTTCTGCATAATAAAGCTGGGTTCAATGACCACAAGAAGAGCTTGGCCTGAAAAGATGAAATGAAAATTGGCTTCCCATTGCCTTCTGCACAGTTCTAACAGAAATTAGCTTGAGTATCACTGTTGTTGCCTGCAAAAGATTTTTCCATTTCATAGTCACCTTCCATGACTGCTGCTGTCCAGTACCATCCTTTCAAAGTATATCTGTCTCCATTGCCACTGCAATCATCCATTCTATTCTTCTGATGAGGCTATTAATCCTGGGAAGGATGGATATATCCTAGCTTGGTGTCTTAGTTTTCTGTTTTTGGTGAAGGGAGAGAAAAAGTGATGGTACAAAATGATGGTATAAATGGGCTCCCATCATCATGAGATTTGGCCCCTTTATCAGAAGTCTGAAGAAGAGTTAACCTAACATCACCTTTGAAAAAAGTTTCTAAATGAATCTAATATCAGCTCTAAAACGGGATTTGACTTGAGAAGTGCTCTGGATAAACATGCAATCCATTATTAATCCCAGAACAGATCAATATGAATCTACGGAAGAACAAGCTTTTCTAAAATGTCAGCATGTCTTACACTGGGGATCCAGCCTTAACTGTGGTTTATCTATAGGTAGCACTTCATTTCTTAAGACCCAATAATATATTGTGGTGAATACGAACTGTACTGTTTGATCTTCATTGGGGCCTGTACATGACATTAGCAATACTAATTACTAGGGTGATACAGAGAAGAAAGATAGCTGATATTGAAGGATAGGGGATTACTTAGCCGACCTGTGAATTGATCAGAAGTGTTTCAGGGTTTATCTCATGCTGTCAATCTTTAGAGCAACTTTAATAATGAGTCATTGAGCATCCTGATCTTCTAGTGGTAAAATCCTGACTTTAAGAGATCCAAAATTATCATTCCAAAATAGTTGAGTGGGCATCATAAAAGAATTCCATGTAACATGGAGCATACTGATGCACATTTAGGTGAACAGTGATGCCCAAGGATGCAGAACTGCACAAACGTCTAAACTGGGTATAAACAGACCAAGGGCAGTAAAATGCTTACTGAAAATAACAGTTCTTCACCATGCTGCAGTGAGAAAATCAGCCTGCGTATTAGGATATGCACTGCAAATCAAAGCAGCAGGCATCCTAATGCTATTAAATAAATCTCATATATAGAATTTTTGAAGCACTTCTGGTTATTCCACCTGAAAAAGAGATTGACAAAGCTAGAAATGGAACAAAGGGAGCCAAAAGAAAGATTTTTCCTCTCCATTTCTCAGAATGCTGGCACCGAAGGTGAATTCATGTAATGGAACTGATGAACAGCAGGATCAGGGCAAAAAAAAGAGGAAGAGTTTGTTTTCTGTGCATCCCTTAATTAACTTCACCAGAAATGTGGCAAGGAGCACTGGCAAAGATGGCTTTAGCCAAGAGTTTGATTAATTTTTGAAGGGAAGGTTTTCAGTGGCAATTAGCTATAGCAGATGAATGGATTCTCTCTGGTTTTAAGCAGCCTTTATCATTACCAAATGTCAAAGGAAGCACCAGAAGATGACTCTCTCCACCATGCCCTTTCAGCATGCTTCCCAGAGGTAATTCGCTGGTCATCATATGAGATACAGAACTGGACAGAGAATGCTGACAGAGGTAGAAGGAGCAGCTAGTATGAGGTGCAAAGTATCTGGCAATAGGAATATTTATCAGTCCATTTCTTCCTTATAAACTGTACAAACTTTCTAACCTGTGAGTGCTTTACAAAAGAGGTAGTCAAGCTTGGAGTTCTTTGCTAGATCCTCTTCCCTGAAATATAGCAAGTAATGGCAACAAACTCAAACACTAAGAATCCTAATAATGCAGCCCTGGCAGTTTAAATAACATCAATCTGGGTGGTATTCAGTGAGGATGCAAAGTGCTGCTAATTGTTAGAACATAGAAAATGTTGTATGTCCTGGGTAAGTCTTTGGAAAGGCTTCCATAAGGCCTTTTCTCAAATGATGCAGCCTCACTCTTTGACTGGTCACTATTTCTAACAGAAGAAACCATAGAGGGCAATTGACTTGCTTTCTCTTTTGCCAAAAAATAGTATATGCAAATTCAATCCAAATATGCCCTGCTTTTATTTTTTTGTGTGTGTTGGGGGGGGGGGGGGATGTGTTCCTTGTCTTTTATTCCATTGGGGTGGGGCAGTAGCCACCTTACCCACACATTGGGTATACAGAGATGTGCCTCAACACCATCATGGTTCTGCAGTATCCCAACAGGCAGATGTTAGTAGCTGGAAATAAGTGGCAGTAGTTGGTAGAAGGGTGTGCCCATTCTGGTAAGGATGCCATTCAGTTAAAGTGAGAGATGCTGATGAACAATTTATGAGATATCTAAGGTATATAGGTAGATTTCTTTATTTCTTTCTCTGGTAAATCATTTGTATCTCTTCTAACCATCTAAGATAAAAATTCAGATTTGCTGAAATATATTGGGAGCAGAATACCACATTTTATTCTTATTTATTCTTATTATTTTATTTTATTTTATGGATTTGTATCCCACCCTCCTGGTGGGGGCACCACTCAGGGCATCTAACAACACGCAATACAATACAAAACAATAAAACAATTAAAAACAGCATTAGCTAAAAACAATATTAAAAACCCAAAAACCTAAACAGTTAAACATTAAAAAACTACCCTCCCCGTCCCTCCCCCCATAATTAAATAACAGCAAACAAAATAAACAGGATTCCTCAGAAAGGCTAAATGAGCCAGCAGGCTTGTGCGGTGGAATCAAGCACACCCCACACCTGCTGGCACAGCCAGGTCTTTAACATTTTCCTGAAGGATAGCGGATCTGACTGGAGATGGAGTTCTGGTGGTAAGAGGTTCCACAGGGCTGGGGCAGACACAGAGAAGGCTCTCCTCCTGGCCCCAATGAGATCGACTTCTTTTGTGGATGGGACCACCACTGAGGACGGAAATGAGCTCCCGTCTTCATCCCAGCTCCTGCCAACCTAGCAGTTCGAAAGCAAGAAATTGCAAGTAGATAAATAGGGACCACTTCGGTGGGAAGGTAACAGCGTTCCATGCGCTCCGGTGTCTAGTCATGCCTGCCACATGACCATGGAAATGTCTGCAGAAGCAGACAGCGCTGGCTCTTCGGCTTAGAAACAGAGATGAGCACTGCACCCTAGAGTCGGATACGACTGGCTTTCGAGCAAGGGAAACCTTTACCTTTACCTTTACCACCACTGAGCCCCTCCTGTCTGCCCTTGTAGGACACGCTGAATACCTTGGGGAGATGCGGTCTCTTAGGTACCCTGGACCAGTGCCATGAAGGGCTTTAAAGGTCAAAACCAGCAACTTGAATTGCACTTGGAGGCATACTGGGAGCCAGTGTAACTCCTGGAGCAGTGGCGAGGCATGGGCATAATGCCTGCACCCCATCACCACCCAAGCAGCTGCATTCTGGACCAGCTGAAGCCTCCGAATGGTCGCTAAGGGCAATTCTTGATTGATCCTAGTCAATTGCATTGTTTGTTTAATTGTTTTAAACATTTGACATTCCATTTTGTTAATCTCCATGATTCTTTATAGCATTCATAATATGCACAAAAGTTAGCTGTAGGGGCCCTAGAATATGAAGGCTGGTTTCCCTAGGACATTCTGCCATCGCAATCTGGTGTGTCTAGATGATAGTCAAGGCAGAGCAGGGTGGAGGGGGAATCCTTGCTGTGTGGAATTCTGATGATGGTTATTGTAAGGGGAAACAAGTAGATACAATTCCCATAAAAGACTAGTGTCTCTAGAACTGAGGAAGCAACATAACATTGGTGCTGTCAAATCTACTAATGAATATATCATACAAACTGGGTTACTGTTGTTTTCACCATGCAGATAAATGTATTTCTGATCTATGGTCCATTCTTTGTGCATAAGGGCTGTAATCTGAAAAGTCATTTCATTAGCAAAAGACTGTATGGAGCTAGAGCTGTGTTGCAATGGCAGTTGCTGAAACTATTAATACTAGGAGAATCAAACCCTCTTTTTTTCTTGGCTGGGTTTTAAACAGATCTATTACGTTAAGCAAAGATTACCAATTATTTTCAAAACAAAGTGACAGTTTTATTAATGTCTGTGCATGAAGGAAGAGAAAGCAGGGTTTGGAAGATTACCTTTCCAAAAGTGATTAGTTACAAAGGTAGCTCCAAGATTCTAGTCATTTCTGGAGGGGTAGCATTTATGACAGCCGTAAATGCATAAAAACATGTTTACGACAGCCGCAGAAGCATTTACAGCTGTTTCCGCCACTTCTGGCAGCGGCAGTGGTGAGAACGGTGGCAGGCAGGATGATTTAGCGATAACATTCCTTTCAGGGTGAGATTATGCATAGAGGCATATAATATCTATCTTAATCCTATCTAATCATAAGTAAGTGATACACATACATATGAAAATGATTCTATAATTTTTGGAACATCATTAGTAGGATTCTGGACAAAGGTCTCTAGACAATAATTACGCCTAGGTGGAATTTAGCTGCTCCCATATAAGCCTACCAGAAAACTGCATCACATTTCTGAGGCCCTTGGATGTATCCTTAATACCCCTACCATCAGTGGTGTATTGCTTTAGGTTCCCACCGGATCCAGGGAATAGGTAGCAGAAATTCCCCCAGGCCATGCCCACTTGGCTGGCCATGTCCACCTCCCTACCCCAGGCCATGGTGTGGCTGGCCAAGTGGGCGTGACCCACAGAGTTAACCATGCCCACAGAGTTAGCCATGCCCAGGGTGGCGGTAGTTAAAAATTTTGCAGTGCATCACTGCCTACCATCATTAATAGCTGAACAATATGTGGGCATGGAGAATTATTTTGGTAATGGCTCCCAAAACAGTCTCCTAATTGAGTTACAGCTAGATCTATTTCAACTCACTATTCAACAAGCATTGAACGACATATAATTTTATTTTCCCGGGCTTTTCTAGAATGCTTCTTTTAATTAGAAATATCCTATTATGGTTGCTGCTAACTATTTCTTAATGCTGTCGTGAATCTGAGATCACCTATCTGTTATTGTCTTACAGTAAAATGGAATGAAAACAATTGTTTCATTATTTGTAACTACTTTAAGTATTTTTAAGACAGGACTGCTGCTTTGCTGTGGTCCAGTCACAGAAGTTTGCAAGGCTCTTCATTCAGTTTGCTGTCCTATTCCTTCAAATTGTTTTCCCATTACAGTAAAACTCCAGGTTATGAGTGCCCTGGGTTACGTTTGCTGCAGTTTATGACGACAAATTTAATTAAAATAATTCCCTGGTTTACGACCTTTTTTCAGTTTACAACAAAAAATTGTGCTATTTTAAACTCTAAAATGGCCGCTGCAGCTATTTTAGAGTTTAAAATGGCCACCACCACCATTTTGGAGTTTAAAATGGCCACTGCCCCTCCACCCAAAGTCACAATGTCTGGGGGAGGTGCACATTTTCAGCTGTAGCGCTGCCCAGGGTGCTCGAGGGAAAGTAGGAACCGAGCAGATAAGGTCCCCAAACTCTCCCTATGCCGGCAGGGGTGGAAAATGGGCTCAGTGCATGCCTCCCCCAGGTCAGACCAGCTGCTGTGAACATTTTAATGCATGCCTGAAGAAGTGATCATGAATCATGAAAGCTTGCACAATGTTTTGTTTTGTTTTGTGTGATCCAATAAAGGTATTGTTGTGAGCCAGTCCTCATCACACTCCAAAGATGACCTGGATCAGGAGGCACTTCCTATGCCCAGCCTAGTTCTGCCTGCACCTGAACCTGAGAATGTCCTGAACCAGGAATCTCAGCCTGCTTCTGGCTAAACTCTGTTTGCCCAGGCAGATGACCTGTCAGACTCTGACAGTGATCAGTCTTCAGTCAGGGAAAGATTCAGAAAGGAGCTACATCTGCAATGCTAACAAGCTAGAACTAGTTACCATAGAAGGCTCCCAGCTGATAGTGATTAGCTGGGAGGCTTTTAAGCAAGCTTGTTGCAGCATTCCAGTGTCGGTACAATTATTCAGTGCAAATACTGACACCCTGGTTGACTTTGGATACCTCTTGAGATTGCCTGTGTAGACCCTGACCTGCCTGCTATTACCCTGACTTCTCTGCCATCCCTGATAACGCCCCTGGACATCCTTTGGACTAGACACTGCGTGAACTACTGGTAACCAGACCTTGGCTTGCTCTTTGGATTTTGCTATTTGGACTCTCCTAGAATAGACTCTCTGTGCAATGCTGTGTGACGACCATGCCCGCTGTGGTAGGTCAGCCCAGGTATTGTCTCCCTTCCGCATTTCCCCCCCCCCCCATTATTTACAATTTAAATATGGATCGTACCGCTAATCATCCTTGTTTGTATATATAGGTGGCTCTTTGAGAAAATGCTAGCTTGGTAATACTTTTACATCTGCCTTTAGGCACATCCACACCCAGCATTGCTGGATCTGTGCAGAGTATGAAATTTACTTTTTTGAACTACAATTCCAAGAATCTCCATACCAGGTGGATTTTTTGAAGCTGTAGACCAGGGATTCGCAACCTGTGGCCTGCAGTCCGGATGCGATCCACAGCACCATTTCATGTGGCCTCCTACTGCTTCCACCACACCAGGAAGGGCCATGTGGTGGAGGAAAGGTAAAATTACCGCCCTGACCTCAAAGCTGTCTGAAGGAGTGTGGTCTGGCCCCTGGCTTAAGAAGGTTGAGAACTCCTACTGTAGTCTTTTTAAAATACAGTGGAACCCCAACATACAAACGGTTCAACTTACAAAAAAACTGACATACAAATAGAAATCCTGGCTAAAAAAAAATCGACATAAAAAAATTTAATAGGAAAAAGTGGAAATACATAAAATATATGGTGACATTTAGTGGCTTCTTCTGGTAATACAATGTGTTTTCGACATAATTTTTTTGACATACAAATAACCTTGTGGAATGGGGAAAATCATATGTAGAGGTTTTGCTGTAATGTAATACAAGGCTCTGTATCACAGTTACTGTTACTGTAGCATGAAGGTTTAATTTGTTCCTGTTTTCCTGCAGAAATAACCATCTGTCTGTCTCCCTCTCTTCAAATTCTTCATAGCATTTGTCGTTATGCCTAATATACTTTTATACACAAGAAGGAAGGATTCTGTTATCTTTATTATTATGTGGTTACAGGCACTTGATGGAACAGAATGAAATAAAGTGACAGTTGGCTGACAGTCCCGTTATGCAATCTCCCTTTTCAAACACAGTTTGAAAACAATTGTGCAGCACGCACGCACATGCACACTCACAAAGATATCAGTGGCTAAAAGGGTAATACAGAATCCACAGGCAAATTTTGAAGACTTGCTTCTGAAGGATTCACTTTTGACCTCAAAGTGTGAGAGTCAAAGAGCCAACTTGACTGCTAAGAAATGTGTAGCTTTAAATGTTATCCTCTTTTCACCAATGTGTCACATAATGGAGGCATTATTATGCTTTTCATGTGTATTTAAAGTGTCAGTTCTCCTGAAAATAATTTTTACATTCCTTGGTTGGAGACTGTTTTATGGGTCACTGATCTCTTTAATGTGACAAAGAGGAGAGACAAGAAAAACAATGTTTATGAAAGAAACATAGTATGTTAGTCCCTAATGGCTAAAATCCATCAACAGGAAGCTATTCTGTGGAGGATAAAACTTGTCGACTGAGACAAGGTGGTGATTATTTTCCATAGAAAAGAAAATGGCTATTTCCTACTTACTCCCAGTAAACTTGTTGCTGTTCAGTCACACAGTCGAGTCTGACCCTTTGCGATCTCATGGACCACCTCACGCCAGTCATTCTCCATAGCCCGCCCAGATCTAAACCTACAGCTTCAACAACGCCATCCAGCCATCTCATCCTCTGCTGCCCCCTTCTCCTTTTCCCTTCAACCCAGTAAACTAGAGTTGGCAGAAATTGAGTATATAGTAGCAGAAGTGAAGATACTTTTCTAGTTAGTTAAAAACAATGCCTCATTCATTTGTTAGTGAGATCTAAACTTTCTGGCTATCCTTTTAGGTTTAAGTGTTTTGTCCCATTGCATCCAAGTTCAGAAGTATGACATAAGACCGATGCTCCTATTTAACACCTCCAAATCTTACACTTCACTCACACTTATACAGCACTTGTGGGTGAATTACACTCAGGACTGACCCACTATTGGAACCACTGAGATGGTCACCTCAGGAGATGGAGGATGAAGGATAGCAAATAGATTGACCTTCCCTCTCAATAACCCAGAAAGACCTGCAATGCTTTGGACACCTGCTGCTCTTGGCAGATATTCAGAACTGGCACACTATGTTGCCCAGAAAGGGAGGGACCCAACTGCACTCCCAAATGCAGATGACAACATCTCCACACACTTTCCTGCACAGCATCAAAGCAGAGCCTGGGATTATTCCTGCTTTCCTGTCATTATTTTCTACTTTCTGTTTTTAGAAAATGCTGCTGCTAGCCTTTAATTGCAGAAGGATTTTTTTCTTGTTACAGGTCCCGGGGCATTTTCCAAATGGGGTGAGTGGCAAACACACAGTACTCTGATTTGGGCTAGGCAGTGAGTAGGTGGGCAAGCCGGACTACTGACTAGACACATATTCTACACACACAAACTATACTGTCTCTGAATACCCCGAAGGAAGGAAGGAGTTTTTGCTTATTAATTAAATATCCATCACTTTCCCAGTATGATGAAACTGAGTAGTGTTGCACCATCCCAGGCACCCTTTATTTTTTACATTGTTGGTCCTTCCCTATACAGAACCATACAAATACCTACAAATACATTCAGATATTTTTGAAAGCCACTTATAAATCATGTCAGAGTGGGAAAAACAAATATTTGGATACAAATCAGATTGCCACTAACTTTCAAGTCCCCTTTCCTTATCTTTCTCCACTTCCACATGCTAAATAGGTGCAATCATTCATATTACAGGAGCTGTAATTTATTCGCATAACGACACGATTTTTATGCTAGGGCAATACCTCGCATAATGCTAAAACCCACAAAAAATTGTCATTATTCGAAGTATTTGGTATAGGAACTTCAGATAACGACCATTTTTTTGGTCCTTATCCAAGGTATCGCCCATTTAAATTGCATAGTGCTAAAAATCGCATACCAACTTTGTGGAACAGAGTTTGGTCATTATGCAAGGTTCTACTGTATTACATTCTTAGTGGGGATAGACCATATATTTACATGATAATGGCAACTTTATTTTCAATACCTAACATATAACTATCTTTTCCTTTTTTCAAAATTTTAATTGAACATAACACATAAAAAGCAAAATTACACTTACAAGTAAAAGGGGAAAGAATGTGACATAACATTGTGTTTCCCGTCATCCTTATGACGTGTTTCTCAACCTTTGGTTTTTGGACTTACATAAGAACATAAGAACAGCCTTGCTGGAACAGGCCACAGCCCATCCAGTCCAGCATTCTGTCTCACACAGTGGCTCACCATTTCCTTCAGGGTATTCCCAAGGAGATGCCTTCACCTGCTTAGGATTCCCTGGAAATGGCATTGAGAGATATCCTGCCTATCTCTCCAACCCGGAGGTTGTCCTTAGGTAGCCATAATTATAGCCATTGATAGCCTTGTCCTCCATGAACTTGTCTAATCCTTTCTTAAAGCTGTCAAGACTGACAGCTGTCACCACTTCTTCTGGCAGGGAGTTCCATAGACCAGTAATCCTCTGGGTGAAAAAGTACTTTCTCTTATTTGTTTGAGAACTAGTACCCAAAAGTTTCATGGAGTGTCCCCTAGTTCTAGTGTTGTGCGATAGGGAAAACAGTTTTTCCTTATCTACTTTGTCCACACCGTGCATGCCTAGAAGCCTAAGTCAATTCCCCAAAGCACTGATCAGCCAATGTACTGACTGGGAATTGAAGTCCCCCTGAGGGGCATGTGCCCCACATTGAGAACCACTGATTTAGACAAACAAAACATTTTCTTTCTTCTCTTCTCTGTAGTTACTGTACCTCATATATCTCCAAAAATTCATAGTTTATGTCACTGGCGCCTGACTTTTCCCTTTCAAGAGGACAAATCCTGTAAAGTCTTCCCATATATCATTAAAATTATTTACTTTTAACAATCCTTTTTTAAACTTTGATTTCACATGCTAATTTACCATTTATTGCTAAATTTCAAACTTCTTTATACCAATCATTAAACTGAAACTTTTTTTTAGCTTTCTGATTTTTTGCAATACTTAACTTTGCTGCTGTTATCAAATTTGTAATTAACTCTCCTTTTTTGCAATTTCAGTTGAAAATTCTGAAAACTAGAGGGGTGTGCAATTGTGGTCATATGTATTTCTATTTTTTACCTATTTGTTCATTAATTTCTTTTAAAAACTAATTTCAACAATTTCTGAATCTCATTACATACCCATCATAGATTAGATAAAATAAATACAAATTTCTTGATTAAATCTTGAACTCAATGCAGAATATTTAGTACTAGTATTTTTGCTCAGGCTTCACCCTGGGGAAGAGGGAGGCTGGTGGAGGTTGATGGTACCCTGCTTGGAGGTCGACGGTACCTGGCCTGGGTGGGTGGGCCACCGGGGAGTCTCACCAGACACAGGAGCGTCAGAGTCTTTGTCCTGGCCGTGGTCTGTGTGTAGTGTTGGGTGTAGCAGCTACCTCCACAGCCAGGTGCTGTGGAGTGCTCCCATGGGCAACAGTCCTCTGGGAAGTCCTTGCATCCTGGAGCACGTCAGGTACACAGCCCTGCGTGCCAGGGCACAAGAGGCCACCTCTGGTGGCCTTGTCTCTCCGGCCAGGTCTTCCAGATGGATGGTGGCCATTCCTGTGCTGGGCGCTTGGCGTTTGCCCTGCCTCTCCCTCTCTTGGCCTGGGCTCTGTGATTGGCTGCTCTGCCTCGCAGTGGCCACTGGGAGTTGCAGTGGCCGCTGGGGGTGGTAGTTCTGTGGCATTTTGCTTGTCTGAGGGGCTGGCACCCCATCTGCAGCCTCCGGACCTCCGTTGTTGACCTACTCCACCCAGAAGGTAGGTCTGGGCAAAATTTCAGGGGGAAGGGTGGCAGGGGGAATGCATTGAAGACTATCAAACGTACTTCTTTGCTTTATTGGTATAGATTATAACAAAACCATTTTTACAACTGTTAAATATATCTTCATATAGTCTTATAACAATTCACTTTAATCCTTACAGATACGCATTTTAATAACCTTTTATTTCATATCTTTTCTACTCTTCATTGCTGATTTCTATACCTAAATCTGTTTCCCAAATTATTGTGCTGTTGGTTTTCTGCCTCTACCAAGATTTTATAAATTTTGTTTATTAATCCTTTTTTAATTTTCTTCAGCAGTTTGCTTCTGAACTATTAAAAGGAGATATTTTCATGCTATTTTTTCTTGTATTTACACATTCACAACATATTTTAAGTAAGAGGTTATTAATATTTTTATAATACTTTTAACATCTTCTTGAAAAATAGATTCTCCATTTGTTCTTCAACTTCCTAAAATTCTATATTACCACAAATTAAAGCATTTAATTATTTATAATATCAGGAATATTTTTCATTTGATTAACACTATAATCAAGTTTTATATTGGGAACATTTAAATTTCCCTTCTTTTGTAGTAAATATCAGTGTTTTATTTATTCTTGCTCTTTTATCACCATTGCAGAATTTATTTATTACAGTATGTTCTGCCAATCTTTTAACTCAGCCACTGTTACCACTGTTAGTAACATCCAAAATAGTAAGTCTTGGGTATAATCTCCATTTTACAAATTGCAACTCTCCAAAATCACAACAACTATAATTTCCCATAATTATTTAATTTGACCTTCACTTCTTGTTTCAGTTCATCAAAATGAACCTTCAGTAAATCTTGCATTTTTAGTAATGCTTATACCCAAATCCTTAATAAATGAATGAATTTGTATATTAAAACTTTCCTTAATCTTATATCTTTCCTCCTTTTCACCATAAAATAACATCATGTCTAACTTATTCTAGTACTGTATTTATAAGTCAGTTACTTTCAAATGAACCTTCATAATCTCCATAGCCCTTAATGGATTTCCAAAGGTTAACAAAGTATCAGCAGCAAATAGGTAGACATTAATCTTTTCTTTATGCCCTATTCCTTTTATTAATCCACCTTCCCTTATAACATTTACCAGAATTAGCCTTTTCATTGTTGCTGTAGAGTGGGGTGACATTTTTCTTGAGTAATGTAAAATCTCAGACTCTTTTTCCTAGTCAGTCACCACCAGCTAGGCAATGTTCCTGATCCAATTTATATTAAAAGTTGGGATTTTGATGAAAGATGAACCACTATGCAATTACTTGCATAATAATAATAATTTTGTGTCAGAAATTATTTTGGGTTGAATGGATTTTTGCTGGACAAACTCTGCTCAGGGGATGCTCGAATGAGGCTCCTTTCATGTCCCCAAGAGCTGGGACAGAGACAGGCACTCAATCCATCATGCAGTACCCAGGTCTCAAACTGCTGACTTGCTGGCCTTCCAGCTAACAAGGTGAGCTTCTTAACCACTGAGCGACCGCAGCCCCAATTACTTGCATTGACCTCTATTTATTAATTTGTTTAGACAGTACTTTTCTCCAGTCTGGATGAGACTCTTTTGGATCTCTATTTTTAGCCCTTCCTTTGTCTTTATTACTTTGATTAATCTGGTGTCATCATAAAGAGAGAGAGAGAGAGTTTCTGGGATTTGTACTGAAAAACATAACTTTTCCAAGCTATGATACAGATCACCAGGCAGTACACTCTCATAAATGGAAAATGGCACCAAGAGAGAAAGAAGCCTGGGGAAATGAGAGGAAGCAAGGAAAGCAAACCTGGCAGAAGTTGGTTCTTATTAAGAAATGGGTCCAGTTTGAAAAGACTACAATCTGTTCCACTGAAGGGAAAAAACCCAAACCATGACCAGCTTTAATCAAAATGCTGATGAAAAGAGAAGGATAACCTTGGGGCAAGATGCTCTTTTCACTTAGTTCTTGGAGCATAAAATGTGAAACCAATTTTAAAAATGACAGACTTTTTTTGGCTTAAAAAAGGAGCATTTGACAATATCACAAGAAAGATTTAATCCACTACCATAAACTATCTAAGCCACAGTTGTATAAAAATTGATATGAGTAAAATGTGTCAAACTTTGGGGGACTCTAAGGGTCATGGAATCATTATTTTTCCATACTGTGAAAATTGGCAGCACATATTCAAATACTGTGTGGTTCTTATAAAGTGGCATGCAAACTCAGTCATCTGCTGTAGCTGGCATTCACAAGAAAATCTGGACGAACTATTCCCTCATTAAGGATCATGTCATTCTGCAGTGGCTCAAGTGGCTAAGATGCTGACTGGGATGCGGAAAGTCAGCAGTTTGATTCCCAAGTACTGCAGGATGGAATGATCTCCCGTCTTTGTCCCAGCTCATGCCAACCTAGCAGGTTGAAAGCAAGAAATTGCAAGTAGATAAATAGGGACCACTTCGGTGGGAAGGTAACAGCGTTCCGTGCACTCCAGTGTCTAGTCTGCCTGCCACATGACCACGGAAACATCTGCAGAAGCAGACAGCGCTGGCTTTTTGGCTTTGAAACAGAGATAAGCACTGAACCCTAGAGTCGGATACGGCTGGCTTTCGAGCAACGGAAACCTTTACCTTTACATTCATAACTGATGGTGATTCAATGAAGGAATGACCTCCAGAAGATCTTGTCATTAGCAGTACTGAACAGGTCTTGCAAACTGTGGCATCTTTAGTAAAGGTAAAGGTCACACTTGCTTGAAAGCCAGGCCTATCTAACTCATGGGTGTGGTGCTCATCTCCATTTATAGCCATAGAGCCAGTGCTATCTGCATCTACAGACATTTCCATGGTCACTTGGCAGCCATGACTAGACACCAGGTAAACCCTTATTTACCTTCCCACTGAAGTGGTAACTATTTATCTACTTGCAATTTCTTTCACTGGTGGTGTAGTGGTTAAACTGCTGTACTGCAGCCGAAACATTGTGAGTTCACTACTGACCAAGATCCCGGTTGACTCAGCCTTCCATCCTTCCAAGACTGGTAACATGTTGGGGGCAAAATGTTAATTTACTTGTGAGCCACCCAGAGAGTGCACTAATCACTATGGGGCAGTATATAAGTGTAATTTGTATATTTTTATACTGTAACTTGTAAATTGTACTTTGTAAACCGCATTGAGTCACCCCTTGGGCAGAGAATTGTGGTATATAAATTAAAATTAAAATCAAATCAAAATCAAACTAATCTTACCTTCTTTTTTAGGATAATAAAGCCTTGTAGATCAGGGGAATTTTGTGGATGTAGCATACTTTAATTTCTTTTTTTAAAAAAAAATTTTTTTATTAGGTTTTGCAATACAAATTGAATATAAAAATTAAGATAAAAAAGATACATAAATGAATACACAAAGTAAAAAATTATATGAAAAATTCCATTTTACATTGACAAAGACATATAAATGATATAGTGCACAGAAAAAAAGAAAGAAAAGAAAACAAATACATAAACATTTAATTATATTGAACGTCTATAAAATACTTAACTGTGTAGAATCGACAGGTCAGTATACCCTGTTGGTCAGACTGGATCTCATCTACAATTTTTAATATTAAATTTCCATTCTAATATACCAAACCAGTCTGAACTTTAATTAGGCATTGCTATTTTTATTTGGCCTGTTTACCTATTACCCAACCAAGTTAATAACACATTTATAATAATTAAAAAAAGTGATTACTAATTCACCACATGTGACTGTACAATGCGCTGGAGGTTGCGGTGGACACTTTTTCACTATTTCCAAAATCTGTGAAGTTCAGGTACTGGACTGCTCCCATCACCTCTTGTACCTGTGGAATCAACAAACAATTACCATATTTGCCAAAATCTATTCTCTTTTATTATGCCCTTTTTCTTGTTCAATTCCCATGTTAATTTGTCATTTAAAGCAAGGTCCCACATTTCCTTATACCAAACTTCCACCTTTGGGATCTGATCATTTTTCCACTGTCTCGCTATACATTGTCTCGCTGTTGTCATGCACAGAGATAATAACTCACTTTAATCCTTGTCTAAGTTCATACTTCCTGTGTCTGTCAACAACACTATATCTGGCCCCAGCTTGAGGTTCATCCCCAAAATTCTGGAGATTTCCTTCTCTATTTCCTCCCAAAATTGCTTTACCACCCTACAGCTCCACCATATATGTTCATAAGTACCCAACTCATCAGTACATCTCCAACACATTTGAATTTTATTTTTATCCATTTGATGTAACCTCACTGGGGTCAGATAACACCTCCATAACATTTTAAAATTATGCTCTTTTACTCTGACAGACATAGTTCTCATGATCCTTTTCTTCCACTTGTTTTTCCATTCCATCCCGGTGATATTAATCTTAAGATCTTGCTCCCATATTTTTCTTAATGTTTTAAGCATACTTTAATTTCAGCAGTATTTTCAACAAGGTTCTCAATGATATTTTTGTGGCCAGTCAGACAAAATGTGGGTTAGGTAACGCTACTGTCAGGTGGAGTTATAATCACTTGATGCATCAATGCATATAAATATGCAAATAAAACTTGCGATCCTCATGATCCTGGAAAGAAGTGACAATTGATGTGTGTTTGTATCTTTTGCTATGGATTGTTTAATTATGGATTTCCAGCTTTGCTAAAGAGTTGAACTTAATGGCCCTTAGGGCCCCTTCCAACTCTATAATTCTATGATCCTATGGCTGAAACAAGGCAGCAAGTTCCAACTAGAGTAGAGCAGCTACTCTAGAAGATTTGATGTCAACACTTATTTCCATTGATTCAGTGGGACTTCTCTAGTAGTGACTTACTATTAGAATTCAGCCTACGTATTGTGTCTATATGTTATTGCAATGATTTATAATTTTGTATCTATACATGCAAACTAGTCCACACAAGTATTTTGAAGATCGGAGTCCCTTTTAAAAATGCACTCTCCCTCTCTTGGACCTGTGAAAGTGGCTATTCTAATAAAATGGGCTAGTTTAAGTTTTGTTTGCAGTGTTAATGCGAAGAGACAGTGGTGGGATTCAGCCAGTATGCGCCGGTATACCCGTACCGGTAGTAGAAATTCCGGCTGACCCCGCCCATCTGGTTGCCAGAGCCTTGGGTCATAGGCATGTGTCTACCTCCCATACTGGTGGCACAGCCTCTCTGGGCTTCCCCCATCCAGTTGCCAGAGCCACCTGGCCATGCCCACCACAGAGTAGGTAGTAAAAAAATTTGAATACCACCACTGCTTAGAGAGTACCACTAATCCCTAATAACTTAGTCCCCTCACATTGAACTTAAAATATAATGAATGGAGACTATAAATTGAAAATTAATAAATCTGAATTATTAACTGCTGCCTGGTTAAGGCAGAATAAATCACTTTTAAAGATGAGAATTTAGGATTTTCTGGGCTACATAATTCTCTATTCTGGGAGTTCTAACTACAGTGCAGGGATCTTACAAACAGCTCAGTGTGATACACCTGGGAGAAAGGATCAAGTTAGCAAGCTTTGAGGCTTAGCTAGGCCAAGTTTTCTGACCCTGACCCAGTGCTTCCTTTCTTTCTGAGAAGGAAGTTTGGGCAGCCTTTGTTGTGTAAATGATGACTACTTATTATGTCACTGGTTATGGGTGTTTTTTGCCTGAATAAGGGTGATGATACCACCACACAAGGTTTTTAATAATTAAAGAGATTTTACATTTGTCCCAGAGCTTGACCAACTTGTGTGTAATCAGTATCATGGCATGGAAACTGGGAACTCTGTGATGGAAAATAAAACTCTTGAATTACCAACACAAAAAAAACCTCATCTACTGGGCAAGGGAACTGATAGAGACTGGTTATTCATAGGTTGACAAACTATGCCACAAAATTACATTTTTTTTAATTTACTGAAAATCTCATCCTGGATGACGATGTCATTCCCGTTATGCAAGTGTAACTTACAGAGCAAGATTTTGGCCTTAGGGTTGTTTTACATGCCAGAAACAGAATTTCACACTTATTTGGTTGTTCTAAATTTCTTGTTCAGGAAATCTGCAAACTAATTGAGAGATAAGAAACCCTTCAGAGAAATTGATGTTTTTACTCTAAAAAATAAAAATACATGACATATGAAAGAGGGCGGGAAGTGTTACATATTTTGAATATTTGGGCAACCCAAGATTAAAAATTTATTTTAAAAAAATATTCTGACAACTATACCACAAACGAAGATAACAAAAGCAAAAGATGCACTGAATTTTAAATGTCTTAGTTGCTGTCTTTTCCTCAACAGTATCTAACATTTCCCTCTATAACAAGTTTGCCTAATCAATCTAAATCTGCTGGTCTGCTCCCTCTTCTCAGCATATTTTTCTCAAAGAGACACCAAGAGCTTTAACTATGTCAAAAGTAAAATTATTTGATAGATGCCTCCTAGAGGTAGCTATATTAGTTTGTTGTGTCAAGAACAACAAAGAGACTCATGACACCTTTAAGACTAACAAGTTCCAATTAAGTTTGTTAACTCTTAAAGGTGCCACAAAACTGTGTTGTTTTGGACAGATGGTACATCATTTCTTCGTACATCATAAAACCAAGAGGTGATATAAAATGGTACATAACTTTCAGCTGACATTTGTTTTAAAATAAGCCCGTGGAAGATACGCCCCTGATGAAAACTGGCAGGTGGAGCTTCAACCTTTCTCTTGGGTATTCAACTTTCCCTTTCAACCCCAGACTACTTGCCTGCCTTTGACAATCTTTTGATCCCATAGGGATGAATCAGTTCGGAGCACATCAATCGTGAGTAGAAAAGCAGCCAGCAGAGAAAGGATAAACAGCTTTTCCTCCCAACTACCTCCACCTGCTGATTAAGGCTGCAGCATTCTGTAACTTTTCTTTTAAAAATACCGGCGCATCGATACAAGCATCTCTTCATTAAGATCTTGGAACAGCTAGCTACTTTGTTGGGCTAAAACTAATCACCCAGCCAGTATGGGCATGGACAACAGTGAGATATAATAATGAAAATGTCAAAAAGTAACTTTTCCAAGTTCTAAATCATGAGTATGTTGCCCCATAACATGATTGACACCAATATCATGCTAATTCATTACCAGTAAAACTGGAAAAAGTAGCATGAGTTCTCAGACATAAAAACTTTAATTCTACCAGAATGCTACCATGGCTCAGTATATGTTGTGTTAATTTGTTTAATTTTTTAAAAAAATTAAATGGTTTGTGCCTTCAGCCAAATGCATTATTCTCCCCCATAATTTGATTGTCAAATTAAGGAGCAAACCACATTAACCTCTGAATGTGAAAATCAATAGTTTGCAATAAATTCAAGCAAGTTTGCTTTCAATAAATCTCACAATCTGTGAGCTTTACTATCACATGTGCTGGAATTTTTCCTGAATTGTGAGATGTTATAAAAAGAAAGGGAGGGGAAAACACTGCTCATTGTCAGGATTTATGTGGGCTAAATTAATGTGTTGCTTTTTAAAAATTCAAGAGAGTTTCTTAGCAGTTGCTGTTGTGGTGGTTGTGTCTGTTGTTGTGAGAGGGGACAATCAGCTTATCACCAAGCTGCCTAAATGCAGTTGTGGGCATCAGCAGGTTCACACCAGTTCTGCAGAATCAGTAGCAAAAATTCTGGCTGGCCCCGCCCATCCAAGTTTTGAAATAAAGTAGTCCTAATTCAGGTGCAACGCAGGGCTTTCCCCTGGCCACTCCCGTCATACCATGCCCACATTGTGGTAGTAAAAAAAATTGGGACCCACCACTGCCATAGAGTTGCCATAATTTTCTCCCACAAAACCAGGACAGAAGTATACTTGACAAAAATGGGCAGGTTATCTACCTGGGGGGGGGGGGCACAAAGCCTATGGAAAGACACAGAAAGATTGTTCTGCAGGCACCATCCATGCATCTTTCCACTCACTCACCTACTGACCCCTGTCAGATGTGTCTCAACCACAATCCCTGCATGGGCTTATTTTGCTCTTGTGGGTGGGAGTATAATAAGGTGGTGGCTCCCTGAACCCTCTTCCAAAGCACCAGTTTGTCCCCCTCTGGCAAGAGCACACTCACCATTGCCAGTGCCAAGGCGGGAAGGTCTTTGTGGGATGGCGAAGAATGGACAACTTTATGCCATTGGCTGCAGATCCCCCGAGGCTAATCCCATCCGGACCACCGTCCTTCCTGCCCGCTTCGTGCCAACAACACCTGGCTGAGAGAGAGCGCACGTGTGCGGTGATCCCATTATAGGAAGGAAACTAGGGATATCAGAGAGTAAACAAAACAAAAAGACAACCCCCTTGTAGCACTTTAAAGACTAAATGCTGTATTTTAATGTGATCCTAAAAATCTGGGACTTTCACATGATTTTTATTGAACTGGACAGGACAATTTTTTTTTACCTTAGAATCAGGACAATCCCAGTTTTCCATGACGTATTGCAACTCTAACCTCACAGATATATATCTTACTGCACAGACTTATACCTGGTGCTAAACTTGAAGACTGTATGGAAGCTGGAGCGGGTATAGAATGTGCCAGCCAAATTGGTTGCGAGAAGAGTTCAGTCTTATTGCCCTGATCCTGGCCAATTTGTATTGGTTACCTATAGGCTTCGATGCCTGATTAAATGTTTTGGTATTAACATACAAAGCTCTACATGACTAGGGACCATGGTACCTGATGGAGCATCTACTCCACTAAATTCAGCCATGACTACCCAATTTCTCAGGCATTTGGGCTTCACGTCCCCAGCATTAGGGATGGCTGAAAATTGCCACAATGAACTGGGCTTTCTTGTTGGTGGCCCCAACAATTTGGAACACCCTTCTGGTTCACTTCCTCCAGGAATTCCACAAATCCATTTTTATTTTTTTCATGTCTAGGTCAGACATGAAACTGCCAAAATGAGGCCACATTTTCGTGAGTTCATTCTGCAGTTCCTTTCGTCTGAGCTAATTTAAGAAAGATTAGCTGGCACAAGGTTGCCATTGGTCAGGGTACACCTGATTGTGGTTGAAAAACCCTCGAGGAGGCTCTTTCTGTCCAAATCCTTTAAAGCTGAATTATATAGAGTAGAATAGTTTTTATTATATTTGTATGTTTTAATTTGTTTTAATTTTGTCTATTCTACCCCCCTGAATGCCCTATAGCCAAAAGGGCAGTACAGTATAGAAATAAAGATATACATCTCTATATTTCTCATAGATCTATCCATGATGGTGAAGCTTGGCACTCCAGCTGTTCTTGGTCTTTAATTACCAGAAGCCCAAGTCAGCACGCCTGCTGATCAGGGCTTCTGAGAATTGAACAGTTAGAGTGCCAAGATTCGGCATCACTTATCTATATCATAAGTTAGAAAAGTTACTTTTTCACCACAAATCCCAGAAGCCATCTCTCTCTCTCTCTCTCTCTCTCTCTCTCTCTCTCTCACACACACACACACACACACACACACACACACACACACACACACACACACACCGTTGCTCTTAAAACTGCTATCAGGTCCCGACCAGAAATTTTCCTAGATGTGTATAACATGTATCTCGCTCAGGGAATCTTCCCAAGGTGGTGGAAACTGCAGAAATTGGTCCTTCTCCCAAAAGGGAAAAAGCCTCTGGATGATCCATCATCTTATCAACCAATATGCCTGCTGGATATGGCAGGTAAGGTACTTGAGAGGATCATCTACAACCCAAATAGAGGATTTCAGCGAAGGAGCTTGTGAATTGTCTGAAAGCCAACACAGATTCTGGAAGGCGAGATCTACCGTGGATGCCATTAACATAGTCGTAAATATTGCCCGCAAGGCCACATAGAATGCAAACCCTGGAAGAGAAGTGCCAAAAAGTACTGCACTATCGTCACCTTGGACGTAAGGAACACGTTCAATTCAGTGAACTGGGATCGTATCCTGGATGCGCTTAGATTGATGGAGGTTCCGGAATACATCAGATGCATAATTGTGAGTTATTTCACAGATCGAACCTTGATGTATAACATTGATGCCAGACTTCGAACCTATAACATCACAGGAGGTGTTCCACAGGGTTTGGTGCTCGGTCCCTTATTGTGGAATATTATGTACGATGGGGTGCTTCGGTTGCCTATGCCAGTTGGGTTTGCAGACAATGTGGCAGTAGTGGTTGTCGCCAAACATCTGAAGGAAGTTGTCCAAACCATAAATGAGAGTGTTGCCAAAATTCATCAGTGGCTCTCGTTAGCTGGCTTGCACCTACCTGATCAAAAGACTGAGGCAGTTTTCATGACCAGTAGGAAAACTAGGGAGACTTTACTCTTGGAGGCTGCAGTATACTCTTGCAGCTGTCACTACGATATCTGGGTGTCCTGATAGACACCAGGCTATGCTTTGATGAGCACTTGCAAATTGTAAGCGCAAGGGCCAGAGCAGCATGTAATGCATTGACAAGGATCATGCCAAATATTGGAGGCCCATGGCAGACTTGCCGAAGACTCCTCTCGAGCGTTGTTACTTCCATGTTGCTGTATACAGCCCCGATCTGGTTGGAAGCCATGGCAGGGACATCATACATATGACAAATAACTTCAATATACTTTAGGAGTGCCCTGTGGGTGGATCGGACATTTCAAACAGTCTCGTACAATGCCATGTGTGTCATTGCCGATATTATGCTGAGCCATCTGATGGCAGAGGAATGGGTGGAGATTTACTGGCGAAGGCGAGAAAATCAGGTGACAGAATGATGCACAATTGCCATGGAAGCCAGGACAGAGAGGACAGCGTGATGGCAGCAGATCTGGGATACATCGACCAAGGGATGGTGGACTCATCGTCTCATCCTGGACATTAACGCATGGTCAACAAGACAGCTTGGATAGGTGGATTATTACCTCACACCGCTGTTGACGGGGCATGGCTGCTTCAGAGCCTACCAACACCAATTTAGGCTGGATGATGATGATGCTTTATTTATTTATTTATTTATTTATTTATTTATTTGATTTCTATTCCGCCTCACTTGACACAATGTGCGACTCGAGGTGGCGTACAACATAGCAGACAATAAATACAATATACAATAATGCGCATAAACAGTAAATACAATAATACAATATGAAGTTCAAGGGGAAAAATATACAATTACAGATTACCCAATTACATATTATCAGTACACATATCAGCATGGCAACAGCAAAGCAGAGGCCAGTTCAATATTTGTGCCCCATCTGCCACCCTGTGCAAAAAGATATGGAGCACGTGTTTTTTTCACTGTCCACGTTTTGATGCAGAACGGGAAATTCTACAGAGGCATTTTTGATGACAGCTGTCTGCGGAAGACATCATCGGCGAGATGCTGAGCAGGGAGACTACCTGGGTCGTAATGTCTAATTATGCAGCTGGGGTCATATTGGAACTTAAGACGTGTGGAGAAACTGAGAAGAGGGCAGACAGAGGCATAGAGGAGGAGGGTGAATAGCCAAATTGGAGAGGGTTTTTAACAGCCAGTCTCCCCCCATGAAGTAATGGCTGACAGCAGTTCCGTGGGGTGGCAGGGCATAATGGGAGGTGGTTTTAGTGGGTAAAAATCCCACACACTGTGAAGCAAGGGCTCCATAGTGTCTTTTGAAGATTTCCACCTGCCCTAATAACTCTCTCTCTCTCTCTCTCTCTCTCTCTCTCTCTCTCTCTCTCTCTCTCTCTCTCACACACACACACACACACACACACACACACACACAATCTATCAATATATCTATGACTGTCAGTTTGCATGCCAACTCTCTTTGTCTCACACAAAAACATTTTATACTGGAAACCTAAGCCAGAGAACCAAGCCTGCTATGGAAGCCACAGTCTCTGAACAGAGAGAGGTGACTAACAACTGGAGGATTATGACCATGCTGGTCAAATTATTTAGTAAGCCTGCCTGTGAAAATGGTAGGAAATTAATTCCAAATAATCCTATTTTGTAGAGTTGTTCCCAGCATGGAGGGAGCAATCAGTCAAACATTGGATGTGAATATTTCCCTAGCAATTTTTTTGTGCCTAATGTGTACCTATGCCATTTAAAACCACATCAGTGCTTTCTTTACTGTACCCATAAAGATCTCCATGAAACCAAGAGAGATGGAGCCCAAGGTAATCATTATTTTCCTTATACAGTGTACCCTCTCATGTATCCCAGACAACTGTCTGTGTCTTTTATCCACTCCATTGTCCTTTGATACTCTGCAGCCTGTTAACAATGTAGTGCTATCATGAAGAATTAGTGATCTGTATGATGCGCAAAGAGGTTGGGAAGGAGTAGGCCAACACAACCAATATAAAAATGCTGACAAAAGGTGGGCAGAACAAAACAAAAATTTTGTAAAAAGAGGGCCCAAATCACCAGATTTTTGCTGTTTTGCACTGCCAATTCACTTCCTTTTTATGGTGACTCTAATAAGGGTTTTGAGCTGTGCAAGGTGTTCAATGAGTGGATATTTTGCACACCGGCCCTACCCTCACCCCAAATGAATTTCCATGTCTGAGCAGGGATTTGAACCTAGGTCTCCTGAGTCCTAGTCCAATGCTCTATTGACATTGTTTGTAATTTTTTAAAAATTAGATCTTTCAAATTTTCATATCAGTTTGCCAGATCTTTAAAGGTAAAGGTAAAGGTTTCCCTTGCTCGAAAGCCAGTCGTATCCGACTCTAGGGTGCAGTGCTCATCTCTGTTTCTAAGCCGAAGAGCCAGCGCTGTCTGCTTCTGCAGACATTTCTGTGGTCATGTGGCAGGCATGACTAGACACCGGAGCGCACGGAACGCTATTACCTTCCCACCGAAGTGGTTCCTATTTATCTACTTGCAATGTCTTGCTTTCGAACTGCTAGGTTGGCAGGAGCTGGGATGAATACAGGAGCTCATTTCTGTCCTGCAATACTCAGGAATCGAACTGCTGACCTTCCACTTCCCAGTCAGCGTCTTAGTGACTTGAGCCACTGCAGCCAGATCTTTGCAGCTGCATAAAAATGACCAAGATAGCTAGATTGCCTTCATGGGATTGGGTGGGAATCTGCTCATTGCATCTTGGTCCTGGAGGACTCTTGCTAGAAACTTTACTGATTCTCTGTCTCCTGAGTTTGTTTTACTAATCCCCACAATGGCAAGCCAGATTCAGAATCCAGAAAATGGTACAACAAGGTCACAACCCAACAGCCAGCATCAAAGCTAAACCAACAATCCAAGGGCAGAAGCTAGTAGAGGGAAAAATCAGAAGTATATAAAGAAGGCTGTTTGGGGGAAGAGAATGCTGGGTGCTACAATATGTGAACTCCCTGACAGAATGTACTTGTGGCTCCTCCTGCAGGTTTTCAAACCACACACCTTGCAAATATAGTGCCTCTGATTGGATTTGGCACTGTGCAAGGCTAAATGTGCCCTTAGTCTCGTACTTGGAGCTGCATGAGGAGTTACATGTCAGGTGACTGGAACTGCTGAATCTCCAGGAAAACCTCTAGGATTGTGAGGGCGAACCTTTACATGCCAGGTCTCCTTGGACTTCAATTATCAGAAGCCAAGTCAGCAATCTTGCTGATCAGGGCTTCTGGGAATTGAAGTTCAAGAACAGCTGAAGTTTGCCATCACTGCTCTTGTTGCAACTCCTTGTAATCCTTCACAACCTAGACTTAAAACATGAAACCCTTCCCTAAATTGTCCCCTCACCATGCCTTAGTTTACTCTTGCATTGTTACTACTTGAGAGTCTGTCCTATTTATCCTGCTATGGTAATGGAGTAGACCATACTGCCAGAGATTCAATGCCAAGTGTCAGGTGGCAGTTAACTAACCTGACCACCCTGAGGACTAATGGCCTTGCGTGCTAAAGTCCACAGGGGCGGGTGATGTTCCCCAAGTGGATTAAACCCCACTTGAATCAATCTTGATGTAGGGCAGCAGCTTCATCAATACTTGCCTGGGGCTGATGAGTACTTTGCATGCCAAAAGGGCTCAGGACCAGAATTCCAATGACCCCTTGTAGCTTCTACGGAGTTTAGTTTTGCTCACCCGTGCCACCTCTCTTCTCCACAAGGAAAACATGGCTTCTATGGTCTGACTCATTCACTTAAGAACTTGAAAACATATGTTGAATCTTCTGTTTCTTGACTAAACACCCCAGCAGTCTGGTTGGGGAAATTCCTGCAGACATCTGGAGGCTGTAGCCATGAATTTTGAAAATCTCATGCCTACATTCCACTTTTAGTGTTTGGAAAGCAATTTTGAGTGATTAGTAACAGTTATCAGTTACAAGGTCCCAGTTGTGCTATTAATTTTTAAAAGTATGCGCTTCTTCTGCTGTTTCTAAAAATAGTTAAAATATACAGTTAAGTTACTTTTTTTAAAAAAAAATCTGAATGCTTCAAACTGCTGTCCTGTGGAGCAAACCACACTTTTATCCTTTCTATTTAAAGTAAAATCTACCTCAACATTCACAACACAGCATGAGGTAGCATTATGAGAAACAGAAGAAGCCTACACTTGAGACAATGTGATATTTTTGGGACAACATTTAGTGGATTCTCACATCCCTAATTTCAGAAGTAATTTTAAAAATTACTGTTACATTATATTATAAAATAAGTTATATTCAACTTCATTAAGCTGCAACTTAACAATTAGTGTTATTGGAGAAAGGAGCTAATAATACATGTTATTTGTCACCAGTGAGTTCAAAATGAGCTCATTTTAAATAGAAATACTGCAGAATTGTGTGGCCCTTTGGCATGATGAAGAATATTTGTACCTAAGCATGATGCACATCTAGTTTTAAATAGATCTTTATGCCTTTGACACCTTCAAACTAGACAGACTATTCCCTCATTTAGAATCATGTCATTCATAACTGATGGTGATTCAATGAAGAAAGGACCTCCAGAAGATCTTGTCATTAGTAGTACTGAACAGATCTCGCAAACTGAAGGCTGTGGCTTCTTAAGTAAAGGTAAAGGTCACAGTTGTTCGTCAGCCATTTTATATCTGATTCTAGGGTCTGGTGCTCATCTCCATGTATAGCCAAAGAGCCAGCACTGTCTGCATCTGCAGATGTTTCCATGGTTATGTGGCAGGCATGACTAGGCACCACAGTGCACAGAATGCTGTTTACCTTCCCACTGAAGTGGTACCTATGGCAATTTCTTTCCCTGCTGGTGCAGTGGTTAAACTGCTGTACTGCAGCCAAAATTTTGTGAGTTCAATCCTGACCAAGAGATCCCGGTTGACTCAGCCTTCCATCCTTCCGAAGTCAGTAAAATGAGTACCCAGCAAGTTGGGGCTAAATGCTAATTAACTTGTGAATCGCCCAGAGAGTGCACTAATTGCTATGGGGCAGTATATAAGTGTAATTACTATTGCTATTTCAAACTGCTAGGTTGGCAGGAACTGGGACAGAGATGGGAGCTCACTCTGCCATGCAGCACTCAGGTCCCAAACTGTTGACCTGCCAGCCTTCCAGTCATAAGTTTTTGGAAATGATAAAAGGGAGTACTTCTAGATTTGTGGCTGGTGTACAGCCATGGTATTTAGAGGAAGTTTAGGACCAAAGGTAAAACTGAAGTGGCACAGCAGCATGGGTAAATGTGTATTATATTCTAAGACTTTCTAGCTGTCCTTTTTATTTAGCAGTCCTTTCTTGTTGTCTTACCAATGTGATCACAAAGTCAAGAAAAGGTGGCTTAAGGTGAAACTGAATGTGGCATTAAACAGATCGCTTGAGGTTGCACTGTTGTTTTCTCGACCAGCAACAAAGTCTGAGGTTAGTACGTACCTTTATTAGAGCACTTCTTCCATGTCAAGCCAGACATGAAACTGCCAAAATGAAGCCACTTTTCGCTTGACCTAGTGTGAGAAAGATTAGCCGGCAACACAAGGATATGCCCAATTGTGGCTCAAAAATACCACAATCTTCAAGGAGGCTCTTTCTGTGTAACCCATTAGATCACTAAAAAGCTGCAAATAAGATGTGCTTTCTGGTTCACCAGGACACTTTGTCTGGCAACGATAGTTGTGGAACTTAGATTTAAAGTAAGTAGTTTTAAAATTGGGCCAGATGGAATCTCTTTCGCTGGTGAAGCCAAATTTATTGACAAAGCAAATGGGAGTTTAGACACCATATGAGACAGGAGTGGGAAAGGTATAAAGCAGCAATTCTTCCCCTCTCTGCAAGCAAAAGGCCGCCCACACCACCTGCAATAGATATGGCAGTTGCCGTAGAAATGAAACTACAGATCTCTCTTTGTGGATCTGCAGCAGAAAAACATGAGGTTTCAGTCTTCACAGCATCAAAAATAAGTAAAGGAGTCTTGGTCTCTTTGGTGTTCAAGGAATAATCACGACTCACATTTAGAAGTGAAATACAGCTCTTTATTGGTGGGGTTTGAACACAGATTGGATGGGGCAAAACTCGGACTTATATACAGTATAAACAGTTACAGTAACAATAATAAACAATGCCAATTGGCTAACAAGGGAAGCACACATTTCAATCTACTTATTTGCATATAAAAGATACATTGCATGCCTATCAGAATACGAATCACGCGCCTCCCAAAATCTCGCGAGACTATGCTGTCTAGTGAGATTTCATACCTGTCAAACAGGGATGCTGTTTGACAGCTAGAAAGCACGGGAACATGGCAGTTGTTATCATACATAACATTCCTCCCCCCTAGGTAAAAACAAAATCCTTTAACCAGGATGGCGGTCTAGTTTCCCTTCTTGCTCGGACGCTTGGTTAAGCCGGTTCAGGGGCTCGTAGGACAGGCAATCTGGCTGAAGTGAGGGATTGACTAGAGGGAGAGGACTGACAACTCAAATCAAAACCCCATTTGTGAGATGGAGGAGCAGGGGATCGCTCAAAACCAAAATCTAATGCTGGGGATGATAAAGACAACTGAGGGTCCCTCCTATGTGTACTGAGAATGGAGAGCGACTCTAAACAATAGTGGTCATCATTAATAAAGGAATCCAGAGTGCTAGGCTGAGACAGTGTGAGGGTACACATGGCTGGAGTAGGGGAGCATTCCGCAATTTCCCCTTGAAGTCAGTCCCTAGAACACACTTCTGGGTGAAAGTTAGATGGTTGCTGACTATTACCTCTGCCCCCTGGGTTTAAATGGGTGGGGGCCAACCTTAACATTGAGTGTCTGTATTCATCCAGTGGGTCCAGTATTCTGGGTCTCAACTGGTCTGCGTGCCTTCTCCATATCAGACCAGTGGCTGTTTTGATTCTGTAAGAAACAGGACCAGTTTGATCAATCACAAAACCAGGCACCCATGTCAGACCACCAGCTGCATAATTGCAGCAATGGACAGGGTCTCCTGGCGAGAAACCCTTCTGTTGTTGGATCGCTATGTTTGTGCGCTATGTTTGTGCCCTTGTCCTCCACCCTAGAGGGATTCAATCTGTCCAGTAAGGATGAAAGTTTCCTTCACTGCAGCAATTCAGCAGGGAGAGCCCTGAGGCAAGGGGGGTGAGCCTATACGTAAAAAGGAACTGACATAACTGGAGCTCCAGATCCCCTTCCCCCATGTGCCGAAGCGCGTCCTTGGTTGTGAGTACCTGCCACTCCACCTGGCCATTGGTGGCAGGGGGGATTGGGGAAGCAGTGATGTGTCTAATTGCGTTCCTTTCCATGAAGGATTGGAATTCTGCAGATGTGAACTTGGACGCGTTGTCGGACACCAGCACATCTGGAAGTCCAAATGCTGTGAACAGCCTCCTCAGGTGCATTATCATTGTGGCTGAAATGGTATTGGGCACTCTAATCACTTCCAGCCACTTGGGGAATGAATCCACAACCAACAAAAATAGGGCACCCCTAAATGGACCTGCAAAATCTATGTGCAGCCTGGACCATGGGCCCCTGGCAGAGTCCCATTCCCGAGAGGGAAGGTGGGATTGCTCTGCTCAAGAGCATTGACAGCTGGCACAAGTGCTGACCATCTGTTCTGTCTCGGTCCAGTTGAGGCCACCAAAAGTAGCGACGGGCGAGGGCTTTGGAATGGACAATTCCTGGGTGACTTGTGTGAAGTAAATTTAAAACCTTTTTTCAGAGAGTGACAGGAATGACCACCCGCTGGCCCCACAGAAGGCAACCCCATTCCACAGACAATTCCAAGTGTTTGTGATAGAATGTTTTGTACTCCTCGGCTAGAGGGGAGACGGGCCAGCCTTTTTGTACCCAAGACATGACTTTAGATAATACCACATCCTTGGCTGTGGCTTTAGCTATATCAGAAGGGATGACCAGGGGCAAGTTGAATACCTCAATCATGAGGACTTGGTGATCACTTTCGATCTCGCAATCCAGTTCCCCGACCCCAGACAGTGGAGAACATGACAGGGCATCAGCGTGGCTGATGTCCTTGCAGGGCCTGTGCACTAGACTGAAATTGTATGCATTTAAGAAGATTGCCCAGCGCAACATCCTTGGAGACAGGATTTGTGGCGTGCGCTTCCCATTTACAAAGATTACAAGGAGGGGCTTGTGGTCAGTCACAATGGTAAAGGGCCTCCCATAGAGATAATCATGGAATTTCTTAGTGCCTGCCACGATTGCCAATGCCTCCCTGTCAGTCTGAACAAAAATTTTCTCAGGCTTTGAGAGGGAACGGGAATAGAATGCTACGGGGGCTTCCCTCCTGTCATTTAACACATGGCACAACACAGCCCCAACTCCCACAGGGGATGCATCACACACAAGGGCAGCCAGTTTGTTGGGATCAAAATGAGTTAACACAGCATCCGAGGACAGTAGCAATGGCAATGGCCCCAGTGCCAAACAGTGTCTTTTTTTAAGAAGCCGATGCAATGGTTCGGCAACTGAGGCTTAGCGATGGAGAAAAGCGTGATAGAAGTTTAACAGTCCTAAAAATGATTGCAATTCAGCTTTACATTGTGGCCTGGATGCATTCCGCACGGCCGTTACCTTGGAGTCTGAGGGCATGATACCTTGGAGTCTGAGGGCATGTACCCCAGGAACTCCACCTCCCATGCCAAAAACACACATTTGTCCCTTCTGAGATGTAGACCAGCCTGCTCGAAACATGACAGTACTCTATTGAGCCTGGTTGCTAGTTCAGTGGTGTCCTTAGCGGTGATCAGGACATCATTGAAGTATGGCAGGACTCCGGGCAAAACTTTTAAAATGTGTTCTACAAGAGATTGAAATATTCCAGAGGCCGCATTCACTCCAAACTGTAGTCTGGTCACCTTAAATGCCCCCTTATGCGTGACTATGATCTGGGCTATGGCAGTGGCAGGAGTCACAGGTAACTGTTGGTAAGCCTGGGCAAGTTCAAGTTTTGCAAAGCAGTTTCCTCCATGCAAGGAGGCAAGAGGGTGGCTTACCACGGGCACAGGATATGCGTTTGGGCGAATAGCTTTACTGATTGTGCATTTATAGTCCGCACATATCCTGACCTCCCCATTGCTTTTCAAAGCAGTCACAATTGGTGTCTCCCATTCGGTGGAGTCCAACGGCACCAGGATGCCCTGCCCCACCAGTTTGTCCAGCTCGGCTTCTATCTTCTCTTTGAGGGCAAAGGGTACCCAGCACGGTTTCATCCAGATGGGCCAGATGGCAGGGTCAAGTTCAAAGTCAACAGGGGGCCCTTTATACAAGCCTAAACCTTTTTTGAACACCTCAGAGGAAGAGGTGGAAGATGCTGATGAGGATGGAGATGAGCATCGGTGAGCTTGCATGGCTGAGTCGGTGGCACTGGTGGTGGAGTGGCGATGCCAGAAAAGCTTCACTCTGCACCATGCGGCCTCAGATGCTAATGCCTCTTCTAATACAGCCTTGAAGGTTGGCGTCTTCCTGACCATGAGGCAACGTTGAGCATCTTCGTCCCTCCTGCTGGCCAGCAGACAGAAGTGGTCTTGGAGCACCTCTTCAATGTTGTCCCATTTGCACGGGGCGGCAGCAAGGCCAAAAATCGGTGGCGTATTCGGCAAAGGATTCACCAGGGAGCTGCTCCCTTCTGTGAAAGGCCACCCTGGCCAGAAAGATCGAGACCTCTGGTTGTCGGTGCTTCCTCAGTGCTGACAGGATCTCAGGTAGCGGCACCTCATCCACGTCCCAAGGAAGAACGAGGTGGATGGTCAGCTCAAGCGTCTCAGATCCTTTGTAACTTTTTAGTCATTCAGGAAAGGCACTCCCCTACTTTGGACATCGTTGCTATGAATGGGTCACATTTTTTTGTGTTTGCTTGTGAAGAAATTCTATTGCCTTGACAAGAGACTTTTCCATGAGTCTACACCTCAGTGAGGATTCAATTTCATCATCTGCGACTTGGGCTGCAGTTAACCTCTAGGCTTTTTTATTATTTCTTTTAATTTTTATTTACTACATTTATACCCCACCCATCTAGGATGCTTTCCCACTCTAACTGGCTTCTTAGCTTAGCCTTTTAAGTCTAATCATCCTAGCAATAACAATCTTTTGAAATTAAAGATTTACCTCCATCCTGCAGCTCCCAATAGCTTCCCTGTGAGGCAAAGGATTGCATGGGAGTCTCAGAACCTTTGGGGATAGAAAATATTTTATTTCTCAAAAACATTTCTAGCTGCTGTTATTACCAAACTTACACAGCCTGTTAGAGAACACAATTTCAGCCTTTGGAGTGTAAGTGAAAAATTCCTTCCCACAATCAAATCATACTGTGATGGTACTGTGGGTTGCTATGATACGGTGTTTTCCTATGTTCCATTTTAGCCCTGTTTCCATTTCTTCTCCCCCAAGGAAGCACAGAAGGTATGTTTTTTAAAAATTTTCATCTAATCTTTGTGACCTTGAGGGAAACACAGAGTGCATTCTGCTGTTATCTGTAAATGTTTGTGCATTGAAGCGACCATGCCTACAAAGGTCCCATAATGTTACTATCTGATTCAAAGAGCATAATCAAATGCTTAATGGTTCAAGTTGTTTGATGCAACTTGTGTAGAGATGGTTGGCAGATATAGACAGACAGACAGACATCAAGATAGACAAAATGAGGTGGAATTGAACTGAATGATCCAGCAAGAATATCCCTCCCACAACCATGCAAGTTTATAATATGAAGAATGACTCATTTAGGCATTGCTTGAAGAACATGGGCAATAGCAAATAAACTTTAGAGAAAGTTAAATCTTCTGCATAGCAACAAAGGGCATTGAATCTAAAAACTGAGAGCTTTTTTTCCCTTTTGGGCAGGGGCATGTTTAAATAGTTTAGAGTTTCTGATTAAGGCCCTTTTATTTCAGAGTTCCTAACAAATTAAAATTAAATGTAGAAGGGCTGTTTCCTTAACAAGTGTTCCTAACCTATAGTTCTCTGTTGTACTGATAGGAGGACCAAATAGTTGAAAATACTTGATTTTTCTAAAGAATTACTTCATGAAATACTATATCCACTACAGGTTTATTGTTGTTCAGTCGCATAGTCAAGTCTGACGCTATGTTCCACATGGACCATCGCACCCCACCCACCCCAATCCTCCACCAGCCTCCTCAACTTGCCCAGCTCTGTGCCCATTGTATCAACAATACTATCTAGCCATCTCGTTCTCTGCCACCCCCTTCTTCTTTTGCTCTCAACCTTTCCCAGCATTAAAGCTTTCTCAAGTGAATCCTCTCTTCTCATTTGATGTCCAAAGTACTCTAGCTTCATCTTTACTATTTGACCTTCCAAGGAGCAATCTGGGTTGATTTCTTTTAAGAGACCTATTTGTTCTGTTTGCTGCCCAGAGTACTCTCAAAATTCTCATCCAACACCAAATTTCAAAGGTGTCTATTCTTCTGCACTCAGCCTTCCTTATGGTCCAGCTCTCACAACCATACATTACTATTGGGAATACCATTGCTTTGACTATGTGGACTTTTGTTTGCAAGGCGATGTCTCTACTTTTCACTATGTTCCCCAGGTTTCTCATAGCATGTCTCCCAAGAATTAGTCATCTTTTTATTTCATGGCTGCAATCACCATCTGCAGTGATCTTGGATCCTAAGAAGGTAAAGTCTATCACTGCTTCTACTTCTTCCCCATCTATTTTCCAGGGAGTGACAGTGCCTGTTGCCATTATCTTGGTTTTCTTGATGTTGAGTCTCAAGCCAGCTTTTGCGCTCTCTTCTTTCAACCTAAGCAAGAGCTTCTTTAGGTCTTCTTTCCTTTCTGCCATTAGTGCAGTATCATCTGCATATCTCAAATTGTTGCTGTTTCTCCCAGCAATTTTGATTCCAACTTGTGATTCATCCAACCCTGCACTGTGCATTATGTGTTCTGTATATAAATTAAATAAGCAGGGTAACAAAATGCAGCCTTGTCTTACTCCTTTTCCTATTCCAAACCATTCCGTCATTCTGTATCCTGTCCTAACTGTTGCCTCTTGACTCATGTACAGATTTTGCATAAGACATATAAGGTGTTCTGGTTAATTACTTGCCACATTTTATTGTGGTCCACAACATCTAACGTATGTTGGCAATTTAGTCTCTAGTTCCCCTACCTCTTCAGAACCTGGCCTGCACTTCTGATAGTTCTCTATCCACATGCTGCTGAAGCCTATCCTTTATAATTTTGAGCATGACCTTGCTAGCGTGTAGGGTGAGTGCAGTTGTTTGATTGAGCATTCTTTGGCGTTGCCCTTTTTTGGGGATTGGAACGTATACTGATATTTTCCAATCCTGTGGCCATTGCTGTGTTTTCCAAATCTGCTGGCATATAGAGTGCAATACTTTAATTCCATCATCTTTTAGGGCTTTGGATAATTCAATTGGGATACCATCATTTCCTCTAGCTTTGTTATTAGCAGTACTTTTTAGGGCCCTCCACTAACTTCACTTTTTGCTGTGATTGTCAGGGGTGTTGAGGTCATTTTTGTAGAGTTCTTCTGTCTACTCTTGCCATCTTTTCTCAATCTCTTCTGCATCAACTAAATCCCTGCCATTTTTGTCCCTTATCTCGGTCATTTTTTCTTTAAATGTTCCCTTAATTTCACCAATTTTTTCGACAAGATCTCTAGTCTGTCCCCTTCTGTTGTTTTCCTCTACTTATTTGCACTGTTCATTTAAGAAGGTTTCCTTATCTCTCCTTGCTTTTCTTTGAAAATGTGTATTCAATTGATTGAATTTTTCTCTTTCACCTTTACCTTTTGCATTCCTTCTTTCCTCCACTATTTTAAGAGCCTCATTTTAAGAGCCACTTTGCTTTCTTACACCTCTTTTCTTTTGGTATGATTTTACTTGCTGCCTCCTGTATGATGTCCTGAACTTTCATCCATAATTCTTCTGGTACTCTGTTGTGTAATGCATTAAATCAGTCTAAGCCCTTAAATCTGTTCCACATCTCCACTGTGTATTCCTTAGGGATGTTGTCTAGTTCATACCTGTGTGGTCTCATTGTCTTTCCTATTTTCTTCAGTCTTAGCCTGAATTTTGCAATCAGTAAATTATGATCTGAGCCACAGTCTTCTCCAGGTCTCGTCTTTGCTGACTGTATGGAGCTTCTCCATCTTAGGCTACAGCATATGTAATCAATCTGGTTTTGATGTTGGCCAACTTGTGATGTCCATGTGTAAAGTCTCCTCCTAGCCCATACTGAGCCTTTGTGCACTTGCCCGAAATGGGTCCGGAGGTCAACAAATATTTTAGAAATGCACCAGTGGGGCAGGAGACCCACAAACCTGAACAAAGGAAAAGAACCTCAATTCCCAACATTCCTTGTGCTGCGCCATGCCACAGCCAATGAGGCTGAGAGGCGCGAGAAAAAAGAACGTTGGGAAATGTGCTGCGGCCAATCAAAATGGAGCCGCATTTTAAAAAGCCGCAGAAACGCAAACCACAAACATTAAACTACACACCCCAGCATCCTGCGTGCCATGAGCGTGCACAACACTGACAAAGCCGTCGCATGAAAAATAAAAATAAAAAACACAACGTGAGGGCAAGTCCACCGCAGGTGGATGCAGCGCCTCACAGCCACGTAAACAACCACCAGCCTTCTTTCACGGAGAAACAGGGAGGAGAGGGACTCCCTCTCTTCCACACTACCCCGCCGAAGACACGGCGTGACCACCACCGGCCTCAAGAAAAGTTGAGCTGGGGCTGGAAAAAACCACAAACAAAGGGAGATTCAAGGGGGGGAAGGTACTGATGCCTTCCCCCTTGAAAGTGAAACAATTCCTCCGCAAAGGAAAGGCAGCGAATGGCACTCCGGCTGCTGCCTTTACTTTCCGAGTAAGTGTTTTGCTTTCAAGGGAGAGCCAAGGCACTGGTGCCTTGCCCCCCCCCTTGAAAGTGAACCCATTCCCAGGGAAGCAAAGCCAGCGGACGGCGCTCCACCTGCTGACTTTACTTACTGAAAGAGTGTTTCACTTTCAAGAGGGGGCCTAGGCACCAGTGCCTCCCCCCCGCTTGAAAGAGAAACAAAACTAAAAACACAAGCAAACACCAAAATAATTAAAATAAATAAACCATTAATTAAAAAAACACAAAAAACAAAAACAAAAACATCCAATATTAACCAAAACCAAAACCAAAAATAACAAACAGAAAAAACACACAGAAAAACACCAAAAAAGAAAAAGAAAACAAACCCACAAAAGAAATTAAACCAGCCAACTTACCAGCATGTCCTACCTCCATGACAGCCGGAACTGAAATGAGGAAAGAAAGAGACTACTTACTGGAAGAAGCACCACCCAGAGGCCAGTAGAGAAAAAACAGTCAAAGTAAAAGAAATACTCAACAGCCCCACCCAGAGGCCACAAGAGATAAAACAGTCAAAAACATAACATTACATCACACATTCACACAAATCACAAACAAATCACAAAATACTAAAATGAAAACATTTCTAAAATCCTGTGTAGAGTTTTTCACTCAAAAAACCCCCAAAACATCTAAACACAGTTTAAAAACATTGAATGTAAAAAAAATAAGTACTTTCACATTTTTAAAATTATTATCCAAGGTACAACTATTTAAAAAAATTCATATACTAAAACATTATTTGGTTAAATAAAATAATTGTAAAAAAATTATATCATCCTTTCCTCTTTTTTTAATCTACAAAAACAAACCCAAAAAAGCTGATCACAGTTTATAACAACCCATGTGTATAAATAAACATTTTAAAAATCACAATTACAGATTAACCTCATTTGTACAAACATTAACAAAACAAAAACCTTCCAAAACAATTTAAAACAGCCCAGCACCGCCGGGCAATCTCTGCTAGTTCCTCATAGAATTGGTGAACTGTGGCCTCATCTGCACCAGTGGTTGGTGCATAGACATGGATTACAGTGATATTGAATGGTTTGCCTTGAATCCTTCCTAAAATCATTCTGTCATTTTTTTAGATTATATCCCATTAATGTTTTTCTCACTCTTTTAGTGACTATTATGGATACTCCATTTCTTCTAAGATTTTCTTGGCCACAGTAGGATATATGATGGTCTCCAGAGTTGAATTCACCCTGTCCATTTTAATTCACTGATTCCCAAGATGTCAATGCTTATTCTTTCAATCTCTTTTACCACTTCCAGCTTGCCTTGATTCATAGATCTTACATTCCATGTTCCTATAGAATATTGTTCTTTGCAACATTGTATTTCCTTTCCCTCTATCCTGTCCTCCTCCATCTTCCAACTTGAGAAGCTTGACCTCCTGTTCCATCTATTTTTGCCTATTTGTTTTGCCTTTTGTATCTGTCCATGAGGTTTTCTTGGCAAAATTCCTGACGTAGTTTGCTGGCCCCTATGCCAGTATCTTACTATCATATATATAGTATCACAATTTAACACAGTGTAACATACTAAGTTAGTATACTATTCATTGCTACTTAGTATTATTCTAGTTTTGGTTTTGTTAGTACTGGATATATTTACAGTGGTACCTCATACAATGATTTTAATCTGTTCCACAGGGTTTGTTGTTGTACGAAACAATTGCTATATGATGCATGCAGAATATAGCAATTTTCCCTATGGGATGCATCACACAATGATTTTTTTTGTTTGCTAAGTGTTTTTTCCCATGGAAAATTTTTTCCATAGGGGAAATTGTTATGCGGGATGCCATTTCCCCCCAAAACCAAATTGTTATGTAATTTCATTGTTATACAGTATGGGGTGATTGTTGTATGAGGTTCCACTGTATTTAGAAATGTCTCAGTATCTACTTACTTATCATATAATTACCTCAATTTTAAAACTAAGCAAGAAGTCAGCTAATTTGGAAGCAGACAGACTAAATAGTGATAACTCAAATACTTATCAAATGCATGCATCAAGAAGTCTGTAATAAAAGCAATAGAAGTCTGTTGGTTTATTGCGCTCAGCAATGTTGTGGCTGTTCTCTCCTTCCTCCTCCTGCACTCAGTGGTCAATGGGGGTGGTGAGGCTGCTGATGGTGTTGTGGCCAGTTGATGTTGTTTGTTGTTGTTGTTCATTGTAGTTGTTGCCCCATGGCATCTCGAAAGTGCACCATATATCTTGGATACCTTGGAGTCGTTATTCAGCAAGGAGTCTGCGCATTGGTAGATGTCTCTGTGATGACATTCCATCAATACAAATGGGCCCGGGAGATCAAGTCCATCAGCTTGCAGGGTTGTTGTTGTTGTTTGCCACTTGGATATCACATCAACCGCTGGCTAGGCAGTCTATTTCACCTGGCCCAAAGGATCCAATGGAGGATGCTTTGGTGAGTTTTAGTCCTGGTGTAACATCATTGACAAGTGACAGGCAACACTGCCTGGTTAGACCGCTCAATACCCAGTGCCACAATAAGGCTCACACCTAATGGGGGAATATGTAGGGAGAAATAAAAAAGAAGAAACGTTGAAAATATCAAAATATAGAAAATATAGAAAAGGAAATGATAAGAGAAACAACTATGCTTATTGTGTCATCTTTACTTGCTTTCTACAAAACTACCCTAGATAGAAATATAGGAGCAATGAAAACATCAGCACCAAGACTTTTACTTTATTCCACACTATCCTTGGAAATCCAAGATCAAAATTCTATCTCGCAAACAGAATGATGTTGAAATGAATATCAGAGATGTCCTTTTCTAGAAAAGCTAGGTGGACTTGGGAATCAGTAAAAAAAAATCTACATCTATGGGCAAAGAATATTCCTACAACATGGAATACACAGAATTTTCCTGGCTTGCATTTAATTCGATAAAACATAACATGACACACCCCATGCTTCTTCTTCCTGTCCATGTCAAATCAACAGCCACCTGGCATAGAAGACGTGCTAGTAGAAAAATTCTACAAAATTGGTAGAAGAATTATGTGACTTAATGTACTATTATTTGGTGTAGTGACTTGGGGAAAACTTCCAGCTTTTAAGTTGTGTTGTACAGATGCAAATGAAAACAAAACATTTAGTTCCTGTCTCAAAGTATCTTCTACTAATATCAAGTTATTTTTATAATGTCCAGGAAAGTACAAAATTGCCCATTACATTAATGTTATTGGAGAACAGGGAGTGGAGTCACGTTGTTGTTTTTTTACAGGTTGTATCATCCTGTTTTTCAAAGATTTTCATACCCCTAATGCTAATTGAGGTTAGGGAATCTGTCAAAAGTAATAGTTTTTCAAATAAAGCTATAAGGCACTATGGTAATTCAATGCAAATTGTATTAATAAAGGCTTGTGGCAGCTGAGCTGACTTGTTTTCCTCACAAGTTGCACTGAGCTGTGGGCTATTAGGGGTGCTTTTAATTCTATTACAATGATAATTGCAAAGATTTAAGCAATCAGAGTAGGCATCTGTGCCCATAATCCACAACACTGAGGTGTTATCTAGCAGTGTTATGGTAGCTCAGTTGTGTCCTTTTCATATCAGAATATATTTGACTTGAAAGGACATGGAGATCAGCCTAGATACCAAGCTTGTTGTATTCCCTCAGATTACTTCTCATTGCCAGTTGGAAAAAATGCATTTAGGAAAGAACTCCATTACAGACAAAATATCAAGTAGAATGTATTTGAACTTTATGTGAATAATTTGAAACATTTTTTTCTGTTTTGACATACCTTTGAAGTATGAAGCAGCTTATTTCTAGTAATTCTGAAAACGTTCAGAAGAATGTGATGAAAAACAGAAATCATGTCCCCACTTCCCCAGAAGTTTGTTGTTCAGTCGCATAGTCAAGTCTGACCCTTTGCAATCCCATGGACCACTACATGCCAGGCACCCCATTCTCCGCAGCTCACTTTACACCCATTCCTCTGCTGCCCCCTTCTCCTTTAGCCTTCAATCTTCCCCAGCATCAAGGCCTTCTCAAGTGAATCTTCTCTTCTCATTTGGTGTCCAAAGTACTTTAGCTTCATCTTCAATATTTGTCCTTCCAAGGAGCAGTCAGAGTTGATTTCCTTCAGGATTGACTGATTTGATCTCATTGCTGTCCAGGGTACTCTCAAAATTCTCCTCCGGCACCACATTTCAAATGTGTCTATTCTTCTGTGCTCAGCCTTCCTTATGGTCCAGCTCTCACAACCACACATTACTACTGGAAAGACCTTTGACTATGCAGACTTTTGTTGGCATGGTGATGTGTCTACTTTTTATTATGTTCCCTAGGTTTCTCATAGCTTGCCTCCCAAGAATAATTCGCCTTTTTATTTCATGGCTGCAGTCACCATCTGCAGTGATCTTGGATCCTATGAAGGTAAAGTCTGTCACTGCTTCCATTTCTTCCCCTTCTATTTGCCAGGGAGTGATAGGGCCAGTTGCCATTATTTGGTTTTTTTATGTAGAGTATCAGGCCAGCTTTTGCACTCTCTTCTTTCAACCTAATCAAGAGGTTCTTTAGGTCTTTTTCGCTTTCTGCCATTAGAGTGAGTAGACCATCCAGATGTGCAGTATATAAGGGGAATGTAATAAATAAATAAATAAATAAATAAATAAATAAATAAATAAATAAATAAATAAATAATCCATAGGGAAATGTATCACATTTTAGAATTTCCCTTTCATTACAGTGTTCTCTCTTCTCTATGGAATTTTTGCTTTTCTGTAGTGAGTGCCACAAGTCTCTGCTCCACTAATAGCATAATGATTCCCAATAGAATTTACACAGAAAATCTCAATGTCTGTAAACTCTTCCATAATACAGTAGCTGTTTTCATGATAGAATTAGCATCAAGTGAAGCAGCTTCAGTTTTAGAACTGAGGAGAGTATGAGGAACAGTAGGATGCAGACAAAGAAAGCAATGTGTTGGCATCACCAGAAGAGAGACATTGAAGGAGAGAGAGGGGGTAAACCCAACATTAAAGGAGAGATAAGGTGGTAGATCGAGTCAATTGTTTCATGGTGATCAACATCAAAGAAGGAGAAACTTGCCGGGGTGAAAGTAAAGGAGGTGATAAGGATTCTGGAGGTAAGAGGAACATGGAATCAAGCTGTATCTCAGTCCACTCTGGGGGTGAGTTGTCATGTTAGTGCAAAGGCCATGGATTTGGCTTTTCACTGAGGCTGGTCCTGACACTGAAGCTTGGGTTGCATCCAAATTAGGACCTTGGGGTGAATCACCCAGTTTGTGTATCCAGGGAAGCCAGACCTCCAAGACATAATATTTGAGATCTTCTGCTACAGGGAGGACGAGGTAGAGGCCCACAACTGACACAAGGGAAGCCAAATTCATGAGCTTTGTGGGCTGTTTGGGGGACTGTATTTGTCTTTTCCATCTCCCCCAGCTTTTTCTTTGTGTCTGTTTTACTGGCAAGAAGATACTAAATGCAGGCCCAACTCAGTCTGATAATTCAGAGTCCAATCTTTAAAAAATGAACTTGAGTATTGATATCAGAATTTCTTTATTAAAAAAAAACCTTGGGAAACATATTAAAAAGCAGGTTAGAAAAACTGGCAGGAAAATTGGAAAAAAACCCAGCCATCCATCCTTCTGAGGTTGGTAAAATGAGTACCCAGCATATTTGGGGCAAAATTCTAATTAACTTGTGAACTTCCCAGAGAGTGCACTAAGCGCTATGGGGCGGTATATAAGTGTGATTGCTTTTGCTTTAAACAAACAGCAAGAGCGGAGAAACACCTGCAGGACCTAGCAGACATTTTGCAACAAGCGGGCTTGATCATAGCTCCTGAAAAAGTACAGCGGATGTATCCATTCCAATATCTGGGACATAGGCTCTCAGCTACAGCTTCAACTCCGCTATTGCCAACAATAGCTATTCCAGAGCAGTTCACTCTTGTACAATTGCAACAATTGCTAGGGAACATAAATTGGGCTCGTCCTTTCTTGGCCCTGAGCACGGAGGAACTGTCACCACTCTTTGCTGCTCTTTCTGGACACACTTCTCCAGCGGACATCATTCCCTGCACAACGGAGATGCGTACAGCTCTTCAACGCCTCAACGAAAAGCTGCATACCATCGCTGTGGATCGGGTGCCCTCAGGCACCATTGCGCTGGCATGCGCTCTTCTTCCCACACCGAGGCTGCCCACTGCTGTTTTGTTCGCGCCTGTCAACGCTCAGAAGGTGGCCATTGTGGAATGGCTACACTTGGCGCACACTCCCTCGAAAAACTGTTATCGCCTGCCTGATGCGATTGCTGATCTTTTCCTCAAATGCCGTACTAGGGCAAAGCATTTGACTGGTTATGACGTTGACTTTGTTTGTTTTCCTTTTTCGCAGGATCAGCTAACCGCCTTGCTACAGCATTCTGAGGCATTTCAGGTGGCCATGGCGGACTTTGTGGGACAAGTTAAATTTAAACCCCCCAAAGATAAGCGGTTTACCTTGCTGAATCTCACTTCTTACTCCCTGTCATCCCCGCTTTGCATGCAACCTATCTTGCATGCCGTTACTCTGTTCTCGGATGGCTCCCCCTCCCGTGGAGTCCTTACATGGCAGGGTCCTACTGGGGAATGGGAGGTTGTTTTTACAGGACTTCAAGCATCGGCCCAGCGGTCGGAACTGGCAGCGGTCATACTTGCTTTCTCTACGTTTTCTGATGTGCCTTTTAACCTGATTGTGGATACTCAATATGTTTACCGCCTTGTCTTTACCTTAGCTCAAGCTTATTTGTCTCCATCGATGAATAGGGATCTTTTTGCTTTATTCCAACAGCTTCAAGGTTTTCTTTCCAACCGTACGGTCCCATTCTTTATTGCCCACATACACTCTCACACAAGGATCCCAGGTTATTTGACGGAGGGCAATGCACGAGCAGATTCTGCTCTCCGGGACTCTGCTGAGGTTTTTTCTCTCTTTGACAACCCCATTGACAGTCATGCAATGTTTCATCAATCTGCTAAGGTTTTGCATAAACGGTTTTCCATTCCTATGTCACAGGCTAGAGACATTGTGTCATCCTGTGCTTCCTGTACAAAGTCTCCTATATTCCTGCCATTTGATGCTGTTAATCCTCGAGGAACAGAAGCTAATCAGCTATGGCAGATGGATGTCACGCAAGTACCTGCTTTGGCTCCGCTTTCTAAGTTACAGGTGACTGTTGATACCTTCTCTGGATTTATATGGGCTACACCCTTACGGGGTGAAACATCCAGACATGTTATACAACATTGCATTCGTTCGTTTGCGGCAATGGGTAAACCTAAAAGCCTTAAGACAGACAATGGGTCATCATATGTTTCTTCTGCCTTTCAGGACTTTTGCCGTCAGTGGGACATTAAGCTAACCCATGGAATACCCTATAACTCGACTGGACAGGCGATTGTTGAAAGAGCCCACCTGACATTCAAAAATTTGTTACACAAGCAAGTGGGAGATAGAGGGGTTCCTGTGGCTGAAATACCTACAGCTGTTGCTAAAGTCCTGTATACTCTTAATTTTCTTCTTGCTCCCCATAACAGGTCACACTCTCCAGTCGAATTGCATTTCAGGACCGAGGAGTGTCTTCCTAAGCCATTGGTCGTTTATCGGCAGCAACCGGATCCTGAGTGGAAAGGTCCTGTACCTCTAATCACCTGGGGACGAGGATACGCAGCGGTTTCTACAACCTCAGGACCTGTGTGGATTCCTGCTCGAGCGATCCACCCATGGAGAGAGAAGAAGGTTACTCAGCTCCAGGATGGTGGTTCACCAGTAAACTAAATTTGCTGACATTTGTTCTTTTCTTTCTTACTGTGCTTCCAGCTGTAAGAACAATGCCTCATGGGGGCAACTCCAACTTTTGGATTCGTCATGCTAACTATATGTTTGAGGTTCATGGTAAGAATGCAACGTTATACTATGAGCATCCACTGGCAGTGTCTCAAATGGCCTTTCTTCCGGCATTGTTCAACACACCTGAGTTGGTTATTGGACATTTGCAACATATTGATAGGTCTACACTCTTCTCTAATCCTCCAGAACAATTTAACAACACCCGCTGCGAAGCATGACATTCAAGAAATACACTAAAGGACTTTGTTTCTGCTGTCATAGTTCTGGAGTCTGGAATAGTAAATGGAAGCACTGGACTCAAGCAAAAAGGGTTTTGTGGAATGTAGGCAATTATACGGGTTGTGATGATTATTTTTGGTTATGGGGTAGTTATAACAGTTCTTATAAGCTTAATTATACCTTGTTTAACACTACTATTGAAGATATATATGATGTGTTTCCTATGTTTACTCCTGATTATTCTGCTATAGATAGTGGTTCAATTTGCAATGGATGGCAAATCAAGGATCCTAACATGTGGTTCTTTTTTAATGGAGTTGCCACGAATTTCCATCCAGGACAATATCAATGTGCAGCATTGGGTTATTTTACCTTACAGACTGGCCATAGATTACCTGTTAGCAAAGTCCGGAGGATTTTGTAAACTGGTCGGGAACCAGGGATGTCGGGTAAAATTCCAGGATCTGAATAATACTATTGAGAAAGAACTTCAGAATTTACAGGAGAGCATTACTAACAATGTACGCACTGATGTTAATCTCTTTGATTGGGTGACTTCTTGGTTGCCTGATTTATCTGTCCTTAGACAAGTTTTCTTTTATGGGTTTATTATTATTATCTGCTTTATACCTTTGTGTTTTTGCATTTATTGTATTTCTAATCTTATTTCTATGTGTAACACATGTCCACTGCGTAGAAGGGAGACATCGAGTTTTGCACGACGGCAATTGTACTCAATGAGGTATCATCCACCGGAACAAGGTACCATGAGTCAGGAGGGGTACGATGTCCAGGAGGACAGTGATGATGTATATGGAGGAGTAGTTATGGAGTATGATGACATGCAGGGGTATGATTAGCCATCCCTCTCTCAAATTTAAATGAAAAAGGAGGACATGTAGGAATGTATCTGGTTTCTGTCTCCTGTCTTCTGACACATTTTGTAAACAAAAGCCTCTTTGCTTGCATGAGAGACAACGCTCCTTATCTCTCTTTATTTGGGTTCTGACATACTGATTGATTATGTAGCTTAAGTTTTGTTTCTGGTATACTCTGCTTGAATAAAGAGAAGCGATTAGTATCCTTTGTTCAGCCAAAGACTGCAGTCGTGTTTTCTGTCTCTCTCTGTTCTTTCCTTACTCTGAGCCTAATGAAGCTGGACTTCGTGGACTCTTAAGTTTCTATCTTAAAAGATCTGAGGATATAAACTGCTGCTTCATGAGACTGATTGAGAAGAGATCTTTACATGAATCAGATTTCTACAGAGGATTGTGTATAGAAAAGATCAGGTCGGCAGGGAAACAAAATCACCAGGGAAACCTATCACAACCCAACACACAACATATTCCTAACTCCTTCACCATGGAGGAAGAGACAGACACTTTTTAGATTCTCATACTTGTGTTAGTGGTTGTCCTGTTACTGAAATGAATCTCGTAGACAGTTCTGGCCATCTGTGACAAAAAAACACAAGACCGGCAAGCACCTTGAAAGTATTTAGAATGGTCCAAGCTACAAACAATACATACACAGCACTTTCCCAAACCACTTTCACTGAGCAGGGGAAGAGCATGTGAAGTTGAAGGGGAGTCCTGAGGCAAGAAAATGTTACCTAGCTGGCTCAAAAGGGCATTCTTTGGTTCAATTAGATGATTCCCTGTTGATATCCTGCTTCTGACACCAAAACTGTGAAAACTTTTCTTAGAAGATTGTCAGGAGAAGCATAAGATTTGAGATACCAGAAAAGTGTTTAATGCTAGCAGGGAAATCAGTGCATACATAAGTTTGATCAGTACAGAAGTCCAGGTTTTAGAATACTTAGGATAGACTGTTATAGACTGCTACACAACACACCCTAAAATAAGCAATTAAAAATGGAATTATTTTAAAGTTTTCTTTCTCATTTTACAGGATGTTTCTCACGTTGTAGTCATTGCCTTCCACATCTAGTTTATCCTAATCTGTGTTAATTGTTTTATGAAGCTTTTTTGCCTCTGGAATACTTCTGTGTGTCTTCAGGCTTTGCAAGGAATGGCCATTTTGCACACTATATTTAGCTAGCTATTCCATAAGTATATTTGTTCCATTTGATGCACTTATATAATTGTTTGATTCTAATACACTTGGTCACATTTCAAAGTTAAAATTAGGCGGAATCTGTAGGAATGCATCTGGATTCTGTCAGGCTGTCTCTGACACATTTTGTAAACAAAAGCCTCTTTGCTCACTGAGAGACAGCGCTCCTTATCTCTCTTTCTTTGGGTTCTGACACTTCTGATTGGCTGTAAGCACTCGGCTTTGTTTCTGCGAAGTTTCGTTTCTGCTATACAATGCTTGCCCAAGTTTCGTTTCTGACTCTCTCTGCCTAAATAAAGAAAAGGCTTCAGTATCGTTTGACCAGCAGAAGAGAGCAGGCGTGTTTTTGTGTGTCTCTGTTTTCTCCCTACTCAAAGCCTAATGAAGCAGGACTTCATGGGACTGATTGCTATCTTAAAGATCTGAGGATATAAACTGCTGCTAATGAGGCTGACTGAATAAAGAAGATATCTTTACATGAAGCAGAATTCCAACAACTGGCGCCCCGTCGTGAGGCCAATTGAATGAAATTCAAAGGAATGCTTTGAAAGCTGCTTCAATAATTAACACCTCATCGACCGGGGGACAAGGTCTCATTCACCTACGACCAGGCAAAAGGTCCGACCAGAGGAAAGGTCTAATCGAGCGCTCGAGAATTACAACAGGGTGAGTGGAAAATGGGGTGTGTTCTTTCTTCGCAAATGCATGAACTTTGTAAAGATATCTCAGATCTTTTGCATGACAATGGGCGAAAAGTTGATGAGCAGGAGATACGAAAGCTAGCTAAAGCGATAGCACAAAACTGTCCTTGGTTTAAATATGAAGGTCTGGACTTAAAAGAGTGGAAACAGATCGGGAATGAATTGCAGAAGCATAAAGGGATTTCTAGATCAATATTATTTACTTGGGAGGAAGTGAGAGGCTGCCTTCAAAGGCTTACTCCAAAAAATATTTTATTGTCTCAAAGACTTGATGGCCCCCTCACACAGCTTTTGCCTTCAGAAAAAGGGGGGCCATGGCAACTGCCCCTCCATCATATGAGAAACAGCCTCCTGATGGGGGTGGAGGTGGAAATGGAGATGGGATATTAGATCCTGCCTTGCAAAAATCAAGCACTTTTAGCCCTACAAAGACACATTTTTCTGATGCTTTAACGGCAGCTGTGCTGGACATGCAATCTCCTGAAATATACCCAGTGATAAGGGGGGCTCCGGCTGTGGGCAACGCACTGGCTGTCCCAGATAGGTATGAAACCCTCCATTACAAATATCTGAAGGAACTAAGAGTCAGCATACGTGACTATGGATTTAATGCACCTTTTACTAAAGCTTTGTTGGAAGCCATTGCATCTCAAAAATTGCTACCAGTGGATTGGAAACAGATGATCAAAGCGCTTTTGCCCCCAGCAGAAGCCATGCTCTGCTTGCAAGAGTGGAGGGATGTGGCTTGGGAGGTTCATCATACACGCCCTGCACTCACAATGGATATGTTATGTGGGGAGGGAAATTTTGCCAACCCCACACAGCAATTGGCCCTCAATGATGCCCAGCTGGGAGAGATTGCTCAGATAGTCATGCGGGCCTGGAGTAAGATTCCTTCCAAAGGGGATAGCTCCGTTGCTGGATTTGCAGCAATTAGGCAGGGCCCTAAAGAGAATTACACTGAGTTCATTAACAGACTCATGACTGCTCTCAGCCGCCAGGTGGAAAATGTGCCGGCACGGGAAATGCTCATGAAACAACTTGCTTTTGAAAATGCCAATGAGGATTGTAAAGGGGCTCTGACAGCTGTGTATGCTAGGCCAGGAACATCTATAGCAGACATGATGAAAGTTTGTCAAAATGTGGGGACTCACAGTTACAAGGCTCAACTTCTGGCAGCTGCAGTTCAATTGCCCACAACTCAGGCTCAAAACAAACGTTGTTTTGGCTGTGGGAAGGAAGGGCATTTTAAAGCACAATGTCGCTTCTCTCAAAAGCAGGCAGCACGCCCTTCAAGGAAGTGTCCCATTTGCCAGAAAGGGTACCATTGGGCCAATCAGTGCCGCTCAAATCCTAATGCCAACCCCTCAGCTGCTCAGCACAAAGACTCTGACTTTTCTCCACAGCAGCAGGGAAATGGGAGTGCGGGCCAAGCTCGGGCCCAGGCAAAATAATAGGGCTACCAGAGGTCAGTGAAGAAGCAATAGAGGAGGTTTTGCAAGAGATGGCAGAAGATATGGAACTTGCCCAAGAAATGATTTCACGATATAGAAAAAACCATCCTCTAAAAGAAGGACTTTTATTGAGGTTATCTAAGGACTGTACTTTTAATATGCCAGGGTGCGTGGAGGCTCTTCCCACAATGGTTGATGATGTTAATTTCCAGGGCATGATGGGCATCGTTCTTCCTTGCCCAGACGCCTTACCCGCTTCTGTACACATTGCAGCAGGGTCAGTTACATTGGGTCACCAAGAAATTGTCATCCCTGCTTCAGCCACGCAACATCTCACCCTGCCTAAGGGACAACCTGTAGGACGCCTTCATCTGCTCCCACTAGGGACCACTGCAACTCCATCCCAGGAGGGGACTGCAACAGCGGTTATGGCGGTGATACAAATCACCGAGGATAGACCGACCCGCTCGCTGCTTATGGGTGGACGTTCAGTGTCTGGATTGGTCGATACAGGAGCCGATATTTCAGTGGTGGCAAAAAAAGATTGGCCGACTGGATGGGCCGTCCGCCCCTGTAGGGAAGTTTATGGGGTGGGCGGGTACGAGCCAGCACAGCAAAGTGTTCATCCAGTCGTCTTTGAGACCTCAGGGGGAACAAAAGTTTCTCTTCACCCACTGATTATGGATATTCCTATTACTCTGTGGGGCCGGGATCTCCTGGCTAAAACAGGGTGTACCTTGCAGACAAATTTTTGATATGGGCCTCCCCTGCAGCGCCGTTGCATGCACTTCCACTACAATGGAAAAACACCCCACCAGTGTGGACGGATCAATGGCCGCTCTCAAGAGAAAAGCTCCAAGCGGCGGAGGCCCTTGTACAGGAGCAATTAAATCTGGGACATATTCAAACAACCACTAGTCCTTGGAACTCTCCGATTTTTGTGGTGAAAATGCAAGCGTGGCGCCAAAATGGCCGCCGCGCTCTTTGCGGCCCCCCCCCAGGACAGAGAATCCGGGTAGTTAGGGGCGTGGCCAGCTCCCTTATAAAAGGGGTGGCCACGAGGCAGCCGAGCTGCCATTTTACCTCAGCGACGGAGCGGAGAAGTCTTTTCCCCTGTGTCTCCGTCGCTCCTTAGCTTACCGGGAAGCCTTTTGGTAGCGGTTCTTCCTCTTCGGCTTCCCTTTGCTTTAGTAGAGATGCCTTCGAAGAAGAAGGCAGCTTCGAGTGCGGCTCGCGCTGTTAGGAGGCGCAACCCAAGTCGGAGGACCGCGGTGCCGCCTCCTCAGCAGCCGCCCTCGCAGGCCCCGGCCGGGGCTGGCGAAATGGGGTCTATTGCCCCTTGGCCCGGAGTGGGCGAACAGAATGCAGGCGCGGAAGGGGTTCCGGCCCGCGGCCCGCGAGCGGTGGACACCGCTCCTGCACCTGCCCACCCTGTTGGGCCTGCTGCTCTTGGGTCGCAGCCTCCCCCTGGGCCCTCTAGCCTTGGGGGGTGGTGCGGCCCCCTGCCTTGGCAGGTTTCTCCACCGACCCTGCTGGGCTTCGGTGCTGGCCAATGGCCATATTCGGGTCCTGGGGTACAGGGACCTGTACCCACGCCTGGACCGGGCGGGCCGGCCGGCCCTTGGCCCCAGGTCGACGTGGAGCTTTACTGGCCCGTATTGCGGCCCTGGAAGCGTCGTTGGCTCGGGCCAGTCAGGCGGGGGCCCCCTTTGGGGTCCCTTTTGCGGCGATGTCGGCAGGAGGACAACAGCCGACAGGGAGGGTTGAGCTGCTGCAGGCGCGTGGCGCGGTTTCGCCCACTGCCTCGCAGCTCCCCAGCCATCAGCCAGGTGCAGGTCAGGCCCCGGTGATGAGCTCTACGTCGGTCGTGAGCTCCGACGCCCCCAGTGGGCCGGAACCCCCGGTGGGGGCGGCCCGCGGGGGTGCAGCATGTGAGTATACGGTGTAAGCGAGTACATCCACACACATTCCCAATATGGGGGGGCTTTTCAATGGCCTTGGCCTCGCGCGGGTGGTGCGGCGGTGCACCCGCTGACGCCTCACCCGGCGATGACAGCTAACACCCAGGGCCCCGTGGTGGGGGGTGTTCCCTACCCTGAGGGGAATGTTTTGGGTGGCCGGGTTGGTCCAAGCCCCTATTCCTTACCGCTGAGTGACCGCTTGGCACAGGCCGCCAGAGAGTAAATTTGGCGGGGGGAGTGCGTGGATATCTTCGCGCTCTTAAACAGGGTGCCCATCAAGGAGAGAGGGAGGGGCAGAATGAGAAGGATAGTGGCAGGCACGTTGTCACAAGCCACCAAGTATGTGGGCCAAATGGTTGCCGGCCTGCATCATATGCATGGCGGTGTACCTTAGGGCCCGGCCGGATCTGGCAATTCCGATGGTCCAGTATTTGGACTACGTCTACCGGGCGATGGTTTACTTTCCGGGCCCAGCGTGGTTGGCTTGTGACGAGGACTGCCGTAGGCGGATTTACCCGCACCCCGAGATTAGGCGGGATGAGCCAGGCCAGAGGCTGCGGCTTTTGTACGTGACGCCCACGCGCCCTGCGCCCGGGGAGATATACCATTGTGGGCATGCGGTTCAGCAGGCGGCCCCAGCATAGGTCACCTGCCAGGGGGCGGGGCGGGGGGTTCCAGCCCGCCTGCTGTGCTGGACTTTCTTGTCCAATGGCTCCTCTAATGGGAAGACTTGCAATACAGACAGAAGTATCCCAACTGTGTTGGCCCCCATGCGGCCTCTGCCTGTCCCAGGCCTAGAAGGATGCGGGGCAGAGGGTGGGGCAGACAGGGGGCTGGCAAGACTGCCGCAGATGGATCTAGTTCACCGAAGGGCTCCCTCCCCATTTAAGGTGGACATGTTGGAGCGTGGCTCACATGGTACCCGAAGGGAGAGGATGCGGGTTCTCTCCTTCAGGGTTCTAGGCAGGGGTTCCGGATCCCTTTCATGGGTAATAGGTCCCCTCAGGATGCCCCCAATCTTTTATCCCTTAAGGGGAGGGAGGAGGTGGCTGCTGCTAGCTTTGACAATAGGGTCTATGCGGGCAGGGTCGCTGGCCCTGTCCCTGCACCCCCGTCCCGGGGAGCATATTATTTCAATGATGCCATGCCTTTTGGCTATTCCATTGGGGCTCGGTATTCGAGCGTTTCACCACTTTCCTAGATTGCGCTTTTGTCCGCAGGTCAGGGTCCCGGTCTGTAGCCCATTCCCTGGATGGTTTTATTCGGGGCTGAACGGGGCTGGGACACGTACACACGTCTCCTCAACACATTTCAGACGCTAATGGAGGAACTGGGTGTCCCTTTAGCGCCCGAAAAGACCGAGGGCCCATCTCCACAGCTAGTATTCCTGGGGTGGAGAGTAACACGGTAGCGCAGGATTCTAGGTTGCAGTGGGATAAGGTCTCAAGGCTAGTGGCCCTTGTCTCGGTCTGGCTGGCCGAGCGCATGGCATCACTGAGGGAACTTTTGGTGCTACGTGGTCACCCCAGTTTAGCTGGCAGGGTCGTCGCACCGGGCAGGGCATTTGCTCTGCGCTGGTGCGATGCCATGGCGGGATTCTCCAGGCCCCACCACAGGCTCAGATTTACCCGGGGTATCGGGGCAGACGTGCTTGTCTGGCCATAGATCCAGAGGTGGTTCAACGGGGTGTCATTTTGGGGTCTGATCTCCTGGCTCCCCCTTGCTTTCAGATGCAGTCCGATGCCTCAGGATTCCTGGGTTTACGGGATGTACTTCAATTGGAAGTGGGCCTATGGTGGGTGGCCACCATCCTGGGCAGGCAAGGGTCGCCTGCATGGTCTCACGTATCTGGAATGTTTCCCTATCCTGGGTGCTTTGATGCTATGGGGCAAGGAGTGGGCCAACTCGGTTGTGCAATTTTGGCATGGCAACGCGGCTGTTGTCCGCATCGTCACTGCACAGATTTCCAAATCGCCCGGGGTTATGGGGCTAGTGCGTTGGTTGTGTTATGCAACCTGTGCCTCAACGTTCCCTGCAGGGCCAGGCATGTCCCAAGGGTTGATAATGATATTGCTTCTGCTTTGTCCCGCCTGCAGATCTCCCGGTTCCGTGCCTCGGCCCCCGGATGCGGAGGAATTTCCCTCGCCACTCCTGGACGAGAGATGGAACGTTGGCTAGGAGAGGTGAACCGGGCGATTGGCCTGTCACTAGCGCCATCCATGAGTAAGGCGTATCACCACGCATTTAGTTCCTTCAGAGTATTATGTACCCGATTCCGACTGCCAGGAACCTGGCCGATCCCAGTAGCCCATGTTCTGCGGTTCATGGTTTACCTGTATGCCCAGGGCCTTGCACCACGCACCATAGCATCTCAGCTGTCGGGTTGGCTTTTGTGGCCAAAGTGGGAGGTCGTGTGGACAGCACCAATGACTTCCGGGTGAGACATGTTTGGGAGGGGTGGGTGCGCGTGCGCGGGCGTTTCCCGGCCGACCGCCACCCCATTTACCAGGGGTTTTTTACCCAGTTGGCCCGGGGCTGGCCTGGCCTCTGTTTTGATAGATGAGGCAGCCCACTTCATGCGGCTACAACGGTGGCCTTTTTGGAGCCCTCCGCATCGGCGAGCTTGAGATGCTGAGTAAGGCGGATGCAAGATTTTCCCAGGATTTTTACCCAATTGGCCCGGGGCTGGCCTGGCCTCAGTTTCGATAAATGAGGCAGCCCACTTCATGCGGCTACAACGGTGGCCTTTTTGGAGCCCTCCGCATCGGCGAGCTTGAGATGCTGAGTAAGGCGGATGCAAGATTTACCCAGGGTTTTACCCAATTGGCCCGGGGCTGGCCTGGCCTCTGTTTTGGAAATGAGGCAGCCCACTTCATGCGGCTACAACGGTGGCCTTTTTGGAGCGCTCCGCGACAGCGAGCTTGAGATGCTGTATAAGGCGGATGCAAGTTGTAGGGCACTGGAACTCGAGGATGTCTATGTTGCCAAAGACTGGGCCCAGTTGAGGATACGCTCCTCTAATACAGATCAGCATGGCGTAGGCAGTGGTGTAAGACTGCTACGGTGTTCTTTGGCAGACATCTGTCCGGTTGGTGCCCTACAGGAGTTCCTGGCACTGCGTGGCATGCACCACGGCCCGTTTTTCTGTCACCAAGATGGGTCTCCCCTTACTAAATTTCAGTTTTGGAAGGTGACAGGGAGTGCCCTCACCAGGGTGGGGCCTACCAGGTGCCCGTTATGGCACACATTCATTCCGTACTGGTGCAGCCTCTAGAGTAGCTGCTTTTGGGTACTCTGGGGCTGACATACGCAGCATGGGGAGGTGGGGCTCGCAATGTTTTCAGTTTTATGTGTGCCCACTTCCGCCATGAGTACCAATCCAGTCACCTTCCCGTCTTTTTCCCAATTTTTCTCAATTTTCTTACAGACCCTGGGTGTCGTATTACACCGGTGACAGTATGGCTGGTGGGCCACAGCTATGTGCACAGGGCAGCGCGTTACGCTGCGGCGACAGAGTGGGGACCCCGACTGGGACTGGGTGAACACGCCAGTCTCACATGGCATGGTAAGCCTGGGATGTTATGGCGGGAGCTGCGGCCTTTCCTTTTTTCTGGCCTGGGTGCTGACCCGCCTGACATTCTCATCATCCACCTGGGGGGCAATGATTTGGGCCAGGTCGCCGGCTTATCGCTTAAGCATGCGATTTGCAAGGACCTCGCCTACTTGCATTATGTCTGGCCTGCCACAACCCTGGTTTTGCGGACATTGTCCCGCGCCATTCTTATAGAGGGGGCGTTAACCTCCTGGCCCTTGACCGCGCTAGGCGCACGGTCAATAGGGCGGTGGCGCGGTTTCTTGCCGACAGGGCTTGGGGACGGGTCAGTCATCACCCCGCTGTTAGCCTACAAAATTATGACTTGTATGCAAGTGATGGAGTCCATCTGTCGCAAGGAGGTATGGACCACCTGTTGGTTGATTGGCGAGCAGGCCTGTTGACCGAGCTGACGGTCTGGGGGGGGGCGTCAGGCCTTCTTTGAAGCCCCTCCGTGTGGCGGGTAGCACTGGTAAGGTAAACAGTATGACCCACAGGTATCCGGCAGGTTCGCAATTGACTGGACAACACTAGACAGGAATAAATTAGTTAAACGTTGTCCGGTCAACGACGAACCAGGCGACGGGGTGATGACGATAGCTAACCAGCATGCATCACCCCGTGATTTCACGGATACGCGTCAGAGGGTGGGGTCATGAGTTAGATATTGACTACGGTCAACAATTTGTTTGTCGTCAACAAACAAATTGATACAAATTGATACATTGTAACCAATTGCCGTTGGCAATTTTGGGGTGGTACCTTACCAGTGTTACTTCGGCCTGCTAACCTTAAGAATTATGATTGGTCGTTTTACCAATACAAATTTATAATTCGGACTAGGGCATTGAATCAATAAATGTGGCCCGATGCTGTTATCCACTTTCAATGTTGTCTGTGTCCGTTATTGGGGGGGTGCGCCTGCAAAGAAGTCTGGAAAATGGTGATTGTTACATGATTTGAGGAAAGTTAATGAGCACATCTTGCCAATGGGACCTCTACAATCTGGACTTCCTAATCCGAACATGATTCCGGAAGATCATCAACTCATGGTCATAGATTTGAAGGACTGTTTTTATACAATCTTGCTAGCGCCACAAGACAGAGAAAAATTTGCATTTACATTGCCAGTATACAATAATGAACATCCTACTCAACGGTTTGAATGGTGTGTCTTGCCTATGGGTATGGCCAACTCGCCGACTCTATGCCAACATTTTGTGAACAAGGCTTTGGAACCTTTCAGGCAACGCCATCCAGAGGTTAAAGTCTATCATTACACAGATGACATTTTATTGCATGGTCCACAAGTCACGGAGAAACACCTGCAGGACCTAGCAGACATTTTGCAACAAGCGGGCTTGATCATAGCTCCTGAAAAAGTGCAGCGGATGTATCCATTCCAATATCTGGGACATAAGCTCTCAGCTACAGCTTCAACTCCGCTATTGCCAACAATAGCTATTCCGGAGCAGTTCACTCTTGTACAATTGCAACAATTGCTAGGGAACATAAATTGGGCTCGTCCTTTCTTGGCCCTGAGCACGGAGGAACTATCACCACTCTTTGCTGCTCTTTCTGGACACACTTCTCCAGCGGACATCATTCCCTGCACAACGGAGATGCGTACAGCTCTTCAACGCCTCAACGAAAAGCTGCATACCATCACTGTGGATCGGGTGCCCTCAGGCACCATTGCGCTGGCATGCGCTCTTCTTCCTACACCGAGGCTGCCCACTGCTGTTTTGTTCGAGCCTGTCAACGCTCAGAAGGTGGCCATCGTGGAATGGCTGCACTTGGCGCACACTCCCTCGAAAAACTGTTATCGCCTGCCTGATGCGATTGCTGATCTTTTCCTCAAATGCCGTACTAGGGCAAAGCATTTGACTGGTTATGACGTTGACTTTGTTTGTTTTCCTTTTTCACAGGATCAGCTAACCGCCTTGCTACAGCATTCTGAGGCATTTCAGGTGGCCATGGCGGACTTTGTGGGACAAGTTAAATTTAACCCCCCCAAGGATAAGCGGTTTACCTTGCTGAATCTCACTTCTTACTCCCTGTCATCCCCGCTTTGCATGCAACCTATCTTGCATGCCATTACTCTTTTCTCAGATGGCTCCCCCTCCCGTGGAGTCCTTACATGGCAGGGTCCTACTGGGGAATGGGAGGTTGTTTTTACAGGACCTCAAGCATCGGCCCAGCGGTCGGAACTGGCAGCGGTCATACTTGCTTTCTCTACGTTTTCTGATGTGCCTTTTAACCTGATTGTGGATACTCAATATGTTTACCGCCTTGTTTTTACTTTAGCTCAAGCTTATTTGTCTCCATCGATGGATAGGGATCTTTTTGCTTTATTCCAACAGCTTCAAGGTTTTCTTTCCAACCGTACGGTCCCATTCTTTATTGCCCACATACGCTCTCACACAAGGATCCCAGGTTATTTGACGGAGGGCAATGCACGAGCAGATTCTGCTCTCCGAGACTCTGCTGAGGTTTTTTCTCTCTTTGACAACCCCATTGACAGTCATGCAATGTTTCATCAATCTGCTAAGGTTTTGCATAAACGGTTTTCCATTCCTATGTCACAGGCTAGAGACATTGTGTCATCCTGTGCTTCCTGTACGAAGTCTCCTATATTCCTGCCATTTGATGCTGTTAATCCTCGAGGAACAGAAGCCAATCAGCTATGGCAGATGGATGTCACGCAAGTACCTGCTTTGGCTCCGCTTTCTAAGTTACATGTGACTGTTGATACCTTCTCTGGATTTATATGGGCTACACCCTTACGGGGTGAAACATCCAGACATGTTATACAACATTGCATTCGTTCGTTTGCGCCAATGGGTAAACCTAAAAGCCTTAAGACAGACAATGCAAGCGCGGCGCCAAAATGGCCGCCGCGCTCTTTGCGGGGCCCCCCCACAGGACAGAGAATCCGGGTAGTTAGGGGCGTGGCCAGCTCCCTTATAAAAGGGGTGGCCACGAGGCAGCCGAGCTGCCATTTTACCTCAGCGACGGAGCGGAGAAGTCTTTTCCCCTGTGTCTCCGTCGCTCCTTAGCTTACCGGGAAGCCTTTTGGTAGCGGTTCTTCCTTTTCGGCTTTCCTTTGCTTTAGTAGAGATGCCTTCGAAGAAGAAGGCAGCTTCGAGTGCGGCTCGCGCTGTTAGGAGGCGCAACCCAGGTCGGAGGACCGCGGTGCCGCCTCCTCAGCAGCCGCCCTCGCAGGCCCCGGCCGGGGCTGGCAAAATGGGGTCTATTGCCCCTTGGCCCGGAGTGGGCGAACAGAATGCGGGCGCGGAAGGGGTTCCGGCCCGCGGCCCGCGAGCGGTGGACACCGCTCCTGCACCTGCCCACCCTGTTGGGCCTGCTGCTCTTGGGTCGCAGCCTCCCCCTGGGCCCTCTAGCCTTGGGGGGTGGTGCGGCCCCCTGCCTTGGCAGGTCTCTCCACCGACCCTGCCGGGCTTCGGTGCTGGCCAATGGCCATATTCGGGTCCTGGGGTACAGGGACCTGTACCCACGCCTGGACCGGGCGGGCCGGCCGGCCCTTGGCCCCAGGTCGACGTGGCAGCCTTACTGGCCCGTATTGCGGCCCTGGAAGCGTCGTTGGCTCGGGCCAGTCAGGCGGGGGCCCCCTTTGGGGTCCCTTTTGCGGCGATGTCGGCAGGAGGACAACAGCCGACAGGGAGGGTTGAGCTGCTGCAGGCGCGTGGCGCGGTTTCCGCCACTGCCTCGCAGCTCCCCAGTCAGCAGCCAGGTGCGGGTCAGGCCCCGGTGATGAGCTCTACATCGGTCGTGAGCTCTGACGCCCCCAGTGGGCCGGAACCCCCGGTGGGGGCGGCCCGCGGGGGTGCAGCATGTGAGTATACGGTGCAAGCAAGTACATCCACACACATTCCCAATATGGGGGGGGCTTTTCAATGGCCTTGGCTTCGCGCGGGTGGTGCGGGGGCCACGCTGTCGGCACCCCACCCGGCGACGACGACTGCCACCCTGGGCACTGGGGTGGGTACTTCTTCTTACACTGTGGGGAATGTTCTGGGGGTGGCTGGGGTAGCTCAGGCCCCTTTTCCTATGCCTGCGGTGCCTTTTTCGGCTTTGCCGACGGCTGGGTATTCCTTGCCACTGGGTGATCACTTGACACAGACTACCAGAGAAAAGATATGGCGGGGGGAGTATGTAGATATCTTCTCACTCCTGAACAGAGAGCCCACCAAGGAGGAAAGGGAGGGACAGGATGAGAAGGACAAGGAGCAGGCACGTCGCCGTAAGCCGCCACGTACCTGGGCCAACTGGCTCCCTGCTTATTTAATATACATGGCGGTGTACTTGAGGGCGCGGCCGGATTTGGCTATTCCCATGGTCCAATATTTGGACAACATATACAGGGCGATGGTTGATTTCCCAGGCCCCTCGTGGTTAGCCTATGACGAGGAATTCCGTATGAGGATTCCCCTTCACCCCGAGATGAGATGGGACGAGCCGTGCCAGAGGCTTTGGCTTTTGTACATGACGCCCACACGCCCCGCCCCGGGGGACAGATACCATTGTGGACATGCGGTCCAGCGAGCAGCTCCGGCGCAGGTTACCCGCCAAGCGGCGGGGCAGGGGGTTCCAGCCCGCCTGCTGTGCTGGACTTTCTCGTCCAATGGTTCCTGTAATAGGAAGAATTGCAAGTACAGGCATGAGTGTCCCACGTGTTCGGGCCCCCACGCAGCCTCCGCCTGTCCCAGGCCTGGAGGGACACGGGGCAGAGGGAGGGGCGGACAGTGGGCTGGCAAGACTGCCACGGATGGAGCTGGTTCTCCAAAAGGCCCCCTCCCCAATTAATGTGGACATGCTGGAGCGTTGGCTCGCATCGTACCCGAAGGGGGAGGATGGGGAGTATCTCCTTCAGGGTTTTAAGCAGGGATTCCGTATCCCTTTCATGGGTGATAGGTCCCCTCAGGATGCCCCCAACCTTTTATCCCTCAGAGGGAGGGAGGACGTGGCTGCGGCCAGCATTAAAAAGGAGTTAGATGCGGGCAGGGTCGCTGGACCTTTCCCTGCACCCCCGTTTCCCAATCTTAAGGTGTCGCCACTGGGCTTGGTCCCCAAAAAGTCCTTAGGCGAGTTTCGCCTTATCCATCATTTGTCCTACCCAGCCGGCCGATCGGTCAATGATGCTATCCCTGATGACCTTTGTTCAGTCAGGAATACATTGTTTGACCATGCGCTGCGCATGGTGCGCTCGTGTGGCCCGGGTGCCCTGCTGGCCAAGTGCGACATTAAGTCGGCTTTTCGCCTCTTGCCAGTGCATCCGGGCGACTTTGAGTTGCTGGGTTTCAAATTTAAGGGTGAATATTATTTTGATAAGGCCATGCCTTTTGGCTGCTCCATATCATGTTCGGCCTTCGAGCGTTTTAGTACCTTCCTAGAGTGGGCTTTCGTCCGCAGGTCAGGGTCCCGGTCTGTAGCCCATTACCTGGATGACTTTTTATTCGGGGGTGAACGGGGCTGGGACACGTGCACACGTCTCCTCAACACATTTCAGACGCTAATGGAGGAACTCGGTGTCCCTTTAGCGCCCGAAAAGACCGAGGGCCCATCTACCAAGCTAGTATTCCTGGGGGTGGAGATTGACACAGTAGCGCAGGCTTCTAGGTTACCGGGCGATAAGGTGTCCAGGATAGTGGCCCTTATCTCGGATTTGCTGGCCAAGCGTAAGGCATCACTGAGGGAACTGCAGGTGCTGCATGGTCACCTCAATTTCGCTTGCAGGGTGGTCGCACCGGGCAGGGCTTTTGCCCGGCGCTTATGCGACGCCATGGCAGGGTTATCCAGGCCCCACCATAGAGTCAGGCTTACCCGGGGTATCAGGGCAGACATGTTTGTCTGGTTGCAATTCCTGAGGGAGTTCAATGGGGTCTCATTTTGGAGGTCTGACCTCCTGGCGTCCCCCAATTTTCAGATCCAGTCTGATGCCTCAGGATCCCTGGGTTATGGGATGTACTTCAATGGGAAGTGGGCCTATGGTGGGTGGCCACCGGCCTGGGCAGGCACGGGTCGCCTGCGGGATCTCACATACCTGGAATTTTTCCCTATTCTAGGGGCTTTGATGCTATGGGGCGAGCAGTGGGCTAACTCGGTGGTGCATTTCTGGTGTGACAATGCTGCTGTTGTCCACATTGTCAATGCACAGACTTCCAAATCGCCCAGGGTTATGGAACTAGTGCGCCATTTTGTGCTGCGCTGCCTGCGCCTCAACGTCTTGTTCAGGGCCAGGCATGTCCCAGGGATTAATAATGATATTGCTGACGCTTTGTCCCGCCTGCAGATCTCCCGGTTCCGCGCCTTGGCCCCGGATGCGGAGGAATTTCCCTCGCCACTCCCGGACGAGATGTGGACTATTGGCAAGGAGAGGTGAACCGGGCGATTGGCCTGTCACTAGCGCCACGCACGCGTAAGGCGTATCAACAAGCATTCAATTCTTACAGGGCATTTTCTGCTCAATTTCACCTGCCAGAGACCTGGCCTATCCCGGTGGACCATGTTCTGCGGTTCATGGTTCACCTGCATACACAGGGCCTCGCACCTCGCACCATAGCATCCAAGCTCTCGGCGTTGGCTTTTATGGCCAAAGTGGGAGGTCATGAGGACAGCACCTCTGACTTCCGTGTGAGACATGTTTTGGAGGGGTGGGTGCGCGAGCGCGGGCGTTGCCCGGACGACCGGCACCCCATTTCCCCAGGGGTTCTTACCCAGTTGGCCCGGGGCTGGCCAGGCCTCTGTTTTGATCATTATGAGGCAGCCCTTTTCCATGCAGCCACAACGGTGGCATTTTTTGGATCGCTCCGCATCAGCGAACTTGTGATGCTGTCTAAGGCGGATGCAAGTTGTAGGGCACTGGAACTCGAAGATGTCTATGTTGCCAAAGACTGGGCCCAGTTGAGGATACGCTCCTCTAAAACAGATCAGCATGGCGTAGGCAGTGGTGTAAGACTGCTACGGTGTTCTTTGGCAGACATCTGTCCGGTTGGTGCCCTACAGGAGTACCTGGCACTGCGTGGCATGCACCACGGCCCGTTTTTCTGTCACCAAGATGGGTCTCCCCTTACTAAATTTCAGTTTTGGAAGGTGACAGGCAGAGCCCTCTCCAGGGTGGGCCTACCAGGTGCCCGTTATGGCACACATTCATTCCATATTGGTGCAGCCTCTACAGCAGCTGCTTTTGGGTACTCTGGGGCTGACATACGTAGCATGGGGAGGTGGGGCTCGCAATGTTTTCAGTTTTATGTGCGCCCACTCCCGCCATGAGTACCAATCGAGTCACCTTACCGCCTTTTTTCTCAATTTTCTTACAGACCCTGGGTGTCGTATTACACCGGTGACAGTATGGCTGGTGGGCCACAGCTATGTGCACAGGGCAGCGCGTTACGCTGCGGCGACAGAATGGGGACCCCGATTGGGACTGGGTGAACACGCCAGTCTCACATGGCATGGTAAGCCTGGGATGTTATGGCGGGAGCTGCGGCCTTTCCTTTTTTCTGGCCTGGGTGCTGACCCGCCTGACATTCTCATCATCCACCTGGGGGGCAATGATTTGGGCCAGGTCACCGGCTTATCGCTCAAGCATGCGATTTGCGAGGACCTCGCCTACTTGCATTATGTCTGGCCTGCCACAACCCTGGTTTGGTCGGACATTGTCCCGCGACATTCTTATAGAGGGGGCGTTAACCTCCTGGCCCTTGACCGCGCTAGGCGCACGGTCAATAGGGCGGTGGCACGGTTTCTTGCCGACAGGGCTTGGGGACGGGTCAGTCATCACCCCGCTATTAGCCTACAAAATTATGACTTGTACGCAGGGGATGGGGTCCATCTGTCGCGAGGAGGTATGGACCTCCTGTTGGGTGATTGGCGAGCAGGCCTGTTGACCGAGCTGACGGTCTGGGGGGGGGCGTCAGGCCTTCTTTGAAGCCCCTCCGTGTGGCGGGTAGCACTGGTAAGGTAAACAGTATGACCCACAGGTATCCGGCAGGTTCGCAATTGACTGGACAACACTAGACAGGAATAAATTAGTTAAACGTTGTCCGGTCAACGATGAACCAGGCGACGGGGTGATGACGATAGCTAACCAGCATGCATCACCCCGTGATTTCACGGATACGCGTCAGAGGGTGGGGTCATGAGTTAGATATTGACTACGGTCAACAATTTGTTTGTTGTCAACAAACAAATTGATACAAATTGATACATTGTAGCCAACTGCCGTTGGCAATTTTGGGGTGGTACCTTACCAGTGTTACGTCGGCCTGCTTGCCTTAAGAATTATGATTGGTCGTTTTACCAATACAAATTTATAATTCGGACTAGGGCATTGAATCAATAAATGTGGCCCGATGCTGTTATCCACTTTCAATGTTGTTGTGTCCGTTATTGGGGGGGTGCGCCTGCAATGCAAGCGCGGCGCCAAAATGGCCGCCGCGCTCTTTGCGGGCCACCCCCCACAGGACAGAGAATCCGGGTAGTTAGGGGCGTGGCCAGCTCCCTTATAAAAGGGGTGGCCACGAGGCAGCCGAGCTGCCATTTTACCTCAGCGACGGAGCGGAGAAGTCTTTTCCCCTCCACCCCCTCCCTAGTTAACAGTGTGATATTTTGGTCGCTTCGGGGCCGGGTGGGAATTTTTGGCCGGGACCCATATTGGCTTCCGGGTCCTGGCTTTTTTGCCCATCCCACACTGTTGCTATGGTTTGATATAGGGGTCTTCTTATGTTCTTACTGTTGACTTTGGTCACATTGGCGGGTAGCACTGGTAAGGTAAACAGTATGACCCACAGGTATCCGGCAGGTTCGCAATTGACAGGACAACACTAGACAGGAATAAATTAGTTAAACGTTGTCCGGTCAACGATGAACCAGGCGACGGGGTGATGACGATAGCTAACCAGCATGCATCACCCCGTGATTTCACGGATACGCGTCAGAGGGTGGGGTCATGAGTTAGATATTGACTACGGTCAACAATTTGTTTGTTGTCAACAAACAAATTGATACAAATTGATACATTGTAGCCAACTGCCGTTGGCAATTTTGGGGTGGTACCTTACCAGTGTTACGTCGGCCTGCTTGCCTTAAGAATTATGATTGGTCGTTTTACCAATACAAATTTATAATTCGGACTAGGGCATTGAATCAATAAATGTGGCCCGATGCTGTTATCCACTTTCAATGTTGTCAGTGTCCGTTATTGGGGGGGTGCGCCTGCAATGGGTCATCATATGTTTCTTCTGCCTTTCAGGACTTTTGGAATACCCTATAACTCGACTGGACAGGCGATTATTGAAAGAGCCCACCTGACATTCAAAAATTTGTTACACAAGCAAGTGGGAGATAGAGGGGTTCCTGTGGCTGAAATACCTACAGCTGTTGCTAAAGTACTGTATACTCTTAATTTTCTTCTTGCTCCCCATAACAGGTCACACTCTCCAGTCAAATTGCATTTCAGGACTGAGGAGTGTCTTCCTAAGCCATTGGTCGTTTATCGGCAGCAACCCGATCTTGAGTGGAAGGGTCCTGTACCTCTAATCACCTGGGGACGAGGATACGCAGCGGTTTCTACAACCTCAGGACCTGTGTGGATTCCTGCCCGAGCGATCCGCCCATGGAGAGAGAAGAAGGTTACTCAGCTCCAGGATGGTGGTTCACCAGTAAACTAACTTTGCTGACATTTGTTTTCTTTCTTACTGTGCTTCCAGCTGTAAGAACATTACCTCATGGGGGCAATCCCAACTTTTGGATTCGTCATGCTAACTATATGTTTGAGGTTCATGGTAAGAATGCAACGTTATACTATGAGCATCCACTGGCAGTGTCTCAAATGGCTTTTCTTCCGGCATTGTTCAACACACCTGAGCTGGTTATTGGACATTTGCAACATCTTGATAGGTCTACACTCTTCTCTAATCCTCCAGAACAATTTAACAACACCCGTTGGCGAAGCATGACATTCAAGAAATACGCTAAAGGACTTTGTTTCTGCTGTCATAGTTCTGGAGTCTGGAATAGTAAATGGAAATACTGGACTCAAGCGGAAAGGGTTTTGCGGAATGTAGGCAATTATACGGGTTGTGACGATTATTTTTGGTTATGGGGTAGTTATAACAGTTCTTATAAGCTTAATTATACCTTGTTTAACACTACTATTGAAGATATATATGATGTTTTTCCTATGTTTACTCCTGATTATTCTGCTATAGATAGTGGTTCAATTTGCAATGGATGGCAAATTAAGGATCCCAACATGTGGTTCTTTTTTAATGGAGTTGCCACGAATTTCCATCCAGGACAATATAAGAACATAAGAACATAAGAACATAAGAACATAAGAACAGCCTTGCTGGAACAGGCCACAGCCCATCCAGTCCAGCATTCTGTCTCACACAGTGGCTCACCATTTCCTTCAGGGTATTCCCAAGCAGATGCCTTCTTAGGATTCCCTGGAAATGATATTGAGAGATATCCTGCCTATCTCTCCAACCCGGAGGTTGTCCTTAAGTATCCATAATTATAGCCATTGATACTCTTGTCCTCCATGAACTTGTCTAATCCTTTCTTAAAGCTGTCAAGACTAACAGCTGTCACCACTTCTTCTGGCAGGGAGTTCCATAGACCAATAATCCTCTGGGTGAAAAAGTACTTTCTCTTATTTGTTTGAGAACTAGTACCCAAAAGTTTCATGGAGTGTCCCCTAGTTCTAGTGTTATGCGATAGGGAAAACAGTTTTTCCTTATCTACTTTGTCCACACCGTGCATGATTTTATAAACTTCAATCAGGTCACCTCTTAGACGTCGTCGTTCAAGAGTGAAGAGGCCCAACCGTTGCAGCCTCAGATGGTAAGGAAGGTGTTCCAGTCCCCTAATCATTCTGGTTGCCCTCCTCTGCACTTTTTCCAGCTCCATAATATCCTTCTGGAGGTATGGCGACCAGAATTGTACACAGTATTCCAGATGGGGCCTCACCATAGATTTATAAAGAGGCAAAATGACACTTGCTGACTTATTATCTATACCCTTCCTAATGATCCCTAGCATTGAGTTTGCTTTTTTCACTGCTGAGGCACACTGGGTTGACACCTTCATTGAGTTGTCCACCAGGACACCAAGGTCCCTTTCCTGGTTTGTCGCAGAGAGTTCAGACCCCATCAGTTTATAAATGTATTTGGGGTTCTTTGCCCCAACATGCATCACTCTGCACTTACTAATGTTGAAACTCATTTGCCACTGTTTTGCCCACTCCCCCAGTGTCGAGAGATCCCTCTGGAGCTCCTCACAATCTCTCACAGTTTTCACTACCCTGTATAATTTAGTGTCATCAGCAAATTTGGCTACCTTGCTTTTTACTCCTACCTCTAAATCATTTATGAAGAGGTTGAAAAGCAGGGGTCCCAGTACTGAACCTTGGGGGACCCCACTCTTTACTTCCCTCCACTTGGAGAAGTGTCCATTTAGTGCTACCCTCTGTTTCCTGTCCCTTAGCCAGTTGCTGATCCAGGACAAGACCTGTCCCTTTATTCCATGACTGGTAAGTTTATTCAAGAGCCTTTGTTGTGGGACCTTGTCAAAAGCCTTCTGAAAGTCCAGATAAACAATGTCAACTGGATCCCCCTTATCCACATGCTTGTTGACACTCTCAAAAAATTCCAACAGATTAGTGAGGCATGATTTGCCCTTGCAAAAGCCATGTTGGCTCTCCTTTAGCAGCGCCTTCTCTTCTATGTGCCTATTAATTCTATCTTTTAGGATGGTTTCCATCACTTTACCTGGGACACATGTCAAACTGACAGGTCGGTAATTTCCTGGATCACCCCTGGATCCTTTTTTGAAAATTGGTGTTACATTCGCTACCTTCCAGTCATCAGGCACAAAGCCTGATTTGAGGGAAAGATTATATATTTTGGCTAGGAGATCAGCAATTTCATCTTTAAGTTCCCAGAGAACTCGTGGATGGATGCCATCTGGTCCTGGTGATTTGTTAGTGTTTAGTTTAACAAGACATGCAAGGACCTCCTCCCTGGTTATTTCTATCTGGCTTAATTCTTCGCTTTCCCTCCCTACGAAGATAGGCTCTGTTTTGGGCATGTGGTCTCTGTCTTCTTCAGTGAATACTGAAGCAAAGAATTCATTGAGTCTCTCTGCAATCTCTGTTTCCTCTTTAATAACCCCTTGCCTTCCATTGTCATCTAATGGTCCAATGGCCTTCCTAGTTGGGTTCTTACTTCTAATGTACTTAAAGAAGTCTTTGTTATTTCTCTGAGTATTTTTAGCTATACGCTCCTCAAAGTCTTGCTTTGCTTTCCTGATTGTTGCCTTGCATTTGTTCTGCCAGAATTTATGTTTCTGCCTGCTGTCCTCATTCGGACAAGCCTTCCATCTTCTAAATGAGCTTTTCTTGCTCTTGATCACTTCCCGAACAGCTCCTGTAAGCCACATCGGAGTCCTCTTGGACCTGGCAGTGCCCTTTTTCCTTTTGGGTATGCATTCCAATTGAGCCTCTGTTATTGTTTTTGTAAACAGCCTCCATGCCTCTTGGAGTGTTTGGACTCTCTCAATTTTCCCTTTCAGCTTCTTTTTTACTAGTTTCCTCAACTTTGGGAAATTTCCTTTTTGAAAATTTAAGGTCTCTGTGTTAGATTTTATCAGTGACTTGCAGTCTATGATCAAGTTAAACATAATTGAGTTGTGGTCACTGTTCCCTATTGGATCAGTCACATTAACATCTTGCACCAGATCCTGAGTATTACTCAGGATCAAGTCAAGGATTCTTGTACCTCTAGTTGGGTCTTCAACCATCTGTCCCAGTGCAGCATTGGGATATTTTACCTTACCCATACAAGTGCAAATGCCGCCTCAGGCACATGCACGGCGCCGGAGAGCTGCTGCCGGCCCGATGGGTTCTGGCTGCAATGATGAAGTGATAATCGATGTTCAGCTTTCTGATGGTAGCTCCTGGGGGAGAGCTATAGGGAGTGCTATCACTGGAGCACTCACCTTGGGATCATACCCAGGTGTCATTTCCCAGGAGAATAGAAGGTCCATTTTGGGACTCACCTGTAGGCTGGAGAAATCAATCAATGCCACAGGGAGGGTCATACGGGATCTTCAAATGGAAATCACTGAACTTCATCAAGACCAAATGCAGGACAGACTGGCCATAGATTACCTGTTAGCAAAATCCGGAGGATTTTGTAAACTGGTCGGGAACCAGGGATGTCGGGTAAAATTCCAGGATCTGAATAATACTATTGAGAAAGAACTTCAGAATTTACAGGAGAGCATTACTAACAATGTACGCACTGATGTTAATCTCTTTGATTGGGTGACTTCTTGGTTGCCTGATTTATCTGTCCTTAGACAAGTTTTCTTTTATGGGTTTATGATTATTATCTGCTTTATACCTTTGTATTTTTGCATTAATTGTATTCCTAATCTTATTTCTATGTGTAACACATGTCCATTGCGTAGAAGGGAGACATCGAGTTTTGCACGACGGCAATTGTACTCAATGAGGTATCATCCTCCGGAACAAAGTACCAGGAGTCAGGAGGGGTACGATGTCCAGGAGGACAGTGATGATGTATATGGAGGAATAGTTATGGAGTATGATGACATGCAGGGGTATGATTAGCCGTCCCTCTCTCAAATTTAAATGAAAAAGGAGGACATGTAGGAATGCATCTGGATTCTGTCAGGCTGTCTCTGACACATTTTGTAAACAAAAGCCTCTTTGCTCACTGAGAGACAGCGCTCCTTATCTCTCTTTCTTTGGGTTCTGACACTTCTGATTGGCTGTAAGCACTCGGCTTTGTTTCTGCGAAGTTTCGTTTCTGCTATACAATGCTTGCCCAAGTTTCGTTTCTGACTCTCTCTCTGCCTAAATAAAGAAAAGGCTTCAGTATCGTTTGACCAGCAGAAGAGAGCAGGCGTGTTTTTGTGTGTCTCTGTTTTCTCCCTACTCAAAGCCTAATGAAGCAGGACTTCATGGGACTGATTGCTATCTTAAAGATCTGAGGATATAAACTGCTGCTAATGAGGCTGACTGAATAAAGAAGATATCTTTACATGAAGCAGAATTCCAACAGGAATCTCCTCTCATGAACATAGTTGCTTTTTTCCAACCTGAGCTCCTTCTCCTTCTACCAAGGAAATGGAGATGAGAAAGAAAATGCTAGGATGGGTTGAAGAGGATGAACAGATTGTAGGGCGATGAGGAGCAGGAGAGGGGAGGGTTTAACAATTACACATGCACTCCTTTCCCTCTAGACCAGTGTTTTCCAACCTTTGGTTTTTGGGCTTCAATTCCCAGAAGCCTAAGTCAATTCCCCAAAGCACTGATCAGCCAATGTACTGACTTAGGCTTCTGGGAATTGAAGTCCCCCTGTGGGGCATGTGCCCCACAATGGGAAACACTGCTCTAAATGTTGAAGTTCCAGTCCATGCATTTTAACTTATTAGGGCAGATCCAACATTAAACTGATGGCTCATCTGCCATCAAGTCTAGATTGGCCATAAGTGAGGGGAAACTCTGTACATTAATAAATACCCAATACATGGGGACCTATTGGCAAACTAGGACTAGGCTGTTGTTGTTTTTTAATTAATAGACTTTTTTGGATAAACAACAACAGCAACAACAGTGGAGTTCAATGCAAGTAAAAATTCTTTACATAAAAATAAAAGAAATTATTAATTCTTGTTTAAACTTGTCCAGAGGACAGCTATCAAAAGAACAGGATTCTAAGCACTGTTTCTGAAAACCACAGGGTGCACTATCAGCATAATTAAAATGAAAGCAGCTCAAGCTATTCTCCTACCTCCTCTTTATATACTATCGTCCAATTGTTCAGAATGTCTGTTTGTTATGGCAATGAAGCAATTAAGCACAGCACGTTGTAAGAACAGGGATCATAAAGTCAAAGTCAGCTACGTTAGGCATCCAAGCATCAGCATAGGAAAACATTAAGGAAAAGATCATAATTGCAATTGAAAATAATTAGATGACACAGCTCATTTGGCCAACATTGATATCCGCTGTGCACTTTGGTTGTCTGCAGCATGTTACAGCAGCTACCTCTTCACCTGAGCTCTATGTGCAACTTTCTTTCTTCATCTTCCTCCAGAAAAGGACATTCTTAGCTAAATAGTGTACACTGTGACTTAAATGGTTCAAAACCACTGTCCTATGAAAGATTTGAAATTAACTCTTTAAACTAGAAAGTTGGAACAAATAATCGGATTACATGTATGAGCAACTGAAATAGAAGCACCTTGAGGCTATATAAATCCAATAAATAAATAAATAAATAAGAGATGAGCACTGCACCCTAGAGTCGGATATGACTAGCTTTCGAGCAAGGGAAACCTTTACCTTTACTAATAGCCAGTTTGGTCTATTTTCTCTTGTGCAGAAAGTGGAGCGGGATCATCTTACCAAGCCCTTGGGGCAACGAAATGTCTTTATCTGGCTTTGGCATTAGCTGTTCTAATTTATTTGCCGGTTTGCAGATGTGGCATTTAGTATTCGGAATTAAAACCTTGAAATGCTACATTTGCTTTTCACAGGAATCTGTTTTCAAAATAAACCAGCCTGAATGAAGAATACCTTGGCTCACTGGCAATAGTAGTGTTCCATTCCTTCCTGTTAGTCAGGCAAAGACAGCATGCCAAAGAATGCTCAAATTATCGAACAATTGCACTCATCCCACACGCTAGCAAGGTGATGCTCAAGATAATACAGGATAGACTTCAGCAACATGTGGAGAGAGAACTACCAGAGGTGCAGGCCGGTTTCAGAAGAGGTAGGGGGACTAGAGACCATATTGCCAACATACGTTGGATCATGGAGAAAACAAAGGAATACCAGAAACAAGTTTACTTTTGTTTTATTGACTACACTAAGGCATTTGACTGTGTGGACCACAACAAGATGTGGCAAGCAATTAAAGAGATGGGAATGCAAGCGCGGTGCCAAAATGGCCGCCGCGCCCTTTGCAGGCCCCCCCCATAGGACGAAGGCATCCGGGTAGTTAGGGGCGTGGCCAGCTCCCTTATAAAAGGGGTGGCCATGAGGCAGCCGAGCTGCCATTTTCCGAAGCGACGGAGCGGAGAAGTTTTTTCCCCTCTTGTCTCCGTCGCTCTTACCTTGCCAGGGAAGCCTTTTTGGCGGCGAATTTTCTCTTTTGGCTTCCCTTAGTTTCCTTGCGATGCCTGCGAAGAAGAGGGCGGCCGCGAGCGCGGCTCGCGCTGTTAGGAGGCGCAATCCGGGTCGGAGGACAGCGGTTGTGCCTCCCCAGCAGCCGCCTTTGCTGGTACCCACCGGGACCGGTGGAATGGGGTCTATTCCCCCTTGCCCGGAGGCGGGGGACCCGAGCATGGGTCAAGTGAGGGCTGTGGCCCGCGGCCCGCAAGCGGTGGACGCCGCTCCTGGTGCTTCCCATCCTGTTGGGTCTCCAGCGGCGGGGGCGCAGCTCACCCCGGGGCCTTCTAGCCTTGGGGGGTGGTGTGGCCCCTTGCCCTGGCAGGTACTTACATCGGCCCTACCGGGCCTCGGCGTGGGGCGATGGCCCTATTAGGGTCCCGGGGTACAGGGACCTGTACCTGTGCCTGTAGCAGGAGGGCCGGCCGGCCCTTGGCCCCATGTCAGCGTGGAGGTCTTACTGGCCCGTGTTGCGGCCCTTGAGGCGTCCTTGGCTCGGGCCAGCCATGCCGGGGCTCCCTTTGTGGTTCATTTCGACGCATCGTCTGCTGGGCAGCGGCAGGCGACGGGACGGGTTGAGCTGCTTGAGGCGTGGCACAACCTCGGCCACTGCCTCGCAGCTCCCCAACCAACAGGCCGGTGCGGGTCAGCCCCCAGTGACGAGCTCTACGGCGGTCGTGAGCTCCGACGCCCCCAGTGGGCCGGAACCCCCGGTGGGGGCGGCCGCGGGGGTGCAGCACGTGAGTATGCGGTCCAAACTAGTGCACCTACACACGTGGCCACGTTTGGGGGGGGCTTTCCAATGGCCTTGGCCTTGCGTGGGTGGTGCGGCGGTGCACCCGCTGACGCCCCACCCGGCGATGACAACTACCACCCAGGGCCCCGTGGTGGGGGGTGTTCCCCACCCCGAGGGGAATGTTTTGGGTGGTCGGGTTGGTCCAAGCCCCTATTCCTTACCGCTGAGTGACCACTTGGCACAGGCCAACAGAGAGTAAATTTGGCGGGGGGAGTACGTGGATATCTTCTCACCCCTAAACAGAGGGCCCACCAAGGAGGAGAGGGAGGGGCAGAATGAGAAGGATAGTGGCAGGCACGTCGTCGCAAGCCACCAAGTATGTGGGCCAAATGGTTGCCGGCCTGCATCATATGCATGGCGGTGTACCTTAGGGCCCGGCCGGATTTGGCAATTCCGATGGTTCAGTATTTGGACAACGTCTACCGGGCGATGGTTTACTTTCCGGGCCGATCGTGGTTGGCTTGTGACGTGGAATGCCGTAGGCGGATTTCCCCGCACCCCGAGATTAGGGTCCAGCAGGCGGCCCCAGCATAGGTCACCGGCCAGGGGGCGGGGCGGGGGGTTCCAGCCCGCCTGCGGTGCGGGACTTTCTTGTCCAATGGCTCCTGCAATGGGAAGAATGGCAAATACAGACAGGAGTGTCCCACCTGTGTTGGCCCCCATGCGTCCTCTGCCTGTCCCAGGCCTAGAGGGATGCGGGGCAGAGGGTGGGGCAGACGGGGGGCTGGCAAGACTGCCGCAGATGGATCTAGTCCACCGAAGGCCTCCCTCCCCAATTAAGGTGGGCATGTTGGAGCGTTGGCTCACATTGTACCCGAAGGGAGAGGATGCGGGTTATCTCCTTCAGGGTTCTAGGCAGGGGTTCCGGATCCCTTTCATGGGTAACAGGTCCCCTCAGGATGCCCCCGATCTTTTATCCCTTGGGGGGAGGGAGGAGGTGGCTGCTGCCAGCTTTGACAAGAGGGTCTATGCGGGCCGGGTCGTTGGCCCTGTCCCTGCACCCCCGTCCCGGGGAGCATATTATTTCAATGATGCCATGCCTTTTGGCTATTACATTGGGGCTCGGTATTCGAGCGTTTCACCACTTTCCTAGAGTGGGCCTTTGTCCGCAGGTCAGGGTCCCGGTCTGTAGCCCATTCCCTGGATGGTTTTATTCGGGGCTGAACGGGGCTGGGACACGTACACATGTCTCCTCAACACATTTCAGACGCTAATGGAGGAACTTGGTGTCCCTTTAGCGCCCGAAAAGACCGAGGGCCCATCTCCACAGCTAGTATTCCTGGGGTGGAGAGTGACACGGTAGCGCAGGATTCTAGGTGGCAGCGGGATAAGGCGTCAAGGCTAGTGGCCCTTATCTCGTACTTGCTGGCCGAGCGCATGGCATCACTGAGGGAACTTCTGGTGCTACATGGTCACCCCAATTTCCCTGGCAGGGTCGTCGCACCGGGCAGGGCATTTGCTCCGCGCTGGTGCGACGCCAGGGCAGGATTATCCAGGCCCCACCATAGGCTTAAATTTACCCGGGGTATCAGGGCAGACGTGCTTGTCTGGCCATAGATCCAGAGGTAGTTCAACGGGGTGTCATTTTGGGGTCTGATCTCCTGGCTCCCCCTTGCTTTCAGATGCAGTCCGATGCCTCAGGATTCCTGGGTTATGGGATGTACTTCAATTGGAAGTGGGCCTATGGTGGGTGGCCACTATCCTGGGCAGGCAAGGGTCGCCTGCATGGTCTCACGTATCTGGAATGTTTCCCTATCCTGGGTGCTTTGATGCTATGGGGCAAGGAGTGGGCCAACTTGGTTGTGCAATTTTGGCGTGACAATGCGGCTCTTGCCCGCATCGTCAATGCACAGATTTCCAAATCGCCCGGGGTTATTGACCTAGTGCGCGAGTTTGTGTTATGCAGCCTGTGCCTCAACGTTCTCTTCAGGGCCCGGCATGTCCCGAGGGTTGATAATGATATTGCTGCTGCTTTGTCCCGCCTGCAGATCTCCCGGTTCCGTGCCTCGGCCCCGTATGCGGAGGACTTTCCCTCGCCACTCCCGGACGAGAGATGGAACGTTGGCAAGGAGAAGTGACCCGGGCGATTGGCCTGTCACTAGCGCCATGCATGAGTAAGGCGTATCACCACGCATTTAGTTCCTTCAGAGCATTATGTACCCAATTTGACTGCCAGGAACCTGGCCGATCCCAGTAGCCCATGTTCTGCGGTTCATGGTTTACCAGTATGCCCAGGGCCTTGCACCATCCACCATAGCATCTCAGCTGTCAGGGTTGGCTTTTATGGCCAAAGTGGGAGGTCGTGTGGACAGCACCAATGAATTCCGTGTGATACATGTTTGGGAAGGGTGGGTGTGCATGCGCGGGCGTTTCCCGGGCGACCGCCACCCGATTTACCCAGGGGTTTTTACCCAATTGGCCCGGGGCTGGCCTGGCCTCTGTTTTGATAGATGAGGCAACCCATTTCATGCGGCTACCACGGTGGCCTTTTTGGACGCGCTCCGCATCAGCAAGCTTGAGATGCTGAATAAGGCGGATGCAAGATTTTCCCAGGGTTTTTTACCCAATTGGCCCGGGGCTGGCCTGGCCTCAGTTTTGATAAATGAGGCAGCCCAATTCATGCGGCTACAACGGTGGCCTTTTTGGAGCGCTCCGCATCGGCGAGCTTGAGATGCTGAGTAAGGCGGTTGCAAGATTTTCCCAGGGTTTTTACCCAATTGGCCCAGGGCTGGCCTGGCCTCTGTTTTGATAGATGAGGCAGCCCATTTCATGCGGCTACTACGGTGGCCTTTTTGGAGGCGCTCCGCGTCAGCGAGCTTGAGATGCTGAATAAGGCGGATGCAAGATTTTCCCGGGGTTTTACCCAATTGGCCCGGGGCTGGCCTGGCCTCTGTTTGGATAAATGAGGCAGCCCACTTCATGCGGCTACAACGGTGGCCTTTTTGGAGCGCTCCGCATCAGCGAGCTTGAGATGCTGTATAAGGCGGATGCAAGTCGTAGGGCACTGGAACTCGACGATGTCTGTGTGGATAGTATTGGGCTCAGTAGGGGATACGCTCCCCTAAAACGAATCAGCACGGCGTAGGCAGTGGAATAGACTCCTACGATGTTCCTCGACAGACATCAGTCCGGTTGGTGCCCTACAGGATTTCCGTGCACTGTGGCACGCACCATGGCACGTTTTTTCTGTCACCGAGGTGGGTCTTCTATTCCTAAATCCCAATTTGGAGGGTGGTGGGAAGGCACTAGACAGTGTTGGCCTCTCAGGGGCTCGTTGCTGCGCCCGTTCGCTCTGTATAGGGGCGGCTTCTGCTGCAGTTGTTTTTTGGGTACTACAGGGCTGAAATACGCCGCATGGGAGGGTCGGGATCACAATGTTTTCAGTTTTGTCTTCGCCCTCCTCAACTGTGAGTACCAGTTTTAGTCACTGCACTGTTTCTCCCCTCCCTTCCCTTTTTTACTTGACAGACCCTGGGTGTCGTTTTACACCGGTGACAGTATGCCTGGTGGGCCGTAGCCAGGTGCACGGGGCAGCGCGTTACGCTGCATGGAGCAGCGCGTTACGCTGCGGCGACAGAGTGGGTACCCGACTGAGACAGGGTGCATCCGCACGTCAGACACGATACCGCGGTACGCTTACAGGGGGGCGTTCGGCCTCGGGGCTCTTGACTGAGCCGACGCTCCGTGAACGGGGCTATTGCCCGGTTCCCTTGACAAGGGCGGGGGATGCGTCATTAGCCTCCCCGCCATCAGTCTGCAAATTTACGAGCTTTACTCAGGGGATGGGGCCCATCTGTCGCAGGGAGGTATGGACCTCTGGATTACTGGACTGGCGAGCAGGCCTGTCGACCGAGCTGACGGTCTTGGGGGGGGCGGTGAGCCTTTGCAAGCCTCCCCGTGTGGCGGGTATCACTGGTAAGGTAAACATTATGACCCACAGGTATCCGGCAGGTTCGCAATTGACTGGACAACAATAGACAGGCATAAGTTGGTTAAACGTTGTCCGGTCAACGACGAACTAGGCGACGGGGTGATGGCGATAGCTAGCCAGCATGCATCACCCCGTGATTCCACGGATACGCGTCAGAGGGTGGGGTCATTAGTTAGATATTGACTACGGTCAACAATTTGTTTGTTGTAAACAAACAAATTGATACAAATCGATACATTGTAATCAATTGCCGTTGGCAATTTTGGGGTGGTACCTTACCAGTGTTACTTCGGCCTGCTTGCCTTAAGAATTATGATTGGTCGTTTTACCAATAGAAATTTATAATTCGGACTAGGGCATGAATCAATAAATGTGGCCCGATGCTGTTATCCACTTTTACCGGTGTCTGAGTCCTTTATTGGGGGGTGCGCCTGCAATGCAAGCGCGGCGCCAAAATGGCCGCCGCACCCTTTGCGGGCCCCCCCATAGGACGAAGGCATCCGGGTAGTTAGGGGCGTGGCCAGCTCCCTTATAAAAGGGGTGGCCATGAGGCAGCCGAGCTGCCATTTTCCGAAGCGACGGAGCGGAGAAGTTTTTCCCCTCCACCCCCTCCCTAGTTAACAGTGTGATATTTTGGTCGCTTCGGGGCCGGGTGGGAATTTTTGGCTGGGACCCACAATTGGCTCTCGGGTCCTGGTTTTTTCGCCCATCCCACACTGTTGCTATGGTTTGATATAGGGGTTTCTGTGATGCTGTTGACTTGGTCACATGGGCGGGTATCACTGGTAAGGTAAACATTATGACCCACAGGTATCCGGCAGGTTCGCAATTGACTGGACAACAATAGACAGGCATAAGTTGGTTAAACGTTGTCCGGTCAACGACAAACTAGGCGACGGGGTGATGGCGATAGCTAGCCAGCATGCATCACCCCGTGATTCCACGGATACGCGTCAGAGGGTGGGGTCATTAGTTAGATATTGACTACGGTCAACAATTTGTTTGTTGTAAACAAACAAATTGATACAAATCGATACATTGTAACCAATTGCCGTTGGCAATTTTGGGGTGGTACCTTACCAGTGTTACTTCGGCCTGCTTGCCTTAAGAATTATGATTGGTCGTTTTACCAATAGAAATTTATAATTCGGACTAGGGCATGAATCAATAAATGTGGCCCGATGCTGTTATCCACTTTTACCGGTGTCTGAGTCCTTTATTGGGGGGTGCGCCTGCAATACCAGAGCACCTCATATGTCTCCTGAGAAATCTGTACATGAACCAAGAAGCAACAGTTAGGACAGAACACGGAATGACAGAGTGGTTTGGAATAGGAAAAGGAGTAAGACAAGGCTGCATTTTATCACCCTGTTTATTCAATCTATACACAGAGCACATAATGCGCAATGCAGGGATGGAGGAATCACAATATGGGATTAAAATTGCTGGGAGAAACATCAACAATCTGAGATATGCAGACGATACCACCCTAATGGCAGAAAGTGAGGAAGATCTAAGGAGCCTCTTGATTGGATTGAAGGAGGAGAGTGAAAAAGCTGGCCTGAGACTCAATATCAAGAAAACCAAGATAATGGCAACAGGCCCCATCAGTTCCTGGAAAATAGATGGGGAAGAAGTAGAAGCAGTGACAGATTTTACATTCCTTGGATCAAAGATCACTGCAGATGGGGATTGCAGCCATGAAATAAAAAGGCGACTGATTCTTGGGAGACAAGCCATGAGAAACCTGGGGAACATAGTGAAAAGCAGAGATATCACATTGCAAACAAAAATTAGAATAGTCAAAGCAATGGTATTCCCAGTGGTAATGTACAGATGCGAGAGCTGGACAATAAGGAAAGCTGAACGCAGAAGAATAGATGCCTTTGAAATGTGGTGTTGGAGGAGAGTTTTGAGGGTACCCTGGACAGCGAGGAGAACAAATAGGTCAATCTTAGAAGAAATCAACCCTGACTGCTCATTGGAAGGTCTAATAGTAAAGACGAAGCTGAAGTACTTTGGACATCAAATGAGAAGGGAGGATTCACTTGAGAAGGCCTTGATGTTGGGAAAGGTGGAGGGCAAAAGAAGAAGGGGGAGGCCAAAGATGAGATGGCTAGATGGGATTGTAGACACAATGGGTACAGAGCTGGGAGTGCTGAGGGGGATGGTGGAGGACAGAGGCGCCTGGAGAACAATGGTCTATAGGGTCGCAAAGGGTCGGAATCGACTGTGCGACTGAACAACAACAAGTCAGGCAATGACATTCCCCCATGGTATGTGTTGGAACAAATTTAGTGAAGTGAATGGAGGCTTGTCTCATATTTTCAGTTCTCTTACTTTATATAAGATCTGATAAATAAATGTATTCTATTTCAGTTGCTCATACCTGTAATCCGATTATTTGTTCCAACTTTGTTGGAACAAAGTTGTTCAAATCGTGGAATGTCACTTCACATGGTAGGTGATTCTATATGTTTGTTTTACCGTTTGTTTCTCTTGTTAAGATTTTGTGATCAGTGAAGTGAAAGGGAACAATTATGCAAAAGAAGGGGGGGGAATTCAAACAGTGAGCATTATCCTTAAAGACCCATTATTACCTAGCAGTTGGGTAATAAGGCTTGCTTTCCAACTTGTGTTTGATAATAGGCACTGTTAAAGGTCATGTGTATTCTGCGTTTCAGTGACCCCTCTTGCCCTACTGATTATCTCCCCCACCCATTTAACTTCCCACGCAAGCATGCATATAATAGTCTGAGGTGGGCAGTAGGCTGTAAAGTTTGTGGCATGCAAACCAGCCAGTCTTCAAGGTGCTGCAAGACTCATTGTTGTTTTTTACTGCAACAGATTATCAAGAAGTAAAAATGAATAAACTGCTGGCATGTAGGCTCAGGGGACTGTCTGGATTCATAAGTGATACTCAGGAGACTTTTCAGAATTCAGAAATAAGATTCGAAAAAGGAAAGATGATTGCTGGGGAAATTCTTGAACAGTCTCAGGACTCAGCTTCTCAGAAGCCAAATAACTTTGAAACAATTTGTTCCTTTTCTATTAGGAACCTTTGCTTCTCCTAGGATCTTTCTCTTTGAGCAGTTGAACTATCCATGCAAAAGACAGCCCATGACAGTACAATCCTAAATGACCATGAACAGCCAGAATCTATGTTTGTTGTTCAGTCACATAGTCGAGTCTGACCCTTTGCGACCCCGTGGACCACTGCATGGCAGGCACCCCTATCCTCCACCATCCTCCACAGCCCGCTCAGCTCTATGCCCATTGCCATCTAGCCATCTCATCCTCTGCTGCCCCCTTCTCAATCTTTTCCCAGCATCAAGGCCTTCCTGAGTGAGTCCTCTCTTCTCATTTGGTGTCCAAAGTACTTTAGCTTCATCTTCAATATTTGTCCTTCCAATGAGTAGTCAGGGTTGATTTCCTTCAGGATCAACTTATTTGATCTCTTTGTTGTCTAGGGGACTCTCAAAATTCTCCTCCGGCACCACATTTCAAATGCGTCTATTCTTCTGTGCTCAGCCTTCCTTATGGTCCAGCTCTCACAACCATACATTACTACTGGGAAGACCATTGCTTTGACTATGCGGACTTTTGTTGGCATGGTGATGTCTCTACTTTTTATTATGTTCTCTAGGTTTCTCATAGCTTGCCACCCAAGAATTAATCATCTTTTTATTTCATGGCTGCAGTCACCATCTGCAGTGATCTTGGATCCTAAGAAGGTAACGTCTATGTAGGCATACACAAAGCAATGTCAGAAAAAGATAATATAGGTATCATGGGTGATTATACCTAAATTCTACTAAGCTACTGCAAAGATTTGTAGTGCTGTTTGAGGAAAAACCTGGCATCTGTGTAGTTTGTAGAATTGTAGGATTTTGCATCATCAGATTTCAATCTCAAGAAAACTGTGTAAACATGCTGATAGACTTTCCAAGGGATAATTTTATCCTTTAGTACTTGGTGGCATGTAAAAACAAAATATTATTATTTGTTTATCATTTATAAATGATAGATTGCCATGTAAATTAAAGTTAAAGAAAGGATTAACAAAAGATTTCTTTAAAGAGATTTGGAGAGAGTTATTGAGTATGTTTTCGTCATATCAAACGGAGTAGGACCAGGACAAGTATATGTAGCTTTTTGGAGATAGAGGACAAATATTTTTAAATTAAAAACGTTATATTATGAATAATTATTTTCGTGTCAGAAATTATTCTGGGTTGAAAGGATTTTTGCCAGAGAAACTCTGCTCAGGGGATGCCTGAATGAGACTCCTTTCATGTCCCCATGATCTTTTCCCACCGAAGTGGTCCCTATTTATCTCCTTACAATTTCTTGCTTTCAATCTGCTAGGTTGGCAGGAGCTGGGACAGAGACGGGCACTCAATCAGTCATGCAGTAGCCCAAGTCTTGAACTGCTGGCTTCTTGGCCTTCCAGATAACAAGGTGAGTTTCTTAACTACTGAGCGACTGCAGCCCCCATATTTTGATAATGGATTGAAGGTATGTGATGTCCCATAGATGGGGATGCACATATATGTTAATATGTGTTTAGGTTATTTCTTTTTTCCCCTTAAGTTGTTTTTATTATAATTATTATTGTTGTTAGTTGTATGATTAGCATATTTTATATCTTTGTTGTTTTGAAATAAATAACAGAATATTTTAATTTTTGTCATCTGTCTGAAGCCTTATTTTAAAAAGTAAAGGTAAAGGTTTCCCTTGCTCGAAAGCCAGTCGTATCCGACTCTAGGGTGCAGTGCTCATCTCTGTTTCTAAGCCGAAGAGCCAGCGTTGTCTGCTTCTGCAGACGTTTCCGTGGTCATGTGGCAGGCATGACTAGACACTGGAGCGCACAGAACGCTGTTACCTTCCCACCGAAGTGGTCCCTATTTATCTACTTGCAATTTCTTGCTTTCGAAAGATATCTCATGCATTTAATAATAACAAATCCATAAATACATGCTCAAATCTGTTATGCATTTGTTATTGCTACTCCTGCTACCACATTTCTTCAAACATCTTTCTATGATTTTCCATAATAATTCTTTCTATAAATCTCTTAGGAAATGTCTATGAATGATTTAGAAAACTGAGGTTCTTTGACCAGAATCCTGTTGTTATAAAACAAGGATTTTGCTTCCTTTGGCCATAAATGTACCAGATGGAACTGTTTTCATAACCTGTGTCATACAAGTGACTCCCTGCCAGAGGGCACAAAGTGTTTACATGATTACTATTGTGTGAAAAGTATTTTCCTAAGGACTTGTTCTGTCTATTTAAATGGTGAATGAAAAAGTAAAACAGCAAATACAGACCCACAACAAAAGTTTTACTGAAAATGAAAATAACAGCTATGTCTAAAGTGAGGCCACAAGTTGCTCAATTAGAAACAGGTTCCCTCCAGGGAACCAGCTCTCCTTAACTTCAGATCCCACGTTCATCTTATCTCTCCTCAGCTAGTTTGTCCATTGAAATGACAGGTGCTATTTGAAAGGAAGCTGTACAAATGTCACCTGGGGCCCCACTTAATAGAGTTTCTAACTTCAGTTAGCAAAAATAAAAATGAAGTTTCCCTTCCTTGGTTTTGCTTCTATGGCTGTGTCATTTTTTAAAACTCAAACAAATTATTTGATTTGATTTATTTGATTTGCATGCCACCCACTTGACAAACGTGACTCAGGGCGGCTCACAGAAACTATAAACATCAAATATTACAGTGCAATACAATACAACGGAATACAATACGATAGAATAGTAAAATACAATAAATACCATACAATAGATAACAGCACATACGTCAACAATATCATCATCATAAAATGTCAGTACGCATCATATAAAAACATTACATAGCAGAACAACCGCCCGCAGCTGCAGTCTGTTCCTCATCAGCCAGAGGATGCTGGTCGGGGGGGGGGGTGTCTGGCGGCGGCATGGTTTTTATCAGCCGACGCCCTACCATAGCAGATGCAGTCTGTTCCTCACCAGCTGGCAGACACTGGTCAGGGGATCCTGCAGTAGTGCAATTAACAAAAGCTCCATACAGTCCCAAACGTTTTACATGTCTTGGGGTGGCAGCATAATTGTCATGGCTGTACAGCATGTGTGCATGCGTGTGTAAGCAACTATGTGAGGCCACCAAGGAGAGGTCATGAGGAGATTTGGAGTTTCATGTTAACAATATGTAGATAACACACAGCTCTATCACTCCTTTAACACTTCTGCCATGGATACTGTCCAACACCTCTAGTGTTGCTTGGATGTGATGCTGGAGTGGACGAAGATGAACAGATTGAAATGGAATTTGGACAATATGGAGATTTTGTTGTTAGATGGGTCTACTACCTTGCTTCTTGAGAGTTGCTCCCAGTGGTGGGCTCCAAAAAAATTTACTACCACATTATGGATGTGGTATGGTGGATGTGGCCAGTGGAAAAGTCCTACATTGCACCCGAATTAGGACTACTTTATTTCAAAACTTGGATGGGCGGGGCCAGCTGGAATTTCTGCTCCCGGTTCTGGTGAACTGGTGCAAACCTGCTGATGCCCACCACTGATTGCTCCCAAATTGGATGGATTTGAGCTTCCTCTTAAGAATCAGGTGCACAGCTTTTGGACCCAACACTATCTGTGGACCAGCAGATAGTTGCTGTGGTTTGCTCTGCCTTATTCCATCTAATGTGTATTGCCCAACTGCAACTTTACCTGGATGGCAGGTCCCAAACATCATTGGTCCATGCATTGGAAGTCTCAAGGATTGATTACTGCAGTGCTCTCTACATGGGGCTGCCCTTGAGGCTGATATGGAAGCTACAGCAGGTGCAGAACGTGGCAGCCATCTTAATTTTGGGTGTGATTGGGTTGAGTTACATCTAAAGCCCTAAATAGTTTGGAACCTCACTGCCTATTACTGCCCACCTCACCTGATCCTCCCAAACATTGTGGCTAAGGGTCCTCACTTCAAGAAAGGCCTGTAAATCTCGGATTAGGTATCGAGTCTTTTTAGCAATAGCAAACTCTTTGTGGGATCCTCTGCCTTTTGAGATATGTTCAGTCCCCATCCTATCATTCTTCAGGAAGTCATTAAAATCTCTCCTCTTTAGAGCAGCTTTTGATGATGTTCTTCCCAGTTGAAAAGGCAGGTTGTTATATGTTTAATTCCAATTAATGGCACCCTCATTGTTAACCATTTATTGTTGTCTGTTTATATTCTCTTATGTTCAATTATTTTATTTTATTTTCATGATTGTTTGTCAATTTTAACTCTGTTAGATTGTGAACTGCCTAGAGTGATATATTCTGCTAGTTGGGTGGTATACAAATCAATCAATCAATTAAATCGACCAAACCACCAACGAAATTAAATGTACCCCAGAACAACATATTGGCTGAAATCCAATAATAAGTCAGATATGGAATGGGACCACTGAATCAGTGGAATTTATATGTGCTGCTGATTCAACAAATCTGCACTGATTCAGTGCACCTTCTCTAGTTGTGACTGATTACTTGATTTCAGCCATTGTATCTTCTGTTTCTTAGGAACCTAATGAAATGACAATACTGTACAAGAAAAGTTATAGAGCATGGAGGAAGAAAAAAGTCTTTGTACTCAATCAAAATGATGAGTGATACCTTAATAGAATGTTAAGTCTCACAAACAAATGTTTAGCTTAGAGAAGTAATGAGTTGGATAAGTTTTGAATTACAGTTTCTGTTGGCTATGATGGCAATAAGATTTTACAATATTCAAGGCCAAAAAATAACTTTTCCCAACCTTTGTAGAGCAGCATAATCTACTACATAATTCTTCAATGTGATGCCTCCATGATAGGCTCCAGTGTATTTACCACAGTGTAGTTTGATCTTGGGGGGGGGGGGGACCAGTGGTGGCTTAGTGGTTAAGATCCTGGACTTGGTGACTGGAAGGTCATCAGCAGTGATGTACTGTGGCTGGTTCTGAATGGTTCTTGCGAACTGGTAGCAGAAATTCCAGGCCACGCCCACTTGGCCAGTCACCCCCACCTCTCAGCCTCCCTCTCCCAGCGCTGTCGGAAATGCATCCCATTCGCCTCACCCAGGGCCGAAGGCGCGCTTTCACCTCCATACTTCCCTCACGCCTTCGCGCATTTCCGGCGGCGCTGGGAGGGGAGGCCGGTGCCAGCCCACCACCCCACCCCACTCACCTCCAATCAGCACTGATAGCGATGCTTCCCTTGTGCCTCGCCCATGGCCGAAGGTGCTGCTTTCACCGCCACACTTCCCGCACACCTTTGGCCCTGGGCAAGGCGAATGGGATGCATTGTCAGTGGTGCTGGGAGGGGGAGACCAGTGCCAGCCCCCCAACCTGCTCCGCTCACCTCCCAGCGTCACTGCTGGTGAAAGCATGCCCGAACGGTGAGGGGCTGACCCGCCAGCAGAGCCTGGCTGCTCTGGGACTCTTCCTCCTCATCTCCACGAAGCAAGAGAGCAAGGCAGGTTTCTTTTTTTCCCTTTTTTCTTGCCGGGGGGGAGGTGTTGAGGCCATGCCTACAGACAGCCATGCCCACAGATAGCCACGGCTACCGAGTGGGTAGTAAATTTTTTTGCAGTGCATCACTGGTCAGCTGGTCTGCAGTTCAAGACCCAAATGCTGCAAGACAGAGTGAGCTCCCATCTCTGTCCCAGCTCCTGCCAATCTAGTAGTTATAAAGCAAGACATTGCAAGTACAGTAGATAAATAGGTACCACTTTATTGGGAACGTAAACAGCATTCTATGTCTAGTCATGCTTGCAACATGACCACACAACTTTCTGCAAACTCAAACAGTGCTGGCTCTTTGACTATAAACAGAGATGAGCACCAAACCCTAGAGTCAGATATGACTGTCTTTTGAACAACGGTGACCTTTACCTTCACCTAGTCTGATCTTGTGAAGGAACATTATATAATGAAAGTAGATGATACTGTATGTAGAACCAGTAAAATTCCAACTAGAGTTAGGATGACCAGAAGAGGGCGGCGGGGGGGGGGCAGTACAGGGTTCCTGTACCTTTAACAGTTGCTTAGCTTAGAAGAGGAAATTTCAACAGGTGGAATTTTTAATGTAAACTGCTGAAATTTCTTCTTCCACACAACTATTAAAGGTTGAATGAACCTTGTTCTGTTTTTCATCTCATCAGCTTACGCTGAAGCCCTCCAGTTGAAAAAAATACTGGAATAGTGGCAGCACCTAAACTTCACAATGAAACTGAGCTTGCATTTCATAACTTTCTCAGCATTTGTTGATACAGGTTTTCGGGAGCAAAGAATTCCTAATAACTTTTGAAATATGGCTCAGAATTTCAGCAAACTAATGTTGGATTGTATTGCTTTACAACTCTGAATAAATTAACAATAGTAGTTTTAGAAAATCAGAACAGATATATGATAATCTCTTTGCAAATTGGAGTAAAAACTACACTCATTGATTTTAAGCACTTTAAAGCTTTTTCTGCCAATGGCTATTTTCATCAAATCAGTTTGAAATACAGTATATTTATAACCGCTGTCAAATAGACTGAGAATACCAAATGTCAGGTTATTAGTTCAGCAGGTATAATTTTTATAAACATAACTTTTATAAGTAATGGAATTCTGTGGCATACAATGCAAAAGCTTTTTCTTCTGGCATCTTAGCTATAAGACTTTTCCTTTTTTATATATGTGCTTCTGGAAATCCTACTACAGTAATTTCCTTTTATTCCTTTATTACCATTATGTTATTTCCAGCATCATTATCAATTGCCATAGTGGTTCTTCTGAGGGAAATGAAGGTGTGGTTAAATTTTCACCACCACAGGACAGTACAAAATGAATGATTGCCACACTATGTGGTTGCATAGTCTATGTCAGAAATTTGTTTCTGAGGAAGTAAATATTATAAGACTTACTGGGACATAGAACTTTTTTTAGTATGGGGCAAAACTATTAGTTTTAAATGAAAATCTTAACATACATTAGGCTTTTCTGCAACTTGCTATTGAAGAAAAAATACTTTAGGTGTTGGCCATGCTTATGTGCTTTAGTTATACATGTCTGCAATTCTGTTAAGTGTATATACATCTAGACATTAAAAGAAGTGGGTAACAGGGCAATTTGGCCCAGGCCATTCCTCCCAGGGAGGCTCACTTTAGCCAAGGATGCATAGTTTTCAATTCTAACTTTTTCCTTCTGTTTTTCAACTTGAGTTGGATTGGAAACTTCTACCATCCTTTAGATTAAATATCTTTTTAACCCTCTGTGAAATGTCCCAGGCCTGATCTGAGTTAATGCAATGCATGGCGGCAGCTGCTACTCATATCCGAGCATACATTTCCCCCCGCCCCCGCCACCCAAGTCATTTTCTCAGTTGATGGATGTGTCTCTGGTGACTCAATAAACCGATCCTAGCATGAAACATGTGACCACACATTGTACACTGAATGGAGGGTGTAGTTGAGTTTGATTCAGCTTTCGTGTTTGTAGCTTAGCCTCTTCATGTCTGCGGCGTTCTCCTTCGAAGTGATCAGTAACAGCAGAGATTATTTGGTAGGTGATCTTCAGCCGCTGTCTTCCAAGTTTGTGGGTTTATACTTGACACCTTCATGTTTTGTTTCAGCTGGTCCTTATAATGCTTCAAAGGAGCTCCATGAACTCTTGTACCAGAAGTAACTTCCCCATAGAAAATTTGCATCATAGATTCCATATATTATATTAAATTCAGCCAATTGTACACATCACTGCAAGTGCTGACTATTATGAACAAAAGTGTATTCTTGTATTTAAATTTTCATTTAAAAAATAAGTCATTTCATTTTAACCACACACATTTTGAGTGTAATGTCATAGTTTCAATTTAGTTATGTCATTTCATTTCAAGGTACAATGGAACCTCATACAACAATCGCCCCATATAGCAGTGAAATTGCATAACAATTAGGTTTTTGGGGGAAATGGCATCCTGCATAACAATTTTCCCTATGGCAAAAATTGTACAACAATTTTTAAATGGGAAAAACCACTTAGCAAAAAAAAAATTGTTGTACGATGCATCCCATAGGGAAAATCGCTATATAATGCATGCATCATATAGCAATTATTTCATACAACAAGTCCCATGGAACAGATTAAAATCATTATATGAGGTACCACTGTACTACTAGATGGCAAAAAATATTATATCATGAGGGTGGCTATCCTCAGTAGCATAGTTTGTGAAGATCTCACAGAGGAGAGGCATTTCTCACAGAGAAATAGTCTACAACAGGTAGTAAGTCTACAACAAATACATCTTTCATCCCTTAAGGGAGCAAGCAATTCTTTTAAAAATGTGCTAAATGTATGGCCTATTTTGACCCTCAGAAGTTTTGTTAACCACGTAAAAATCTTGCCCATGAGCAGCTAGAAAGACAACTACTCACAGATTAAGACACATGTGGAAGAAATTTTTGAGTTTCTCAAATTTTTGTGAGATTGAGTGTGATTTTGTTAAGATCCAGCAAAATTTGATGAAATTTTACACATCACAATGATACTAGCAAAGGAAATATGATTTCACAAGAATTAAAATAATAGAATTGTAGATGTGGAAGAGATCTTTGATGCCATCAAACTCAACTACATTCTCAACACAGGAATCGTGCTACTGCAGCATTCCTGACAGATTATTGTCTAGGATCTAATTTAAACTAAATATCCCCAATGAAGCAAGCTGTTCCACTGTTAAACAGGTCTTACTGTTGGCAAGTGGAACATAGATAGAAATGTCCTAACATGTTGAGCTGCTCAAAAGTAAAACTGATTGCCTGGAGGAATTAATCTGCTTCTAAGCAATTTTCACTCATTAGTTGCTCTGAAGCAACAGAAAAGACGTCTACTCCATGTTTTACGCAATGATCATTCTAATGCCTGAAGATAGCTGTCATTTCTCCTCTTAATTTTTCCCCCAGGTTCAACTCAAAAAGCTCTTTCTATAATTTCTTCAACCATATCTCTTGGGATCCAGATTTCAGGCCTTCGTGATCCTGGTTGCCCGGCTTTGAAAGCTCTCTAGTTTTTCAGTGGATATGGTATTCCAAATTCAACCAGACCAGAATTGCCTGGAATGATATTTTCTGGATACAATACTTTTAAAATGTTTTATTTTACAATATTGATCAGGATATAGCTTCATGCATTTTGTACCCTTCCTCTCTCCAACCATCTCTTCACCTAACCCTGCAGCATATCCAAAATCTATATAGTGAAGCTTTCCCTGGAAATTTTATACACATATTCCAAGTGGATTGTAAAGATTAATAAATCCTATATGTGTTGGGAAATCTCTTATCATTTATTTCATTTTTATAAACAATAAAGAATCAAGGGCTTAATCCCTTTATCTCCATGTAGTTAGGTGTTTAATTTTTTCTGCAGTGCTATCAGGCATACTGTAGTCACATGATATCATGGTAGGTCAGAAAGAGCCTCCTGGAAGATTGTGCTCTTTTTGAACCACAATCAGACATACCCTGGTAATGGTAACCTTGTGTTGCCAGCTGATCTTTCTCACACTAGGTGAGACAAAAGGAACTGCAGAATGGACTCACCAAAATGTGGCTTCATTTTGGCAATTTCACATCTGGCCTAGATACGGAAGAAGAAGTATCTTGGTTGGAGATGCTCATAATGTTTCTGTTAAAAGGGATCTCCATTATTGCCAGGGAGACTGCACTGATATACTCCAGAGATGGCAATTTGGCCCCATTTTAGCTTTCATGTATTAAAGCTCCATGTTTTAGAGAGGCACAAAGTGTCTCTCCAAAAGAAGAAGAAGAAGAAGAAGAAGCAGATCAGTTTTGGATGCAGTCCTTCTATTTCATGCAATCTAAATTTAGCTTGGCTCTTTGGGCAGCTGCACTACACAACTGGCTCACATTCATCTTGGAGGCTTGTCACATCTGCTACTGTCAGACTAGGTCTCTTCTACCATTACACACTAGTGACTTTCATTTTGTACCTAAATATGGGACATTACATTATGTAATCTGTATGATAACAACTGCCAGAAATGAGTGCTGTTCTCTGGACAGCCCATGTATCAACATAAAACTATGACAATGGTATAGTTGCCACCAACAACCTTTCTCTTTTATCTCTTCTAACTTTTGTAAGTACCTCATCTAACAAATGAAGTTTATAACATAGCATCATATTTTGAGTTTTCCTAGCAGACATGAAAACTTTCACTGCAATGAGGTCATATTGCATTTTCCATTTACTAGTAACTAGATGATGCTAGAGGACGAAGAGGAGGTGCTGCATTTTTCAATAAGTACATGCAAGCCATAGTGTTTGCCTCCAGCCAGGGGTATGCTGGCTATGCTAAAAGGGCTCTGGACAGGGAGGGAGGAGGAGGTGCCTATGCATGATGTCGTGGGTTGTAGCCACCAGGTGACATACTTCTGTCCATCTCTGGGAGATGCCAGTCACTGAGGCGCACGGGACTTGTCCCAAATGGCCAGCACAGACCCCATGTTTTTGTTATTAATTATTGTGGCAAACTGCAATTTATAGCCTTACCTTCCAGCTTTTTGGAAGCCATTGTCTCTCATTGTGTTTACCAAATTATTTTTACCAAATGGCCCAGAGGCAAGTCCTGTTAGTATGGCTGAGCCAGAGAAACTTTGGGGAACTTTAGTTATTCCTCTTAGGTAACAGAGCAGTATGAAGTACAAAAGCAAAACAGCACAGAACAATTATAATTTTGTGTCAGAAAATATTGTGGGTGAAAAGGATTTTTGCTGGAGAAACTCTGCTCACGGGACATCTGAATGAGGCTCCTTTCATGTTCCCAAGATCTTTTCCCACCTGAGTGGTCCCTTTATATCTACTTGCAATTTCTTGCTTTTGATCTGCTAGGTTGGCAGGAGCTGGGCCAGAGACAGTGCTCAAACCATCATGCAGTACCTGGGTCTTGAACTTGCCAACCTTCCAGCTAACAAGGTGAGTTTCTTAACCACTGAGCCACCGCAGCCCCACAAACAGCACAGAAAACACAGACCAAGTTAGACAAGACCCATTCCCTGTCCATCCTCTTTGGTTTCTTTACCACACAAACTAGCACTTTACATGATAAAAGTATTCTAGAAGATTTAATGTAGAAACATGTATCTTTACCTACAGTTACCATTTACTGTCAGAAGGGGAAAATAGGGGGGGAAATGGAGTTTCCAGCATGGGGAAAGAATATCCCATGCCTGCTGTTTGTTCAGAACTCAGAGAAAGAAGAGGGAACTATGAACAAGAAAACAAACAGGAAGAGTGGGCAGGGGCTTGCTTCAAATACCAGAGGCAGGAAAATGACTTTTACCAATCAAATTAATAGCAAAGGACAATCACATTAGGTTGTAAAGCCCCCTCCCACTGATACCCAGTGTTTGTGCATGCAAGATTGCTATTATCCCAACTCTGAAGGACCTGGAGAACATGGGGTAATGAAATAATCAGTAGAGTGGGGCCTTGTGATGTCACATAGGGTGGAAAGCATGCAGGTATAGCAAACATGAAAGCATGTTCATGCTGAACCAGAGAGACTTGTAACCATATGGAAATGAATGGAGTTTAGTGTCCACACTATATAAATACCTTATAGACACAAGTCAGTCTTTTGTTCTTCCAGTCAAAATGACATTTCCTCTTGGAAGAAATCTGGAATTTGCTTTTGCCATTTTTGGAGCAGAGAAAAGCCTAGAAAAATATGCTGAATCTCCCCCGCTGCCTTGAAAATTGAAAAATAATCAGTCTGGATGGTCTTTCCTTAAAGGAAATGATTTTTTTTTACCAACAGTTCATGGTTTTGTTCTTTTACATACATAATGTAGATGAAAGTCTTTATATGTGTATATTCAGAGAGCAAAAATGGAATAAAGAGAAAATACAGTGAACAAAGGAGGGAAATGGGTCTTGATGGTGCTGGATCATGGGGTGGGGGGAACAACTCTAAAATTAGTAGCAGATATAGGGCATACTATCCAACCACATCATTTGTTAAAGGAAAAGCATGCAAGTGTATTTTCCCCTATACAAAGAACAAATGAAGACCAGGAGGAGAAGAACAATTCCTGGGGACCTCAAGTACTGGCTTGAAGGGTAATGAATATGATAATCACATAGATAAGAGCAGTTTGGATACCATTGGGATACAGCAAACCATTGGGATACAGCAAATATTCAGAGAGCAAACTATGAAGGTCCTTCTGTGTGTTTGTGGGGGGGGGGGAGAAAGAGACAGAGGAAGAGAGAGACCATTTGAGAGAGGCAGCTAGGAAATGAGAAATATATTTTCAAGCCAACAATTTAATATTTCAGGTATCCATGAGGTTTTGATATCATAACCTCATCATTTGAGAATAGGTGGAACAAATGCCAAAAGTCACAGAGGTGGAAGAGCAGTAAATGGCAATATAAATTGCTAGCAACTAGACAGAAATAGATCTGGAGTGCAGCCCAGAGAGACATGGAATTATGTAGTCGAGACAAAGCAATGTAGGCCATGTATTTTTTAGGGATGATTTCTGTCTGCTTGATCATCCAAATGTTATCTTGTTCTTTTTGAACACCCTATAAATGAAGCAGCTGATACTAAATTTCCAAATAATGCATATTCAGCCTTAGTTCAGTGCACGAATTAGTTACTTTTTATATACAGTACTGTGCAAAAGTCTTAGGCTGCCACCAGCTAGTGTGGAGAAAATTCAATGAGTGATTAGGGCAGGAGTTCTCAACCTTTTTAAGATGGGGGCAGGGTCATGCTCCCTCAGACAGCTTCAGGGTCCGGATGGCCATTTTGCCCTTCCTCCACCACATGGCACTTCCTGGTGTGGTGGAGTGGTTGGTGGGCCACATGAAATGGTGCTGTGGGCTGCATCCAGCCCATGGGTCATGGGTTGAGAATACCTGGATTGGGGGGGGGGTCATAATTCAGACACCCTAACTCCAAACTTCACTAAATTTAGAGTGAGTTGAGAAGAGAGTTGGCAGAAGACTCCAATTTTGGTGTTTTTAGGCGAATCAGGGGCTGGGTTATGCCCCGCCCCCATCATTCATTGAATTTTCCTCAAATCAACTGGTTGTGGCCTAAGACTTTTGCACAGTGCTGTATGAGAAAAGCATTGATGGTATAGAAAACAATTTCCTGTGAAGATCCTTTTGGGCAGTTGTGGAGAAAGCGGTCTTAAATTGAGAGACTCTTTGTAGAAATCACACAACCTACACAATGAAGGTTTCCATAATCCTAAATCTTCCACAGTTGTAATTTGAAAAAAATTGGTACTAGTATTAATTTACATTTACCATTTATGTCTGGGGGGATGCTGTGCAGTGCAGAAAGCAGATCATCCCTCCCTCTTACTCATTCACTTACTTACTCTCATTCACCCACTCAGTCACAAACACACAAGCTGCAGTTTAAAAAATTCCAGCTCCTCACTTTTCATCACAGAAAGAACACAAACTTTGCTCTGAGCACATTGAAAGGTTTCTTGGGGAGAATTCCACCAGAAGAGCAGAGGAAGATGGAAGAGGGACACCTCCAAAGACATGCTTTACAGAAAGGCAGGAAAGAGGGTGGGAAGGGAAGTATAGTAGAACCCCGTATAATGGAAAAATCAGTTCCACAGAACTCTTCGCTATATGTTTTTTTCATTATACGGATCCCTATGGGCAATGCACTGTATAATGAAAAAAATGTTCGTTATATGGATCGCTATTGGCGATATTCCATACAATGAACAATTTTTTTTCATTGTACGGGTATCACCAATAGTGATCCCTATAACAAACATTTTTTCCATTATACAGTGCAAACAAATAGCACAAAAATGCTTCGTTGTATGGATTTTTCGTTATACAAAGTGTTCGCTATACGGGGTACCACTGTATCAAAAATCAAATGGGGGACAAATGTAAGTGATCTAAAGACCATGATGGACCCTTGTCACAGAGGAAGGAACATCTCCAGTGTGGGTGGAAAGATTGCTTAAGTAAGAAATGAAATAAGTAGCACTAAAGATAAGAAGCTTTTCAGGGCAAACAAGACTGATCCAAAATCCCCCATGTAGACAGGCCCAATGTTACTAATAAGTGAAACAAAACAAAGAATAATTGGACATGGATCCAACAAATTTACTCACCAGCCTTGTTGACAGAAAGGCCTAGAAGCAAACAAGAAACTAATGAATCCTCACACATTCAATTGAAAGTTAACAGCATCACTAACATTCTTTGTCAACCGTCTGAATATGAATGAACTAATGTACTAACTGCATAAAGATGCTGTTCATGAAAAATAAACAATTTCCTAAAGCAAACAACAGAATACACATTCTTGATTGCATGCGTGCATATGTAACTACAGGTTAGGTAGATCATAAACAGTATTAGAACAGAGCAGAAAAGCTTGCTTACTCAAAAATGGAACCAGTGCCTGTCTGGCATGATTAAGTAATGCGTTTCAAAAAGTGTAGGAAAAGGTGAAAAAAGACATCACATGCAACAAACCTGCCAGGGCTTCATTGCAGCATTACACACTCACACAACTGAAAGTTTTGTAAATAGTTTGGAAAGTTTTATTTATGATATTTTGTTTGGTTTAATACATAGCTATACTACTATCTGGAAGACATTCCCACGCTGGATGATTAAAACACAGAAAACATAAATATCAAAATAAAATGACCAAGTTTACCCACTATTCAACCAGGCAGCAGCATGTTGAGAATAAAAAATACATTTAATACACTTCACCAATGGCATATATAGTCCAGAAAAATTAATATCTAATAGATCAAAGCAAGGATGTCTTTAAAAGCTTCTCTGAATAATGTAGCTTTAAGATCATCCAGGGAGGGAGCATGATGCAGCTCCACAAGTAAGTTGTTTCATTACGTAAGTGTCACCACCAAGATGGCACTTTTCCTCATTGACAATTTCTTTGCCATTCCCAGTGGCCACATTGGGAGCTGCACCTGGATGATATGGCCAGATTACCTCTGGGAAAGGTGTTCTCTAAGGTAACAAGTTCCCAAACCTTTTACCTTGCATAATGGTATGCCCAATACATCCTTACATAAAGGCCCTCTGCACTGCTGCTTAAAAGGAAATGTCTCCCTTGCTTGAAAGTCAGTTGTATTCAACTGTAGGGCATGGTGCTCAACTCTAATTACAGCCAAAGATGCAGCACTGTCTGTATTTGCAGACATTTCTGTGGTCACGTGGCATACATAAATAGATGACTAAGCAGACAGAACACTCTTGTCTTTCTCTCCAAAGAGGTATCTATTTATCTACTTTCAATTTCTTGCTTTCAAACTACTAGATTGGAAGCGTGGCGCCAAAATGGCCGCCGCGCTCTTTGCGCCCCCCCCCCCACCGGACGAAGCCATCCGGGTAGTTAGGGGCATGGCCAGCACCCTAATAAAAGGGCTGGCCACGAGGCAGCCGTGCTGCCATTTTGGCGAAGCGACGGAGCGGAGAAGTTTTTCCCTCTTACCTCCGTCGCTCGTGTCCTTCCAGGGGAAGCCTTTTCGGGCAGCTTTTTTCTTTTCTTAGGCTTCCTAGCTAACTCAGCTATGCCCTCTAAGAAGAAGGCAGCTGCGAACGTGGCTCAATCGGCGCGGAGGCGTCAGCCGGGTCAGAGGACCGCGACTGCGCCCGCCCAGCAGCCACCTTTAGCGGAGCCCACCGGGACCGGTGGGATGGGATCGGTGGCCCCTTGGACCGATGCGCGGTGCGCGCAGGCTGCCCCGGACGGGGCCTCGGCCCTTGGCCCGCAAACGATGACCACTGCCCCCGCCATGGTCCGTGCGGCTGGGCCCTCTTGCCCGGGCGCACAGTTCCCCATGGGGGGAGCGAGCCACGGAGGGTGGTTGGGTTCCCTGCCTTGGCAGGGCGTGCCCACGGCTCCCCAAGGGCCGAGCATGGGCTCTTGGCCTTATCTGGCCCCTGGGGCCCAGGGATCTGGACAGGTACCCGTGACTTATGGGCCGGCTGCCCATTTGCCCCCGGTTGGGGCTGGGGCGTTTGTCAACGTGGAGGCCCTTCTGTCCCGTGTAGCGGCCCTTGAAGCATCCTTGGCGAGGGCCAATCAAACAGGGGCGTCTCTAGGATTCCAGGTGGACCCTTTGGCTGCCGAACAGCGGCTGGCGACGGGTCGGGTTGAGCTGCCTGAGGCGCGCAGGCCGGTGGCGGCCACTGCCTCGCAGCTCCCCACTCAACAGGTGCAGCAGTCTGGTGCTGGTCTGGCCCCGTCGACGAGCTCAGCTTCGGTCGTGAGCTCTGACGCCCCCAGCGGGCCGGAACCCCCGGTGGGGGCGGCCCGTGGGGGTGCATCAGGTGAGTATGCAGTTCAAGCTAGTGCACCCACACAACTGACTCCCCTGGGGGGGGGGGCTTTCCAGTGGCCATGGCCTCGCACAGGTGGCCCGGCGGTCCAATTGCCCCCGGCCCACCCGGCGACTTCACCCCTGACCCAGGGCCCGGGTCGGGGTGGCGCCCCCTATGTGGTAGGGAATGTGTTGGGGATCCCCGGGCTGGTACAGGCCCCCTTTGCTTTGCCTGCAGTTCCCTCTGTGCCGGTGTCGGCATTGCCAACAGCAGGGTATTCCTTGCCCCTGGGGGACCATCTGGCCCAGTCCACCAAGGAAAAGATCTGGAGGGGCGAGTATGTAGATATCTTCTCCCTTCTTAATAGGGAGCCAACCAAGGAAGAGAGGGAAGGGCTGGACGAGAAGGATAAGGAGCAGGCACGTCGTCGTAAGCCGCCACGCACGTGGGCAAATTGGTTGCCAGCGTACCTGATTTACATGGCCGTTTACCTCAGGGCTAGGCCGGATTTGGCCAACCCTATGGTCCAGTATCTGGACAACATTTACCAGGCTATGGTTGACTTCCCGGGTCCGTCGTGGCTGGCTTACGACGAAGAATTCCGCATGAGGATTCCACTGCACCCAGAGATGAGGTGGGATGAGCCCTGCCAGAAGCTGTGGCTTCTGTATATGACCCCCACGCGCCCGGCGCCTGGGGAGTGATACCATTGTGGACATGCGGTCCAACGAGCGGCCCCGGTACAGGTTCCCCGCCAAGTGGCGGGGCAGGGGGTTCCAGCCCACCTGCTGTGCTGGACCTTCTCGTCCAATGGTTCTTGCAACAGGAAAAATTGCAAGTACAAGCACGAGTGCCCCTCTTGTTCTGGCCCCCATGCTGCCTCCGCCTGTCCCAGGCCGGGAGGATACAGGGGCAGGGGTAGGGGCAGACAAGGGGCAGGTAGGACTGCCACGGAGGGAGCAGGTTCACCGAAAGGCCCCCTCCCCAATTAATGTCAACATGCTGGAGCGTTGGCTCACATTGTACCCGAAGAGGGCAGACGCTGTGTACCTCCTTCAGGGTTTTCAACTGGGTTTTCGTATTCCTTTCACGGGGGATAGGTCACCGCAAGACGCACCCAACCTTTTGTCACTTAGAGGAAGGGAGGAGGTGGCTGCCGCCAGCATTAATAAGGAGATTGATGTGGGCAGGGTCGCTGGCCCTTTCCCCGCGCCCCCGTTCCCCAACCTTAAAGTGTCTCCTCTAGGACTAGTGCCCAAGAAGTCCCCGGGCGAGTTCCGCCTGATTCATCACTTGTCCTACCCAGCCGGTCACTCGGTCAATGATGCTATCCCTGATGACCTTTGTTCTGTCAGGTATACATCCTTTGACCAGGCATTGCGCATGGTGCACTCATGTGGCCCGGGTGCACTGTTGGCTAAGTGTGACATTAAGTCGGCTTTTCGTCTCCTGCCGGTGCACCCGGGTGACTTTGAGTTGCTGGGTTTCAAATTCCGGGGTGAATATTATTTTGACAAAGCCATGATATTCGGCTGTTCCATATCCTGCTCGGCTTTCGGGCGTTTCAGTACATTCCTGCAGTGGGCATTTGTCCGTAGGTCAGGGTCTCGGTCTGTAGCCCATTACCTGGATGACTTTTTGTTCGGGGGTGAACGGGGCTGGGACACGTGCACACGTCTCCTCAACACATTTCAGACGCTAATGGAGGAACTTGGTGTCCCTTTAGCACCCGAAAAGACCGAAGACCCGTCTAATAAGTTAGTATTCCTGGGGGTGGAGATTGACACGGTAGCGCAGGCGTCTAGGTTGCCGGGAGACAAGGTGTCAAGGATAGTGGCCCTTATATCGGACTTGCTGGCTAAGCGCAAGGTGTCCCTTCGGGAACTGCAGGTGCTACATGGACACCTTAATTTCGCTTGCAGGGTGGTCGCACCTGGCAGGGCATTTGCTCGGCGCTTGTGCGACGCCATGGCAGGCTTATCCAGGCCCCATCATAGGGCGAGATTGACACGGGGCATCAGGGCAGATATGCACATATGGCTCCAGTTCCTGAGGGAGTTCAATGGGGTCTCATTTTGGAGGTCCGACCTCCTGGCTTCACCTCAATTTCAGATTCAGTCTGATGCCTCGGGATCCCTTGGTTATGGGATGTACTTCAATGGGAAGTGGGCCTATGGTGGATGGCCACCAGCCTGGTCATGCACGGGTCGCCTGAGGGATCTCACATATTTGGAATTTTTTCCATACTGGGGGCTTTGATGCTATGGGGTGAGGAGTGGGCCAACTCTGTGGTGCATTTCTGGTGTGACAATGCGGCCGTTGTCCACATTGTCAACTCACAGACCTCTAAATCTCCCAGGGTCATGGTCCTCGTGCGCCAGTTTGTATTGTGCAGCCTGCGCCTCAATGTACTGTTCAGGGCCAGGCAGGTCCCGGGGGTGAATAATGATATTGCTGACGCTTTGTCCCGCCTGCAGATCTCCCGGTTCCGTGCCTTGGCCCCGGATGCGGAGGAATTTTCCCTCGCCACTCCCGGAGGAGATATGGACCTTTGGCAAGGAGAGGTGAACCAGGCAATCGGCATGTCACTGGCGCCATGCACGCGTAAGGCGTATCACCACGCGTTGGTTTCCTTTCAGACTTTTGTACCCAATCTCGACTGCCAGATACCTGGCCGATCCCAGTGGCCCACCTCCTTCGTTTCATGGTTTACCTGCACGCCCAGGGTCTGGCACCCCGCACCATAGCATCTAGGCTATCAGCGCTGGCTTTTATGGCCAAGGTGGGAGGTCATGCGGACAGTACCGCTGATTTCCGTGTGAGACACGTTTTGGAGGGGTGGGTGCGGGAACGTGGGCGTAGCCTGGACGACCGCCACCCAATTTCCCCGGGGGTCCTTACCCAACTGGCACGGGGCTGGCATGACCTATGTTTCGATAGGTATGAGGCAGCCCTGTTTCATGCGGCTACAACGGTGGCCTTTTTTGGAGCGCTCCGCATCAGCGAGCTTGTGATGCTGACTAAGGCGGATGCAAGTCGTAGGGCACTGGAACTCGAAGATGTCTATGTTTGCAATAATTGGGCTCAGTTGAGGATACGCTCCTCTAAAACAGATCAGCACGGCGTAGGCAGTGGAATAAGACTGCTACGATGTTCCTTGGCAGACATCTGTCCGGTTGGTGCCCTACAGGAGTTCCTTGCACTGCGTGGCATGCACCATGGCCCGTTTTTCTGTCACCAAGATGGGTCTCCCCTCACTAAATTTCAATTTTGGAAGGTGACTGGGAAGGCACTGGTTAGGGTGGGCCTCCCTGGGGCCCGTTACGGCACCCATTCGTTTAGAATTGGGGCGGCCTCTACTGCGGCTGCTTATGGGTACTCCGGGGCTGACATACGCAGCATGGGGAGGTGGGGCTCGCAGTGTTTCCAGTTTTATGTTCGCCCACTCCCACCGTGAGTACCGTTTTAGTCACCACATATCTCTTCCTTCCCTGTTTTTTCACTTTCATTTGTGTCTGAGTCCATTATTGGGGGGGGGGGGTGCGCCTGCAATGTCAGGAGCTGCAGTCCTTGCCATGTGCGAAAGCATCCACTGATTTGTCAGAGATATTCTAGAGTTTTCCAGCAGGCCAGTTCCAGTCATTGCTTGAGCTTCTGTTGTCTTCCAGTAGCCCACACAGATACATGTGTAGCACCAGGGGAAACTCAATATTTTCACTTTCTCTGCCCCTATGCATAGAGCAGAAGAAGTGTACAATTTGCCAATATCCTAAAGTGGTCCATTTATTAAGCCACTTCCAAATACCAGAAATAGGGTCACTTGAGTTCAGTAAGTCATTTGGATGTGAGGATCACACAAAATGGCATATCATTCCTCCTCAGTTTCAAGCTACCCAGTTTAGACCACACAGTCTGCACCAAAAGATGATCAAACCGTCTTTGCAGGCGCACCTCCCAATAAAGGACTCAGACACTGATGAAAGTGGATAACGGCATTTGGCCACATTTATTGATTCATGCCCTAGTCCGAATTATGAATTTCTATTGGTAATTGACCAATCATAATTCTTAAGGCAAGCAGGCCGAAGTAACACTGGCAAGGTACCACCCAAAATTGCCAACGGCAATTGTTGCAATGTATCTATTTGTATCAATTTGTTTGTTGACAACAAACAAATTGTTGACCGTAGTCAATATCTAACTAATGACCCCACCCTCTGACGCGTATCTGTAAAATCATGGGGTGATGCATGCTGTCTAGCTATAGCCATCACCCCATCGCCTAGTTCGTCGTTGACCGGACAACGTTTAACCAACTTATGCCTGTCTAGTGTTGTCCAGTCAATTGCGAACCTGCCGGATACCTGTGGGTCATAAATGTTTACCTTACCAGTGCTACCCGCCCATGTGACCAAAGTCAACAGCAGCAACAGAAACCCCTATATCAAACCATAGCAACAGTGTGGGATGGGCAAAAAAGCCAGGACCCAAGAGCCAATTGTGGGTCCCAGCCAAAAATTCCCACCCGGCCCCGAAGCGACCAAAATATCACACTGTTAACTAGGGAGGGGGTGGAGGGGAAAAACTTCTCCTCTCCGTCGCTTCGGAAAATGGCAGCTCGGCTGCCTCGTGGCCGCCCCTTATATAAGGGTGCTGGCCACGCCCCCTAACTACCCGGATGCCTTCGTCCGATGGGGGGCCCGCAAAGGGCGCGGCGGCCATTTTGACGCCGCGCTCGCATTGCAGGCGCACCCCCCAATAAAGGACTCAGACACTGATGAAAGTGGATAACGGCATTGGGCCACATTTATTGATTCATGCCCTAGTCCGAATTATAAATTTCTATTGGTAATTGACCAATCATAATTCTTAAGGCAAGCAGGCCGAAGTAACACTGGTAAGGTACCACCCAAAATTGTCAACGGCAATTGTTACAATGTATCTATTTGTATCAATTTGTTTGTTGACAACAAACAAATTGTTGACCGTAGTCAATATCTAACTAATGACCCCACCCTCTGACGCGTATCCGTAAAATCACGGGGTGATGCATGCTGTCTAGCTATAGCCATCACCCCATCGCCTAGTTCGTCGTTGACCAGACAACGTTTAACCAACTTATGCCTGTCTAGTGTTGTCCAGTCAATTGCGAACCTGCCGGATACCTGTGGGTCATAAATGTTTACCTTACCAGTGCTACCCGCCATACGGAGGGGCTTCAAAGAAGGCTCGATGCCCCCCCCAGACCGTCAGCTCGGTCAACAGGCCTGCTCGCCAATCACCCAACAGGAGGTCCATACCTCCTCGCGACAGATGGGCCCCATCCCCTGCATAAAGGCCATAATTTTGTAGGCTAATGGCGGTGTGACGACTGACCCACCCCCAACCTTTGTCAGCAAAGAAGCGTGCCACAGCCCTATTCACCATGCGTCTAGCGCGGTCAAGGGCCTGGAGGTCGAAACCTCCCCTGTACGTGTGCCGCGGGACCATGTCCGACCAAACGAGGGTTGTGGCGGGCCACACGTAATGCAGGTAGGCAAGGTCGCCACAAATCGCATGCTTTAGTGATAAGCCGGTGACCTGGCCCAAATCATTGCCCCCTAGGTGTATGATCAGAATGTCAGGCGGGTCAGCATTCCGGCCTGAAAAAAGGAATGGCAACAGCTCCCGCCATAACATCCCGGGCTTACCATGCCATGTGAGACTTGCGTATGCACCCAGTCCCAGTCGGGGTCCCCACTCTGTCGCCGCAGCGTAACGCGCTGCCCTGTGCACGTAGCTATGGCCCACCAGCCATACTATCACCGGTGTAATACGACACCCAGGGTCTGTAAGGAAAAAACGAGGAAGAGAAAGGTGCGGTGACAAAACTGGTACTCACGGTGGAAGAGGGCGAACATAAAACTGAAAACATTGCGAACCCCATCTTCCCATGCTGCGTATGTCAGCCCCGGAGTACCCAAAAGCAGCTGCAGTGGAAGCCACCCCTATCCTGAAGGAATGGGTGCCGTAACGGGCCCCTGGGAGGCCATTGAGGCGCAGGCTGCGCAACACAAACTGGCGCACTAGGTCCATGACCCTGGGCGATTTGGAAGTCTGTGAGTTGACAATGTGCACAACGGCCGCATTGTCACACCAGAAATGGACAACCGAGTTGGCCCACTCCTCGCCCCATAGCATCAAAGCCCCCAGGATAGGGAAAAATTCCAGATACGTGAGATCACGCAGGCGACCCGTGCCTGCCCAGGCTGGTGGCCACCCACCATAGGCCCACTTCCCATTGAAGTACATCCCATAACCCAGGGATCCTGAAGCATCGGACTGTATCTGAAAGCGAGGGGAAGCCAGGAGGTCAGACCTCCAAAATGATACTCCATTGAACTCCCTCAGGAACTGGAGCCAGATAAGCATATCTGCCCTGATACCCCGAGTGAGTCTAACCCTATGGTGGGGCCTAGATAAGCCTGTCATGGCATCGCACAAGCGCCGAGCAAATGCCCTGCCCGGTGCGACGACCCTGCAAGCGAAATTGAGGTGACCATGTAGCACCTGCAGTTCCCTCAGTGATGCCTTGCGTTTAGCAAGCAAGTCCGAGATAAGGGCCACTATCCTTGACACCTTATCCCCCGGTAACCTAGAAGCCTGCGCTACCGTGTCAATCTCCACCCCCAGGAATACTAGCTTAGTAGATGGGCCCTCGGTCTTTTCGGGCACTAAAGGGACACTGAGTTCCTCCATTAGCGTCTGAAATGTGTTGAGGAGACGTGTACACGTGTCCCAGCCCCGTTCACCCCCGAATAAAAAATCATCCAGGTAATGGGCTACAGACCGGGACCCTGACCTGCAGACGAAAGCCCACTGTAGGAATGTACTGAAACGCTCGAAGGCCGAGCATGATATGGAACAGCCAAAAGGCATGGCCTTATCAAAGTAATATTCACCCCGGAACTTAAAACCCAGCAACTCAAAGTCGCCCGGGTGCACAGGCAGGAGGCGAAACGCCGACTTGATGTCGCACTTAGCCAATAGCGCACCCGGGCCACATGAGCGCACCATGCGCAAGGCTTTGTCAAAAGATGTATACCTGACTGAGCAAAGGTCATCAGGGATAGCATCATTGACCGATCGGCCGGCTGGGTAGGACAAGTGATGAATCAGGCGAAACTCGCCCGGTGACTTTTTGGGCACTAAGCCCAAGGGTGATACCTTAAAATTAGGGAACGGGGGTGTTGGGAAAGGGCCAGCGACCCTGCCCGCATCGACCTCCTTAGTAATGCTGGCAGCAGCTACCTCCTCCCTCCCCCTAAGGGACAAAAGGTTGGGGGCATCCTGGGGGGACCGATCACCCACGAAAGGAATACGGAACCCCTGTCTAAAACCCTGAAGTAGGTAAACCGCATCCTCCTCCCTCGGGTACAATGCGAGCCAACGCTCCAACATGTCCACATTAATTGGGGAGGGAGCCTTTTGGTGAACCAGCTCCCTCCGCGGCAGTTTTGCCGGCCCCCTGTCCGCCCCTTCCTCTGCCCCGCATCCCTCCAGGCCTGGGACAGGTGGAGGCCGCATGGGGGCCAGCGCAGGAGGGACACTCATGCCTGTACTTGCAATTCTTCCTGTTGCAGGAACCATTGGACGAGAAAGTCCAGCACAGCAGGCGGGCTGGAACCCCCTGCCCCGCCACTTGGCGGGGAGCCTGTGCTGGGGCCGCTCGCTGGACTGCATGTCCACAAAGGTATCTCTCCCCGGGCGCAGGGCGCGTGGGAGTCATGTACAGAAGCCACAGCCTCTGGCAGGGCTCATCCCACCTCATCTCGGGGTGCAGGGGAATCCGCATACGGAATTCCTCGTCATAAGCCAACCACGATGGGCCCGGGAAGTCAACCATCGCCCGGTAAATGTTGTCCAAATACTGGACCATCGGAATTGCCAAATCCGGCCGGGCCCTGAGGTAGACCGCCATGTATATGAGGTAGGCCGGCAACCAGTTGGCCCACGTACGTGGTGGCTTGCGACGACGCGCCTGCTCCTTATCCTTCTCATCTTGCCCCTCCCTCTCCTCCTTGGTGGGCTCTCTGTTAAGGAGGGAGAAGATGTCCACATACTCCCCCCGCCAGATCTTCTCTTTGGTGGTCTGGGCCAAATGGTCCCCCAGTGGCAAGGAATACCCTGCTGTCGGCAAAGCCGACACAGGCACGGTGGAAACTGCGGGCATCTGTAAAGGAGCCTGGACTAACCCGGTCACCCCTAGAAGATTCCCGACTGGGTAAGAAGCACCCCCCACCACGGGGCCCTGGGTGATGGTTGAAGTCACCGGGTGGGGCGTCGGCGACTGGACCGCCGCACCACCCGTGCGAGGCCAAGGCCATTGGAAAGCCCCCCCAACGTGGCCATGTGTGTAGGTGCACTAGTTTGGACCGCATACTCACATGCTGCACCCCCATGGGCCGCCCCCACCGGGGGTTCCGGCCCACTGGGGCGTCGGAGCTCACGACCGCCATAGAGCTCGTCGACGGGGCTTGACCAGCACCGGCCTGTTGATTGGGGAGCTGCGAGGCAGTGGCCGAAGCCGGGCCACGCGCCTCAGGCAGCTCAACCCGTCTCGCCGCCTGCCGCTGCCCAGCAGACGATGGATCGACCTACACCCCAAAAGGGGCCCCAGGGTGACTAACCCGGGCCAGAGATGCCTCAAGGGCCACAACGTGGGCCAGGAGGGCCTCCACGCTGACATAGCCACCTAAACCAAGGGGGGGCAAAGGGCCAGCCGGCCCACTAACTACAGGCGTCGGTACAGGTCCCTGTACCCCGGGGCCTGAATAGGGCCATGATCCTAAGCCCGGGCCCGGTAGGGCCAGGGAAGTACCCTGCCATGGAAGGGGGCCACACCACCCCCCAAGGCTGGAAGCCCCCGCAGTAAGCTGCGCCCCAACGGAGGAAGGCCCAGCGGAATGGGCCACGCCAGGAGCGGTGGCCACCGCTTGCGGGCCGAGGGCCGCGGCCCCTACTGGGCCCGCACGCGGACCCCCAGCCTCCGGCCAAGGGGGAATTAACCCCATCCCACCGGTCCCGGTGGGCTCGGGCATAGGAGGCTGCTAGGGAGGCGCAGCCGCGGTCCTCCGACCCGGATTGCGCCTCCGCGCAGAACGAGCCGTGTTCGCAGTCACCTTCTTCTTTGAGGGCATTGCAGCTAGCCGATGGGAAGCCGAAAAAGGAGAAAATCAGCAGCCAAGAGGCTTCCCGGTGAGGGTAAAAGCGACGGAGGTAAGAGGGAAAAACTTCTCTGCTCCGTCGCTTCGCAAAATGGCAGCTCGGCTGCCTCGTGGCCGCCCCTTATATAAGGGTGCTGGCCACGCCCCCTAACTACCCGGATGCCTTCGTCCGATGGGGGGGGCGCAAAGGGCGCAGCGGCCATTTTGGCACCGCGCTCGCATTGTGTAAGCTGTATAGCATTCAAAATGTTTGTGACAACACAATAGTACTGAATAAAAACTTTTTGATGGAAAGAAGCATGAGATACAAAAATTGCTAACTGATGGGAAAGGTGGTATTCCTTTATAGCAAGGGTGGACTCCCTGTAGTCTAAAATTGCAGTCCAGTTTCTGATTCTGGCCTGCTCACAACCATAATGTAGCTCCCGGTAGATTGCCAGTGGGGGAGGAAGACCCTTGATGGGGGAAAGAAGCCACCATTCCAGCAACATAATTTGAGAATAATTATACAGTCAAGAAGAAGGAGCAGTATCAACACAGCTGAAGTTCAGCAGTCACTCGTTCATTGCTTTGCATGCCAGGAAGAGGTATTTAAGGTTTCACTTGTGAGACAGAAGCAATACATTTCCAGATCCTTGAGTCCATTCCATTACACATGAGTCTGATGTTCCTTTGATTTCCCTGAGAAAGACAAATGTTTCACTCTTATTCCTCCTATGTCCTTTCTTTGTTAATTAAAATGCATGAATTACTTTAGGCTGTATTTACCTAAGAGAATGTCAGTGGTGCTCTTTGGTATCATAAAAAGGAAAGGCAGTGAATACAGAAGAGCAACTAATGGTTTTTAAATTGTCATGCCGTCATTTTTAATTTGTGTTCTTTCAAAGCAATATCAGAAAAGACATAGGATATTAACAGTCTAGGTCCATCTGCCAAAGCCCATGCCCAAGAGATTTGGTTCTTTCAGCAACCACATTTGGGTGGATGCTTCAGTAACTCAGTTTCAATGCAAGAGACTTCATGCCTGCATGCCTGCAGCCAAAAATCAATGTCTAAATTTCAAAATCTGGAACTAGGAATGCTGGCTGAGGCTTCTCTATGAAGGCTTACATATGTATGCTTAAGGAGTTTTATTAGCTCAAAATGGCAGCACAAAAAGTGTGGTGGTCCTTCAAAATACAGAAAAACCAGGTGAAGACTCAGTGAATTGGTGTTTCTCTCTGTCTGGTGTGTCTTTTAAGCTCATCTCCATTGAAGGATACCTTCTTCTTCTAACCCAGGGGTGCCCAAACTTTTGGGGCCACAGGCTGGTCACTATGGCCTGACAGCCGGATCCAGCCCCTGATGCCAATTCATCCAGCCTGCGAAGCCTTCATCGCTCCTGGAAGCGGAAGTAAAACGCACCCGTATGGGCATGTTTTATTTCTGCTTCCAGGAGCGATGAGGGCTTCATGGGCCAGATGAATTGGCATCGGGGGCTGGATCCAGCTCTCGGGCCATAGTTTGGGCACCCCAGTGCTAATCTGACCATCAAAATTACTTTTCACCTACCAGCTCTGGCTTGTTAAGTGGCAAAAAAAAGTATTTTTATTTTGAATTTGATATTTTTAGTGCCCAATTCCTGTTTGTTAAGTACACCACCATAAGTAACCAATAGACTTTACAAATATATCCAAGGTGCTACATCAGAACTGGCCACTAGAGGGAATCAGAGAGTTTTTTCATGGTTAAGATGCTGACTGGGAGGTGGCAGGTCAGCAGTTCGATACCTGAGTACTGCACGGCAGAATGAGCTCCTGTCTCTGTCCCAGCTCCTGCCAACCTAGCAGTTCAAAAGCAAGAAATTGCAAGTAGATAAATGGGGACCACCTCGGTGGGAAGGCAAGCAGTGTTCCATGCATTCCAGTGTCTAGTCATGCCTGCTACGTGACCATGGTAAATGTCTGCAGATTCAGACAGTGCTGGCTCTTTGGCTATAAATAGAGATGAGCACTGAACCCTAGAGTCGGATACTATTGGCTTTTGAGCAAGGGTGACCTTTACCTTTACCTTTACCTAAAAACAACACAAGATTATTGGGTGATTAAAACAGATAATCTGAATACAAGGAACTAGAGAATAACACTTTGAATCTAATCATAATGTTAGCAGTGCTTGTCTAGTGTGTAGCAGCCAGAGTGTCAATATCCAGAAACAGATACAACTAGTAGTAGATTTAGCGTATGCAGAACCAAGACACAGGACACAGCCTCGGGCTGGGTTAACTCAGGTTTATTGCATCTTGGACAGAGGGAACATGAGGTAATGGCGGATCGATAGCTCTTTATATACAGTAGTAATACATTTGAACGTGGTGCCATGGTAGCCCATTTGCTACTGCCTGCGTGACGTCATTGCGAGTCACGCCCTTCTTGTCCAGGTGTAGGTGGTGGCGGGAAAGCTTCCCGCGCTGTTGCCTTTGATGAGTTCTGACCAAGAGAGCTTGGACGCTCGCTGCTGCCAGCTGGTGGTCATTAGCTCGCGTCCTCATGCAGGGTTCATATGATACAGCTGAAGGTTACATTGTTGCTATAGACAAGGTTACATTGGTTCAGATACATTGTAATCCATGTGGAAGGTAAAACCCTTAGAACACAACATCCCTCCCCCCTAGGACGAGACAACGTCTCGAGCCCATGCTTCTAGACACTCCCCCCCCTAGGAGACAAAATCTCTCAGCCAAGATGGCTTGTTTCGAACACGCTGGGGTCTCGATGCGGGCTGCCTCTCCCCGGGTTCGCTACCTTCTCTTTGTCCCCTGGCTTCCTGTCCTGTAATTTGAGAGGGAGACTCGTTAGTGACTTGCCGCGGCTCCGCGGCGTTGTTGGGAGGTGTGCTCTTACTTAGGGAGGAACCGGGGGCACTGGGGACTAACGAAAAACCCCTCTTCTCGCTTGGATGGGTGGGGGAACACTCCTGGAAACCCCCCCGGTTTGCTAAATCAAAACCAAAATTCCATTCGGGGGCAGCGGTCGCGAACTCCTCTCCCCCTTCCCCGGCCTCTGATGGAACTGGTTTATCAAAAGGATATGAGTCGGGGCCGCTGCATCTTCCTTCCCCCCTTGCTTGGGACTGTTGCCCGCTGCTGTCTCCCCCTTGGGTTAAGCGGGTGGGGGAGAACCCTAACGCTGAATCTTGTTGGTGATCCTCACTGACTGGCCCACTTACTCGGTGCCTCAGTTGGTCTGCGTGTCTCCTCCAGAGGAGACCGGTGTGGGTTTCGACCCGGTACGACACTGGCCCCGTTTGTTCTACAACCGTCCCCGGCACCCAGGCTGGCCCCGCGCTGGCATAGTTCCTGCAATGAACAGGGTCGCCGGCGGCGAAACCTTTCGAGACTGCCAGCCCCACGTTTTTCCCTTTATCCTCAATTCTTGTGGGGTCCAGCCTGGACAGGAGTGTAGTCAGTTTCCGCCGCATCAATAGCTCTGCCGGCGAGTACCCTGACGCTAAGGGGGTCACCCTATACGCTAATAAGAACTGACATACTTGGTGATTCAGGTCCCCGGGGCCCATGCGCCGAAGCGCCTCCTTTGTTGTACGCACCAACCGTTCCACTTGGCCATTCGTGGCCGGGTGAAACGGTGCGGACGTGACATGCCGAATGGCATTCGCCTCCATGAATGCCCCGAACTCTGAGGAGGTGAAGCAACTCGCGTTATCGCTGACTAAAGTGTCGGGTAAACCGAACGTTGAAAAGACTCTCCGTAGTTGGTTAATTGTAGTGGCGGAGGACGTGCTCTTTACCGGAATGACCTCCAGCCACTTTGAGAATGCATCGACCACCAGGAGAAACATGGTTCCTCGGAAAGGGCCAGCGAAATCTACGTGCACTCTGGACCATGGCCCCCTTGCTGTGTCCCATTCCCTATGCGGGAGGCGGGCCGCCTCTGGTCGGGACCCCTGGCACGCCTCACAAGTACCGACCATGTGCTCAATGTCCTCGTCCAGCTGTGGCCACCAAAAATAACTGCGGGCGAGCGCTTTTGAGCGAACGATGCCCGGGTGGCTGACGTGCAGCAGTTTGAGAACCCTCGGCCGCATGGGTGTTGGGACCACCACCCGTTGGCCCCACAACAGGCACCCCCTTTCTAGGGACAACTCTAGCTTCTTCCGAAAGAATGGGTCGAATTCCTTGCTTGGGGACGATGCTGGCCACCCTTTCTGCACCCATGAGCTGACTTTCTCCAGCGTTCTGTCCTTGCCTGTCGCCCTAGCTATATCGGCTGGTACTATTGGGGGTTCGTCTAAAACCTCGATTAGCAACACCTGGCGGTCTCTTCCTATTCTGGCTTTTTGGTCGTCCGACAAAGGCAAAGGAGATCTCGAAAGCGCATCAGCATGGCTGATCTCCTTTCCGGGCCGGTACTCCAACTCGTGTTGGTATGCATTAAGAAAAATGGCCCATCGCAACATTCTCGGAGATAGTATCTGCGGCGTTGGCTTGCCTGCCGTGAAAATCCCTAACAGGGGCTTGTGATCCGTCACAATTGTGAACGGGCGGCCATACAGAAAATCGTGAAACTTTTTGGTCCCCGCTACTATTGCTAATGCCTCCCTGTCGGTTTGTGCATAATTTCGCTCTGCTTGGGACAGGGACCTTGAATAAAACGCAACTGGGGCCTCCCGACCGTCATCCAACACGTGGCAAAGCACCGCCCCCACTCCCACCGGTGATGCATCACAGACTAAGACCACCGGCCGTTTGGGGTCGAAGTGCGTAAGGATTGCGTCCGATGTTAACAGTTGCTTTAGTTCGTTGAACGCCTTCTCGTGCTCGTCACCCCACATCCATGTCTCCTCTTTTTTAAGTAACCGATGAAGCGGTTCGGCCACGGAGGCTTTCCGCGGAAGGAATGTATGGTAAAAATTGAGGAGCCCCAGGAATGACTGTAGTTCGGTTTTGGATGTGGGGCGAGGGGCCTTCTTAATGGCTTCCACTTTGGATTTGGACGGCTTAATACCCTCGGGTGTGATCCGAAACCCTAAAAACTCGACCTCGGTTTCGAAAAAAACACATTTGTCCTTCCTCAGTCTCAATCCCGCTTTCTCGAACACCGTTAGCACTTTATCCAATCTCCTGGCTAGTTCGGCCTCACTCCCCCCTGTTATCAATACGTCATCAAAATAAGGCAACACCCCCTCCAGCCCCTTCAGGAGGCGTTCCACAAGCGACTGAAAAAGGCCGGGTGCCGAGTTTACGCCGAACTGTAAACGCGACACCTGGAACGCTCCTTTATGTGTGACTATCGTTTGTGCCGCGGCCGTGGCGGGAGTTACGGGGAGTTGTTGATAGGCTTGTGCCAGATCGAGCTTAGCGAAACACTTTCCCCCATTTAGCCTGGCCAAAAGGTGGCTGACCACTGGCACCGGATATGCATTCGGGCGAATCGCCTTGTTAATTGTACACTTATAATCAGCGCAAATGCGCACCTCCCCGTTAGCCTTCAAAGCTGTTACAATTGGAGTTTCCCACTCCGCGGAATCAACAGGAATAAGAATCCCCTGGCCCACCAATTTGTCCAGTTCCGCCTCTATTTTGTCCTTTAGTGCGAAAGGTACCCTGCGCGGTTTGAGTCTTATCGGGCGGACCTCCGGGTCTAGGTCGAAGGCTACAGGGGGTCCCTTGAATTTTCCAAGTCCTTTTTCAAAAACGGTGGGGTGCGCGTCACACACCGCTTGTATCGGATCCGCGCCCACGGCATGCACCCCCCCTATGAACAAACCCAAAGGCTGAAACCACTGCGTCCCTAGGAGGCTACAATTCCCCCCTTTGAGAACGACTAACGGGAGTTCTGCGGAATGTCTTTTATAACGCACCCGAAATTTCCCGACCCCCAGCACTGGAATGCTGTTCCCTTGTACGTCTTTTAGCGTGGACCTCAGAGTCTTAAGTTTGGGCCGCGCTTGGGGGTCGATCTTCAAGAACTCTTTCTGGGGAATTATGGAATAATAGGACCCCGAGTCAATCTCCATCCTAACAGGGGCCCCTTGCACTATTACCTCAATGAAGTAATGGTTTTGTCCCGCGGACACGCTGAACACGGGGGCGTCGTCCTCACTGCCGTCCGAGACGCGACCCACGCCGTCCTGCTTCCTCGTGGTTCGGGCGCCATCTTGGGGTCTCGCTGGACGGTCCGGTCTGGCCGAACGGTCTTTCGACTGCCTCCGGCCCTCTTTCCGGTTTCTGCATGCCCTGGCGATGTGCCCGCGCCGACCACAGCTGTAACATTCGGCCTTCCTGAAAGGGCACTTCGCACGCTCGTGGGCCGCCCCACAACCATCGCAGCGGCGCCCCCCTTTCCGGACCTTCTGTACCTCTTCGCCGTCGCTGCCATCTGTAGAGGATCTCGAGGTTCGTCGGGTCGCGTGCACCGGCTGTCCTGACTTGCCGCGCACCGAGCTTTCCGCTTTGCTGGCCCTAGGACGCCACTCACGCCACTCGTGTATTTCGTCCACACCCGCATTCGTGGACTCCGCGGATTCCGCGGTCTCTACGACCTCGGCCAGCGTGGGTGGCGGCTCCCTGTTCATCAGGCTGCGCTGCACTTCCTTGTCCTTCAGGCCACACAGCACGACGTCCCTCATTATCATCTCCAGGTTGTCCCACTTGCAGGGAACGGCGGCTACCCTCAGGGCCTCCACGAAAGCCTCTACCGACTCATCCGGCGCTTGGACTCGCCTCCAAAACGCACTCCTAGCGGGAAACATTGCCTTCGAGGGTTGGAAACGCTCACGCAGCAACTTCAGTATGTCGTCGGTTTTGAAGTCATCCAACGACTTCGGTTCGATCATGCCCACCAGCGTCCGCTTGGTTTCTACTCCCAGCATTCGGGTGAGGATGGCCCTCTTCCTTTCCTCGTCGTCTTTGACTTTGAGTTCCACCAATGCCGCCTTGAAATCCATGTTAAAGATGGTCCAGTCTTGCGGCTTGGTAATATTGAACCCGCTCTGTGTCCTGGCACTTTGGGAATCCATTATCCCACCTTCGTCGCCAATTTAGCGTATGCAGAACCAAGACACAGGACACAGCCTCGGGCTGGGTTAACTCAGGTTTATTGCATTTTGGACAGAGGGAACATGAGGTAATGGCGGATCGATAGCTCTTTATATACAGTAGTAATACATTTGAACGTGGTGCCATGGTAGCCCATTTGCTACTGCCTGCGTGACGTCATTGCGAGTCACGCCCTTCTTGTCCAGGTGTAGGTGGTGGCGGGAAAGCTTCCCGCGCTGTTGCCTTTGATGAGTTCTGACCAAGAGAGCTTGGACGCTCGCTGCTGCCAGCTGGTGGTCATTAGCTCGCGTCCTCATGCAGGGTTCATATGATACAGCTGAAGGTTACATTGTTGCTATAGACAAGGTTACATTGGTTCAGATACATTGTAATCCATGTGGAAGGTAAAACCCTTAGAACACAACAGTAGACAATGTTGTTGATGGACACTCCTTGTCTCATATGAACCTCTGATGACAACTGTGAAGCCCAACATATTTCTCTCTTTATTCATTCTAAGAAATGGCAGTCTCATCTAGAATTAGAAAAATCCCATGCCCCTGAATTTATGTCTCATTGAGATTCAGTCTCAGTGTGTTGGCCTTCATTCAATCCATCATTAAAAAAATTAATTGTAAAAGGCATGTGACAATGCAAGCGCGGCGCCAAAATGGCCACCGCGCTCTTTGCGGCCCCCCCCCCACCGGACAAAGAGCATCCGGGTAGTTAGGGGGCGTGGCCAGCACCCTTATAAAAGGGGTGGCCACGAGGCAGCCGAGCTGCCATTTTCCGAAGCGACGGAGAGGAGAAGTTTTTCCCAAATTGCTCCTTCACTCTCTCTCCTTAGCAGAAGGAGTCGCTTCCTTGCAAGATTTGCTTTAGAAGCGACGGGGCAGAGGAATTTGCTCCGTCGCTTCCTCCTTTGTTAGCCTCTGTTGAGGCTCCCTTTCTGCAAGCTGCTGGATAGCTCAGTGGTTTAAGTCTTTGTCTTTGGGGACAAAGGTTGGGAGTTCGATTCCCCACTTTTCCTTTGCATCTTTGCGAGGGGCTTAATTAGGTCAGCAGTCTGATACCTAGGCTGCAGCCATAAAGGTAGGTCTTTGGCCTCTCATTTATGCCTTCTTGAAAGAAGGCTTAGGCGGGCAGTGGTCAGGTCGGATGACCGCGACTGCACCCCCTCGATAGGACCTCCAACTGGAGGCTCCCACCGGGATTGGTGGGGTAGGGCAGCTCAGGCTGTGGCCCGCAGCCCTCCGCCCTCAGACCGGCCCTGCAGGGGCTTCGGCCCTCGGCCCTCAATCCCTGGCCACGGGTGTGGAGCAGGGGGGTGGGCCGGGCGCGGTTGCACAACAGGGCTTCCCCGGCCCTGCATGGGCCGGAGTTTGGGCATGGCCGTTTTAGGGCCTGGCTCTCAAGTAGGGACCCTGGACCATGCCAGGTGGGCCGTCCGGCCCACCTGGCCCCACTTATGCAGGGGGTTGGCACGCATTACTGGCCCATGTGGTGGTGCTAGAGGCACCCCTAGGGATTGGCCATTCAGAGGATTCGGCACACGCCTGCCGGCTACGGGCCGGAACAATTGGGAGGGGGGGCCTGGCGCTGCCTCACAGCGCGTTTTGCCCGTTAGGGGCCGGGTTTCGGACAGGGCCCTATTCTGGCCCAGGTTCTCAAACTGGGAGCCTCTGACGCTATACCGAGCGGGCCGTCCGGCCCACCTGGCCCACCTACTAGGGGTTTTTTCGTGGCAGGCCCCCTTTCCGAACGTCGGAGCCCCTTTGTGTCTGCCGGCTACTTTGATCGCGGCCACTCTCCACAAGGCGGCCGGCTGGGCTGTGCTTCTCATGACATGCCGGCCTGTGCCCGCCGCTGTCTCGTGACTTCCCGTTTGTCTGGATCTGCGGCAGGAGTGTATTGGAGGTCGCCCCAGATTTCGGTCGCGAGCTCCGACGCCCACCGTGGGCCGGAACCCCCGGTGGGGGCGGCTCACGGGGGTGCAACTTGTGAGTATTACGTTCAAGTTGAATGCACACACATCACAGTCCATTCCCGGTGGGGGCAGTGCTCTTGGCCTTGCCTATTTGAGGCTGGGGGCATCACTCGCCATCCTATACCAGTGCCCCTTGGTTGCATTCTGGCATGACGTTTGGGGGTGGGGGTTTACGCTCCCGGGGCGGCACGTGGCATCACAGGGGCTGTCCAGGTCCCGCTGTGCATGCCCGCTGTACATCATGCTTCAGCATGGGCACTGCCGTCAACTGGTTATTCATGCCCCCCCCTAGTGATCATTTGCTCCAGATCGGGAGGGAAAAGATTTGGTGGGGGGAGTACGTGGATATATATTACCCCTATGAACTGAGACCCGAATGGGGATGGGGGGTACGGGCTGGACGATAGAGACAGCGTGTGGTCCCCCATAGTAAGCCAACATGCACTGAGGCGTCCGCCCTCGGAACGGTGTGGGGCATCGTGGGGGCAGTCTGGATCCTGCTGCGTAGGCCCCGTTACACAGGACGTCCCGTAGAGGGCCTGGCTGATGATCGGCTACTACTGGCCCCGGTTGATTATTGGCCGCAGGCCATCAGGGGCAAGGGCCGTAGGGGGACATGTGGATTTTCTCCCTATTGAACCGCAAGCCCACTGGCAGGAGAGGGACGGATGGGACGGCTGAGGCAAAGAGATGTCCCACTGTCGTTAGCCACCGAGCACCTTGGGGCCCACTATCCTGGTTGATCGGATGGGCCCATTACAGTCGGCTCATCGTGGGGGATGTGGACGAGGGTGGCTATAGATATCCCGAGAGAGGAGGGACGAGTTCTGTCACCAAGGGTGCTCGTGTACATCAGTTCCACGGAACGGTGCCTGGTGATGGGCACCATGGTGGTCATGCTGAGCAGCGGGCTGTTCAGACACTGGCCCCAAGCAAACTGGTCGGGCGGGGGGTTGCGGCCCGCCTACTGTGTTCGGCCTGCTCAGCTGACAATGTGTGTACTAAGCATCACGGTCGTGACCGACTTGTGCGCAGGGGCGATCAGAGCTCCCTCTGAACCACATATTCTTGTTGTTAGGCCCCCCCCCCGCCCCTATTATAGTCAGCCTGGGGGGATGTCACCCTGTCTCCCAAGAAGCGAGGGGGCGGGAAACCTGCTGGGGGGTTTTCAATGGGGTTTTTTGTATCCATTCGGGGTACTGGGGCCCCCAGGATGCTACTAATCTGGTTCCCTTCCAGGGTAACGGAGAGGGGGTTCCACTGTCCACAGTTATGGAAGTTGGGGGCTATGGAAGTAGCGGGGGCCCTTCTTGGAACCACCTTTCCTTAGTCGAAGGTATCCCCCATGAAGCTCATACTGAGCTAGAAAAAGGGTGAATGTAATATAATCCTCCATTCAGCTTACCCTGTGGGTGCTCCATTCAGGGATGACCTTCCTGATGACCTTGTTCGGTCAGGTACTCGTAGTTGCCTCGGCTACTATGGGTGGCGTGCTCACACAATTCTGGTGCTGTTTTGGCACAGTGTGATATGCACTCGGCTTCCAGCTTTTTGCCAGTGCACCCCATTATTTAGACCTATCAGGTTTTTAGGTTTTGAGAGGGATTTTAATTAGATAAGGCCAATCCCTTTCTGAATGCGTTAATTCAGGTTCAGCACCCGACCGATGTGGGACTTTCATTCAGTGGGCATTTGCTCACAGGTTGGGGTCTTGGTCTCCAGCCCATTACCTCGACAAATTTTGGGTCTGGGGTTAAACGGGGCTTGGACACGTGTACGCGTCTCCTCATCACAATTCAGACACTCAGGTGGGACCTGGGTGTCCCCTTGGCGCCTGAATAGACCGAGGCCCCATCTTCTAACCTCACATTTCTGCCTTTGGCATTGATTGCCAAACATATAGTATGCCCCTTCTTATTCAGGGGTCACTTGGTGGGATCGGACCTAGTGGTCCGCCGTAAGATATTTGGCGCGGTCGGATGCCGCCGGCCTCTCACTTATGGGGTTTACTCTATTGGTGGGTGCCTGGATTGCCCCCGTGATCACAGTGATAGTGCTTTTCACCTGTTTTGGGGAGCACTGCACCTATGGTGCAAGGAGTGGGCCTACTCAGTGGTTCAGTTGCTGCGTGGCAATGCGGCAGTGGTGCGCATTGTCAACGCCCTGAAATGCTAATCCCCGGGCCCTGACTGTAGTTTGTCTATTCGTTTGCGAAGCCTACGCCGAAATGTGCTGTTACAGGACAGACGTGTCCTGGGTGTGAATAATGACCTTACTGTGCCTTTTCCCCACCAGCGGATCACCCGTTCCCGTGCTTTTATCCAGGAGCGGGGGAATTCCACTTGCCACTTTGGCCAATCGCTGGAAGTTAGGCGAGCTGAAGGGGACCGGACATGTCATTGGCACATCGCACGCGTAAGGCGTATCACTATGAGTTCATTTGTCATGTCAGGGACGGGTGGACGCGGAAACGTGCCCGCTGCCCCGGCACGCGTCACTTTTCTGCCCAGCAGTTCGACCCACCTCGCACGAGGTGGCATACCCATGTACAGATAGGTAGGAGGTGGCTCTTAGCCATGCGGCTACTATGGTAGCCTTGGGGAGCGCTCCGCATCATTGAGAGGGTCCCAGAGTTGGTACCACATGTGTAAGGCGGAGGTGTCTCATAGGGCACTGGAACTCGACGATGTCTCTGGCACATGAGTGGGCTCGTGTGGGGATTCGGTCCTCACGGGTTTTTCTGCACGGTAGGCAGTGGTGTATACTGCTACAAGACATTTGAGACATCTGTCCGGTTGGTGCCCTACAGGAGTTGCTTGCACTGCGTGGCACGCACCATGGCCCGTTTTTCTGTCACCAAGATGGGTCTCCCCTTACTAAATTTCAATTTTGGAAGGTGACCGGTAAAGCACTAGCCAGTGTTGGCCTCCCTGGGGCTCGTTACGGCACCCATTCTTGCAGGATAGGGGCGGCTTCTACTGCAGCTGCTTTTGGGTACTCCGGGGTGGAAAGACGCCACATGGGAAGGTGGGGATCACAATGTTTTCAGCTTTGTGTTCGCCCTCTTCAACCGTGAGTACCAGTTTAGTCACTGCACTGTTTCTTCCCCACCTTTTTTCCTTGACAGACTCTGGGTGTCGTATTACACCGGTGACAGTATGGCTGGTGGGCCACAGCTACATGCATAGGGCAGCGTCGTACGCTGCGGCGACAGTGTGGACCCCGACTGGGACTGGGTTCATACGCAAGTCTCAGATGGTACGGTGAGCGCGGCATGTTATGGCGGGAACTGTTGCCATTCCTTTTATCCATCAGGAATGCTGACCCGCCAGATATTCTGATCATACACCTTGGGGGCAATGATTTGGGACAGGTCACTGGACTATCGCTGAAGCATGCGATTTGCGGTGACCTGGCTTACTTACATTATGTGTGGCCTGCCACAACCCTCATTTGGTCAGACGTGGTACCGCGGCATGCTTACAGGGGAGGGTTCGGCCTCCAGGCCCTTGATCGAGCTCGTCGCTCGTTGAACAGGGCTATTGCCCGGTTCCTTCTCGACGAGGGTTGGCGGCGCGTCTTTAGGCACCCCGCAATCAGCCTACAAAATTATGAGCTTTACTCAGGGGATGGGGTCCATCTGTCGCAGGGAGGTATGGACCTCCGGTTAGGAGATTGGCGAGCAGGCCTGTTGACCGAGCTGACGGTCTGGGGGGGGGCGTTGAGCCTTTATTGAGCCTCTCTGTGTGGCGGGTAGCACTGGTAAGGTAAACATTTATGACCCACAGGTATCCGGCAGGTTCGCAATTGACTGGACAACACTAGACAGGCACAAGTTGATTAAACGTTGTCCGGTCAACGACGAACCAGGCGATGGGGTGATGGCAAGAGCTATACAGCATGCATCACCCCGTTATTTTACGGATACGCGTAAGAGGGTGGGGTCAATAGTTAGGTATTGACTACGGTCAACAATTTGTTTGTTGTCAACAAACAAATTGATACAAATGGATACATTGTAACCAATTGCCGTTTGCAATTTGGGGTGGTACCTTACCAGTGTTACTTCGGCCTGCTTGCCTTAAGAATTATAATTGGTTGAATACCAATAGAAATTTATAATTCGGACTAGGGCATGAATCAATAAATGTGGCCCAATGCCGTTATCCACTTTCATCAGTGTCTGAGTCCTTTATTGGGGGGGTGCGCCTGCAATAATGTCTTGAGGCACTGGGAGAAACTAGAATGTGTGTATATTGGGAGGCAAAGTTTTTGAAAGATAAAGTTTCACAAAATATATTTGGTATCAATCTCTAAGTTAAACCACTGGAATGTGAGGCTTCAGAAAGTTTGGATGGAGCAATTAAAGTGGAAAGATAAGCAAGAGCAAGTGCTGGCAATTAAAAAGAAAGAAGAAAGTGTAAAATGAACACCACAAAGGAAGGGACAAGAAGTCAATACGAAGAGAAGAGATAGTCATATTTAAGGGCAAGAAATTTGAATTGAGCTATGGAATAAATAAAAAGAGATCTCAGTAGTGTTGATGAGATAAAGTAAGGATGGTCAACTTATGATCTTCTATTTCTTTGCCTGCAATTCCTACTATCCATTATCACTAACTGCAATACCTAGGGCTAATAGGAGGTGCAGTTTTCAGAAGATCAGACAAATCAAGCCTGGACAAGTAAGAGAAAGAATACTAATTTTAGCAAAACTTATTTCCTAATTATTTATGAATTGGTAATACAATTTTGGAAGGACCCTAACTAGTGCATTAGGACTAGGACTCAGGAAGTCTAAGCTTGAATCCCCTGCTCAGCCATGGAAACCTAATGGGGGTGTGGAACGGGTAAAACCACTTCTTAAATATCTCAGTTACCTTGAAAGCTTTGTTAGGACTACTGTAAATTAGTTCTTACTTGGAGGCAGATCACAACAGCAAGAGCAAAATCTACAGACAAATTCATCACATGTGACTGAGGAGCAACAGAAGAGCTCCTGCAGGATAAACTGAAGGGACATATGTGGGGTCTGGGGAATTTTTTTTTTAAAAAAAACAGATTCATTTTGTGATGGAGATATTTGGCAACATTTTGCTTAATCCTACATTACTCTGAGTCCCATTTAAACCTTTGCATATAGAGCTTTGCTTATAAAGGTCTATCCACTGTTTGTTCTGATGCCTGGGAGTGGAGCTGAACAGTGTTGCAACACCAGGGCAGATGGTGTTTGATAGATCCCCAGCCTTGGTCATATGGTGAATTTCATAGATGCCTAACAACAAATTAACAGGTCTCTCATCTGGCCCCCAGTCAGTAGCAGCATCAGACCCCACATTATATGAGATGCTTATAGAATTTGAAATAATATTTTCAAAAAGAAACTATAGAAAATTACTTACATTTCACTGAGGCTGCTGGGTTGCTACTATTGTGATCATTGCTTTGTCTGCCTTGGGCTGCACGTAAACACACTGGGTTGATGATATCTGCATAGTTAGAAATAAGGTGTCAAAGTATTCTCTGGCCATGGATCTGACTTACTGGCTGCCCTTTATCCAAAAAGGTTTTGAAGGGCATTCTTACTCACTAGTTCACACCACAGGAGGCAAAATCTGAAACATACCATCTCTGAGATTTTTTTTAACTGCCTTCACTTTGGAATTTGCTTTAAATAAGGAAACCTGGCCCACACTTCTGGCTATAGACTTTAGAACATCAATATTTTTTGTGTACCCCACCCCAGCTCTGTAATGAGGAAGATTCCTGCAGAGTCAAAAGCCAACTTCTGCCTGTGATATTTTAGCAATCTAATGAAAGTATCACCCACCCTTGCCTCTTGGTTCTGTTTAGTGACCAGTCCTGATAGCGCACCTTGAAAATATTGACAAAAATATAAAATACTAAAGAAAACTATACTATTTTCTTTGTCATTTTTGTTCGGCATTGGTACCCATTAAGCCTTGCATTGTCAATGAGGAAACTAAATCAGTGCACTATCTAATCTAAGGGAGCAAATGCTCTCTATAGATGAGCCCCATGTTTACTCAAAAATAAGTCTTGAATAAGTGTGCATAAAATTATAAAATTATTTGCCAGCAGGGGTGGGGTGCATCTGGGGTTTTAAAGTCCTGTTTGGGGTTTTAAAGTGTTTTAATGGGATCAGGTTTTTTAAAGGGATGTTTTAATTGTTTTATAGTTTTAATATTCAGTTTTTATGGTATGAGAGATGGGCTTTTAACCAATGTGAGCCGCCTTGGGTTGCTGAGGTGAGGAAGGCGGCTATACAATTCAAATAAATAAATAAATAAATAAAAATCTGTAATTGCTAAAGCAGCTCCCAAGATTAAAAAAGTAGATCCCCCATACTTGCTCCAGTGATTATTTTATCATTTTACACATTGACAGAGATTAACCATTATTTATAGTATTGTGCAAGAGTGTTCCCTGCAATACCTTACAACAAATCCATGGTGGAGAAAGCAAAAAAGATTGGGTGCTTAGGAAATATAACAAAGATGTATAGCAGAACAGAAAGAGACCAGGCTAATGTAAATATAGTACAATTCATTTGATGGATTCACTGGAGGACAGTCAAAACACATGAAAATCAGTTTGATATGGTTTGACTCATATTCTTGCTTTTTATTCTCCACATTTTGAGCAGTTAAAGCATCATGAGATGCCTGTAAGGAAAGATTTGGAGCCCGAAGGCTTCATCTGGCCCATCTCAAATCCCACTTCAGAAAGGAAATTCTCCATTTTTCTCCAGGCACTGATTATCCCTGACATTATTAGTCTTGTAACTAGTCTGTGCTGGACTGTTGTGACACAAGCAACCCCCATTTAAAGAAGAGATCTAATTGTATCTGAAATCCAGAAATATGGCCATAATTCTGGCACTGCCACATAATTTTAAGAAATACCAGTATTAATCTCTTCTATGATTTAATGTCACACCATCATGATGATGATGATGATGATGATGATGATGATGATGATGATGATGATGATGATGATGATGATGATGAAAGGTGTACATGGTCCACAAGATGTTTGGACAGGAGTTTTGGAACCCTCCTGCTCAGGTCCTAGCCCTGAACCTAAGAGTCAGTGAGGTTATCACCTGCTAATGTAAGGTAAAGGTTGCCCTTGCTCGAAAGCCAGTCGTATTCGACTCTAGGGTTCAGTTCTCATCTCTGTTTCAAGCCAAAGAGCCAGTGCTGTCTGCATCGGCAGACGTTTCCCTGGATATGTGGCAGGCATGACTAGACACGAAGGAATAGTAGAAACCGTTTGATAGAATAAAAATTTTCCAATAGGTATATTCAAATGAATATAGTGTTTTATATATTACTCAGCAAAAATCACAACATAAACAATTCCACCATGGGTTTGAAAATCTTCATTCGAACTGAAAGCTGTCGTCATGTAACACAAACATTTAACATGAAGTGTGTAACAAAAATAATTCCTCTTTGGGTGAAGTATAATACAATCACTTACAGGTGTTGCCAAAATATCTTTTCTAAGTCGATACTAGTTAATTCGACTTTTCTGAACTTTTCCTTCTTCAGGAAATCTACATAAAAGAGTTGCAAAATATACATATTAAATGTCATATAGGAGCTAATAACATAATACACATTTAACAATACTAGCAATTAATATATTACTTGTTCACTGAGGATCCCATATACCAGTATTTACTAATATGCTCCAAAGCCTCATTTAATAACCACACAGTAGCTTACCTATTTATTATAAGGAAGTGGTTATTTTATCGCGTCCTCGCCTCCATGTATTTTTTCTAGGTGTGTATGGACATTAACAAACAGAATGAAAGGTCTTCCTTTATGCTGCTAAGAAGGCTACTCAGGTGTATCAAATTCGGTGAACACCGACTCTCTTAACTTTGGTGGCCAGAACTAGAAACAGCTGCAGCCAAAATTCACTCACAAAAAAGACGCCAATTCAAATTCTTGATTTAACCCCTTGGGGTACATAGTATCGAATAAATGAATGTAAAACGCCTCTCGTTGTCTAAGTTTCTTATTTATGTCTACCTTTTCATGTGGCCTTGGTCTAATAATTTCTAAAGCTACAAATTTAAAGTCTCTCTCTGAATGCACTTGTTCAATGTAGTGGTTAACCAAAGGGGCTTCTGTAACCTGCCCCCTAATCTTACTGCGATGTTCCGATATCCACACTTTCAGAGGACGACTGGTAAGTCTGACATAACGCTTGCCACATGGACATTCCCATAGATAAATTACATTTTACTGGCACAGTTGGTAAGGGATCTTAAAGAGAAGGAGTAATTCCTTTCCGGGATGAAGATGTCTTTGGTCTCCCAGCAGAACTGGCATACTACACAAGAATTACATTTATAAAGCCCTGTTGGAAACTTTTTCTGCTGGGCCATGAGTGTTCTAGTTGTGTGATCTGAACGTATAACCATATTGCTAATGGATTTGGTCTTTCTAAAGCCTACTAGTGTCACAGCCAGGAAGCTCACTAACTAGATGCCAGTGTCTATATATGATTTCCTTGATTTCTGCAGCTGCTGGTGAAAACTCAAAGGAGCATCGTATATTATTGTCTCCCCCCCCCCCCCCCGCTGCTTTCTTTCAAACAATGCCGTCCTAGGTGTGTCCTTAACTCTTTGAAGGGCTCTATCCGTAATGTGCCTAGGATACCCTCTCTGCGTAAGTTTGTGTTGAATGGAGCATGCGGAATGCGTAAAATCAACCATGTTAGTAGAATTTCTCTTAGCTCTAGCAAACAAACCAAATGGAATGTTATTTTTTTACATAAGGAGGGTGATGAGAAGTGTACTTAAGATACGGGTTCCTATCTGTAGGTTTTCTATACAACCTTACTGATATTCTTCTTGATTATGAAACATAAATTTCGACATCTAAAAATGGGATGGAAACAGGATCTGCATGAGGAGTGAAACGAAGATTAGTATCCAAGGAGTTCATCCACAGCACAAAGTTGTTCAGAATGTCTTTAGAATCCAAGATGAAAAACAGATCATCTACAAACCTACCATATAAGATAACATGTGGCAAAAAGGGATTGAATTGTGTGTTGTAAATATGTTTCTTCTCAAAGTGGCTCATATACATGTTCGCTACACTGGGGGCCAACGGACTCCCCATGGCCATGCCCCTAATCTGCATATAATAAGAGTCATCAAACCTGAAATAGTTATGCTCAAAAACCACATCTCATAAATCCATAAGAAAATGCGTTGGTGGAACTTGAGACTCCCTAGAATCCAATTTATCAAGCACCACGGTTCATGCCTCCTCTAGTGGGATGTTAGTGTACAATGCTAGTGTACAAGTTTCCAACAAGGCATTATAAATGTCATTCTTGTGTATTATGCCAGTTCTGCTGGGAGACTAAAAACATCTTCATCCCGGAAAGGAATTACTCCTTCTCTTTAAGATCCCTTACCAACTGTGCCAGTAAAAATGTAATTTATCTATGGGAATGTCCATGTGGCAAGCATTATGTCAGACTTACCAGCCGTCCTCTGAAAGTGCGGATATAGGAACATTGCAGTAAGATTAGGGGGCAGGTTTCAGAAGCCCCTTTGGTTAACCACTACATTGAACAAGCGCATTCGGGGGCATGGCCAAGATGGCCGCCGAGTAACATCTAGATTCAGACGCTCGCGCTTAACAAAGTGGTAACTAATGCACCGGAGGGAAATGGAGAAGTTTTAAAGTGGCAAACTTTAAAGATAAGAACCTTGCCTGTCGTTATGGAAAATTTTGGGATCTTTTGAGGCTGGATGGTCAAAGTTCGGGAGGCTTCTCTGGGCGGTTGAAGCTGTCTCGGTAGTCGCGGCTTTTCTGCCTGGGAGCCGAGAACGGGACCAGTGAGACTGCGGAGTAGGCTTTGGAACTGGCAAGAAGTTGTTTGGCACGAGAACAGCTTGCATGTAAGTGCATGAATGGAACTTTAAACTTTAAAATTGGCTGGGTTTTTTTCTTAAATGAGCTCGGACTCTGAAATGGCAGCGGGTGGAAGTGGATGAAAGCAAGCGGAGGTTCCGTTAATGGCGGCGGTCCTGGAAAACGAAAGTGAGCGTGTTTGGGCTATGTTTTCTCTTACACACCAGAAGATCGCGCCACGTTTTGATGACAACAAAGAGGATTAATTATCTTTGTCTGGGCTACAACATTGGAAGGCGATTGGGAGTTTCCCAGCTTAAACTGCTTGGAGAAAGTTTTCCGTTCCTCAGAAAAAGAAGGGGGGGGTTACCCAAAAGCTAAGGCAGCCGCTGGAAAATGGCGTTTTGATTGTCCGCTTCAAGAGAAGGATTGGGTGGCTTTTGCCTTTTGGTTCCCTCACTGTGTGGATCATAAATACCTGTTTGTTTACTGTGGAATATACTGCTCCTCACCCCTTCTACTCGCTGGTTGGATTTTGGGCTTTTTCTCCCTCTGGTCTCCCCCCCTCCTTTTTTCTTTGGCGGCTTGGTTTTTTTTTAAAGGAGAAGCTTGGGCTGACTGTTCCCTTGAAGCTATTTCACTGCAGTTGGAAGATGACTGATTGGATTATTTGCTTTAGGGAAACGGACCTGCTGTGGATTAACATCTTTTGCTCTCTTTTTTTTCTGAGCTGCCTGTTGGCAGAACTGTTTCCTTCTGTTTTACCTCTGTGGATTACAGTAACTTTTTGATCTTCTGCTTGCATATAAATTTCCCTTTTGGATCTGTGGAACCAGTGGTTGCAGTGTTACAAGCTTTATTTCAGTGACTGACTTTCACAATGAACTGCAGCATTGAGCTTCTTACATATTACATTATTATGGATAAAGGTACAAGAGCGAAAACAAAGAAAGAAGAACCAGTTGTAAAGCCTAAAAAGAAAGAAAAAGCACCAATGGAGGAATCCACTCAGTCTTCATCCCCGCCCACAGTGCCATATAATCAGACTCAAATTATGGTGGAAATTGGCAAATTATTTCAGAAATTGGAGAAAAATGAGGATTCAAGGGTGAAAGATAGAAATGAAATGATGAAAAAACAAGATAAGGTGATGTCATCAGTTGCAGATTTTGCAAAAAAAGTGGACTTAAGTTTGAAAAAAATTGAGGGAAATGTAAAATTGGTTCAAACTGAGGTAAATGCCATAAAGAAGGAGGTAAAAGGGACTCAGGAGGTGATGCAGGAGAACAAGCTGAAATTGGAGGAACAAGAGAGAAGGATAGATGCTGTGGAAGATATGATGAGAAAGCAGAACATTGTGATCCGTCAGGTGGTGGAACGCACTCCGGATTTGTTAAGAGAAAGGGTGGTTCAGTGGTTAAATGGTTTGAATATGGGGAAAGAATTTGTTCAGGAAGATCTTGTAAGCGTTTTCCGGGTGGGCCCAAGAAGAGGGAGGGTGGTTCAAAGAAATGTGTTGGTTAAATTTGCAAATTGGGTAGATAAGTTAAAAGTAATGGCCCATCTGAAACGAGTCGGTTCTGATGCGTTGAAATTTGACGGCTCGGATGTGGAAGTTTATAATGGTATCTCGTTAAAAGAAAGAACATGGAGGTATAAGATGAGGCCTATCACTAAATTATTGATGATTAAAAATATAAGGTATAATTGGAGATTTCCGCAACAATTGCGTTTTTTTTTATGACAAAAGAATGCAAGTTATTGATGAAGGCACTAATCCATTGGAATATTTGAGTTTGTTGGAACTGGTAAAGGTAGACTCGGAAGAATGGAAAAATCTTAAGAAGGAATTGATGGATTCTGGAGTTTTGGGGAGGGAATATGAGAGGGAGGAAGCCGGTGGGGCTACAGGTGGAACACCACAGCGAGGAGAGGAGGAGGAGGAGCCGTCTTTGATCATGGTGGAGGAGGAGATAGGTAAGGAATAATGAGCATTAGATTTTAGTAATTTTAAGCAGTTAATAGAGGTAGAATGGGCAAATAGCGCGTAGCGCCGGTAGTAAGGCGCATCTTGCATGTCCCCCCTCTCCCCTCTTTGGTCGACAGAGGCGGCTTTTCGCGGGAAAGTGGGGAGAGTGAAAGTGTGTGTTTTATGTAGTTGGTATGGTGGTAGGGTTGTTGGTGGCACGCCCGATGGAGAGTTTAAAGCTGGGAAAAGAATTTGGTTATGGGAAGTATTAAAATAATATCGTGGAATGTGAAGGGTACAGGTTCTGTTCTTAAGAGATGGAGATTGGAATTGGCGTTGAAAAAAGATCGACCAGATATATTGTTCTTACAGGAAACGCATCAGAAGTCAAAAGATACGAATAAACTTTATTTGGGATGGATGCAACATTATGAGATGGCGTTTGGTACTTCGAAAGCAAGAGGGGTGGCAATCATGATTTCTAGGAAGCTGGGATTTGAAATTACAAAAAAGATTGTTGATCAAGAGGGTAGATATCTTTTGTTAAGAGGAAAATTAGAGGATGAGGAAATTATGTTGGTAAATATTTATGCTCCGAACGACCACCAAGCAGAGTTTCTTGAAAAAATTCGGAAAATAGTGGAGTTGGAAAATGTTGCAAAAACTATTGTGGCTGGTGACTTTAATTTGATAAGGTCAGGATTAGATTGCACAAATATAGCTAGAAGTGGAATTGGTTTGAAAGAGAAGGTTTGGATAATTGGATGGATGTTATGGGCTTGAAGGACTCGTGGAGGGAGTTTAAGGGCTCGGAAAGGGCATATTCCTTTTTTTCAGACGTCCATGGGACCTACTCAAGAATAGATTATGTTTTACTTTCGGAAAATTTAATTGGGGATATAGAAGGTACAGAAATTGGGATTATTAAGGAATCGGACCATGCTAAAGTATATTTGGAACTGAAAGCACAAAAAATACTCGAAGAGTAAGAAATTGGAGGTACGATCCTAATTTGTTTAAAGATCAGAAAAGTAAAGAGGCAATTATGGAAAGTTGGAAAGAAAGTTGGCAGTGGAACGATAATAATGAGGTTAATTTTAACGTTGTATGGGATACCATGAAGTCAGTTTTTAGGGGGGAAAGTATAAGATTGGCAAGCTTCAAATATAAAAAATATAAAGCAGAACAGGCAGAAAAAGAAAGAGAAATAAAACAATTACAGGAGGAGCATGCAAAAAACAAAGATAAATTTTTTTTATGAAATTACAAGGACTTAAGGCAGAAGTAATGGGTAAGGATATTGATAAAGTTAAAAGAGATTTGATTTACCTAAATAGAGAATATTTTGAATTTAGTAATAAGAACTCAAAATTATTAGCAAGAGCAGCCAAGGTTAAAAGGGAGAAAAGAGAAATTGGGGTATTGGTTGATAGTCAAGGTTCAAGGTGTAACAAGAATAAGGATAAATGTAAAATTGTTAGGGAATTTTACCAAGTATTATATGCAAAAAAGGAAGTAGATGTGGAGAAGCTTAAAAAGATACTGGAGAGACAGTTAGGGAATGGAATAAAACAAGAGCATAGGGAGAAAATGGAGGAAAGGATAACTGATAAAGAGGTTAAGGAGGTAATAAGCGGATTGAAGATAGGGAAAGCTCCGGAGGATGATGGAATATCGACAGAGTTTTATAAAGAATTTAAAGAGGTGGTGGCCCCGAAACTGGTGAAGTTATATAATCACATACTAGATGGAGGACCAATTCCGACTTCATGGTATAACACTACAATCATTCTTCTGCCAAAGCCTGGTAAGAATTTGGAAAGAGTGGATTTGTACAGACCAATTTCACTTATAAATCAAGATGCGAAGATCTTCACAGCAATATTGGCTAACCGTTTAAATAGTTTCATGGGGGAATATATAAATGTTGATCAAGTTGGGTTTTTAAAAGGACGACATATGGCGGATCTGACTAGAAGGGTATTAGATTTAATAGACAGCGTTAATCAAACAAAGGAAAAGGTGGGATTATTATCATTGGATATTTTTAAGGCTTTTGATTCATTGCAGTGGTCTTCAATTAAGGAAATAGTTAAGCAATATGGATTTGGGGATAAATTCAATAGGGTTATAGATTTACTATATCAAAAAGGAAATGCTAGGGTTAGAGTAAATGAGGAGCTCACGGATGTGGTAAAGCTAGAAGCTGGCACTAGGCAGGGCTGTCCATTATCTCCTATTCTGTTTATTATGGCAATGGAGATTTTAGCTAAAAGCATAAGGGAAGATCTAAACATAGAAGGGATTATGGGTAATAAAGTGAGTATGTATGCAGACGATACTCTGCTTATGGTGAAGCGCCCGGAGCTGGTAATGGACAGGATTAAAGATCATTTACAGGTATTTCAAGCTATAACTGGATTAAAGATAAATTGGGATAAATCAGAACTGATGTTATGTAATTTGAAATCAAGTGAGATGAGTAAGACAGTGTCGACACTCAATATACAAATTAAAGACAAATTGAAATATTTGGGGATAATTATTTCAAACAAATTAGAAGAACTTAAACGATTGAACTATGACAGCTTGAAAATGGAATTTAAGAATAAAATACAAGAACTTCAGAAGTTAAAGCTGTCATGGTTCGGAAGGATTGCTATGTGTAAAATGATATTGTTACCAAAGGTTAACTTTTTATTTGATACACTAGCAATCCACTTGAAAGAGAAAGAAATTAATGAGTTTCAAAAAATGTTCAATGGCTTTTGCAATGGAGGCAAAAAATCTAGGCTCCCAAAGAAGCTATGGTACCTGTCTCAAAAGAAAGGGGGTTTGGGTATGCCAAATTTGCTAGCATATTATCGAGCTTTTCAAGTTAAGAATGTTGTGAAGATTTTGGCAAGAGAAAAGACAATTTGGGAGCAATTGGAGATGAAGGAATACAGAAATATGGGAAATATGATTTTTTTGGGAACAAAGGACAGGGTGAAAAAGTCAAATAATGCTATGATGAAAGGTCTCATGGAGGTGTGGAAGAAGGTAAAAAAGGACATGGTCCCAAATCTCTCTCCAATTATGGAATTGACCGACATGATGTGTTTCCCAATAAAGTTAGATAAGGAAAAAATGGAAATATTGGATAAAAATGGGATGCTTTTATTGAAGGATTGGTTAAAAACTTGTGATTCTGATGTGGAGCGGGAAAAATATTTGAGATACTAAACTTGAATTGGTTTCAGAAGTTGAAGGTGGAAAATTGGAACAAAAAATATAAAAAAGAAGTAGGGTTAGATAGAATACATACAGAATTTGAGGAACTGGTAAGGAAGATTAGAAAAGGGGAAAGTAGTATTAAAGGTCTTGTAAGTAAGCTTTATAACATACTGAATAGAGGTACAGATCCACAGGAGGATTTAAAACGGAAGTGGGAACAAAATTTGAATATAACAATTGGGGAGATTGAGTGGAAAAACAAATGGAAAAAGAGGATTATGAGAACAATGTCTGTTAGAATTAAAGAACATAATTTCAAAATGTTGTGGCAATGGTACTTGACGCCATTAAGACTTTACCAGATGGATAATAAAAGAGATAAGTTATGTTGGAGATGATGGAACATATGAACATATGTGGTGGAGTTGTAAAAAAATAAGGGATTTTTGGGGAAGAATAGAAAGTGAGCTTGGTGAAATAATGGGTAAAAGTGTTAAGCTGGTGTCAAGTACTATTCTGTTAACAAATGTGGAAGGTTTGGGCTTAAACAAGGAGGAAAAAGAATTACTGGAAATTGTATTGACAACGGGTAGACAATGTATAGCTAGAAATTGGAAAAATGATATTGATATACAGATTGGAGAGTGGTATAAAGAAATGTGGAGTTTAGCACTGAATGATAAATTGACATGGGAGATTAAAGTGAAAAGAGATAATTTAAAAGAGGATAGATTTTGGAATATATGGAAACCATTTGTGGACCATTCCTGTATGGCAAATGATAGATCAGGACCAGTACCTTCTCAAAGAAGTTTCTGGAGATGAACAGAAAATAAACTCTCCGGGCAATGTATATACTCACTGGGTGATTATTATTTATCCAAAGATTAGTAGTAGCACAGAAAGTTCTTATTATTTTGGATCTGAAAATAATGGTTTTTAATATCCGGTGGTTATATAGTAATTAATGAGTTTAGATATTGTTATGTGCTAATATTTAGTAATGTTTGTTAAGATGATACTATGGATTTGTTTGTGTATTGTATTGTTAGTCATTGTCTTCTTTTCTTTTTTTGTATGTCTTAAAAAATTTAATACAAATTATTTTAAAAAAACAAAAAAAAGAACAAGCGCATTCAGAGAGATACTTTAAATTTGTAGCTTTAGAAATTATTAGACCAAGGCCACATGAAAAGGTAGACATAAATAAGAAACTTAGACAACGAGAGGCATTTTACATTCATTTATTCGATACTATGTACCCCAAGGGGTTAAATCAAGAATTTGAATTGGCGTCTTTTTTGTGAGTGAATTTTGGCTGCAGCTGTTCCTAGTTCTGGCCACCAAGGTTGAGAGAGTCGGTGTTCACCGAATTTGATACACCTGAGTAGCCTTCTTAGCAGCATAAAGGAAGGCTTTTCATTCTGTTTGTTAACGTCCATACGCACCTAGAAAAAACACATGGAGGTGAGGACGCGATAAAATAACCACTTCCTTATAATAAATAGGTAAGCTACTGTGTGGTTATTAAATGAGGCTTTGGAGCATATTAGTAAATACTGGTATATGGGATCCTCAGTGTAATAGAACAAGTAATATATTAATTGCTAGTATTGTTAAATGTGTATTATGTTATTAGTTCCTATATGACATTTAATATGTATATTTTGCAACTCTTTTATGTAGATTTCCTGAAGAAGGAACAATAAGTTCGGAAAAGTCGAATTAACTGGTATCGACTTAGAAAAAATATTTTGGCAACAGCTGATTAAGTGATTGTATTATACTTCACCCAAAGAGGAATTATTTTCGTTACACACTTCAAGTTAAATGTTTGTGTTACATGACGACAGCTTTCAGTTCGAATGAAGATTTTCAAACCCATGGTGGAATTGTTTATGTTGTGATTTTTGTTGAGTAATATATAAAGCATTACATTAATTTGAATATACCTATTGGAGAATTTTTATTCTACCAAACGGTTTCTACTATTCCTTCATGTTTACACTGTTTGTGCCCGTTTCCATGTAGTAGGCATGACTAGACACCTGAGTGCACGGAATGCTGTTTACCTTCCCACCGAAGTGGTACCTATTTATGTACTTGAAATTTCTTGCTTTCAATCTCCTAGATTGCTAGGAACTGGGATGGAGTCAGGACCTCACTCTATCATGCAGCACTTGGATCTTGAACTGCTGACCTGCCAACCTTCCAGTTGTCAAGTTCGGTGTCTTAACCACTAAGCCACAGTGCTACTCTTTGCAACTGCTCTATTGTGATATTATCAAAGCCAATCACACTCATATATTTTTTTTTCAACCATTTTGGGGTTGTTCGCAGGGCTACTGTCACTTGCTATCATTGTTGCCCTTTTCTTCCAGAAATGCTGTATTTCAATTCTCAAATATATCTCATGATCTTTTCAATCTATTTTTCTTCCACCCAACTGTCACCTGGGGTCACCACATCAATCAGCTTAACAAAATCTTCCTCAACCTCAGTAATGTCTGGAGTGTTGTGTTTGAGCTTCTTATCCTTTTTGATCTTAAACCGTTTTATTCTCATTCTCAACCACCTTTTGAGGTTTGTGTTCCCACCAGTGTTTTGAAGATGGCATTCCCTAATTCTTGTTCAGGTTCCAATGTAACATTGCTGTAACTCATTTATGGTGTCCTTAGTAGACAGTCTTTGTGATCTTACTGCATCCACTGATAATGTGATCCACTGTTTCATCCATTTCTTTACAAAGTCTACACTTACTGTCAGTTCCAGTTCTTTCATTTTTGCTTTAATTACGTTGGTTCGTAGTACTTGTTCTCAGGCAGCAAATATAAGTCCTTCTGTCTCCTTCTTTAGGATACCGAGTTTTAGCCATAATCAATTATTTGTCCTATCTGTTTTACCTTCAATATTTTTAATATATTGAGCATGTAATGGTTTGTTATGCAAATCATTTATTCTATCCCAGATGCATACAGGGAAGCTATGTTAAAAAAATAATGTTATTAAGATATACTGTCAGTATTCAGTATCATAATTACTGATTTCTACACCTAGACATGCTCTGTCTTCTCTCTCATCCTTTGTCAATCCCTCTCTGTCTCTCTCACACACCTCTCTACCTTTGTGATGATCGCTACATTGGGGAAATTTTTGGAGCCTCCTCCATTTCAAAATCCGTGGCACTAGGAGAGCCTCCTGGCATGCCCTGGATGATGTCACCACATTACCCTTCCAGTGCCACAGATTTTGCAACAGAGGAGGCTCTGAAAATTTCCACCAATGCAGCAATCAGCTTTGGCAAATGCTGCAGAGGAGATGAGACCAACCCAGAGCTGCTCAGAGCAGTCGGGACAAAGCGCGATTGCCGTCACTGCCACTGCTGCTGATGTCAAAACTGTCAGCAGTGGGATCAGCCCGCCTCTGGCCCCCGCAGCTGCATGTCAGGGGCAGGACCGGTTTGGTGTCTTGCACGGAAGACAAAGAAGGAGTCGCAATGAGGACTAACACAGGTTTATTGGTTGATGATCAGAACGAACATGTGGTAATGGCGGAGGTACATCTCATTATATACAGTAAGGTTACACATTTGAGTCTTGTTGCACGACAGCTCATTGGCTGTCGCTGGCGTGGCCTCGCCCAGGCACGCCTCTTGCTGCAGTAGTATTAATCTCCATTGTCTTGCTGCAGTAGTCTTTATTTCCATTGTCATGTGGGGAAGTTTCCCGCGGCTATCCGTGATTGAGCAATTGAACCATGTGAGATTGAACGCTCGCCGCTGCCCTCTATGGGCTGCTTGCTCGCGTTCCTTACAGCTGTGATACATTGTAATATGAGGCAGGTTACATTCATTTACTTAAAGAAACAGTGTACATTCATACACAACATCCCTCCCCCCTAGGATGGGACGAAGTCCCTTAACCACTGTGGCTTGCCGCACATGCGTCTGGGGCGTGCGGCCGCTTGCCCTAACACAGGGGAGCCCGTGGCTCCTGGTTCCGCGCGGTCCCGACCTGCAATGCAAAGTGGGGACCCGTTGGTGGTTCTGTGGTGAGGCTGCGTTGACCTTGCCTGTGGGGACGGGAATGGAATGAACAGTTGGGAAGTGAACCCTTGCCTACTGCCAGTAGAGCCCGGGGACCCACCTAGCACGAACCTCGGAACTGACGATGAGACCCTCGTGGACCCGCTATCTCCCGCTGCCTGATCGGGGGTTTGGGGATTTGAGGCTGGCGAGATTTCACTGGTCGCCTGTCTTTGTGGCGTTTGCCTTTTGGGTGCCGGGACTATGGTGTACTCTAGCATGCCCGAGCTTTGGGGGCGTGATGTACCAGGGGCTGAACTGAAACCCCTCTTCTCGCTAGGACGGGTGGGGGACCACTCCGCTAACTCCCCCTGGTACGGGAAATTATAATCATCTTCATATGCGGGGACAAACTCATTCCTCTCTTTCAAAGTGTTCTCGGACGCCTCCGTGTCTCCCCCTTGGGTAATGCGGGTGGGGGAGGACCCTAACGCTGATTCCCCCTCACTAGTGACTCGCCTTCGGAGCTGATCGGCGTGCCGTCTCCATGTTAGCCCTGAGTTCGTCTCGACCCTGTAGGAAACTGGCCCCGTTTGCTCGATGATTGTCCCCGGCACCCACGCTGGCCCCGAGGCCGCGTAGTTCCTGCAATGAACCGGGTCCCCTGTGGAAAAGTTCTTGGAGCTCCCCCCCCCTAAATTTATATTTCTCCCCTCATCCTCCACCCTGGACGGATCCATCCGGTCAAACAGCGTTGCCGGGCGCCTCTTCATAAGCAGCTCGGCTGGGGAGAACCCTGAAGCTAGGGGGGTGGTCCTGTAGGTGATTAGGAACTGGCATAGGTGTAGGTTCAGGTCGCCGGGACCCATGCGCCGCAGTGCGTCTTTCGTAGTGCGCACTTGGCGCTCTACCTGACCGTTTGTGGCGGGGTGGAATGGGGCAGCAGTAATGTGCCTAATCGCGTTCCTCTCCATGAAGGTTTGGAACTCGGTCGACGTGAAGCAACTTGCGTTGTCGCTCACGAGGACGTCTGGCAGGCCGAAGCAAGCAAAGAGCTTGCGCAACTGCTTTATGGTTGTCGCGGAGGAGGTGCTACTCACGGGGATTACCTCCAACCACTTGGAGTAGGAGTCGACAACCAGTAGGAACGTGGCCCCGCGGAAGGGCCCCGCGAAGTCGACATGGATACGGGACCACGGCCCGCGGGCTGTGTCCCACTCTCTATGGGGTAATCGGGACTCCTCGGGCCGGGAGCTCTGGCAGCTCTCGCACGTGCCCACTAGACGCTCTATGTCAGCGTCTATCTGTGGCCACCAAAAGAAACTTCTGGCTAGGGCTTTGGACCGCACGATCCCCGGGTGACTGGTGTGTAGTAACTTCAGTACCCTTGCCCTTAATTTCTCTGGGATAATCACCCGCTGGCCCCAGAGTAGACAGCCCCTTTCCAGGGAAAGTTCCACCCTGCGCCTACAGAACGGTTTGAACGGTTCTTCTGGGGGAGTAGTGGGCCACCCTTTTTTCACCCATGAGCTAACCTGGGCTAGGATTTTGTCGGCCGCCGTTGCTTTGGCGAGGTCGGCCGGGACAATGGGGGGTGAGTCGAGGGACTCGATTAACATGACCTGGTGGTCCCGCTCTACCTCGCATGCGGAATCCCCCAGGTTAGGGAGGGGAGATCGGGACAGGGCGTCCGCATGGGAGATCTCCTTCCCTGGGCGGTAGACTATCTCGTATTGGTAGGCGTTGAGGAATATGGCCCAACGCAACATCCTGGGGGAGAGTATTTGGGGGGTAGGTTTGCCGGTAGTGAAGATCCCCAGAAGCGGCTTGTGATCAGTCACTACCGTAAACTCGCGGCCGTATAGAAAATCATGAAACTTTTTGGTCCCTGCAATTATGGCCAGTGCCTCCCTGTCTGTCTGCGCGTAATTGCGCTCAGCCTTCGAAAGGGACCTGGAGTAGTAAGCCACCGGGGCCTCCCGCCCGCTGTCTAACACGTGGCACAGGACCGCCCCCACCCCCACCGGGGACGCATCACATACCAGAACCACTGGCTTCCTAGGGTCAAAACACGGAGGCGTCCGAGAACACTTTGAAAGAGAGGAATGAGTTTGTCCCCGCATATGAAGATGATTATAATTTCCCGTACCAGGGGGAGTTAGCGGAGTGGTCCCCCACCCGTCCTAGCGAGAAGAGGGGTTTCAGTTCAGCCCCTGGTACATCACGCCCCCAAAGCTCGGGCATGCTAGAGTACACCATAGTCCCGGCACCCAAAAGGCAAACGCCACAAAGACAGGCGACCAGTGAAATCTCGCCAGCCTCAAATCCCCAAACCCCCGATCAGGCAGCGGGAGATAGCGGGTCCACGAGGGTCTCATCGTCAGTTCCGAGGTTCGTGCTAGGTGGGTCCCCGGGCTCTACTGGCAGTAGGCAAGGGTTCACTTCCCAACTGTTCATTCCATTCCCGTCCCCACAGGCAAGGTCAACGCAGCCTCACCACAGAACCACCAACGGGTCCCCACTTTGCATTGCAGGTCGGGACCGCGCGGAACCAGGAGCCACGGGCTCCCCTGTGTTAGGGCAAGCGGCCGCACGCCCCAGACGCATGTGCGGCAAGCCACAGTGGTTAAGGGACTTCGTCCCATCCTAGGGGGGAGGGATGTTGTGTATGAATGTACACTGTTTCTTTAAGTAAATGAATGTAACCTGCCTCATATTACAATGTATCACAGCTGTAAGGAACGCGAGCAAGCAGCCCATAGAGGGCAGCGGCGAGCGTTCAATCTCACATGGTTCAATTGCTCAATCACGGATAGCCGCGGGAAACTTCCCCACATGACAATGGAAATAAAGACTACTGCAGCAAGACAATGGAGATTAATACTACTGCAGCAAGAGGCGTGCCTGGGTGAGGCCACGCCAGCGACAGCCAATGAGCTGTCGTGCAACAAGACTCAAATGTGTAACCTTACTGTATATAATGAGATGTACCTCCGCCATTACCACATGTTCGTTCTGATCATCAACCAATAAACCTGTGTTAGTCCTCATTGCGACTCCTTCTTTGGCGCCACCAAGTTCATGAGAATGCGCAGCGTGGCCGGTCCCACCTGGGCCAGGAAGTGGGAGCGTATCAACGCGCCGTCGTCGATGCCGGCTGCTCCCATCGCGTGCCGAAACTGGCACTCGTAGAGCTCCCACTGCTCAGGCTCGCTGATGTCGAAATGGTACATCTTGACTCTGGGATTCGCCATTATCCCACCTTCGTCGCCAATTTGGTGTCTTGCACGGAAGACAAAGAAGGAGTCGCAATGAGGACTAACACAGGTTTATTGGTTGATGATCAGAACGAACATGTGGTAATGGCGGAGGTACATCTCATTATATACAGTAAGGTTACACATTTGAGTCTTGTTGCACGACAGCTCATTGGCTGTCGCTGGCGTGGCCTCGCCCAGGCACGCCTCTTGCTGCAGTAGTATTAATCTCCATTGTCTTGCTGCAGTAGTCTTTATTTCCATTGTCATGTGGGGAAGTTTCCCGCGGCTATCCGTGATTGAGCAATTGAACCATGTGAGATTGAACGCTCGCCGCTGCCCTCTATGGGCTGCTTGCTCGCGTTCCTTACAGCTGTGATACATTGTAATATGAGGCAGGTTACATTCATTTACTTAAAGAAACAGTGTACATTCATACACAACAACCGGCCCATGAAAAAAAGTTTGGACACCACTGATTTATACCTTTCGTAGCATGATTCATTATTCATTTCTGCAAATTATTGATTCATTTGCACACTGAAAACATAAAACAGTTAGCATTTTAATAGCTACTTGTTATTGCATGATCTTCTAGACCTAAATTGTGCCTAATATTAGATTACACCTGGAGCTGAAGTTTGTTAACAAGTTTTGCATGCAGACTGGCAATTCATTTTTTTCCTGTCATGGCAGGTCTCTGGCATAGGAAGTCAGAAAGCATTCTGGGCCAACTGTCTGTCTTGGTGTTGCTGTTCCTAAAAGCAAAAGCTCTGGGAAACAAAGGATATTTAAACTAATTTAAAGTACATTTCTAGAGCAAATCTGAAGTGAGGGGTAAGTGGCAGATTGCCTTTTGTTTGAAGTTTCTAAACACATTTTGAGTGGACATCTGTCAGGAATACTTCAGATGTGGATTTCCTGCATCAACAAAGACCTGTCCTAGACTCAAGGGCCTTTGGGGAATCTTCCAACTCTAACAATCTATGATGCAACAAGAAAACAGGTTTTGCTCAGAATATTTTCCCTACCAGTATTAAATCTCTTTGGCACAATTTTCTGAAGAGCAAGTTTGTTCCTAGTTTTGACACTGGGCTATTAGGATTTTTCTTGTAGCGAGCATAAATGTCTTATAATGGAAAAGATTAATTTCCAAAAGTTCAGCATTTTATGTGCCCCAAAATAATAGGAAAGACAGGCCAGTTTCAGACACACACCAAATGTTCCCCTCCAGTTTTATTTTTATTTTAGTCCCAATTCACTTACATGTATAGTTTTAAAAAAACATATTAAAAAGAGGGAGGCATACATAAAGCCCTGTGACATGTAGTTGAGGAATGTAATGAATTGAAATGGAGGTTTTACTTTTGGAAGTTTAAAATGGATGCTGTTGTTGCTTTCCTTCCTAAAATAGTAATGAATTCCTGAGAAACCAAGAGTTTGGAATTTGGCCAAAGGCCCAGGTGTGGATTCCTTTCCCTTGAGGATAGTCATAATAATCTGAGACTGTGGTAAAAGAAGGGAACTTTTGATGGAGGTTGAAATGTTATAGTATTATTGGAGGATAGAGAGAAAAAGGTGAGACAAGGGATGTTTTTTGTTACCTTAGAATGTTAGAAGAAGAAGAAGCGGCATTACAGTATTGTTAAGCATGTTCAAAGCAAGAGGAGAGAGAAATCTACCTATGCTTGCTTGTGAGTAGAACAATAGAAAAAATGTAATCCTGATTGTGTTAGCTGGCTATGCCAAGAAAATAGATAGATAGATAGATAGATAGATAGATAGATAGATAGATAGATAGATAGATAGATAGATAGATAGATAGATAGATAGAATGGCCGCCGCGCTCTTTGCAGGGCCCCCCCACCCGGACTCAGACATCCGGGTGAGTTAGGGGGCATGGCCACCCCTCTATAAAAGGGGTGGCCACGAGGCAGCCGAGTTGCCATTTTAGAATTGCGACGGAGAGGAGAAGTTTTCTCCGTCGCTTTTTTCTCTTTAGTCTTCAGCTATAGAGCCTTGTCATTCGTTTCCCGGCTGGGAAAGGAGGATTACAGTACCCGGAGCCTTTTAGGATTGCTTCTTGGCTACCGCAGTACTTACACGCTAGGAGTTCGATCCCTGGATAGGGATCCTTCAGCGACTTTTCTTCTCCTAGGGAGACATGGCTCCCAAGCGGAAGGCCCCAGTGCTGAAGCCACGGCTGAGGGGAAGAAATTTTACCAGCCCTGCATCGGATGGGGGCCAGCCTTTGGGTCGGAGGACCAGGGCTGCGCCCCCACGGCAGGGCAATGTTTCAGCCTTGCCCACTGGTACCAGTGGGGCTGGTCAGGATACCACTTGGCAGCCGGGTCCCAGCTTGGTTGCTGGTCAGCTACAGGCCGGCCCCTCTGGGGCTTCGGCCCTCGGCCCGCCTTTGCAGGGCACGGGACAGGGTGGCCCGGGGGGGCTGGTGCGGGTGTCCACCCCATGGCTCCTCTGGCCCCCCATGGGCCAGAGTTTTGGGCATGGCCCTATTCTGGCCCTGGCTCTCCTTTTGGGTTGCCTTTTCCTCAACTGCCTAGTGGGCCGTCCGGCCCACCCGGCCTGCCTTATACTGGGGGCTCTGAGGCAGTGGATGCTCTGTTAGCACGGATAGCAGTGCTGGAAACATCCTTGGGCATTGCACAGCCTCCTTCGGAGGGGGGCGCTACTCTTTCTGCAACAGGGGCCCCTTCGTAGGCCCCGGCTAGCTTGCCGGCGGCAACGCTTCAGCGGGCGGCCAACTGGGTCGAGCTGCTTGAGACGTTCCGGCCGGCCCTAGCTGGTGCCTCGCAACTCCCCGTTCGACCTGATGTCCAGGCTGGGAGCAGTCAGGGGTGGTCCCAGAGCTCGATTCCGGTCGCGAGCTCCGACGCCCGCCGTGGGCCGGAACCCCCTGTGGGGGTGGCTCACGGGGGTGCAACTAGTGAGTATCAGGTTCAAATTAGTGCACCACCACCACAGTCCATTTACATTGGGGGGGTCAGTGGCCCTGGCCTCGTCAAGTTGATGCGAGTGGGCAGCAGTTACCATCCTACCCCAGTAACCCATGGTTTCAAAATGGTCCCCCGTTAAGGGCGGGGGTGTCCGCCCCTGGGGCTGTGTCGAGCATCGCAGGGGCTGTTCAGGTCCCGCTGCGTATGCCCTCTATACAGAATGTGCCGACGATGGCTTTGCCGACGGCTGATTATTCCTTGCCCCTGGGTGATCATTTGTCACAGGTCACGAGGGATAAGATTTGGCGAGGGGAGTACGTGGATATATTATCCCTATTGAACCGTGAGCCCACTAAGGAAGAGAGAGAGGGACAGGACGACAGAGACAAAGAGCTGTCCCGTCGTCGTAAGCCACCGCGCACTTGGGCCAACTGGTTGCCGGCATATCTTATATATATGGCGGTATACCTGAGAGCCCGGCCTTATCTGGCCATTCCTATGATCCAATACTTGGACAATATTTACAGGGCGATGGTTGATTTCCCTGGCCCGTCATGGTTGGCTTACGATGAGGAATTTAGAATGAGGGTGGCCCTACACCCAGAGATGAGGTGGGATGAGCCCTGCCAGAAATTGTGGCTCTTGTACATGACCCCCACGCGTCCGGCACCTGAGGATAGGTACCATTGTGGCCATGCAGCGAGCTGCTCCAACACAGGCTCCCCGCCAGCTGGCGGGGCAGGGGGTTCCAGCCCGCTTTCTGTGTTGGAGCTTCTCAGCTAATGGCGTATGCAATAAGTGACAGTGTCGGTTCAAACATGAGTATCCCTCTTGCGCTGGCCCCCACGCCGCCTCCACGTGCCCATGGGCTGGTGGGTCACGGGGCAGAGGTAGAGGTGGACAGGAGGCAGTCAGGGCTTCATCTGACGGAGCTAGCCATTCAAAAGGCCCCCTCCCCGGTTAATGTGTATATGCTGGAGTGATGGCTCTCAACTTATCCAAGAAGGGAGGATGCGAGGTACCTCCTGGAGGGTTTCCAGTGGGGCTTTCATATTCCGTTCAAGGGGGTTCGGGGACCCCAAGATGCCCCCAATTTAATTTCCTTGAAGGGCAAGGAGGAGGTAGCTGCCCTGAGTATTGCTAAAGAAGTGGAGGCTAGGAGGGTAGCGGGCCCCTTTTCCGAACCGCCTTTCCCTAACCTGAAAGTCTCCCCTCTGGGGTTAGTACCTAAAAAGACCCTGGGTGAATTTTGTTTAATCCACCATCTATTGTACCCGGAGGGTAGATAGATAGATAGATAGATAGATAGATAGATAGATAGATAGATAGATAGATAGATAGATAGATAGATAGATAGATAGATAGATAGATAGATAGACCTTTCTTGTTTTACCAGGGAAATGGGAAAAGGTAAAACTTCAGAAGGAAAATGTTGGAAGGTGAAGGTGTTTATATTTTCGTGTCAGAGATTACTCTGGGTTGAAAGGATTGTTGCAGGGGATGCCAGAATGAGGCTCCTTTCATGTCCCCTATTGTGCAGCTCTCGGGGAATTGAACCCCATCCTTTCGTTCTCCAAGCACAGTGCTTTTAACCCACTGAAACAGGTGAAGGTTACAGCCAATTAATTGATCATTTAGGAAAGCTGAGCACAGAAGAATAGATGCCTTTGAAATGTGGTGTTGGAGAGTACCCTTGAAAACAAATAGGTCTATCCTAAAAGAAATCAACCCTGACTGTTCATTAAAAGGTCAAATAGTAAAGATGAAGCTAATGAAAGCGTGGCGCCAAAATGGCCGCTGCGCTCTTTGCGGGCCCCCCCCCCCCACCCGGACTCAGACATCCGGGTGAGTTAGGGGGTGTGGCCACCCCTCTATAAAAGGGGTGGCCACGAGGCAGATGAGCTGCCATTTTAGAAATAGCGACGGAGAGGAGAAGTTTTCTCCGTCGCTGTTTGTTCGTACTCTTCGGCTGTTTAGCCCTTGATCCTTCCCGGCTGGGAAGGGAGGATTAGCACAGAGCCTTTAGCTTGCTGGCTGCTCTGTGCTTTTGGCGCTAGGTTTTTGATCCCTGGAAAGGGATCCTGCTCTTTCTTCGAAGATATGCCTCCCAAATGGAAGGCCCCGGCGGTGAAACCGTGGCCAAAGGGGAGGACTTTTTCGGGCCCTGCGCAGGATGGGGGGCAGCCATCAGGTCAGAGGACCACGGCTGCGCCCCTGCGGCAGGGCACTATCCCAGCCTTGCCCACCGATACCGGTGGGGTGATTCAGGCTAGCACTTGGCAGCCGGCCTTGGCTAGCCAGCCTCAGGCCGGCCCCTCAGGGGCTTCAGCCCTCGGCCCGCAGTTGCCGGCCATGGGTCAGGACAGCGGGGGAGGGCCTGGCACGGGTGCGCAACCCGTTCCTCCTCCAGCCCCTCATGGGCTGGAGTTTTGGGCATGGCCCTATTCTGGCCCAGACTCTCACTTCGGTGTTCCTTTTCAAATGCATAGTGGGCCTTCCGGCCAACCCGGCCCGCCTTATGCTGGGGGATCTGTGGCAGTGGATGCTTTACTAGCATGTTTAGCAGTGCTGGAGGCATCCTTGGGGATTGCACAGCCTCCTATGGGAGCGGGCCCTTCTCTCTCTGCCGGGGGCCCTTTGTGCCCACCAGCTACCTCGACGGCTGCCACACTGCACCAGGCAGCCAGCTGGGTTGAGCTGCTTGAGACGCTCCGGCCTGCGCCTGCCGGGGTCTCGCAGCTCCCTGTTCGTCCCGAGCTGCAGACGGGGAGCAGTCAGGTGTGGCCCCAGAGCTCGATTCCGGTCACGAGCGCCGACGCCCGCCGTGGGCCGGAACCCCCAGTGGGGACGGCTCACGGGGGTGCACCTAGTGAGTATCAGGTTCAAATTAGCGCACCTACATCACAGCCCACTTCCAGTGGTGGGGTTCAGTGGCCCTGGCCTCGTCAAGTTGAGGCGAGTGGGCATCAGTTACCAGTCTATCCCAGTGCCCCTTGGTTTCAAAATGGCACCTTATTGAGGGCGGGGGTTTCTGCCCCCGGGGCAGTTTTGGGCATCGCAGGGGCTGTCCAGGTCCCGCTGCATATGCCCCATATACCTAATGTGCCGGTGACGGCTTTGCCGACGGCTGGTTATTCCTTGCCCCTTGGTGATCATTTGTCCCAGGTCACGAGGGAAAAGATTTGGCGGGGGGAGTATGTGGATATATTCTCCCTATTGAACCGTGAGCCCACTAAGGAGGAGAGAGAGGGACAGGACGACAGAGACAAAGAGCTGTCCCGTCGTTGTAAGCCACCGCGCACCGGGGCAAACTGGTTGCCGGCATATCTTATTTATATGGCGGTATACCTTAGGGCCCAGCCTGATCTGGCCATTCCTATGGTCCAATATTTGGACAATATTTACAGGGCAATGGTGGATTTCCCTGGCCCATCGTGGTTGGCTTACGATGAGCAATTTAGAATGAGGGTGCCACTACACCCGGAGATGAGATGGGATGAGCCCTGTCTAAAATTGTGGCTCTTGTACATGACCCGCACGCGTCCGGTGCCTGGGGATAGGTACCATTGTGACCATGCCGTGCAGCGAGCTGCTCCAACACAGGCTCCCCGCCAGCCGGCGGGGCAGGGGGTTCCAGCCCGCTTGCTGTGTTGGAGCTTCTCAGCTAATGGCGTGTGCAATAAGCGGCAGTGCCGATATAAACACAAGTGTCCCTCTTGCGCTGGCCCCCATACCGATGCTGCGTGCCCGCGGGCCGGTGGGTCACGGGGCAGAGGTAGAGGTGGACAGGGAGCGGGCAGAGCTTCTGCTGATGGAGCTAGCCAGTCAAAAGGCCCCCTCCCCAGTTAATGTGTATATGTTGGAGCGATGGCTCTCAACTTATCCGAGGAGGGAGGACGCGAGGTACCTCCTGGAGGGTTTCCAGTGGGGCTTCCGTATCCCATTCTAAGGGGTGCGGGGACCCCAAGATGCCCCCAATTTACTTTCTCTGAAGGGTAAGGAGGAGGTGGCTGCCCTGAGTATTGCCAAAGAGGTAGAGGCCAAGAGGGTGGCGGGCCCCTTTTCTGTACCACCCTTTCCCAACCTGAAGGTTTCCCCTCTGGGGTTAGTACCTAAAAAGGCCCCGGGGGAATTTCGTTTAATCCACCATCTATCGTACCCGGCGGGTTACTCTGTCAATGATGCTATTCCTGATGACCTTTGTTCGATCAAGTATACGTCGTTTGACCAAGCCCTACGGATGGTGCGCTCTTGTGGTCCGGGTGCCCTCCTGGCAAAATGTGACATTAAATCGGCATTCCGATTGTTGCCAGTGCACCCGGGGGACTTTGAGCTATTGGGTTTTAGATTCCAAGGGAAGTTTTATGTAGATAAGGCCATGCCTTTTGGCTGCTCTATTTCATGTTCAGCATTCGGACGTTTTAGCACTTTCCTTCAGTGGGCCTTTGTTCACAGGTCCGGGTCTCGGTCTGTAGCCCATTACCTCGATGACATTTTGTTCGGGGGTGAACAGGGCTCGGACACGTGCACGTGTCTCCTCACTACATTTCAGACGCTAATGCGGGAACTGGGTGTCCCTTTAGCGCCCGAAAAGACCGAGGGCCCATCCACTACACTCACATTTCTGGGTATTGAAATTGACACGGTCGCACAGGCATCCTGGTTACCCATTGACAAGGTCACCCGGATCTCCGCGATGATTTTGGCCTTGCTGGCCAAACGTAAAGTATCACTTCATGAGCTTCAGGTACTTCATGGCCATCTTAACTTTGCCTGCAGGGTGGTTACGCCCGGCAGAGCATTTGCGCGGCACCTATGTGACGCCATGTCTGGCCTGTCAAAGCGCCATCACAGGGTCCGACTGACCAGGGGCATGCGGGCTGACCTTTTGGTTTGGCTTAAATTCCTGCGGGAATTTAATGGGGTCTCTTTTTGGAGATCCGACCTTTTAGTTTCCCCTAGATTCCAAGTACAGTCGGATGCCTCCGGCTCCCTGGGATATGGGATTTACTTTGAGGGGAGGTGGGCTTATGGCCAATGGCCTCCAGCATGGCGGGGCATGGATCGCCTCAGCGATCTTACCTTCTTTGAGTTCTTTCCAATCCTGGGAGCTTTGATGCTATGGGGCGAGGAGTGGGCCGACTCAGTGGTCCATTTTTGGTGTGACAATGCGGCGTTAGTGCACGTTGTCAACGCTCAGATGTCTAAGTCACCTAGAGTGATGGCGTTGGTCCGTCAGTTTGTGTTACGTAGCCTATGCCTGAATGTGTTTTTTAAGGCCAGACATGTACCAGGTATTAATAATGATATTACTGATGCTTTATCCCGCCTGCAGATCCCCCGGTTCCGTGCCTTGGCTCCGGAAGCAGAGGAATTCCCCTCGCCACTCCCAGCTGAGATTTGGACATTTGGCAAGGAGAGGTGAACCGGGCGATCGGCATGTCTTTGGCACCCCGCACGCGTAAGGCGTATCACCATGCTTTTGTTCAATTTAGAACCTTTTGTGTGCAACTTCAGTTGCCCGAAGTGTGGCCCATTCCAGTCGAACAAGTTTTACAATTTATGGTTTATTTACACAGTCAGGGTTTGGCTCCTCGCACTATAGCATCCAGGCTGTCGGCACTGGCATTTATGGCCAAGGTGAGGGGTTTTGCTGACTGTGTGAATGATTTCCGCATACGACATGTTTTGGAGGGGTGGACACGGGAACGTGGCCGCCGCCCAGACACTCGCCACCCAATTTCACCAGGGGTACTTACCCACCTTGCACGAGGCTGGCATGATCTGTGTTTTGATAAGTATGAGGCAGCTCTTTTTCACGCGGCTACCATGGTGGCCTTCTTTGGAGCGCTCCGCATCAGTGAGTTGGTACTACTGTCTAAGGCGGATGCGACTCGTAGGGCACTGGAACTCGACGATGTCTATGTCTCCAATGAGTGGGCTCAGTTGAGGATATGGTCCTCAAAAGTTGATCAGCACGGCGTAGGCAGTGGAGTTAGACTGCTACGATGTTCCATTGCAGACATCTATCCGGTTGGTGCCCTACAAGAGTTCTTGGCAGTGCATGGCGCGCACCCTGGCCCATTTTTCTGCCACCAGGATGGGTCTCCCCTTACTAAATTTCAATTTTGGAAGGTGACCGGTATGGCACTATCCAGTGTTGGCCTCCCCGGGGCTCGTTACGGCACCCATTCATTTAGGATAGGTGCTGCATCAACTGCGGCTGCATTTGGGTACTCTGAGGCTGATATACGCCGTATGGGAAGATGGGGATCTATGCGTTTTGCATTATATGTTCGCCCACTTCAGGTATGAGTACCAGTTAAGTCATTGTTCTCTTTTCTTCTTTTACAGACCCTGTGTGTCCCCGCACACCGGTGGCAGTATGGCTGGTGGGCCACAGTTACGTGCACTGGGCAGCGCAGTATGCTGCGGTGACAGAGTGGGGACCCCAGCTTGGACTGCGTGCAACCGCACGCATACGTTGGTACGGTAAGCGCGGAATGAGATGGCGGGAACTGTTGCCATTCCTGTTTTCCATCAGGGATGCTGAACCGCCTGATGTCCTTGTACTGCTCCTCTGGGGCAATGACCTCGGCCAGGTCACTGGCCTTTTTTTAAAATTCACGATTTGCAGTGACCTAGCTTATTTGCATTATGTGTGGCCGTCCACAAGGCTGCTATGGTCGGACATCATACCGCGTCATTCTTACAGGGGAGGTATTGACCTCCGTGCCCTTGACCGTGCTCGCCGCTCTGTGAACAGGGCTGTTGCCCGGTTCTTGGCAGACAAGGGTTTGGGGATGGTCATCTGACACCCCACCATTAGTTTACAAAATTATGATCTTTATGCAGGGGATGGGGTCCATCTGTCGGCTAGAGGTATGAACCTCTTTTTGGAAGATTTGCAAGCAGGCCTGTTGACCAAGCTGACGGTCTGGGGGGGTGAGTCTTCATTGAAGCCTCCCCGTGTGGCGGGTAGCACTGGTAAGGTAAAGATTTATGACCCATAGGTATCCGGCAGGTTCGCAATTGACTGGCGAACACTTAGACAGGTACAGGTGTAATAGCTTTGACCGGTCAACGACGAACCAGGCAAGGGGTGATGGCAGGAGCTTTTCAGCATGCATCACCCTGTGATTTGACGGATACACATCATAGGGTGGGGTCAGTAGATAGTTTATTGACTCCGGTCAACTATATTGTTTGTGTCAACAAACAAATTGATACAAATGGATACATTGTAGCCAATTGCCATTGGCAATTTTGGGCGGAACCTTACCAGTGTTACTGCGGCCTGCTTGCCTTAAGAATTACAATTGGATGAATACACCAATTGAAAGTTATAATTCGGACTAGGGCATTATTCAATAAAAGTGGCCCAATGCCTTTATCCATATGCCAGTGTCTGAGTCTTTCTTTGGGGGGGGGGCGCCTGCAAAGTACTTTGGACAGCAAATGAGGATTCACTTGAGAATGCCTTGATGCTGGGAAAGGTGGAGGGCAAAAGAAGAAGGGGGTGGCCAAAGATGAGATGGCTAGATGGTATTGTAGACACAACGGGCACAGAGCTGGGTGGTTTGAGGAGGATGGTGGAAGACAGAGGTGCCTGGCAGGCAAAGGTCCATGGGGTCGCAAAGGGTCAGAATCAACTGTGTGAGTGAACAACAAAAAATGTTTTAAAAGGTAAAACAGTAACACACAACTACATACAGTGGCAACAAATCTGATGAATACTTTCTTTTTAATGATTTAAATTACTTTGATCTCTTTTCAAAGAGTTACTTTTCTGCTAAAATTACAGATTTGAGTGGATCAGTCTATTATTTAAATATATATTTCTCCTTTTTGTGTGTCAGAATTGTGTTAGAATAATGGCTACCTTTTCACTTTCAGTCGACCACCCTCCTCCGCCAGGTGTGTTCCAGAATTGGCTGTAACCTTCACCTTCCAACATTTTTCTTCTGAATTCTGAAGATGTTTCTGTCACTCAAACAGTGTAAACATGTTTCCAAGTGACTAATTTATCTTTGGTGGTAGTGGCCTTCTGTGTACATGTTACACTTGTGAGGAAATAATAAAAACAAATTAAGTATTTCTGTGAACTTTTCTTCATTCCAAGAAAATATCTCGAAAACAGATGCTGAACAAAACCAAAATTATCTGTTTTCTTGTTCCCCTGAATACAGAAAGAATGAACAGCTTATTTCTCCTAGAAGAAATTCCATCACTGCTCTGTCAGACCTCTTAATTCTACTCATTAGGGATTTTCGCGGACTAAAAGATTCAATAGAGACTCCAATTTGGCTCTTTGGAAAATTGCTTGGACTGATTTGAAACCAGTCCACTCTTACTCAAGTCCTGAAGCCAAGTTAACATGCACAAATAGAAATGTTTGCGCCTCATATTGACTTTCACTGAAAAGACAAAAATGCCTACAGCTTTTTACTCATTCTTCCCACTGGATGAAGCTGGCTTCTGCCTGAAACAGTACCTTGCTTACCAACCCTACAGACAAATAGGTGCCAGAAATGTTGTACTATGCATCTTTAAAATATATGATATATATTTAAAAATCATCAATATCTTTTAACTTTTTTGTCCAACTGGAAGAACCCTGCAGGCAAAGTAGCCTATGCTAAGGCAAATAAGAATACATTTTAGTTGAGTGGATGCAGGGGTTTTTACCTTTGGGTAGCACATCCACTTGGAAGGTATCCTTTAAGATGGTCAATTAATCAATCAATCAGTTTAATTTATATCCCGCCTTTCTCAGCCAAAGGCCAACTCAAGGTGGCTAACAGCATAAACAAACAAAATAACAGCAAAATAATAATACAGAGATACAATAAATGTACAATAACGAGCAATACAAGTAAGCATGATATCAAAATACAAAAACTACATAATGAATTACATTATAAAAATACAGTAAAAAACAATATAATACAACAACAAACCCAGCATGGAAAGACCCCATGTCTGCTGGAGAAAGTCGCAGGAGCTACCACTCCCCCCGACAACTTGGGGGAAGGAGCTCCAAGCCTTGGCCGTGGCAGTAAAGGCAGCCACAGCAGTCCAGATTGTCCCTAGGGCTGCAACAGCTGCAAAGGCGCAGGCAAGAGCCTTAACAACACTTAAGATGGAGTTACCACCTTAGGTTTCTTCTTCTGTAAATGATAGACAGGACAATATTGGTGTCTAGGAACAAATCTGAATGGGTAACATTCTCCAACAGCTCTACCCAACAAAGAGAAATGAACCTGGAATAATCAATTTTATCAACACTAAAATCCCTTCCAAAAGTGCAAAAAATCAAAAACCTTTTTCTTACTCTCCTTCTCTCCCCCCCCCCCCCCCACTCCTTGAGATTTGTCACAAAAAGCAAAAACAATTCTACTTTTACTTGTCACTTTGTTTGCCATTTTGGGTCCAGCTTCAATTTCACATTCTTTGGCATGAAGCCCATTTCCCTTTGGGAATACCAGAATTGGTCCAAAGTCCCTAATCTACCTTGAATGTTGTCTAAATCTAGTCCCCACATACAGCAGTCTGGCTGGAATCCATTAATAAGTAGCAACTAGAGTAGGGCCATTGAAACAGTGGCATTTCATGAGTCAAACTCCTCTCTAAATTCATAGATTTAAATGGACAGGGACAGTTAGAGCAGGACCATTTAAATCAGTGGCAAATGTGAAGGAATTGATTCACAAAATATCAATTGACTAAATTGGCCTCTTCTAGAATGATTTACTATGTCAAGAAACAGCATTTTTGGCCATAGGTAATCTAAGTACCTGATAGACAGAGTACCAGAAGAATTATGGACAGAGACGTGGGACATCATGCAGGAGGCAGCAAGAGAAACCATACCAAAAGAAAAGAAGCGTAAGAAAGCAAAGTGGTTGTCTGATGAGGCCCTTAAAATAGCAGAGGAAAGAAGGAATGCAAAAGTCCAAGGAGAAAGAAAAAAATACAGTAATACCTCATACAAAGTCCGCTTCATACAACATCAAATTTGGATTTTTTTATTTTTTTGTCAGAATTTTTAGAAACATTCCTGGGATTTTTGCAGCATTCTTCAGGTTCTTGGACAATTAGGGTTGTTTGACATGTTTTTATAATGTTTTTAGCCTTTAGACAATGATTTCTTAAAGTTTTGTCAGTTTCCTTTCTGTTTCCTTGACTTTGCCCTGAAGTCTGAATTTCAAAGAAAAGCAAGGAGAGATAAGGAAAACTACCTGAACGAACAGTGCAAAGAAATGGAGGAAAACAACAAAAGAGGCAGGACTAGAGATCTTTTCAAAAAAAATGGGGACATCAAGGGAACATTTAAATCAAAAATGACCATGATAAGGGACAAAGATGGAAAGGAGTTAGCTGAAACAGAAGAGATAAAAAAAGATGGCAAGAGTACACAGAGGAACTCTACAAAAAGGACCTCAACACTCTTGATAATAACAATAATGAGAAATTTAAACTTGAACCAGACATTCTCGAGAGTGAAGTCAGAAAGGCCCTAAAAAGTACTGCAAACAATAAAGCTAGTGGAAATGATGGCATCCCAGCTGAATTTTTCAAAGCCCTAAAAGATGATGGAATCAAACTACTGCATTCAATATTTCAGCAAATTTGGAAAACAAAACAGTGGCTGCAGGATTGGAAAAGATCAGTGTACGTTCCAATCCCAAAAAAAGGCAATGCCGAAGAATGATCAAATTACCGAACAATTGCGCTCATCCCACATGCCAGCAAGGTGATGCTCAAGATAATACAGGATAGACTTCAACAACATGTGGAGAGAGAACTACCAGAGGTGCAGGTCGGTTTCAGAAGAGCCAGGGAGACTAGAGACCACATTGCCAACATACATTGGATCATGGAGAAAACAAAGGAATACCAGAAACAAGTCTACTTTTGTTTTATTGACTACACCAAGGCTTTTGACTGTGTGGACCACAACAAAATGTGGCAAGTAATTAAAGAGATGGGAATACCAGAACACCTCATATGCCTCATGAGAAATCTGTACACGAACCAAGAAGCAACAGTTAGGACAGAACACGGAATGACAGAGTGGTTTGGAATAGGAAAAGGAATAAGACAAGGCTGCATTCAGTGGTGGGCAGCTACCGGTCTGCACTGGTCTGGGAGGGGGGGTAGTAAAAATTTCTAGTGACCACACCCACTTCCCCACTTATGCATGCGTGCTGCGCCGCCAAGCCAACTGGCATTTCCTGCTTTGAGCTTGGAGGCAGCAGCAGAGTGGAGGTATTGAGCAGGGAGGCTGTGTTGGGCGGTCACGGTTCCCTCTTCCTCTCCTCCCTTGGTCGGGGGTGGGGGGTGGGAGAGGTGGCAGGAGCCTCTTCTTCCCCTCCCCCCCCAGGCCAGTCGTCAGGCGGTTGTGGTTTTTGCTTGGTTGGGAGTGGGGGGAGAGGTGGCAGGACCAGGAGCTGAGGCCCCCCCCCCCCGCCCCAGGCTAGCTGTCCGGCGGTCACGGTTTTCACTTGGTTGGGGGTGGGGGGGGAGAGGTGGCAGGACCAGGAGCCACTTCCTCTGCCCCCTGCCCCCCTGGGTCAGAGGCAAGGCAGGCATGGCTGTAGTATGGCCCAGACTCAAACCCGCCACCGCCGCTTCTTTGTCTGCCCGCCCAATGCTGAAGATCCTCTGCCGCTCGCCTCCTCCGTTGCTCTCGCCACGCCTCTGCCCGACGCCACCCCGTCTCTGATGAGGGGCTGCAAAGAGCCTCTGGTGCAAGGCCGCTGCCACATCGCTGCCACCAGCCTCAGCCATGAGGCCTCCTCCTCCACCTCTCCGCCACCATGCAGTCAGCAGCAGAGCTGAGGGCCAGGCCTACTGAAGCGTGGTGGCAGCAGAGAGGCAGAGGAGGAGGCCTTGTGGCTGAGGCCCTCAGCAGTCTCGCCAGCGGCCTTGCACCAGAGGCCCTTTGAGCCTCTCCTCATCAGAGAAAGGGCGGCGTCAGGCAGAGCCGTGGCCGGAGCAACGGAGGAGGCGACTCAAACCCACCACCGTCGCTCCTTTGTCTGCCCGCCCAATGTTGAAGCTCCTCTGCCACTTGCCTCCTCCATTGCTCCAGCCACGGCTCTGCCCGACACTGCCCTGTCTCTGATGAGGAGGGGCTGCAAAGGGCCTCTGGCACAAGGCCGCCGGCGAGACCGCTGAGCGCCTCAGCCACGAGACCTCCTCCTCTGCCTCTCTGCCACCACCACACTTCAGTAGGCATGGCCCTCAGCTCTGCTGCTGACTGCATGGTGGCAGAGAGGTGGAGGAGGAGGCCTCATGGCTGAGGCCACTGGCGACGGCGTAGCAGCAGCCTTGCACCAGAGGCCCTTTGCAGCTCCTCATCAGAGACAGGGCAGCGTCGGGCAGAGCCATGGCCGGAGCAACAGAGGAGGCAAACGGCAGAAGATCTTCAGCATCGGGCGGGCAGACAAAGAAGCGGCGGTGGCGGGTTTGAGTCCAAGCCATACTACAGCCATGCCTGCCTTGCCTCTGACCCAGGGGGGCATGGGGCAGAGGAAGTGGCTCCTGGTCCTGCCACCTCTCCCCCCCCACCCCCAACCAAGTGAAAACCACAACCACCCAACAGCTGGCCTGGGGCGGGGGTGGGTAAGAAGGAAGTTGGGCAGTCTCTGCTTGGGCATTGCTGCTTCCGCTCCCCCCTCCCCCTTCCAATGGTCCCAGGGCAAAAAGGAAGACTGAGCTCAGCTGCCCAACCTGGCTGCTTCCGCCCAACGATGCTTCCACCGCTTGGGCATTGCTGCCTCTGCCCCCCTCCCCATGGTCCCACAGTGAGGAGGAAGACTGAGTCACGCTGCCTGAGCCTGAAGCACCACTTGCCCCTTCTTGGTAAGTCTTTTTGTTTTATTTTGCACTCTGTGTGTGGGGGGAGAGGGTCTGGTGCAGGCTAAGGGTTATTTTTTATTGTTTCATTTACTCTGATATGCTTGAAACATATGCTATTATTTAAAAAGTTTTATTCTGTGCAAGCATATCAGAGAGTAAACAAAACAAAAAGACAAAGTACTTACTGCTGTATTTTAATGTGAGCTTTTTTGGATCAATTCCACTGGCTCTTTGGCTGTAAACAGGGATGAGTACTGAACTCTAGAGTTGGATACGACTGGCTTTCGAGCAAGGGCAACCTTTACCAGATAACAGAAGATCCCTGTTTGGCATTCAGATTTGCTGTGGTTAGTGAAGGTAAAGGTCTTCCTTGCTCAAAAGCCAGTCGTATCTGATTCTAGGGTGCAGTGCTCATCTCCATTTACAGCCAAAGAGCCAGTGTCTGTGTTTTGCAGAGGTTTTCATTGACATGTGGCAGGCATGACTAGATCACATGGCCATCCCAGCAAGTCACACGCCCAGATTATGCACCACCCACATATTTGGCTCAGCCCACACATTTGGCTCCACCCACAGAGTTAGACCCGCCCCACGGTGTGGTAGCAAAAAAAATGGGTGCCCACCACTGGCTGCATTTTATCACCCTGCTTATTCAATCTATACACAGAGCACATAATGTGCAATGCAGGGATGGAGGAATCACAATATGGGATCAAAACTGCTGGAAGAAACATCAACAATTTGAGATATGCAGACGATACCACCCTAATGGCAGAAAGTGAGGAAGACCTAAAGGACCTCTTGATTGGATTGAAGGAGGAGAGTGCAAAAGCTGGATTGAAACTTAATATCAAGAAAACCAAGATAATGGCAACAGGTCCGATCAGTCCCTGGAAAATAGATGGGGAAGAAGTAGAAGCAGTGACAGATTTTACTTTTCTAGGATCTAAGATGAGAAACCTAGGGAATATGGTGAAAAGCAGAGACATCACCTTGAAAACAAAAATTCACATAGTCAAAGCAATGTTATTCCCAGTGGTAATGTATGGGTGTGAGAGCTAGACCATTAGGAAGGCTGAGCGCAGAAGAATAGATGACTTTGAGATGTGGTGTTGGAGGAGAGTCCTGATAGTCCCTTGGACAGCAAAGAGAACAAATAGGTCAATATTAGAAGAAATCAACCCTAACTGCTCATTGGAGGGACAAATAGTGAAGATGAAGCTAAAGTACTTTGGACATCAAATGAGAAGGGAGGACTCACTTGAAAAGGCCTTGATGCTGGGAAACGTGGAGGGCAAGAGACTAAGGGGGTGGCAGAAAATGATATGGCTAGATGGTATTGTGGATACAATGGGCACAGAGCTTGGTGGGCTGAGGAGAATGGTGGAAGACAGAGGTGCCTAGAGGAAAATGGTCCATGGGGTCACAAAGGGTCGGAATTGACTGTGCGACTGAACAACAACAACAAAATCTAAGAACCCTAAAAGTGGTCATGTTAGTTCTGGGATTCTGGGAGCTGGGTTACTCTCTTTGCCTTGAGAAGAAGTACATATTTGTCTAAGAAATCAAATTATGTAGATTTTAACATGAAATCTTATGTCCAGAATTGACTCAAGACTGTTTGCTGCCTAAAGCACAGAATTAAATTGTATCTTTCAACCAAGATGAATTTGACAAACTCAAAGCCCAACAAGATACTTCACCCATAAGGCAAAAAATAAAATAAATGCCACATAAGCTTCTCCCTCTCTCTGGCAAAGCAAATACAACAATAACAGAGTGAATAATTAGCCAGTAATCGAGATGCTCAAATTAAGCTGCAGACAGACACCTCACTGCCTAATGATAGATGCCTTTATGCCTCAATAAAATAAATCTGTCATGGGTCTTTTGTTGGTTTTGTCACAACAGATAAGCAACATAGCTATTCCTCTGGAAGCCATAATTGGTAACAGAATATATTCTGCTGCTACTGTCTACTAGGCTAGAAATGTGCAGATGCTACAAATAGTTGAGCCACATGCAGGCTCTCAGTCACTTCTTGCATTGTATCTCCAAATCTGTGCCTCTTAAGAAATTAGACTACACAATGTGTATTGATTATCTCTGTGGACAGGTTTTGAAATCATTTGCCATTTGTAACTGGCATCCACATCATTAAAAACATCACCTTCTTTAGCTGAGGCGTGCTGAGTTCTTCTTCTGATCTCACTGCTGTTGACATAATGGCAGCCATTAGATACTTAGTGTCTGTCAAAGTCTCCCTAAAATTGTAATGCCTTAAAGCTAAATCCTTTTGAATATCTTCCCTTTGATGTGCACAGCCTCAGACAGACAAGGCATATTCTTCCTTCTTCCAACCATGAGGATTAATGAATCAAAATACAAAACAGTAAAACGCAGTCTATTGCCTTTTTGTAGCATGCCTATCCCACTTGTACAGTCCAGCAGACAAAACAGAATGCAATCAAAGAGAGGGAAAAGCACAGAAAAAGTAAAGAGGTTTTAGAAAGGTTGCTTCCCCCACCCCCTCCCTGGACACCTAGTGTGCCAGGTGTCAGGAAATAAGAATGCCATTGACAAAAGAGCAGATTGCAATACTACCCACGAAACCCAACATTAGTAAACTCCATTGCAAGTTTGAAGGCAAGTCTATGTGGCAGCAAATAACACACTTAAGTGACTTATTTGAAGAATCCTGCAAGAGGAAATATACCTTTCTTGTGGGGCCCTTCCAGATCTAGAAAAATTTGGAAGCAGACAACTTCATGTCAAAACATGGAGGTTTAAACTGACAGATAAGAAGCACTGCAGCCCCATATACACATAATGGATTTACTACCAATTCAGTATTAATGGAGTTTACTACATTTAAATATATAACACATATGAACTGAATACAGTATGACCTCCATACTCCATACACGAGATCATAATGTTGCATTCTGCTTTAAACAAATCCTGCCATTCTCTGATTCGGTAAACACAATCTCTCCACAAAGTGGCTGACGTTTTGAGATTAACCATTATGTAAAGCAGTGGCTCAAGTGGCTAAGATGCTGACTGGGAGGTGGAAGGTCAGCAGTTCAATACCCGAGTACTGCATGACAGAATGAGTGCTCATCTCTGTCCCAGCTCCTGCCAACCTAGCAGTTCGAAAGCAAGAAATTGCAAGTAGATAAATAGGAACCACTTTGGTTCTGTGCGCTCCGGTGTCTAGTCATGCCTGCCACATGACACGGAAACATCTGCAGAAGCAGACAGTGCTGGCTCTTCAGCTTTGAAACAGAGATGAGCACTGAACCCTAGAGTTGGATATTACTGGCTTTCAGGCAAGAGAAACATTTACTATAAAACAAGGCTGAGGAATGTTTAAGCCCGCCAGCTGTTGTTGAAGCAGTTTCCATCTGCCCTCATCCTTTACTGTGTTGGTTAGGTTTGAAGTGAGTGGCTGTCCCCAAAAGATCTGGAGGGCCTCATGTTATCAGCAGCATCCTGACAGTTTTCAGAAGCTCGGTTTGTGGCAAGGATCCATTGTTAGAACTGCAACAAAGAAAGGGAAACCTCAGAAAACTCCTCGCTTAGTCAATGTACAGTTTAGCCTGCACAATGAATTTTTTTAAAGGCATCTGCCTTATCATTAACTTACACAGAGTCACCTTCTCTTTTCTACAGTTCAAACTAAAGTTCTCAGTCCACTTAGGCAATTAAGACTCTCTACCTCCAACGAGCAAGTTTTCTTCCTTGCAGCCCAGGATACAATTCCCCTGAAAGCTGATGCTGTTCTATTCCAGGCATGTTTCAATGAAGATAGGGCATCCAAATTACTTCCCCTTCTTCAGTGGATAATTTAAATGACATAACACAGCTAATTAAATGTCTGCTGCCATTGTCTTTGCACAGACCTCTTCCGCAATATGAAGGAGTAAGTGATGTGTCCACAGTGTTAAGTTGTGGAAACTTGTAGTCAGATTACTTTTTGGGGTTCCCTGAAGCCTTTTAATGGTGATGTTCATCTAGTACCATTCACCTTTTGCTCTGTTAGACTGCAGGCTGTTCATTCTGTGTCGCTGATGATAACTCATGAAGAAGTAGATTACCTTCCTACTTGACAAGATAATGGGAGCGGGGAAAACAACCCTTCTTCATTAGATTTGCCAGGCAAGAATAAAAGGCTGTAATCCTCCTTTACTTTTCAGTGAATCCTCTGTGATTCAGTAGGACTTATGGGACAACTTTATTGGCAAATAATAAGACTCTGGGATTGGGATAGTTAGATTCATAATATTTCTCATTGATTACTTGACATACAAAGCAATGTGAATCAACCTGATTCCCCCCTCCTCAGTCCAAGAGTTTTCCTCTGCTGTTATGGCTTCTACATTTTTTTCAGCAAATGCATTTGCTTTGGCTCAGGCAGTGTGATCGCTTGGGCCAATATGTACAGTTTTTTGGTGTATGGGAACCAAGACACTGGAACAGCTGAAGAGCTGGCTTAACACAACTTTATTGCATACTGGTCAGAGGGAACATGTGGTAATGGCGGATGAACAGCTCAATATATACAGTGGCTATACATTTGAATGTGGCTCCTTGACAGTCTATTGGCCACTGTCCGCGTGACGTCATTGCAGGTCACGCCCTTCTTGTCCAGGTGAAGGTGGTGGCGGGAATCTTCCCACGCTGTTGTTCTTAGGTGAGTCTGGACCATTGAGCTTGGACGCTCGCTACTGCCATCTGGTGGTCACTAGCTCGCGTCCTATTAGGGTTACAGTGATGCAGCTGAAGGTTACAATGTTACACGTAGAAAGGTTACATTGGATACACATGGATAGGTACATTGTTTAAAGGCATAGGCTTTAGAACACAACAAGTTTGATCCTTTTTTGGAGAGATTTTCAACCATTCTACTTCAAAGCATCAAACATGTCTACATTAGCAGTGAGGAAGGGCAGTTGACCCAATCAAATTGGAAACTGGCTGCTCTCTGATTTTTCTCCTCTCCAAATCTGGTGCCTGGCTTTACAGCTCTTGTTTTCCTCTTTCCTTCCTATTCTATTCCATTTCTTTTTCTTCTTTTTAAAAAAGGTTTTGTGTTATTCTGCTAGGGTACCTAGAGGGGGAAAATCAGGGAGTCAATGGGGAGCAAGAAGGAAATTGCTAACCAGCACTTCTTTGCAGCATATTACAGTGGTCCTGCTTTAGCTATGCCTCTTTCAAATCTGGACAACCAAAGCAGTGCTACCTTAACAAACTGCAAATAAGGTAGATTGCCAATTTCCAACTCACTCTCTATTGACTCCTGTGTGGCCGGCCAGCTACTTTAAACTGACCAAGGGAATTCTGACTTCCTGGTTGAGACTTCAGAGCAGGTCCATTCTTAGGCATGGTGAAGTAACTATTTCAGGCAAAGTCTTGAGGGGCAGCTTTTTCCAAGCCATCTGACTTGGATAACAGAGCTGTGAATGCTATCCAGCCTCCTGTGCACCTCCTGAACTAATCCAGTACCCTCAGATGCAATAGAGGACAATAAACACGTTGCATTGAGGTTAAAGGTCAACAGCCCATCCTGACAGCAAATGTCAATAGGATGAAAATGGGGTCATCTTGTCCTTTGCCTCAGAAAGCAAAATGTCTTAGGACAGTGTTGTTGCCCATTTTAAAAATGTCTTGAGACATAACCTATGGCATGATGTGTGCCAGGTGAAATAGATCATATAAAAAGGCTATGACAGAAATGAAAGCGCGGCGCCAAAATGGCCGCCGCGCTCTTTGCGTGGGGGCCCCCACCCAGACTCAGACATCCGGGTGAGTTAGGGGGTGTGGCCACCCCTCTATAAAAGGGGTGGCCACGAGGCAGCCGAGCTGCCATTTTAGAATAGCAACGGAGAGGAGAAGTTTTCTCCGTCGCTGTTTTTAATCCATAGTCTTCGGCTATTGAGCCCTTGCAATTAGTTCCCCGGCTGGGAAAGGAGGATTGAAGCATGCGGAGCCCCGGATTGCTTGGCTACCGCGGTGCTTAAGTGCTTGGAGTTCGATCCCTGGACAGGGATCCTGCCTTTCTTCTCCTAGGGAGACATGGCTCCCAAGCGGAAGGCCCTAGCGCTAAAGCCGCGGCCGAGGGGAAGAACTTTTACCGGCCCTGCGCCGGATGGGGGCCAGCCTTTGGGTCGGAGGACCAGGGCTGCACCCCCTCGGCAGGGCAATGTGCCAGCCTCGCCCACTGGTACCAGTGGGGCTGGTCAGGTCAACACTTGGCAGCCTGGCTCCAGCTTGGTAGATTCCAAGGGAAGTTCTATGTAGATAAGGCCATGCCTTTTGGCTGCTCTATTTCATGTTCGGCATTCGAACGTTTTAGCACTTCTCTTCAGTGGGCCTTTGTTTGCAGGTCCGGGTCTCGGTCTGTAGCCCATTACCTCGATGACTTTTTGTTTGGGGGTGAACGGGGCTCGGACACGTGCACACGTCTCCTCACTACATTTCAGACGCTAATGCGGGAACTGGGTGTCCCCTTAGCGCCTGAAAAGACCGGGGGCCCATCTACTATGCTCACATTTCTAGGTATTGAAATTGACACGGTCGCACAGGCATCCCGGTTACCCATGGATAAGGTCACCCGGATCTCCGCGATGATTTTGGCATTGATGGCCAAACGTAAAGTGTCTCTTCGTGAGCTGCAGGTACTTCATGGACATCTTAATTTTGCTTGCAGTGTGGTGACACCCGGCAGAACATTTGCCCGGCGCCTATGTGATGCCATGTCTGGCCTGTTAAAGTGCCACCATAGGGTCCGACTGACCAGGGGCATGCGGGCTGACCTTTTGGTTTGGCTCACATTCCTACGGGATTTTAACGGGGTCTCTTTCTGGAGATCAGACCTTTTGGTTTCCCCTAGATTCCAAGTACAGTCGGATGCCTCCGGCTCCCTGGGATATGGGATTTATTTTGAGGGGAGGTGGGCTTACGGCCAATGGCCTCCCGCATGGCGTGGCATGGATCACCTCCGCGATCTTACCTTTCTTGAGTTCCTTCCCATCCTGGGAGCTTTGATGCTATGGGGCGAGGAGTGGGCCAACTCAGTGGTACATTTTTTGGTGTGACAATGCGGCAGTGGTGCACATTGTCAATGCTCAGACGTCTAAATCGCCTAGGGTTATGGCATTGGTCTGCCAATTTGTGTTACGCAGCCTACGCCTAAATGTGCTGTTTAAGGCCAGACATGTCCCAGGCATTAATAATGATATTACTGATGCTTTATCCCACCTGCAGATCCCCCAGTTCCGTGCCTTGGCTCCGGAAGCAGAGGAATTCCCCTCGCCACTCCCGGCCGAGATTTGGACATTTGGCGAGGAGAGGTGAACCGGGCGATCGGCATGTCTTTGGCACCTCGCACACGTAGGGCGTATCAACATGCTTTTGTACAATTTGGAACCAGTTGCCCGAAGTGTGGCCCATACCAGTTGAACAGGTTTTACAATTTATGGTTTATCTACACAGTCAGGGTTTGGCTCCTCGTACTATAGCATCCAGGCTGTCGGCACTGGCATTTATGGCCAAAGTGAGGGGTTTTGCTTACTGCGTAAATGATTTCCGCATACGTCATGTTTTGGAGGGGTGGACACAGGAACGTGGCTGCCGCCCGGACACTCGCCACCCAATTTCACCAGAGGTCCTGACCCACCTTGCACGAGGCTGGCATAACTTGTGTTATGATAGGTATGAGGTGGCTCTTTTTCATGCGGCTACCACAGTGGCCTTCTTTGGAATGCTCCGCATCAGTGAGTTGGTACTACTGTCTAAGGCGGATGCAACTCGTAGGGCACTGGAACTCGACGATGTCTATGTCACTAATGAGTGGGCTCAGTTGAGGATACGGTCCTCAAAAGTTGATCAGCATGGCATAGGCAGTGGAGTTAGACTGCTACGATGTTCCATTGCAGACATCTGTCCGGTTGGTGCCCTACATGAGTTTTTGGCAGTGCGTGGCGCGCACTCTGGCCCGTTTTTCTGCCACCAGGATGGGTCTCCCCTTACTAAATTCCAATTTTGGAAGGTGACCGGTATGGCACTAAGCAGTGTTGGCCTCCCCGGGGCTCGTTACGGCACCCGTTCATTTAGGATAGGTGCCGCATCTACTGCGGCTGCATTTGGGTACTCAGAGGCTGATATACGCCGGATGGGGAGATGGGGATCCATGCGTTTTGCGTTGTATGTTCGCCCACTTCAGGCATGAATACCAGTTAAGTCATTATTCTTTTTTCTCTTTTACAGACCCTGTGTGTCCCCGCACACCGGTGGCAGTATGGCTGGTGGGCCACAGTTACGTGCACTGGGCAGCGCAGTATGCTGCGGCGACAGAATGGGGACCCCAGCTTGGACTACGTGCAACCGCACGTATACGTTGGTACGTATACATTGGTTGCCATTCCTGTTTTCCATCAGGGATGCTGAACTGCCTGATGTCCTTGTACTGCACCTCGGGGGCAATGACCTTGCCCAGGTCACTGGCCTTTCTTTAAAGTACACGATCTGCAGTGACCTGTCTTATTTGCATTATGTGTGGCCATCCACAAGGCTGCTATGGTCGGACATTGTGCCGCGTCATACTTACAGGGGAGGTATTGACCTCCGTGCCCTTGACCGCACTCGCCGCTCGGTGAACAGGGCGGTTGCCCGGTTCTTGTCAGACAAGGGTTTGAGGATGGTCATCCGGCACCCCATGATTAGTTTGCAAAATTACGATCTCTATGCAGGGGATGGGGTCCACCTGTCGGCTAGAGGTATGAACCTCTTTCTGGAAGATTTGCAAGCAGGCCTGGTGACCGAGCTGACCGTCTGGGGTGGGGGCGGTGAGTCTTCATAGACACCTCCCCGTGTGGCGGGTAGCACTGGTAAGGTAAAGATTTATGACCCATAGGTATCCGGCAGGTTCGCAATTGACTGGCCAACACTTAGACAGGTACAGGTGTAATAGCTTTGGCTGGTCAACGACGAACCAGGCAAGGGGTGATGGCAGGAGCTTTACAGCATGCATCACCTCATGATTTGACGGATACACGTCATAGGGTGGGGTCAGTAGATAGTTTATTGACTCCGGTCAACAATTTGTTTGTGTCAACAAACAAATTGATACAAATAGTTACATTGTAGCCAATTATCATTGGCATTTTGGGAGGAACCTTACCAGTGTTACTGCGGCCTGCTTGCCTTAAGAATTACAATTGGATGAATACACCAATTGAAAGTTATAATTCGGACTAGGGCATTATTCAATAAATGTGGCCTGATGCCTTTATCCATATACCGGTGTCTGAGTCTTTCTTTGGGGGGGTGCTCCTGCAAAGCACAGAAGGAGCAAGATAAGGCCAATACAAAGAGAGAAGCGGGGACAATTGAAAGAAAAGAGTAAGGAGCAAGACCAGAAGATAGGCATGAAAGATTAGAACCAAGGGCACCTTGAGCCAAAATAGGCTACAGCCCTCAGGAGGATCACTGGTCAGTTTTCTGTGGATTACCTGCTGGTGCTCTAATTAGTAGATCTTGGTCTTATTCAGTAAATCACTCGGTATATGCTTAAACAAGAGCACAAGTTTGGAAGCTGGTTATGTCTTAATTATTTTTAGGAATATGCACCTCTTCTTTATAGCTGTATCCCACATGATGGGCTTCAAGTATTCTGGCAGGGAATGAAGGAGAGCCCATTCCTGATCTATTGGAAAAGCATGATCACTTTTAGAGCTGCATCATTTGTATGCTAAGCTAATTTGAGGTAAGCATGTCAGTGCATGTGTGTGTGTATTTGTATTTCTTCTAAATGGTTTGGCAAGCTAGGGGAGAAGAAACAAACTAATTTCATTCTCTCCTCCCATTATATGTGTCTGTTATTCAGAAATTTTGTTTCTTTCTCTTTGCATATGTTAGCTCTGATATTCTCCATTTAACCCCAGTCAAGAGACAGGTGTTGCTGACAATCTTCTGTACACATCAGTATGCCGCACTGCATTATTTCCCAGCCCCCTTCATTTTGCTTCTATTATATGTCGCCGGTCACCTTTGTTATTCTATATTGATTCGTTTCTTTGCAGACATATTGATGCATTTGTTGACATAAGTGGGTCAGTTTTCACTACTAAAAAGAAGCTCTTGACGATGAATGGTCATGCGCAGCTCTGAAATTGTTTTTCCCCTTCTGTTATCTACCTCAGTTTGAGGAGGAGGAATAGATATGATTTAGGTAATTGTCATGTCTCTATAACTGACAGAATGGTTGCTATCAGGGCACACTGTTCACTAGTTACTAGTCCTGATGAGGCAGCTGTGAAGTCAGGTCTCCACAATAGAACCTACTAAAATCAATCTACATTGATTTTAAGCAGGAATGTGGAGGACTGAGGAATAAAAACCCTGCACAGCTAATTTGTAACAGCTCATTTTACAGATTTAGATTATCTGGAGCCTCCTTCGCTTGCCCGACGGCCCGCAAGAACAACTGCCCACACCTGCGGGGCCTGGGAGGACTTAAAATGCCACTGCCGGAGCCGCTGCCACCAGGGCTGGAGCTGCCTCACTTGCTGGCGAAAACAACCCCTTCCTGGCTTGGGAGGGGAGAAAAAAGCCAGTGGGTTCAATGTCGGTAGGAAGAACACAGCTGCAGCCACTCCTGAGGCCAATTGGATTGCCGCGGTCTGCCCCTGCTGCCACTGCCAAGGCACGGAGCTCCTTCCCCTGAGTTGGCAGGGGGAGTGTAAGCACCTGCGCCAGCTTCCTGTGGCCATGGGGGACTCTGCTTTTGCTGAGGCCATTGCTGAGAGGCGGAGCTCCTTCGCCCAAATTGTGGGAGGAGTGGAAGCACCTGCACTGGCTTCTCATGGCCATAAGGACTCAGTTGTTGCCAAGGCTATAGTTGACACTGAGTTCCCTTGAGCTTTGGCCTCATTATGTATGTTGTACCATTTTATACTTATTTTGTATTGATGTGTGATTATGTAATTTTGTAATTTGTAACTACCGTATTTTCCGGCGTATAAGACGACTTTTTAACCCCGAAAAATCTGTGCCAAAGTTGGGGGTTGTCTTATACGATGGGTACTCTGGAGCCAGGGGCCACCCGGCGGGAAAAGCCATTCGCCGCTGCCGCCACGAGGCCTCCGGAACAAGGGGCCACCCGGATACCACCATCCCCCAGCTTTGCAGTGGCTTTCCCCACCGGTCAGCTGCTGCTGATCCTCCTCCTCCTCACCCCCCCTGGGGTGGTGGTATCCGAGTGGCCCCTTGCTCTGGACGCCTCATGGCAGTGGCGGAGGCCGTTTTTTCCCGCCAGTCAGCTGATGCTCCTCACCCTCCGGCTGGAGAAGGAGCCGGTGGGGAAAACCAGCCGCCACTGCTGCAACACCTCCGGAGCAAGTGGCCACCCAGATACCACCACCCTCAGCCTCGCTGGGGGGGGGGGTGAGGAGGAGGAGGAGCTGACTGGCGGGATAAGCCAGCCGCCACCACTGCGAGGCTGAGGGTGGTGGTATTTGGGTGGCCACTTGCTCTGGTGGCCTCGCGGTGGCTGGTTTTCCCCGCCGGTCAGCTGATGCTCCTCCTCCTCCTCACCCCCCCCCCCCCCCCGGCTGGGGGTGGTGGTGCGGAGGAGAAGGGGCATCAGCTGACCGGCGGGGAAAACCAGCCGCCGCCACCGCGAGGTGTCAAGAACAAGGGGCCACCCGGATTCCACCACCCCAGCCGGGGGTAGGGGGTGAGGAGGAGGAGGAGCAGCTGACCGGTGGGGGGAAGCCAGCCGCAGCCGCAGCCGCGAGGCTGAGGGTGGTGGTATCTGGGTGGCCACTTGCTCTGGAGGCCTCGTGGTGGTGGCAGCTGGCTTTTCCCACCAGTCAGCTGCTGCTCCTCCTCCTCAACCCCCCACCCACCCCTGACTGGGGTGGTGGTATCCGGGTGGCCCCTTGTTCTGGATGCCTCACGGTGGCGGTGGCTGGTTTTCCCCGCCAGTCAGCTGATGCTCCTCCTCCTCTGCACCCCCCCAGCTGGCGGGTGAGGAGGAGGAGGAGGAGGAGGAGGTGACCGGTGGGAAAAGCCAGCTGCCGCCACGAGGCCTCTGGAGCAAGGGGCCGCCCGCCTCCCCACCCCCTTCACCGGCAGGGAAGGTAAATGGAGCCCCATCGGGCTCGGAGACACTGCGAGCCACACCTCCCCACCCCCTTCACTGGTGGGGAAGGTAAAAGGAGCCCTGTTGGGCTCAGAGACACCGCGAGCCTCACCTCCCCACCCCCTTCACCGGCGGGGAAGGTAAAAGGAGCCCCGTTGGGCTTGGAGATGCCGTGAGCCGTGCCTCCCCGCCCCCTTCACCGGCGGGGAAGGTAAAAGGAGCCCCATCGGGCTCGGAGACGCCACGAGCCACACCTCCCTGCCCCCTTCACCAGTGGGGAAGGTAAAAGGAGCCCCGTCGGGCTCGGAAATGCCCGATGGGGCTCCTTTTACCTTCCCCACTGGTGAAGGGGAATAGGTTATATATGTTGTAAGCCGCTTTGAGTGACACTTGTGTCAGGAAAGCGGGATAGAAATAAAAGTTATTATTATTACCAAAAGGTAATATTAAAATATTAAATACTAATATTAAAAATGATGATGATAGTACTAATGGCATCCTGATTTATGGCCACCCTTCCCATGGTTTTCTAGGTAGGGAGTCTCCAGATTGGAGTTTCCTCCCCTAAGGCTCTTGGGATTCTTTGGGCCATTTGCCCAGCCCCCACCCCAAGCTGGCTTTCCCCGCCGGTCAGCTGCTCCTCCTCCTCCTCTGCACCACCACCCCCAGCAGGTAAAGGGAGCCATCCCCGGCCCGGGAAGCTCCGAAGACACCACCGTTGGAAGAGGGGTAGTCATACGGCAAGTATATTGCAAACTCTACATTTTAACTAGAAAAGTTGGGGGTCGTCTTATATGCCCAGTCGCCTTATACGCTGGAAAATACCGTAGATCCTTTATTGGATTTTGGATTTTGCCTTGTTATACTGTAGTTTGGTTTTGCTACATTGTATCCTTATTTAAATATGTTGTATGCCGCCCTGAGTTGGTCTGCGCTGAGTAGGGCGGGATATAAATTAAAATCTAAATCTAAAATCTAAATGACATCACACTGCTTGGGGAAACAAAAGTGTGTTTGCATGAAATAACCATCAGTTTAGATCAGTGTTTTCCAACCTTAGGTTTTTAAACTTCAATTCCCAGAAGCGTAAGTCAATAACCCAAAGCACTGCGACCAATGTACTGACTTAGGCTTTTGGGAATTTGTTATGTATGTTAACTGTGTTTTCTGACAGGAGCGGAATGTATCTTTTCTCATGTATCTATTCTTATGCAAATAAGTGGATCGAAAATGTGCACACTCTGTTAGTCAATGGGCTTGTTGTATTATTGTTACTGTTACTGTTTATAGTGTATATAAGTCCATGTTTTGCCCCATCCAAACAGTGTTCAAACCTCACTAATAAAGAGCTGAATTTCACTACTTCACTCGTCTGCTTCTTCATTCCCTGAACACGAAAGAATTGAAGTCTCCCTGTGGGGTGTGGGCCTCACATTGGGAACCACTGGTTTAGATAATGAAGACAACAAGATTGGTTTAGATATAAATAATGAGAAGACCATGTTTATGCAGGTCAGAAGTGTCTAAGGTAGTACATCTATAATGGTTTGTGGCCAGGTATAGAGGAAGTCCAACAATTTACCTATCGGCAGTATTATGTCTACTGTTGGAGGCACAAAGACATCAAATGCTGAATTGAAATGGCTTTTCAAAGTAGTTGCACCCAGAGAGAGAGAGGAAGAGATGGAAAGAGGGACAGAGAGTGTGTGTGACTGACAGATGTTCTTCCAATGCCAAAACTCAGATCTCAGAAGAATCATCTTCCCCACATGGCATTGAGAAAAAGAGCTCCCATTGGCTCTAGTCAGACATATATTTTCCCTCTAGCTCTGCTAGAGAGAGAGGTATGACACAGAATCTGTACTTTGTAATCTATCGTAGTCTTCATATCCATCATAGGTACCTCTGACACTGCACTGTGGGAAGATACCTCTTGTTTTTCTACCCCATTTGAATAGTAGGTGTGGATTGATCCAACACACCAAGATCATAAAAAATTGTCAGCCTTACCCCTCCCCCAATTTTGGGGATGAGATTCTCCCCTATCCCCCTTGACCACACTACTCTGCATGTAACTAAAGGATTTGATTTAGCTTTGCTTCCACCACCAACTGTTCTCCTCCTTTATCATATCCTACATGTAAATGCTTTATTTCTAATTTTTCTTCCACTCACTTATCAGTATCACTACATGTTCCCCCACAGGGTTTCTTGGCATTTCTGGGCATTGAGTTGTGCCTATTGTGATTGGAACCCAACCCTTAATGCTACTACAGTTCTGGAGGTACCAAATATACAACAAAAACAAACAGCAACCCTGTAACTTTTCTCACAGTCATGAGTGATGCCTCCTCTGCAAATAGGTGTCAGGCAAGGAGAGCATTTCCAGCAGACAGCAGTTTGCCATTGCAGACAAGCTGTCACTGATAGCTCAGAGGGACTAATTATGGAAACATGCTTATAATGGATTACTCCTTCTGTCATTCAGAGACATACGTCTGGTAACCAAACAGCAACAGTTGAAAATGCCACAGGATTGGCATTAAGTGCTATAGGTTAAGTATCAAGTTTATTTACAGGGGGAAAAAAGTGGGATTGCTCAGAGGAGACTCAAACAGGTCATTTAGTAATTGTGTCTGTCAGAAAAAGAATGAAGGAGAAGGTATCATTCAAAGTCATGCAAGCAGACTTACACCAGGATAACCTCCTCTTTGCCTCTCTCTGCCTTAAATCTGTTTCAAAACATACATAGAGGACATGTGGTGAGAGGAGGCTGAAGGGGAAACAAATTTGTTACTTGGGTGGATAAGCTCCATTATATGGATAGTGCAAGGCAGGCAGAATGCAAGCTGTCAGTACAAGCCGTACATCAAGATGGTAACTGTCTAAATAAAACCTATCAGTTGTTTAAAATTATGACCACTTTAACAATTTTTTTACAAAAGTGAAATTGTACCATTTTGATATCTCATTTATGTACTAAATTTGGATATTGATCCAACTTAGAGCAGTCTCATTGCATGAATGAAACTTACTGAGTTATGAGTCCCATTGACTGAACAAAGGAAGCCATGAGGTTAGGTTGCAAGATCTGAGCAGGGCTATTAGTGACAGAATCATTTGGAAATCATTAATTCATAGAGTCCCCATATTAGAAAGGTCTTGACAGAAAGTCACAAGCCCTATTGATTTAGTATTCTTCTTCCTCAAGTGCCATATCCAATTTTGAACATTAGTTGTCATCATGGTGATAAGCCATGAATATTGTCTTGGGAACAATATAATGCAGTAGTCTTCCATTTGCCTTTCACATCACAGTGTGACACCTGTACCACTGATGCAGTTCCACAAGCCACTTTCTTGTTTGAGCCCTTTGGCACACAAAGTCCTTCTCAGCCGCAGGCCAGTATTCATGAAACTGCTGCCCTCCATCAAGATGGATATAAGTGGAATTTAATCCACTTGGGGACCATCACTCTTCTCTGTGGAATTCACCACCTAAGGCTGTTAGTCCTCAGAGTGTTAAGGTTAGTTAACTGCTGCCTGACGATCAGCGTTGAGTCACTGACAATATGGTCTACTCTATTACCATAGTAGGATAACCTGGCCAGACTGATTCCGCAAAGAAGCACAATATTTTCCCCTGCTATAGCCCTTTGAGGAGTACAAAGATCTGTTTCAAAAGGCTGGTAACTCCTTCTCACCATGCTTTTGACAGCAAGAGAAGGCTGTGGGTAAATATCTTTGCTTTTCTGTCAACATCAAATGGAATTCAAGGAAAAAAAGGAAACCATGAAGTACTCTGAGCAGGAGGCCATCAACAAGTAGCAGGAATCAACCCTGACACCTTCCACAATCTCTTCACATTCCAGCCTGCAAGAGGGTTAGGATTAGGAATAGTACATTTCACCACAGCATTACCCAAAAAAGGGATGTACCTACAGCCTGGACTGTATTAAAGGCTGTGCAGAACTCAAGAGTTCCTGAATTTATGTAAGGAAAGGAAGGATCACTACAGAAATAGAAAACCACTGGAGGAGAGGAGAATGAGGAAGAAGAACATATGGGCCAGCATTCAGAAGTTGCAGGGCAGTTAGAGGATTTCTCTTATTATGAGTATTCCAGTCTCACATAGAACAGCCTTCCATAACTGCCAATATTTGCAGACTCACAGCAATTGTGCCAAAGGACTGGCAGACTGGGCTGACATTAAACTTATAGTCATGTGGGGTGGACTGGACTTGTTCCAGTGGCATCTAGCCAAGCCCCACATGCACTGACCCAATTCCAAGCCATCTAAGAAGCTGGAGGAGAGTGTACCGATTCAATAGGCTGTGGCAGGTCAACTAAGACCTCGGTGCTAAGAAATATCACAGGAGAGAACAAGGGACACTAAGGGACCGTAGTTGAGTAGAACTGTCAGAGTGATCGAACTGATGCCTGATCCTCTCCCTAAGAGACCTACAGAACTTTATAGTCTTCCAAGGGAAAATCAGAATCCTGTGCTTCTCACAATTGACATTTATGTCAAAGGGGTTATCCAAAAACGACCTAGATAAATATTTACACTTTGTACAATTCTCCCTTCTTCTGACTATCCTTTAATTTATTTGCCCATTGCAAGATAGACTGACTGGATTCTCAGAAAAAGGCTTTTCTTTCTTTTATTGAATAAGCACATGCAAGCAGACATAAATGTCTATATAATTGTCTGTCTAATGAATGTTGAAAAAAACCTAACTACAAAAACCTAATACAAGAATATAGCAATATAACTATGGAACATTAATGAAACAAATCTAAAATATGAGTAACTACTGTGACAAAACCTAAAAGTGCTATAACAAAAATTTATATAGTGCTTAAAAAACAGATGGCAAGCCTGTAGCTAAAGTGTTGTAAAATACTCAAGAATTAAAAAAAAGTATTACAAAGACATATTCTCTAAATCTAAATTATAAAAATTAACAGAGAGTGTGATTTAAAATAAATCAGGGGTGGTCAACCTTGGTGACACAGGGGTTCTTGGATTTCAATCACCAGAAGCCCAAGTAAGCACACCTGCTAATCAGGGCTGGGAACAGAAGTCCAACAACACCAGAGGCACCAAGGTTGTCCAAGCTTCAACTCTATGTAGCAACACTGGGAATAGGTAATATCTCACTATTCAGATCTTTGTAGTGAGAGTTAGATATCTACTGCATAACAAATTCATATTTATCTGATAGTGGATTTTGTTTTTTCTATTTATATTTTAATCTATACCTCCCAATTTGTTTTGCAATGACTCCAGTAAACTATTGTGCAAGCACTTTCATAATCAGAGCTGCTTTTCCATGGCTCCCTTAAATTTTATAATAGGAAAATTTTTGCCACAAATATAATAGAATTGTATCTTAAACAAATGGTACACCACTAACTTCAGTAAACATTGGAACAAAATCAACCCTTTGTATCTGAACCTGAAAATCATATTATAATAATAATTCTATAAAAACAAAGAGGAAACTGGTATTGGAGATGAAATTTAATCTAAGGAAGTCGTGTAACAAAATCCCTCACCTTGCTATGCCAGTATAAAATAAATATCTTATCCTTTGAAGGATAATTGTCTCAGGTTAACAAACACTCTAAGCATTACTCATTGCATAATGAGTTGCATGACTTTGCAGGCACACCCCCCAAAGAAAGACTCAGACACCGGTATATGGATAAAGGCATTGGGCCACTTTTATTGAATAATGCCCTAGTCCGAATTATAACTTCCAATTGGTGTATTCATCCAATTGTAATTCTTAAGGCAAGCAGGCCGCAGTAACACTGGTAAGGTTCCTCCCAAAATGCCAATGATAATTGGCTACAGTGTAACTATTTGTATCAATTTGTTTGTTGACACAAACAAATTGTTGACCAGAGTCAATAAACTATCTACTGACCCCACCCTATGACGTGTATCCGTTAAATCACAAGGTGATGCATGCTGTTAAGCTCCTGCCATCACCCCTTGCCTGGTTTGTCGTTGACCGGCCAAAGCTATTACACCTGTAACTGTCTAAGTGTTGGCCAGTCAATTGCAAACCTGCCGGATACCTATGGGTCATAAATCTTTACCTTACCAGTGCTAACCGCCACACGGGGAGGCGTCTATGATGACTCACCGCCCCCCCCCCAGACCGTCAGCTCGGTCACCAGGCCTGATGCAAATCTTCCAGAAAGAGGTTCATACCTCTAGCTGACAGGTGGACCCCATCCCCTGCATAGAGATCATAATTTTGCAAACTAATCGTGGGGTGCCGGATGACCATCCCCAAACCCTTGTCTGACAAGAACCGGGCAACCGCCCTGTTCACCGAGCGGCGAGCGCGGTCAAGGGCACGGAAGTCAATACCTCCCCTGTAAGTATGTCGTGGCACGATGTCCGACCATAGCAGCCTTGTGGACGGCCACACATAATGCAAATAGGCTAGGTCACTGCAGATCGTGAATTTTAAGGAAAGGCCACTGACCTGGGCCAGGTCATTGCCCCCGAGGTGCAGTACGAGGACATCAGGCGGTTCAGCAACCCTGATGGAAAACAGGAATGGCAACAATTCCCGCCATCTCATTCCGCGCTTACCGTACCAACGTATACGTGCGGCTGCACGTAGTTCAAGTTGGGGTCCCCACTCTGTCGCCGCAGCATACTGCGCTGCCCAGTGAACGTAACTGTCGCCCACCAACCATACTGCCACCGGTGTGCGGGGACACACAGGGTCTGTAAAAGAAGAAAAGAGAATAATGACTTAACTGGTACTCATACCTGAAGTGGGCGAATGTACAATGCAAAACGCATGGATCCCCATCTCCCCATCCAGCGTATATCAGCCTCTGAGTACCCAAATGCAGCCGCAGTTGATGCAGCACCTGTCCTAAATGAATGGGTGCCGTAACGAGCCCCGGGGAGGCCAACACTGGTTAGTGCCATACCGGTCACCTTCCAAAATTGAAATTTAGTCAGGGAAGACCCATCCTGGTGGCAGAAAAATGGGCCAGGGTGCGTGCCACGCACTGCCAGAAACTCCTGTAGGGCACCAACCGGACAGATGTCTGCAATGGAACATCGTAGCAGTCTAACTCCACTGCCTAAGCCGTGCTGATCAACCTTTGAGGACCGTATCCTCAACTGAGCCCACTCATTAGTGACATAGACATCGTCGAGTTCCAGTGCCCTACGAGTTGCATCCGCCTTAGACAGTGGTACCAACTCACTGATGCGGAGCGCTCCAAAGAAGGCCACCGTGGTAGCCGCATGAAAAAGAGCCACCTCGTACCTATCATAACACAAGTTATGCCAGCCTCATGCAAGGTGGGTCAGGACCTCTGGTGAAATTGGGTGACGAGTGTCCGGGCGGCGGCCACGTTCCCGTGTCCACCCCTCCAAAACATGACGTATGCGGAAATCATTCACGCAGTCAGCGAAGCCCCTCACTTTGGCCATAAATGCCAGTGCCGACAGCCTGGATGCTATAGTGCGAGGAGCCAAACCCTGACTGTAAAGATAAACCATAAATTGTAAAACCTGTTCGACTGGTATGGGCCACACTTCGGGCAACTGTAGTTGCCCACAAAAGGTTCTAAATTGTACCAAAGCATGTTGATACGCCTTACGCGTGCGAAGTGCCAGAGACATGCCGACAACCTCTCCCCACCAAATGTTCAAATCTCGGCCGGGAGTGGCGAGGGGAATTCCTCTGCTTCCGGAGCCAAGGCACGGAACCGGGGGATCTGCAGGCGGGATAAAGCATCAGCAATATCATTATTAATGCCTGGTACATGTCTGGCCTTAAACAGCACATTTAGGCGTAGGCTTCTTAACACAAATTGACGAACCAATGCCATAACCCTAGGCGATTTAGATGTCTGAGTGTTGACAATGTGCACCACTGCCGCATTGTCACACCAAAAATGGACCACTGAGTTGGCCCACTCCTCGCCCCATAGCATCAAAGCTCCCAGGATGGGAAGGAACTCAAAGAAGGTAAGATCGCTGAGGCGATCCATGCCAAGCCATGCGGGAGGCCATCGGCCGTAAACCCACCTCCCCTCAAAATAAATCCCATACCCCAGGGAGCCAGAGGCATCCGACTGTACTTAGAATCTAGGGCAGACCATAAGCTCTGATCTCCAGAAAGAGACCCCATTAAAATCCAGTAGGAATGTGAGCCAAACCAAAAGGTCAGCCCGCATGCCCCTGGTCAGTTGGACCCTATGGTGGCGCTTTAACAGGCCAGTCATGGCGTCACATAGGCGCCAGGCAAATGCTCTGCTGGGTGTCACCACACTGCAGGCAAAGTTAAGATGGTCATGAAGTACCTGCAACTCACGAAGGGATACTTTACGTTTGGCCAGCAATGCCAAAATCATCGCGGAGATCCGGGTGACCTTATCCATGGGTAACCGGGATGACTGTGCAACCGTGTCGATTTCAATACCTAGAAATGTGTGCTTAGTAGATGGGCCCTAGGTCTTTTCGGGCGCTAAGGGTTCCCGCAGTTCCCGCATTAGCGTCTGAAATGTAGTGAGGAGACGCGTGCACGTGTCCGAGCCCCGTTCGCCCCCGAACAAAAAGTCATCGAGATAATGGGCTACAGACCGAGAACCGGACCTGCAAACGAAGGCCCACTGAAGAAAAGTGCTAAATCGTTCGAATGCCGAACATGAAATAGAGCAGCCAAAAGGCATGGCCTTATCCACATAGAACTTCCCTTGGAATCTAAAACCCAATAGCTCAAAGTCCCCTGGGTTCACTGGCAGCAATCGGAATGCCGATTTAATGTCACATTTTGCCAGGAGGGCACCGGGACCACATGAGCGCACCATCCGTAGGGCCTGGTCAAACAACGTATACCTGACTGAACAAAGGTCATCAGGAATAGCATCATTGACAGAAGAACCCGCCGGGTATGATAGATGGTGGATTAAACGAAATTCACCCGGGGTCTTTTTAGGTACAAACCCCAGAGGGGAGACCTTCAGGTTAGGGAAAGGCGTTTCGGAAAAGGGGCCCGCTACCCTCCTAGCCTTCACTTCTTTAGCAATACTCAGGGCCGGTACCTCCTCCTTACCCTTCAGGGAAATTAAATTGGGGGCATCTTGGGGTCCCCGAACCCCCTTGAACGGAATACGAAAGCCCCACTGGAAACCCTCCAGAAGGTACCTAGCATCCTCCCTTCTTGGATAAGCTGAGAGCCATCGCTCCAGCATATACACATTAACCGGGGAGGGGGGCTTTTGTCAGAGGAAGCCCTGACCGCCCCCTGTCCACCTCCACCTCTGCCCCGTGACCCACCAGCCCGCGGGCACGTGGAGGCGGCATTGGGGCTAGCGCAAGAGGGACACTCATGTTTGAACCGACACTGTCGCTTATTGCACACGCCATTAGCTGAGAAGCTCCAACACAGCAAGCGGGCTGGAACCCCCTGCCCCGCCAGCTGGTGGGGAGCCTGTGTTGGAGCAGCTCGCTGCACAGCATGGCCACAATGGTACCTATCCCCAGGCGCCGGATGCGTGGGGGTCATGTACAAGAGCCACAATTTCTGGCAGGGCTCATCCCATCTCATCTCCGGGTGTAGGGCCACCCTCATTCTAAATTCCTCATCGTAAGCCAACCACGACGGGCCAGGGAAATCAACCATCGCCCTGTAAATATTGTCCAAGTTTTGGACCATAGGAATGGCCAGATCAGGCCGGGCCCTCAGGTATACCGCCATATATATAAGATATGCCGGCAACCAGTTGGCCCAGGTGTGCGGTGGCTTACGACGACGGGACAGCTCTTTGTCTCTGTCGTCCTGTCCCTCTCTCTCTTCCTTAGTGGGCTCACGGTTCAATAGGAAGAATATATCCACGTACTCCCCTCGCCAAATCTTATCCCTCGTGACCTGTGACAAATGATCACCCAGGGGCAAGGAATAACCAGCCGTCGGCAAAGCCATCGTAGGCACATTCTATATAGGGGGCACACGCAGCGGGACCTGGACAGCCCCTGCGATGCTCGGCACTGCCCCAGGGGCAGACACCCCCGCCCTTAACAAGGGACCATTTTGAAACCATGGGGCACTGGGGTAGGATGGTAACTGCTGCCCACTTGCCTCAACTTGACGAGGCCAGGGCCACTGAACCCCCCCAATGTGAGTGGTGCACTAAATTGAACCTGATACTCACTAGTTGCACCCTCGTGAGCCGCACCCACGGGGGGTTCTGGCCCACGGCGGGCGTCGGAGCTCGCGACCGGAATCGAGCTCTGGGACCACCCCTGACTGTTCCCAGCCAGGACATCAGGTCGAACGGGGAGCTGCAAGACACCAGCTGGGGCTGGCCAGACCGTCTCAAGCAGCTTGACCCGGTTGGCCGCCTGCTGAAGCGTTGCAGCCGGCAAAGTAGCCGGGGCCGGCAAAGGGGCCCCTGTCGAAGAAAGAGTAATGCCCCCCTCCGAAGGAGGCTGTGCAATGCCCAAGGATGCTTCCAGCACTGCTATCCATGCTAACAGAGCATCCACTGCCCCCGAGCCCCCAGTATAAAGCGGGCCGGGTGGGCCGGACGGCCCACTAGGCAGTTGAGGAAAAGGCAACCCAAAAGGAGAGCCAGGGCTAGAATAGGGCCATGCCCAAAACTCTGGCCCATGGGGGGCCGGAGGAGCAGTGGGTTGGACACCCGCACCAGTCCCCCCCCCCGGGCCACCCTGTCCCATGACCAGCAAAGGCAGGCCGAGGGCCGAAGCCCCAGAGGGGCCGGCCTGTAGCTGACCAGCTACCAAGCTGGAACCCGGCTGCCAAGTGGTAGCTGACCAGCCCCACTGGTACCAGTGAGCAAGGCTGGCACATCGCCCTGCCATGGGGGCGCAGCCCTGGTCCTCCGACCCAAAGGTTGGCCCCCATCCGATGCAGGGCCGGTAAAAGTTCTTCCCCTCTGCCGAGGCTTTAGTGCCGGGGCCTTCCGCTTGGGAGCCATGTCTCCCTAGGAGAAGAAAGTAGCTGAAGGATCCCTATCCAGGGATCGAACTCCTTGCGTGTAAGTACCGCGGTAGCCAAGAAGCTATCCGAAAAGGCTCCGGGTACTGTAATCCTCCTTTCCCAGCCAGGAAACGAACGGCAAGGCTCTATAGCCTAAGACTCAAGAGAAAAAACGACGGAGAAAACTTCTCCTCTCCATCGCTATTCTAAAATGGCAGCTCGGCTGCCTCATGGCCACCCCTTTTATAGAGGGGTGGCCACGCCCCCTAACTCACCCGGATGTCTGAGTCCAGGTGGGGGGGCCCCGCAAAGAGCGCGGCGGCCATTTTGGCACCGCGCATTCATTGTCTGCAACATGTAATGCTTACAGCGATTTCTTCTTGTTGTTGTTCAGTCGCACAGTTGAGTTTGACCCTTTCCTACCCCATGGACCACTGCTCACCAGGCTCTTCTGTCATCTGCCATCTTCCACAGTCCACCCAGATATACACCCACAGCGTCAACTATGCCATCTAGCCATCTCATCCTCTGCTTCCCCCTTCTCCTTTTGCCTTTGATCTTTCCCAGCATCGGGGTCTTCTCCAGTGAGTCCTCTCTTCCCATTTGGTGGCCAAAGTACTTGAGCTTCAGCGTATGTTTTTTTCTTTCCAAAGAACAATCAGGGTTGATTTCCTTTAGGATGTATATGATCTCCTTGCAGTCCAGGGGACTCTCAAGAGTCTTCTCCAGCACAACAGTTCAAAGGTGTCTATTCTTCAGCACTCAGCCTTCTTTATGATACAGCTCTCACAGCCATATATCACTTCTGGAAAGACCATTGCTTTAATTATGCAGACTTTTGTTGGCAGGGTGATGTCTCTACTTTTTATTATGTTGCCTAGGTTTGTCATAGCTTGCCTCCCAAGAAGTAAGCAACTTTTTATTTCATGGCTGCAGTCACCATCTGCAGTGATCTTAGATCCCAAGAAGGCAAAGTCTGTCACTGCTTCCATTTCTTCCCCTTCTATTTGCCAGGGAGTGATGGGGCCAGATGCCATGATCTCGGTTTTTTTGATGTTGAGTTTCAGGCCAGCTTTTGCACTCTCCTCTTTCACCCTCATCAAGAGGTTCCTTAGGTCTTCTTCAGTTTCTGCCATTAGTGTTGTCTACATATCTCAGGTTGTTGATATTTCTCCCAGCAGTCTTAATTCCAGTTTGTGCTTCTCCAGCCCTGCATTATGCCTTACGTACTCTGCATATAAATTAAATAAGCAGGGTGACAATATACAGCCTTGTTGTACTCCTTTTGCTATTCTAAACCAATCAGTTGTTCTGTATCCTGTCCTAATTGTTGCTTCTAGACCCACATACAGATTTCTCTGAAGACAAGTGAGGTGGTCTAGTACTCCCATCTCTTTGAAGACTTGCCACAGTTTATTGTGGTCCATGAAACAGAAGTAGATGTTTTTCTGATACTCTCTTATGTTCTCCATGATACCATGAATGTTGGCAATTTGATCTTTAGTTCCCCTCACTCTTCAGAACCCACCTTGTACTTCTGGAAGATCTTGAGCAAGACCTTGCTAGCATGTGAGATGAGCACAAATGTACGATGATTTGAACATTCTTTGGCATTGTCCTTCTTTGGAATTGGAACGTAGACTGACCTTTTACTATCCTGCGGCCATTGCTGCATTTTCCAAATCTGCTGGCATATTGAGTGCAACACATTAATTGCATCTTATTTTAGGGCTTTAAATAGCTCAACTGGAATACCATCATCTCCACTAGCTTTGTTGTTAGTAATACTTTCTAGGGCCTGCTTGACTTCGCACTCCAGGATGTCTGGCTCAAGGTCAATGAAAAGGCCATTGTGTTTGTCAGGGACATTAAGGTCCTTTTTGTAGAGTTCTTTTGTGTATTCTTGCCATCTTTTCCTAATCTCTTCTGCATCAGTTAGGTCCCTATCATTTCTGACCTTTATCATAGTCATTTTTGCTTGATACGTTCCCTTGATTTTCCCAATTTTCTTGAAGAGATCTCTAGTCCTTCCCCTTCTGTTGTTTTCCTCTATTACTTTGCACAGTTTGTTTAAGACAGCCTCCTTATCTCTCTTTGCTGTTCTCTGGAATTCTGCATTCAGTTGAGTGAATCTTTCTCTTTCACCTTTGCTTTTTGCCCTCCTTTTTTTCAGCTATTTTAAGAGCTTCATCAGACAACTACTTTACTTTCTTGCATTTCTTTTTCTTTGGGATGGTTCTCATTGCTGCCTCAGTCCATAATTCTCCAGGCACTCTGTCTGTCAAGTCTAATCCTCTAAATCTATTCTTCACCTGCACTGTATATTCATGAGGGATGTTATCTAGATCATACCTGAGTGACCTATTTGTTTACCCTACTTTCTTCAGTCTAAGCCTGAATTTGGAAATCAGTAGCTCATGCTCTGAGCCACAGTCTGCTCCAGGTCTCATATTTGCTGATTGTATAGAGTGTCTCCATCTTTGACTTCAGAGTACATAATCAATCTGATTTCAGTGTTGGCCATCTGGTGATGTCCATGTGTAGAGTCACCTCTTAGGTTGTTGGAAGAGGGTGTTTGCTATGACCAGTGCATTCTCTTGGCAAAACTCTATTAGCCTTTGCCCTGCTTCATTTTGTATTCCAAGGCCAAATGTGCCCATTATTCCAGTTACCTTTTGGATTCCTACTATGCCAATCCAATCTCCTATGAGGATAAAGACATCGTTTTTTGTGTCTGTTCTAGAATGTGTTCTAGGTCTTCATAGAACTGGTTAACTCCCCAATCTCGTTGTTCTGTGCAGGACAATGACAATAAAGATTTATTTATCTATCTATTTATCTGACTACATCCTCTTCTGCATCAGTGGCTGGCACATAGGCTTGGATTAATGTGATGTTGAATGATTTGCCTTGAATTTAGATTGAAATAATTCTGTCATTTTAAAGATTGTATCCCATTACTGCTTTCCTCACTCTTTTATTAACTACAAGGGCCATTCCATTTCTTCTAAGGGATTCTTGTCCACAGTAATAGATATAATGGTCCCCTGAGTTAAATTCACCCATCCCTGTCCACTTTAGTTCACTGATTCCCAAGATCTTGCCATATCATCTGGGATTGGTTCGATCCAGTTGCCCCTGATGAAGTGGACAGGCTCCTTGCAGCTGTTCACCTCACTACATGCCCATTGGACCCCTGTCCCACCTGACTGGTGAAAGCCTCTAAGGCGGTGACAGGTGGCTGGGTCGGGGCTATGATCAATGCATCCTTGCGAAAGGGAGTGTTTCCCACACCTTTAAAACATGCTTTGGTGTGCCCCCTCCTGAAGAAGCCATCCCTTGACCCAGCTGTCCTAACCAACTATAGGCCTGTCTCCAACCTCCCCTTTTGGGGGAAGGTGTTGGAGAAGGCAGTGGTGCATCAGCTGCAGGGGGTACTGGATGAAGTGAATTATCTGGACCCCTTTCAGTCAGGATTCAGGCCCGGATATGGTACCGAGATGGCATTGGTTGCACTGATGGATGATCTCTGGTGGGAGCGGGACGGTGGTCATCCATCCGTGCTTGCTCTTCTTTACCTCTCAGTGGCCTTCGATACCGTTGACCACGGTATCTTTCTGGAATGGCTCCGAGGATTGGAGATCCAGGGCACCATGTGGTCCTGGATTTCCTCATTTCTGAGGGGTCGGACCCAGTTGGTGTGGTAGGAGAGCGAGAGGTCCAGCCCTAGGCCCCTTCAATATGGGGTGCCTCAGGGTTCTGTGCTCTCTTCTCTCCTATTTAACATCTACATGAAACCATTGGGTGAGATCATTTGTTCCCACGGGGTGTGGTACCATCAGTATGCGGGTGACACTCAGTTGTACATCTTGGCCAGTGGGGACCCCAGTATGCAGTCAAAGTCCTTTCCAGGTGCCTGGAAGCTGTTGGGGTCTGGATGGGGGCCAATGGGCTACAACTGAATCCCAGCAAGACTGAGTGGCTATGGATAGGGGGTCCTACGTTATCCCAGGAGCTACCATCTTTGGTTTTGGATGGGGCTGTTTTGCCCCAGACAGACCCGGTGTGCAACTTGGGGGTCCTCCTGGATTCGCTGCTGCTGCTAGAAGAACAGGTGGTGGCTGTGACCAGGAGGGTTTTTGCCCAACTTCGGGTGATTCGCCAGTTGTGCCTGCTCCTGGACTGGGACTCCTTGCTCATGGTCACTCATGGTCTAGTCACCTCCAGACTAAATTATTGCAATGCTCTCTACATGGGGCTGCCCTTGACAACCATTCAGAGGTTACAGCTGGTCCAGAATGCGGCATCCTGGGTGCTCAGTCTTTCTATCTCATTTTACCATGTCCAGCTTGCCTTGATTCATAGATCTTACATTCAAGGTTCCTATGCTATATATTGTTCCTTACAGCATCAGACTTTCCTTTCACTGTCAAAGCCATCCACAGCTGAGTGTCCTTTTGGCTTTGGCCCAGCTGCTTCACTCTTTCTGGGGCTACTTGTATTTGTCCTCTGTTCTTCCCCAGTAGCATATTGGACAACTTTCGACCTGAGGTGCTCATCTTCCAGCATCATATCATTTAGCCTTTTGATACTGTCCATGAAGTTTTCTTGGCAAAGGTACTGGCGTGGGTTGCAAGTTCCTTTACCAGTGGATTGTGATTAGTCTGAGTTCTCCACTATGGCCTGTCCATCTTGGGTGGCCCTACACAGCATAGCCCATAGCCCTGTTGAACCACGCAAGCCCCCTCATCACGGCAAGGCAACAATCCTTGAGGGGAAGTGCAATTTTTATGTATTCATTGAGCATGTATTCATTGAGGTCAGGTCAGACAGAGGCTTTATAATAAACACATTTCCTGAGCACATAACAATGTCCTTGTTGCAGTACTGCTTTAAAGCAAGTATTTTGATTTATGCAGTCCTGTCCCTGCTCAATTGTTGCTTGGAAAATTTCACTCCACAATATAAACAAGTAACTGACTTAATGTTTGTTGAGACCCAGTTCGTACTTCTGTGTGTCTGGGACTCTCCACTTTCAAGAGCTAATAAAAAGTATTGTTTTATTAATAAGATTCACTCTGTGTTATGTTTTTGTGGCCTCCAGCCAGCAAACATAAAATGGGTTTAAGGAGAGTCACCTCCTTCACAAAAGCAGACAGTAATGTATTACAGACCAGGCAGCAGTTCAAACTTTCATGGATAGTGCTATTATATTCCTTATCCATTACATGACATTGGATTTAGTTTTATCCCATTAGAGCAGGAGTTCTCAACCTTTTTAAGCTGAGAGCTGGGTCACACTCCCTCAGACAGCTTTGGGGGCCAGATGGCCATTTTGCCCTTCCTCCACCACATGGCACTTCCTGGCATGGTGGAGGCGGTGTGGGGGCACATGAAATGGTGCTGTGGGCCGCATCGGCCCATGGGCCACAGGTTGAGAATCCCTACATTAGAGAGTTTACTGTTGCTCTTCATTTGCTGCATAAAAGAGAAAACAGTCTAATTTCCTCATGGGCATGTCCTCTAAACCTTCCACGGAAGCCTAATTATGCCTCCTGTTTTAGTCCTGCTAGTGTGGGCTGGCCAGACTTTGCAAGAGTATTTGTTCTGCCCTGGCCTTTCCCCCTCAACGTCAGTTAGGATTCCTGTCTCTATCAGCAAATAATACTGAGCAGGATCTAATACTTTTGCTAACCTGCAGACAGGTTTGTGTTGGGTGTGTGACCTTTTCTAAGTGTTGAAGATAGTACTTTGGGAATCATGCTCAATCAGAGCCAATAGGAACAACAAAAATGTGCTCATAAAAAATGAAGCATGTCTCATTTATAGGACTAAATCTGTTTTCTGTGACAGACTTTGCACACTGCAGGGCAAGGCTTACAAGCCTTCCTCAGACAGTAATCATCAGCATCTTTCTTCTATAGAAATAAAAATGTTACAGCCCCACGGCTATTATTTTAAGTTTTCACGGCAAGCACACCTTTGTTAGAATATTGCTGGCTTGAACCTCAGGCGATGAGTTGGACATGTCAGCTGCTCGAAGGAAGACATATTATCTGAGGTGATTTACGGTTCCACCTCCACCTCACTCTGAATGCTCACAGTGAAGGAAGGCTTGTTATTTAGGGATTTAAATAGCTCCGTGAATCATTTGCAATTGAAAATGAAAGGACCAAGAGAAATCTAGTATCATCTCCAGCGCACGCTGTCTTATCTGGATACAGAGTCAACAAAACTCACTGCTAAAGGGAATGTCTTTTACTCCTTTTCTTTCTACAATGAGGTTATTTTCCATTAATAACAACGCAGTAAAATGCTGGTGCCAGATCTTCAGTGCACTGCAGAAAGGATTGCGGTACTATTAATAAAGATACTAAAAGGAGTAATTACTTTAATGTGGGTATAAAGAACTATTCTTAAGATGCTTGATCATTTTCCTTCTCAAAGAAGAAAAGTTCACTGAGCTATAAAAAGATATTTTCATCACTGTAGTTCATCAATCATAAAAGTACCTAAGGGAGTCAGGCTTTTAAAAGAATAATAATAATAGACCATTTCCCCATCTTTCTACCAACCTTGTATATTTTGCTTTTATTCTTGTACACCTCTCTTGGCTTCTGCATTCCACTATATTGATAGTGTCCCTTTGGGGTATGGTTTTTTTTCCTCCTTTCCTGCCTTTTACTCCTACACTGTCATAGGTTCACTTCTGAATTGTATCATCTCCTTAGATCTTTCCTCTGTATAATACCAGTTTTTGCCTTTACATTTTTGCTTCACTCCTTTCTAACCTCAATATCTCTTGTGTCAAACTAGAGGGTGCATTTAGCAAGTTTTCAAAGGGGTTCCACAGACTCCTGAACTGCTTACATTTTCATAGCATGTGATTTTCTTCACCTGTGGCTGGTGTATCTTGTATTTAGCATACCTGGCTTTGCGATTCATCAGAGGAAGGGAGGATGAAAATGGGGGGAATGAAGAGCTCTGATATGGGATGGGGAGTAAAAGTGATTAAAACAACAGCTGACCATAAAGACTGGTTTTTGTTGTACATTGTTTTTAAATGAGCTAGGAAGAGGAAAGTCCAACAAGAACAAACTGTATTTCATGAGACAAATAAATTCTACTCTTCCCTTTGCCCAACACATTCCTTGAGCTCTCACTATATTTATACCACATGTTCCAACAGAAACCATACCTTTTTCACACACTATGCCTATGCTATTTTTACAATGAAGTGGTACTGAGATCTCACAGCTATTTTTTAAACAGCTATATGTTTAAAGTGATGTCCAATTGTATATTCAAAGCCACAACTAAAGTTTTACAAAGATTGATTTTCAGAAACTTAACTGGAAAATGCTTTTTTTTAACCAAAGCCCACACAGATTCTGCCATGCTCATGCTGATGATTAAAAGAATGTATGCAAAATAATGTTTTATGCTGATTATATAGGCAGGACTGAAAGAAGGTGAAATAAATGAGATTCTGTTTAAAAAATACAATGATACAAACATACATAAAATGCACAATATGGTGTCATTTATAAAATACATTATGATAATTTCTTCTCAGTGTACACTCCCCACTTTAAACCAGGAAAATAAAATATACAAAATAGAAGAAGAATAGAACCAGAGAGAAAGAAAAATCTATACAAAAGGAAAATATATCGTGAATATATATATAGAAAAAGTAGCTCAACTTTGTTGACAAAACAATCCACTTGTCTGAGGACAGAATAAGAAAAAAATGAAAATTACCTTATTGTTATTATTATTATTCATGCTCAGAAAATACTGCTCCTCAGAATAACAACGGGAAACATAAGAATTGTTGTTCAGTCACAAAGTCGAGTCCAACCCTTTGTGACCCCATGGACCACAGCACACCAGGATCCTCTGTCATCTGCCATCCTCTGGGGGTGGATGGCATCTTTGATGTGACAGGTGTAGACCTGTGTGGGCTGTGGAAAATGGCAGAGGACATGGGAGCCTGGAGTGCTGTGGTCCATGGAGTCACAAAGGGTCAGACTCGACTGTGTGACTGAACAACAAAGTAGCCAGCCCAGAACTATGCCCACTGCCTTAACTATGCTGTCTAATCATCTCATATTCTGCTGCCCCCTTCTCCTTTTGCCTTTGATCTTTCCCAGCATCAGGACCTTCTTCAGTGAGTCTTCTCATTTGGTGGCCAAAGAACTTGAGCCACAGCTTCAGTATTTGTCCTTCCAAGGAGCAGTTAGGGTTGATTTACTTCAGGAATGACTGATTTGATCTCCTTGCGGTCCAGGAGATTCTCAAAAGTCTTCTCCAGCACCACAGTTTGAAAACGTCTGTTCTTCTACACTCAGCCATCCTTGTGGTCCAGCTCTCACAGCCATACATTACTACTGGGAAGACCATTGCTTTAACTATGCATACTTTTGTTGGCAGGGTGATGTCTACTCTTTATTATGCTGCCTAGGTTTGCCATAGCTTGCCTCCCAAGAAGTGAGCATCTTTTTATTTCATGGCTGCAGTCACCATCTGCAGTGATCTTAGATCCCAAGAAGGCAAAGTCTGTCACTGCTTCCATTTCTTCCCCTTCTATTTGCCATGGAGTGATGGGGCCAGATGCCATTACCTTGATTTTTTTGATGCTGAGTTTCAAGCCAGCTTTTTGCACTCTCCTCTTTCACCCTCATCAAAAGGCTCTTTAGATCTTCTTCACTTCCTTCCATCAGGGTAGTGTCATCTGTATATCTCAAGTTGTTGATATTTCTCCCAGCAATCTTTATTCTGGCTTGTGCTTCTTCCAGCCCTGCAATATGCATGATGTACTCTGCATATAAGTTAAATAATATACACAATATACACTCTTGCCGTACTCCCTTTCCTATTCTAAGCCAATCAATTGTCTTGAATCACCATGTCAACCAGTCCTCTGACTTACTATTTCTGTTTGTGAAGGCTAGTTCAGTCCATAATAAGAGACCCATCACTTATAATTTAACAGTGGATGAAAGAGCCAACCTGGCATTTATCAGGATGACTAATGAATTAAGAGAAATTGATCTGTTGCATCTATGTTGGCCTTGGCATTAATTCCAGCAACCACACAGGCTTAAAGGTCAAAAGAAGAGGGGCTGTTGCTATCCTTAAAGAATCAGTCTTTCTCATCAAAAAATGAGTTTTCAAGATGTGAATGTACTTTATATGTCAAATAATTTAATTTAATTTAATTTTCGCACTTGTATGCCACCCAATCAGGAAACCCGGATCAGGGCAGCTCACATGATAATTAAACAATATACACAGTAAATGCACAATAATACAATATACAAAATTCAACCTGCATTGCTGAAAAACAGCACGTAATAATATACAACAACACAATACAGTATAATAATATAATGATAAAGTCACAACCACACAAAAAGTTCCCAAACAAACAACAAAGTCCGGGGGTGGGGCAACAGGTGTCCTCAGCCTCAGGGTGGGACATTCTTCGGCTGCTCGAGCCGGCATGGCTTTTCAAGCCCCGGGCCAGGTGGAAGTCCGGGGGTGGGGTGGCAGGCATCTTCAGCCTCAAGGTAGGACCGTCTTCTGCTGCTCAAGCCGGTGCAGCTTTTCAAGCCCCTGGCCAGGTGGAAGTCCGGGAGTGGGGCAGCAGGCGTCCTCAGCCTCAGGGTGGGACCATCTTCTGCTGCTCGAGCCGGCACAGCTTTTCAAGCCCCCGGCCAAGTAGAAGTCTGTGGGTGGAGTGGCAGGCGTCCTCAGCCTCAAGGCAGGACTGTATTATGAGCAATGAAGCCATTAAAATCAATCTAAGGTTTGTTTAAAGACTGGACATAGAAATCCTGGGAAATGATAGGATCATTGAAATGTGCTTGCATCTAACAGTGATATGCAATGGCAAGACACATTTATTCACAGTCTTCTTCTTTGCTTCTTCTTTTACCCTATTGGGTATTGAGGGAGATGCAAGATTCTTGCTCTGGTGCATCTAGTGGCCTCAACCAGTATTATTTGGCATCGTTGTAATATTTCTCTGATGTTATTTCTCCACCTTCCTCTGTGTCTGCCTGATGGTCTTTGTCCTTCTCCTCTTTCCACATACACCTTGTAAGATATGGAATTCCAATACAGTACATTCTCTCGGAATGGGCAAACCACTTTATTTGTTATCTTTGTATGTAGTGCAAGATTGGTTCTGTTCCAATTCTTTACTTTATAACCCCATTCCTGATTTTATCCCTTCTAGTCACTCCAGCAGCCTTGCTAAGATCTCTGATTTCCATGGTGACTAATTTTGCTTATGTTTTGGTACAAGTGTCCATGTGTGGCACTGATAACATAAAGTGGGAATCAATATGCTTTGTATGAGGTGTTTCTTTGTGTTGATTGGTATTGTCTTATGTTGTAAGAGCAGAGCTAACTGTCCCAATATTTGGCATGCCTTACTGCCCATTTTGCCATTTTCAATAAATGTTGTTCCTAGGTATTTGAATTCTGCCACTTCTTTTATACTTGTTCCCTCTATCTTTATATCTAGAGTATGTTGTTTCTTTCCAATTGTCATTACCTCAGTCTTCTTTTTATTGATTCTCATATCATTCATCTTACATTCTTGGTTCATGGATGTAAGGTGTTGCTGTAGTTCCTTAGCTATACTTGCTATCATTGCAGGCGCACCCCCCAAAGAAAGACTCAGACACCGGTATATGGATAAAGGCATTGGGCCACTTTTATTGAATAATGCCCTAGTCCGAATTATAACTTTCAATTGGTGTATTCATCCAATTGTAATTCTTAAGGCAAGCAGGCCGCAGTAACACTGGTAAGGTTCCTCCCAAATTGCCAATGGCAATTGGCTACAATGTATCCATTTGTATCAATTTGTTTGTTGACACAAACAAATTGTTGACCGGAGTCAATAAACTATCTACTGACCCCACCCTCTGCCGTGTATCCGTCAAATCACGGGGTGATGCATGCTGAAAAGCTCCTGCCATCACCCCTTGCCTGGTTCGTCGTTGACCAGTCAAAGTTATTACACCTGTACCTGTCTAAGTGTTGGCCAGTCAATTGCGAACCTGCCGGATACCTATGGGTCATAAATCTTTACCTTACCAGTGCTAGCCGCCACACAGGGAGGCTTCAATGAAGACTCACCGCCCCCCCCCCCCCCCCGACCGTCAGCTCGGTCAACAGGTCTGTTTGCAAATCTTCCAAAAAGAGGTTCACACCTCTAGCCGACAGGTAGACCCCATCCCCTGCATAAAGATCATAATTTTGTAAACTAATGGTGGGGTGTCGGCTGACCATCCCCAAACCCTTGTCTGCCAAGAACCGGGCAACAGCCCTGTTCACTGAGCGGCGAGCACGGTCAAGGGCACGGAGGTCAATACCTCCCCTGTAAGAATGACGCGGTATGATGTCCGACCATAGCAGCCTTGTGGATGGCCACACATAATGCAAATAAGCTAGGTCACTGCAAATCGTGAATTTTAAAGAAAGGCCAGTGACCTGGGCAAGGTCATTGCCCCCGAGGTGCAGTACAAGGACATCAGGCGGTTCAGCATCCCTGATGGAAAACAGGAATGGCAACAGTTCCCGTCATCTCATTCCACGCTTACCGTACCAACGTATGCGTGCGGTTGCACGCAGTCCAAGCTGGGGTCCCCACTCTGTCGCCGCAGCATACTGCGCTGCCCAGTGCACGTAACTGTGGCCCACCAGCCATACTGCCACTGGTGTGCGGGGACACACAGGGTCTGTAAAAGAAGAAAAGAGAATAATGACTTAACTGGTACTCATGCCTGAAGTGGGCGAAAATACAATGCAAAACGCATGGATCCCCATCTCCCCATCCGGCATATATCAGCCTCAGAGTACCCAAATGCAGCCGCAGTTGATGCAGCACCTATCCTAAATGAATGGGTGCCATAATGAGCCCTGGGGAGGCCAACACTGGATAGTGCCATACCGGTCACCTTCCAAAATTGGAATTTAGTAAGGGGAGACCCATCCTGCAATGGAACATCGTAGCAGTCTAACTCCACTGCCTACGCCGTGCTGATCAACTTTTGAGGACCGTATCCTCAACTGAGCCCACTCATTAGTGACATAGACATCATCGAGTTCCAGTGCCCTACGAGTCGCATCTGCCTTAGACAGTAGTACCAACTCACTGATGCGGAGCGCTCCAAAGAAGGCCACCATGGTAGCCGCATGAAAAAGAGCCGCCTCATACATATCAAAACACAGGTTATGCCAGCCTCGTGCAAGGTGGGTAAGCACCCCCGGTGAAATTGGGTGGCGAGTGTCCGGGCGGCGGCCACGTTCCCGTGTCCACCCCTCCAAAACATGTCGTATGCGGAAATCCTTTCGATACAGGATTTTTCAAAAGTTTTACTCAGAGATCTAAATGATAATTTGATACCATTACTAATCGTCATATAAAATACAATATACATACAATACATATATACAAATATATACACGATCTTGGATGAACAAGGTATACATACCTATAGTGTTGTATTAATTTGTAAAGTTTTAAAGTATTCTACCGCGTCCTAGACCTCCCCAGTTAATTCTTTTGGTGTCTACGGACGTTACTCAATCTAACTCAAAGAACATTTTTAAAGAGATTTTTCGCACAGCTAATTAATCATAGGAAACAAGTATAATCAATCTCTTGATTTAGCCCATATGGGTGCAATGTGTTGAAGCGATGAATGAAAAAACTCTCCCTCTGTCTTAAAACAATATCCATGTTAATGTGATAATAAGGTGGCTCTTTGATACATTCCAAAACCACAAATTTGAAATCTTGGTCACTATGGTTTGCTTCAATAAAGTGGTTGACTAATGGTGCAGACAGATTCTGTTTCCGAATTTTGGACCTGTGTTCCCCCACCCTAGTTTTAATTTTCCGGGAAGTTACCCCCACATAACCCAATCCACAAGGACAGGTTAGTAGGTAGATACAACCCGAACTGTTGCAATTCGAAAAATGGTTTAGATGTAAAGTGTAGTTACTACTGCGGATCGAGACCACTCTAGTTTGCCAAGCTAAAGAACAATGTGTACATTGACCACATTTAAAATGTCCTGTTACTAATGGTTGCTTAGGTAAAGAATGAACTGTATGATCTGTTCTACTCACTATCTGCTGTATAGATTTTGATTTCCTCAAGCCTATCCGAGGTGGAGAGGAGCAACCTGGTATGTGGTTAACTATGTGCCCATGTTTGTAGATAATGTTCTGGATTTGTTTTGACAATGGAGAAAAAACAAAAGAACAGTGGAGTCTATTCTCTGGTATCCTAACACAGTTTCGAAGCGATCTGTCCCTTGGAATAGCCCTAGCTCTCATTAAGTTATCTTTGATTATCTTATCCGGATAACCTTTCTGTTGCAAAAAGGTGGTGATATTGTTACTAGCTCTTTCAAAGTCATACTCCAGGGAGGAGTTCCTTTTTGCTCTTAAAAATAATCCATAGGGCAAATTATATTTCAAGTGATATGGATGGAAAGATTTAAAATCCAAGTATGCATTTCTGTCCGTTTTCTTTCTATATAATCTGACCCTCACTTGCCGCTCTGTTAACATCCAAAAATGGTATTGAGACTGCCCCGAAGTTGTAAGTAAATTTAAGGTTCATATTAAGAGTGTTAACCCAATCCACAAATAAAGGTGCGACATCCAGATCATTAACAATAAAAAAAAAGATCATCTAAAAAGCGTCTATAAAAAATAATATGCCGAAAAAATGGGTTATTCTCTTCTTTTAAAAGAAATTCTTCTTCAAATTTAATCAAATATAGGTTGGCCAGAGAGGGCGCTACTGAGCTCCCCATGGCCACTCCTTTAATCTGTAAGTAAATTGTTTTACCATATCTGAAAAAATTGTGGTCTAAAACTAAATCTAGAAGCCCCAGTAAAAAGTGTGGGGGGGGGGGTGTAGCTCATTGCGTGTTTCCAAAACCTCATATACTATTTCTTTAATATCGTCCAAAGGCACATTGGTATAAAGTGCCTGGACGTCCATAGTAATGAAGCCCCCGCCCCTGGGCACCTGCACATCTTCTACTTGTGTGATAAAGTCTGTTGTGTTTTTAATGTATGAGGCAGTGTTCGTTGTAAAAGGATTGAGGTGGTAATCCAAAAAACGTGATGTGGATTCCAGAGCGGATCCAATCGAGGAGACAATAGGTCTTCCTGGCGTAATGCCATCATTGGGACGGTCTTTATGGAAGGTGTGCGGGTGCCCAGGGGCGGTCCTTGTGGATTGGGTTATCTGGGGGTAACTTCCTGGAAAATTAAAACTAGGGTGGGGGAACACAGGTCCAAAATTCGGAAACAGAATCTGTCTGCACCATTAGTCAACCACTTTATTGAAGCAAACCATAGTGACCAAGATTTCAAATTTGTGGTTTTGGAATGTATCAAAGAGCCACCTTATTATCACATTAACATGGATATTGTTTTAAGACAGAGGGAGAGTTTTTTCATTCATCGCTTCAACACATTGCACCCATATGGGCTAAATCAAGAGATTGATTATACTTGTTTCCTATGATTAATCAGCTGTGCGAAAAATCTCTTTAAAAATGTTCTTTGAGCTAGATTGAGTAATGTCCGTCGACACCAAAAGAATTAACTGGGGAGGTCTAGGAAGCGGTAGAATACTTTAAAACTTTACAAATTAATACAACACTATAGGTATGTATACCTTGTTCATCCAAGATCGTGTATATATTTGTATATATGTATTGTATGTATATTGTATTTTATATGACGATTAGTAATGGTATCAAATTATCATTTAGATCCCTGAGGAAAACTTTTGAAAAATCCTGTATCAAAAGGGTTTTGGATCTTTTGTGTTACTTTGAGAAGATTTCTATAATAAATCTATTCGACAAACGGTTCCAGAGGTTTATACAGTACTACGTTTGTCCCCACAATCATTTTTGTATGCGGAAATCATTCACGCAGTCAGCAAAACCCCTCACCTTGGCCATAAATGCCAGTGCCGACAGCCTGGATGCTATAGTGTGAGGAGCCAGACCCTGACTGTGTAAATAAACCATAAATTGTAAAACTTGTTCGACTGGAATGGGCCACACTTCAGGCAACTGAAGTTGCACACAAAAAGTTCTAAATTGAACGAAAGCATGGTGATACCCCTTACGTGTGCGGGGTGCCAAAGACATGCCGATCGCCCGGTTCACCTCTCCTTGCCAAATGTCCAAATCTCAGCCGGGAGTGGCGAGGGGAATTCCTCTGCTTCCGGAGCCAAGGCACGGAACCGGGGGATCTGCAGGCAGGATAAAGCATCAGCAATATCATTATTAATACCTGGTATATGTCTGGCCTTAAAAAGCACATTCAGGCGTAATTGGCCATAAGCCATTGGCCATGAGCCCACCTCCCCTCAAAGTAAATCCCATATCCCAGGGAGCCGGAGGCATCCGACTGTACTTGGAACCTAGGGGAAACTAAAAGGTCGGATCTCCAAAAGGAGACCCCATTCAATTCCCGCAGGAATTTAAGCCAAACCAAAAGGTCAGCCCGCATGCCCCTGGTCAGTCGGACCCTATGATGGCGCTTTGACAGGCCAGACATGGCGTCACATAGGCACCGTGCAAATGCTCTGCCGGGCATAACCACCCTGCAGGCAAAGTTAAGATGGCCACGAAGTACCTGAAGCTCACGAAGTGACACTTTACGTTTGGCCAGCAAGGCCAAAATCATCGCGGAGATCCGGGTGACCTTGTTAATGGGTAACTGGGATGCCTGTGCGACCGTGTCAATTTCAATACCCAGACACGTGAGCGTAGTGGACGGGCCCTCGGTCTTTTCGGGCGCTAAAGGGACACCCAGTTCCCGCATTAGCATCTGAAATGTAGTGAGGAGATGCGTGCACGTGTCCGAGCCCCGTTCACCCCCGAACAAAAAGTCATCGAGGTAATGGGCTACAGACCGAGACCCGGACCTGCGAACAAAGGCCCAATGAAGGAAAGTGCTAAAACGTCCGAATGCTGAACATGAAATAGAGCAGCCAAAAGGCATGGCCTTATCTACATAAAACTTCCCTTGGAATCTAAAACCCAATAGCTCAAAGTCCCCCGGGTGCACTGGCAGTAATCGGAATGCCGATTTAATGTCACATTTTGCCAGGAGGGCACCAGGACCACAAGAGCGCACCATCCGTAGGGCTTGGTCAAAAGACGTATACCTGACTGAACAAAGGTCATCAGGAATAGCATCATTGACAGAGTAACCCACCGGGTACGATAGATGGTGGATTAAACGAAATTCCCCCGGGGCCTTTTTAGGTACTAACCCCAGAGGGGAAACCTTCAGGTTGGGGAAGGGTGGTACAGAAAAGGGGCCCGCTACCCTCTTGGCCTCTACCTCTTTGGCAATACTCAGGGCAGCCACCTCCTCCCTACCCTTCAGAGAAAGTAAATTGGGGGCATCTTGGGGTCCCCGCACTCCTTTGAATGAGATACGGAAGCCCCACTGGAAACCCTCCAGGAGGTACCTCGCGTCCTCCCTCCTTGGATAAGTTGAGAGCCATCGCTCCAACATATACACATTAACTGGGGAGGGGGCCTTTTGACTGGCTAGCTCCATCAGCAGAAGCTCTGCCCGCTCCCTGTCCACCTCTACCTCTGCCCCGTGACCCACCGGCCCGCAGGCACGCGGCGGCAGCGTGGGGGCCAGCGCAAGAGGGACACTCGTGTTTATATCGGCACTGCCGCTTATTGCACACACCATTAGCCGAGAAGCTCCAACACAGCAAGCGGGCTGGAAACCCCTGCCCCGCCGGCTGGCAGGGAGCCTGTGTTGGAGCAGCTCACTGCACGGCATGGCCACAATGGTACCTATCCCCAGGCGCCGGACGCGTGGGGGTCATGTACAAGAGCCACAATTTTTGACAGGGCTCATCCCATCTCATCTCCGGGTGTAGGGGCACCCTCATTCTAAATTCCTCATCGTAAGCCAACCACGATGGGCCAGGGAAATCCACCATCGCCCTGTAAATATTGTCCAAATATTGGACCATAGGAATGGCCAGATCAGGCCGGGCCTTAAGGTATACCGCCATATAAATAAGATATGCCGGCAACCAGTTGGCCCAGGTGTGCGGTGGCTTACGACGACGGGACAGCTCTTTGTCTCTGTCGTCCTGTCCCTCTCTCTCCTCCTTAGTGGGCTCACGGTTCAATAGGGAGAATATATCCACGTACTCCCCCCGCCAAATCTTTTCCCTCGTGACCTGGGACAAATGATCACCAAGGGGCAAGGAATAACCAGCCATCGGCAAAGCCGTCACCGGCACATTAGGTATATGGGGCATACGCAGCGGGACCTGGACAGCCCCTGCGATGCCCAGCACTGCCCCGGAGGCGGAAACCCCTGCCCTCAATGAGGTGCCATTTTGAAACCAAGGGGCACTGGGATAGACTGGTAGCTGATGCTCACTCGCCTCAACTTGACGAGGCCAGGGCCACTGAACCCCACCACTGGAAGTGGGCTGTGATGTAGGTGCACTAATTTGAACCTGATACTCACTAGGTGCACCCCCGTGAGCCGCCCCCACCGGGGGTTCCAGCCCACGGCGGGCGGCGGGCAGCGGAATCGAGCTCTGGGGCCACACCTGACTGCTCCCTGTCTGCAGCTCTGGACGAACAGGGAGCTGCGAGACACCGGCAGGCGCAGGCCGGAGCGTCTCAAGCAGCTCAACCCGGCTGGCCGCCTGGTGCAGTGTGGCAGCCGTCAAGGTGGCCGGTGGACACAAAGGGCCCCCGGCAGAGAGAGAAGGGCCCCCTCCCATAAGGGGCTGTGCAATCCCCAAGGATGCCTCCAGCACTGCTAAACGTGCGAGTAAAGCATCCACTGCCACAGATCCCCCAGCATAAGGCGGGCCGGGTGGGCCGGAAGGCCCACTAGGCATTTGGAAAGGAACACCGAAGTGAGAGCCTGGGCCAGAATAGGGGCCGGAGGAGGAACGGGTTGCGCACCCGCACCAGCCCCTCCCCCGCTGTCCTGACCCATGGCCGGCAACTGTGGGCCGAGGGCCAAAGCCCCTGAGGGGCCGGCCTGAGGCCGGCCAGCCAAGGCCGGCTGCCAAGTGCCAGCCTGAATCACCCCACCGGTATTGGTGGGCAAGGCTGGGATAGTGCCCTGCCACGGGGGTGCAGCCCTGGTCCTCCGACCTGATGGCTGCCCCCCCATCCTGCGCAGGGCCCAAAAAAGTCCTCCCCTTTGGCCGCGGTTTCATCACCGGGGCCTTCCGTTTGGGAGGCATATCTTCGAAGAAAGAGCAGGATCCCTTTCCAGGGATCGAAAACCTAGCACCAAAAGCATAGAGCAGCCAGCAAGTTAAAGGCTCTGTGCTAATCCTCCCTTCCCAGCCGGGAAGGATCAAGGGCTAAACAGCCGAAGATTACGGACAAACAGCGACGCAGAAAACTTCTCCTCTCCGTCGCTATTTCTAAAATGGCAGCTTGTCTGCCTTTTGGCCACCCCTTTTATAGAGGGGTGGCCATGCCCCCTAACTCACCCGGATGTCTGAGTCCGGGGGGGGGCCGCAAAGAGCGTCGCGGCCATTTTGGCGCCGCGCTTTCAATACCTGATCATCTGCAAAAAGTAATTCGATGATATAGTTTGCATTCATAGGCTTAACTTGTTTGCTCATGCTGTCTATATAGGTGATGAATAATAGTTGTGATAGTCTGCAGCCCTGCCTTACTCCAGATGTTACTGCAAAGGGTTCTGATATTCCTTAAATTGTTTTAACTATACTTCTGCAGTCACTATATAAGCTTTTACATAATCTGATAAGATGTTCACTTACTCCACAATGGGCCAATTCTTGCCATAGCAGTTTCCTATCAACTCTATCAAATGCTTTCTCTTGGCCTACAAATGCAACATAGAGATTCTTGTTGTAGTCTATATTTTTCTCTATTAGTTGTTTGAATGTAAAAAATGCATCTGTACGGCTTCTGTTTTTTCTGAAGCCCATCTATTCTTCTCCTAATTGTGCTTCTATAACTGGTCGCAGTCTTGTTTCTATTATTTTGGCATACACTTGCCCTGTATGGCTTAAGAGTGAGATGCTTCAGTATTGTGTGCATTCTCGTTTGCTCCCTTTGTTTTTCTGCAATGGTATTATTATTGCTTCTTGCCAATACTATTTTAATTAATTCTTGGGTTTTGTTTGATTCTCTTATTTTAATATTGGGTTTATCATTTCTTGCTGTTAATTCCACAATTTTATGACTGGTGTCACATGGTCTGCTGGGAATTGCTTTTGCATTGAGTATTCTGAATCTTCTTTTTGCTCTTGTTAATATATAATCAGTCTGCCTTTTGATGGTGATATCATTCCATTTGTACCATGTACAATAAAACCAATACTTACGTAAAATGTCTGTTCCGTAGGCTTTTATGTAAACTGATTTTTTACTTAACTCAAAGCAAACCCATAGGAAAATTGATTTTTACGTAACTCGAAGCAAATCCATAGGAAAAATGATTTTTCACATAACTCAAAGCAAACTCATAGGAAAATGATATTTATGTAAATTGAAGCAACCCCATAGGAAAAATGAAATTTTTATGTAGCTCAAAGCAAATCCATAGGAAATTGCATTATGTAAATCGGGACATTTATGTAAATCGGGGCATGGTTTTAGTGCAAAAATCATGATGTAAGTTGAATTTTATGTAACTTGAGGCATATGTAAGTCGGGGTTTTACTGTATGACATTGTGAATCTCGATGTTGGGGGAAAGTGTTAGTAATACAGCAACAACAGCAACAACATTTATTACGGTCATAGACCAATGCAGTGTAAGTTACATATATGAATATAGAATATGACAATAAATATGTCTTTAAATGTTTGCTAAGGATTTGCTTTAAAATTCCTGTGAATTGTTAGCACCGAGGTGCAGTATCGGGCCACCTAAGCCGTGACCACACTCTGCTTTATCAGAGCAACAATCTTTATCAGAGCAACCATGGAACCTCTTGATCAAGGGAAGAATGGATTAGGATCTAGTGTCTCGATAAAAAGAACATCTAAGGAAGACATGACCTCTGGTTTCAGTTTCACCAGAGCCGCAGGGACAAAATCTTTCTGTGAATGGTGTTGGTAATAAAAATCTGGTGTTGATTGCGTAATTCTAATATCCTTTGTCCATTCTCATTCCTTTCACTGTTCTTAGCAGCATGTGGACCCAATTAACTATTCATGATCTCTTCTGTTAGTAACCACCCTGCCATTAAAATCCCCCATTACATAGAGTATGCTATTTGTTTCCACTTTCTCTGTCACCTCTGATAGTTCATTGTTCTTCTGTGTAGTTGTCACTACATGGAGTATATATTTGTATGTACATTTCCACTTGCTCTCCTCTCTTAATTTTCAATATTATTATTCTGTCCAAATTGTTTTTAATGTCTAGTATGCATTTTGCTATGTCTGGATGTACCAAGAAGCCCACTCTGTTCTTTACTACAACCCCTTCTGAATAGGCAAGCAAGGATCCTTTATGGACTTTCTTACTCTCGTGTCCTTTGCATCTTGTATCAGCTAGACCCAATGTCTTAATCTCTCTTCTTTCCATTATGTCTACAATTTCTTCTGTTTTATTTCCTTGGCCAGTTATATTTAGAGTGCCTATTTTGTATTTCAATGTTCTATCTCTTGGTTCTTTAACATTGCTGTGGTTGTTTCCAGTTTGTTCAGTCTGTTTACATCTCTTTTGTAATTTTTTAGCAATGGGTTTTCCATTGCCAGCTTGCTGTGCCTGTCGCAACTTCACCAGAGTCCCTTTGGCCTTCATGGCTGCCATAGGTATCCTGTGGCACAAGGCCATGCCATAATTGACCCAGTCCTAGCATTCTCTTAATTGAACCTGTTACCACCTCTCACAAGGTGGACATGGGGTTCAACTTTGAGAGGCTTCACAGTCTTCAAATTTTTCAATTTCTCAAAGGAAGCTTTCTTGTAACATACTGTTTAGAAAATTCAAATCAGAACATCACAAGTTGTTATATATAGGGAAGATATTTTAAAAACACCCTCAGCAAGTTACACCTTTCTGATGTGATGTCAGTGTTGATAACAAACTTTTTCATTTTAACATGAAATGGAATTTTAAATCATGGCCTTTGGGGCTTTTTTATTGGCTTAGTTTCTATTTTAGCAATAACCGACAATGTAGTGACTGAAAGCATAGAACTGTAGAGGGCAAAGATGGAAGTCTAAGGTGTTCTGTAAGCTCTGGCTGTGCACGTATTTCAAACAATTTACATCAAAATAAAGGGAATCTGGAAATAAAGACTGTGACAACCTAGCTGTTCAATAGCTGAGACAGCAGCCCTTCCATTTTCCAAAGCACTTAGCCTCACCAAAATGGCATCAAAATCAGTTTGACCCTCATTGTCAGATTTTGACTTTCATATCCACAGGTGTGATCCAAGCTTTTTGTCCTCTCTCACTGTGACAGTGTTTGTACTGGAAATGAGCAAAGCTGTGAAAGGTCAAAATCTACTTCGACACTTATAGGCTCAGTAAGCAGATGGTTTTGGTCTGCTCAACCATAACAACTTATAGCAGTCTGTGGTGTTTGCTCTTGTGGCTAAAAAAAGCTCTTCTCACTCAGCAGATCCAGCAGAGTTGTTACTACAGTCATAATTATGCTGTTTCATCCATACATGGACAGATACTTAAATAATGTAACGTTTGTTAATTTTGCACGCCAAAAGTTTGCTGAGTTGCAGTAAAATAACCTGTGAAGGTGTAAGACCAAAAGGTAAAGGTAAAGGTCACCCTTGCTCAAAAGCCAGTCGTATCTGACTCTAGGGTTCAGTGCTCATCTCTGTTTATAGCCAAAGAGCTAGTGCTGTCTGTATTTTGCAGACATTTCCATGGACATGTGGCAAGCATGCCTAAACACTAAAGTGCACAGAATGCTGTTTACATTCCCACTGAAGTGTTCACTATTTATCTTGCTTTTGATCTGCTAGGTTGGCCAGAGCTGGGACAGAGGCAGGTGCTCATTCTGTCATGCAGTACTCAGGTTTTGAAATGCTGACCTTCTACCTCCCAGTCAGCATGTTAACCACTTGAGTCACTGCAGAGACCAAAAGGAATGACTGACTACTGAATACTCATCAGTTGTCTCTCAACAGGAAAGGCAATGATGAAATTGTACAAGATTGAGACACACTGTATTCTTTTTCCCATATTAAACAATATATCAAAGCTAGTTCAACACCTTAATTATATTATTAGGTGGAATCGATTGCTTATGTTCAACTTTGGCTTTTTGGGGCTACTTGTACTTATCCTCCACTCTTCCCCAATAGCTTGTTGGACACCTTCTGGCCTGAGGGGCTCATCATCCAGCATCATATCTTTTAGCCTGTTAATACTAGCCATGGGGTTTACTTGGCTAAAATACTGGAGTGCATCACCATCTCCTTTTCCAGTGGATCATATTTAGTCTGAGTTCTCCACTGTGTCCTATCTGTCTTTGGTGGTCATACATAGCATAGTCTTTTTGAACCACACAAGCCCCTTCACCACAGCCATGATCCTTGAGGGGTGAATGAATGTATTTAATGCAATTAAGTCCTCTATTGATTTTTGGGCCTTCCTTGGGCAAGAAGATAAATTTTTAAAATGCACTTTAAAGCTTTTATACACAACAAACAACAGAACAACACAATTGTAGTCAAACAGTATTACCTGGAGACCTGTAAAATTACTTATAGTTTTAAAAGCCCAGTCAAATGATGGGAATGAATATTATATTATATTATATTATATTATATTATATTATATTATATTATATTATATTATATTATATTATATTATATTATATTATATTATATTACATTATATACCGCAGCCCTATACATTTTATACTGCAGCCCTATACATTTTATTCAATTAAACCGACTTTGAGTTTATAAAAAGCTTTTACAGGACTGGGCTAATGTACCATGTAGTACTCTGCACATGCATCTATTGATGTTCCAGAGTCAAAATTAATGTACTAGAACTGACTTATTTTAACTTTCTGAAAGAACTAGCCACTGCATCTCAATTTAATTAAACCAATAATGTCCCATTGAGAGAACGCCTTACTGTTCAGCTCATGGGAAAGAGCAAACCAAGTATTGATGCAAAGCAGAAGAGTGGGGAGAAGAGAGCAAACATTTCCAAAACCCCACAAATAATGGCATTTCAAAGCTTCATGCTGTTGGACTTTCTGTCATCCAGACTGTTGAGCAAACCTAACAAATGGCTTCCATTTGGATTTCAGGTGCAAAAAGGTGCAGATCCTGCTGCACACAGGATAAAACCAGTTCTCAAAGACTAAAAGGGATGGTACGCAAACCTGTGTAACAAGATCAAATCCAAACTAACATTTGGTTTTTGCCAAGCCCAAAATTAAATATTCTATTGAGTATGACTAATCCTCATTACAATGGGACTGTCATGGCAGCTCAGTGTTTAAGGAGCTCACCTTGTTAGCTGGTAGGTCGGCAAGTCAGCAGTTCAAGACCCAAGTACTGCATGATGAAATGAGTGCCTGTCTCTGTCCCAGCTCCTGCCAAGCTAGCAGTTTGAAAGCAAGAAATTGCAAGTAGATAATTTTGGTGGGAAAAGATCTTGGTGACATGAAAGGAGCCTCATTCGGGCATCCCCTAAGAGGAGTTCCTCCAGCAAAAACCTTTGTGTGCTTCTGACACAATTTTTTTAAAAAATCCTCATTACAAACATAATTGGATAAAACAATCAAACAATAATGCAGCATAGAACATAAATCAAATTATTGTGTCTGCTCTACATCCATTTTCTTTAGTGATTTTCAGTTTTCAGCCAGGCAGCTTCAACAATGTTTCATCCACTCAGGGAGTAGGTCACTGCATATATGAGGAGAAGGCATCAGAGAGGAGACTAATGGATGCTTAAACAGAAGTTATGAGCTACAGTGGCTCAAGTGGTGAAGATGCTGACTTGGAGGTAGAAGGTCAGCAGTTCAAAAGCTGAGTACTGCAGGACGGAATGAGCTCCCGTCTCTGTCCCAGCTCCTGACAACCTAGCAGTTCGAAAGCAAGCAATTGCAAGTAGATAAATAGGGACCACTTTGGTGGGAAGGAAAACAATGTTCCATGCACTGTGGTGTCTAGGCATGCCTGCCACATGTCCACAGAAATGCTTGCAAACGCAGACAGAACTGGCATTTTGGCTATAAACAAAGATGAGCACTGAACCCTAGAGTCGGATACGGCAGTTTTTTTAGCAAGGGTGACCTTTACCTAAGCAGAATTTGACACACATGGCACTCTGGAATATCAACAGGAATGAGGGTATAGTCTGAGGTAAGAATAAAAATTCTCTGAGTGGCTTTGGAGTACCAACATCACCCTGGGAGCCACAGAAATGGGGTGCAGGGACTCTCTAACATCTGACAATCAGCAATTGACAATAACTGTCTTTGCCTTGCTTTTAAAATGTGACTTAGTTAAACTGTTAGTCAGAAAAGCAACTAGTAAACTATAAATACATTACTTATAATGCTTTCAGGAATACTATAATTAGATATATATACAGGTGTAGCAGCAATTATTTACAAGTACTGTAATACAATTTGTTGTCAGAATTCTTGTCTATATTCTGACTTTATACTAGCTTTATACTAGATTTCTCTTGGATGAAAAAAATGTGTGGTTGGTGGGGGGGGGGGGGGGTTGTCTTGTTTTTGTTCAAAAGCATCCTAGTTCCTTGACCAAATGCTATAGTATTAATGTTCAAAAATCAGAGTTTAGCCATGAAATGGGATAAGTAAACATTTGTTGTATATGTAACAGTATTACTTTAAGAATGTATGAATGTAACCTGACAATGATTACAATGTAACCCAGCTGTTTAAGGAACGCGAGTAAGCTGCCCATAGAGGGCAGCAGCGAGCGTTCAGCTCACATGGTTCACATTCCCCAATCACCGGCAACCGCGGGAACCTTTGCCGTGCTAGGATCACCTGGAGATGATGGGCGTGACTCAGAATGACGTCACGCCGGTAGCAGCCAATGAGCTACCGTGCAACAATATTCAAATGTATTACTGCAGTATAAAATGAGCTGTACCTCCGCCATTACCACATGTTCATCCTGACCATCATGAAATAAACGTGTTTTAGCCCCTACTGCGGCTCCTTCTTTGTTTTCCGTGCAAGACACCAAAACATTGTACCTCCAATGGCTCATCAGAACTAAAATGGAGCAGCTTAAAATTTAAGAAGGGTGAGCCTGAGGATTAAACTTCTTTCTGACAGAAGCAACACAATCTATTAAGCCTAGAGACAATACATATGCCAGAAGAATGATGACCTTATGTCATAATCCTCCCCTGCTCCCTTAAACATACAATTCTACCTCAATCTGCATAATGACAGAGGCCTCTTTTTATCTTTCTCAGGCAAGAATGGCATATCCTCCTCCAAGCACAACCTGCTGCTCTAGAATATATATACGGGAATGCTTTGCAACAATGTGCTAAATAAATATATTTTGTGTCAGAAATTACTCTGGGTCGAAAGGATTTTTGCTGGAGAAACTTCACTGAGGGGATGCCCGAATGAGGCTCCTTTCATGTGCCCAAGATCTGTCATTGTTGTGTCCAAACATTTGTTAACGTAGATTGCTTTAAGTTGCATTCACCATTGAGTCTTTGCTGTAATCGTGCCCTTTCTTGTAAGGCGCCTTATTCATATGTTTTCCATGCACAGGTTTCCCGCGTCAAGTAAAAGCCTGGGCAAATGTATCACTGTAACTGCCATTCTGCCTGTATATAAGTTGCTACCTCGTCCCTGTTTTCCCCAGTCCGAACTGAGCTATAATAAATGACTTGTTGGTTAACCTCTGAACTGCTGTCGCATTGCAATTGATACTCAGACTGATACTCGGACTCAACAGTCATGTAGCACTCAGGTATCGAAACATGATCTTCCAGTCTCCAAGCTCAGTGTCTTAACCAGTAAGCCTTCACAGTGCTGTATCAGTGCAATTTCAAAGTACTGTGGGAAATCTTTAAACTGATTGTCCAGAAAATCTTTTAGACACAGAAGCTGTAGCTGGGGTATGTCTTGTCATCTCAATAAAGTATTGTTGCAATGAAATTGAGTCTGTGCCTGCTTCCTGTTACAACAAATGCCATTAAAATGCAGCAGTGGAAGAATGATGATGCAGCCCTGACCTGAATTCTGGAGTGAGCAGTTTTCTATATCAGGAAGAACCACAATCGTATACATTTGTTGGCTTTGTGAGTACTGCTGCGAGATTCTTGCTGCCCTCCTCTTTTGACTCCTACCTGCGCTCCATGACCTTTTGCAGCATATAAGCTGTGTCAAAGTAAACAAACATCTCTCTTGAGTAATGCAGTATACAGGTAAAAAGAGCTCACAATGAAGCCTAGATCAGAAGGAGGCATGATGGAAATGGTTTTTAAAAAATGCTTATTGAGCTCCAGAACTAAGAAAGTGGAGCTATTTGCAGGAATAAAGCAAAAAGCAGTCACATTTATATACCGCCCAATAGCTCTTAGTGCACTTACTGGGTGGTTCACAAGTTAATTAGCATTTTGCTCAGAACATGCTGGGTACTCATTTTACCAATCTCGTTGTTCTGTGCAGGACAATGACAATAAAGATTTATCTATCTTATCTATCAACCTCGGAAGAATGGAAAGCTGAGTCAACCTTGATACCTAGTCAGGATCGAACTCACAGGGTTATGCCACAAATAATCTCAAGAGTCCAAGTGCTGATAAGAGAGGCAGAGGTTAACCCAACACTCCTCCCTTCACTTTTCAAATGACATACAGTACTAGATTTTAGCCCAATGCAGGTACGCTTGAAGTGTGAGGAGGCCACAAATGAGGAGAAGAGTGTGTTAGCCTTGCTCCACTCATTCATCTCTTTAACCACAAGTGCACAACAGTCTGAAGTGGTGGGATGAGGGGTGAGCACTGCTTTGTGTGGATGGTTTTGACATGTAAGGAAGAACCATCATGGAGGGGGGAGAGCTTGGCTCACATGGAAAAGTCACATGGTTTAAGCAACATCCCCCTCTTCACAATGTTATCCTTCTATGAGTAATGGCTGCGGTGGCTCAGTGGTTAAGAAGCGGGCCTTCTTAGCTGGAAGGATGGCAAGGCGGCAGTTCGAGACCCAGGTATTGCATGACAGATTGAGCGCCCATCTCTGTCCCAGCTCTTGGGGACATGAAAGGAGCCTCATGATGAGAGAAAGATTGCATAATATGTAGGCTCCATATACTTTATGCACACCTAAATATGATTTTTCCAAAAAGGATTAGTATTCACTTGGAACACTTTCAGGGAATTTTCATCCATTCCTGAGGTGGACATGTGAGCCTTATCTGCTTTTCAGCCACAATTTGAATGTTTTCAAGCAGTTAATTTGTTACATTACACTTGGCTCTTTTCAGACTCATATTCTTCTTTTTGGGTCTCCAATTTTTTGGCAGCTGCAAGGAAAGGATGGGATGTCCTTAAAGTTTTTTTGATATGAGGCACAGAAAACCAGGCAGGCAGACATGCAAGCAAGTAATTGTTTGGGGAAATGTTTTACTATAATTTCAGAATCCCCAAGGTAAGAAAGAAGGAAGGAAGGAAGGACAGACCCACATTCCCAAGCCCTGGTAGAATGCCCTTTTTTGTCTTGCCACTCAACCCAGAAAGGCTGGAGACCAAGTTAGCAAGGATGGATGTGCAGTAGGATGTATGGGGTGGCTTTTGCCACCAATTAACTCTGAGCCCAACTGTGTTTGGGAATGTGTTTTTAGGGGATTTTTTGTTCTGAACATCAGAGATCTCCTTTTTCTTCACTTGGCTCCTGTTGACAGAGCAACAAGCAGCACTAAGGCTGACATGTGGATTCAGCACCTGAATAGCTAGCAGAACATCTGCCAGTTTAAAATGAAATCAGATCCACACATTTTATTCTAAGGAGGAAAAACCTAACATTGTGCATGAATTCAATAAAAGATGTAACAAAGCCACCCTTCTTTAGCCAGCTTTAGGGTAGTAATAATTACAATATAATAGTAATATTTATTATTAATAAGATTTAAGATTTAATTTGTTCTTGTTGTTGTTGTTGTTGTTGTCATTGTCATTGTCGTTGTCGTTGTCGTTATCGTTATTGTTATTAGCCAGCTATAGGTGTAGAAAGCAATGTTAACTCTGGCCAAATAGAGATAAACTTTGCCAAAAACAAACTTTGGCAGACAAAGATGATTTAGGCTGTGTCTTGACTGTCAAAAGAATTGAGTTTCTAATTGGGTTAAAAGTCACATATTGCTTTTGTCTGTTTGTCTGTCCTTTTGTGGCCTTGCCTGAACAGGGTTTTTTTAAACGTTGTAGCTGCAAGCAACAAGCAGGCCCCCAATTTCCCCCTTCCCCTTAGGGCCCTGGGTAGGTTTTCTTTCTTTTTTCTCAATTATATCCCCAATACCAGTCAGCTGTTAGGTTTCCAGCCTCCATTCCAAAAGAGGGGTGGGGGAAATCTGCTGCAGTCATTCTTAGCTACACCACCTTCAGGCATGGTTCCCATCACTGCTGCCCCATGCCCGCCAGATGGTACCAATTTTTAAAATTATATTTAACGGTTATAATGCTGTAATGGTTCTTTGGCATGAAAGCAAACAAACTGTTGTGGCGTTTATAAAAGAAAGGATTGGGGGAACCATTTTCGATCTGCATTTGTATATCTGTTTATTTATTCACTTTCTGCATTTTTCTATAGCCAACGTTCTCAGAATAACACTTGTGATAAAAGAACACAATAATATCAGTAGCAACTAAGAAACATCACTTAAAATGCAAAGCAAAAAGCAGTGGTGAAAAAAAATGTTTTCAGAGCAGAGGAGAACCAGGAAAGCAGTAGAGAGAAGGGCGGCTACAAAGATGTGGCTTTATAATTATTTATAAAATCTGAAATAATAGAAAAGTTCTGATTGATGCTGAAAAACCAACAGAGTTGGCACCAGGCATCTACAGGAAGGGCATTTGACAGTTTGGAGACAACTGTAAAAATAGTCTGTTCATGAACAGCCACCCACTGAACTTTCACATGGTATGGGTCACTTAGAACATAAAAAAGACATAATAATATCAGGGTAAGAACAGGAATACATGAGGCAAGATGGTCCTCTATGGATAGTTCATTATATTAACACACTGTTAACAGCAGTTTTCTTGGAAACAGCCCCATTCCCTTGTAACTAACTAACTTGGGTTGCTGGAACTTGAAATAAAAGAGAACTAAATAAAAATGGGTTTGGCGGTGAAGATCAGGGTAGCTATAGAGATGCTGGGCACATTGAATTGCATCCAGCAATCTTGTTTAATCCAGGACTAAAACTCAGCTTTCATCGTGGATCAGAAGAAAGAGTGTCCAAAGAGTCTTTTCATTTAGCACCCAGCCAAAAATTATGGGGAGGCAGATCCATTGTTAATCCTGAGTGGAGCAAACCCACTGATGTGTTAATCAACACTAATTTAGAGTCCACCCATTTTGATGGGTCTTTTCTGCTTGGGACTGACACTTGCTTTAGCCAGTTACAGTTTTCTATCAGAGAGCAGATTCACCCCAGTTTCTTCCTCCCTTTGCAGTGTGGTGGAAGACAGTCCTTGATGTTTGTAGTAGACTTCAGCTCCACAGATCTCTTAGGATCCAAAGCGCATAGGCACTTCTGTCGTATTTAGTCAGCTGAACTGCCATCTAATGGAGCCCTGTGTATATTTGTATCCAATGGGTTCTTTGGCCTTGTTAAAGCAGGTAAATGTTCTTTGATTTACTTATTTATGAACAATTTTGTCTTGCATAATTAAAGGAAGACATAAGTAATCCGTCTACTTACAGGCCACAATGGTTCTAATACTTTTTAAATATTAATGTTTGCACTGGTAGGAGGAAATATAAATTACCTCATATGCTGTATCTTTTAAAATGCTCATACTGTATAAGAGTTAGTATATCTCATCTCCACAGGATGTTATATGGAGGCATTTTTGTGGATCCAAAGAAGTTCTTTTCTATATAATAAGGTTGCCCTTGCTCAAAAGCCAGTCATATCCGACTCTAGGGTTCAGTGCTCATCTCTGTCTACAGCCAAAGAGCCAATGTTGTCTGCATCTGCAGATGTTTCCATGGTTATGTGGCAGGCATGACTAAACACCAGAGTGTGTGTAATGCTTTTTTTCCTTCCCAACGAAGTGGTCCCTATATATCTACTTGCAATTTCTTGCTTTCGAACTGATAGGTTGGCAGGAGCTGAGACAGAGATGGAAGCTCACTCTGTCACACAGGACCTGGTGTCAGAGGGTTCCCGGGTTCTGCGCAAACTGCCCAAATTTAGCGCTTCCCTGAACTCCCCTCGTCTCCGGCGTTTCGTGATCCAGGCCAAGAATCCCTGCTGTCCAGGCATTTCATGGCCGGCACAGACCTCAAGCCCAGTTAAGTTTTCATCTAATTGGGAAGTGGCACGCCAGCTTTCTAGCTGGAACAGTGGTAGCAAAATAAGGTGGCAAAGTAAGAGTCCTGCTTATATGTTGCCAATTCCCAAAACAAACCATGAAGAACACACAGAGAAAGCCTGGCCCTGGGAAAGTAGTGAGGCATAAAATGTAACTTTTACCTCAAAGATGGAATGTCTGCTGATAAATCTATACCAGGCCCGTTGGAAGTGAAAGTAACTCCCCCAAGGATCCCAGTAGCAATTCCTTATCTTTTAAGTCAATGTCCCCTTTGTGAGCCTTACCGCTCTCCCAGGGTTTTGTTGACGTTGAAGTGCAAAGCCTTATTCCTGACTTGCACCTGTTTTCAGTGCAACCATGCAACTCCCTTCTTTATGTAAAAACTCCAGTCTGTTGTATTTTGAAGATTTATTGAAACATAATAAAATCCACAATATGAAGAATAAGTATACAGAGAACTAATCTAAACTACGCTGACTTAGAACTATTAAAATAATAAAGAGAAAATTAGCTAATCTCATAGCTGGTAAAATGCAGGCTTTCACCCTCATTCGAGGCTTACGATACCATGGCCTCTTCGGAGAGAATGACAAGGGCTCCTGTGTAGCTGGGGAACGGACCCTTTCAAGAGTTAAAAGGCTTGAGTTTTAATACTTTTTAGTCCACTCCTCACACCTTCCTTTAGAATGTGAAAGATGTAAGATATTTGATAGTTTTGACTATTGTCCTGATTATTGGGATTCTCAGCTGTTTGTTTATCACAATGTACCAATTCCTGGGATTCCCCTTTTGATGACTGATGTCCGATTCCTTGATCACCTGCTAGCGTGTGAAATGTGCTGAGTGTGGATTGGAATGCTAATGACATACTTGACTCTCTCCTTGAGAATTAACCTTTCTCAACCTTAAAGAGAATACAAACTACAGTGTAACTTAAGTGAATATAAAATAATTCAAAGAATAGTAAAGACCCCCTAAGGTTTTCATGACACCTGGGTCTCAAACTGCTGACCTGCAGACCTTCCAGTTGCCAAGTTCAGCATCTTAACCACTAATCCACTGCAGTCCCTCTACACAGTACTAAGGAATAAACAATTCTTAAGATAGTAAAGGAGCACAGTAACTGAGAACAATGAACTGCATCTCAGTAAACTTCCAGAGATATGTGTTTTGGCTGAGTTATAGAAGTTAAGTAATTCAAACCTAATGTAGATACTATATTTGACAATAATTCAAATAATGCTAGTGTCCTTTGGCAGAAAGGTGAAGCATAAACAAAATAAAGAGAGAAAGGTTTTCTATTCTTCTAAAGATAGGCTTCTTCTTCTTCCTTTTCCTGTCTGATACAGAAGCTTACACCACAGCTCCAGAAACCTGTCTGAATGCTTTGCCCTTCTCTCTATCTGTGTTCTTTTCCTCTCTTTGTCAATTTGTGTCATTTGTTGTAGCCGTTATTCTGTTTGGTAAGTTGCTAGCATGTGTGCAAGTGCAGAAGGCAGCATGCACAAGTCCATAAAACCAAGTACTGTGGTATGAATAAAGAATTCTTTTAAATTATTCTTTCTACTACGAAGGTCGCAGAGTGAATTACTGAGACTGTGATTGCCCATTAATGAGAAGGAAATGGATGGCGGGAGACTTGTAGCTATTTTCCTCTGTCAGTCTTTGTACTTCTACTGTGCAGCTAGATAATTTTACCACACCTCAAAACTCTGCAACAAAGAAAACATCATAAAATGACGCACAGAAAATGCACAAGTCAACCGACAGATCCTCACTGGAGCAAAATGGAACAAAGCAGAACCAAAATAGACCACCACCAAGTGATAGTATTTTTTTTAAAAAAAATAGAAGCAAGTACTATTGTTTTATTTTAACTCTGTTGTTACTTGTTGCAACCTGCAGTCATGTGGACACCAGGATGCAGTACCAATGTCATGGGTGCAAGGAAAGTTGAACAATGCTCAGTGTGGATGGGACTACGTAGTAAATATTTTACAAGGTATTCCATCACTTTTAACAACAAGTGTCATGTGCATAAAGTTGCCATATATAACGGAAAACCGTGATTTTCACGTTTTGTAACTGTCTTGCATGGTTCGATAAAAAACATGAAAATTTCACGGATTTCAAACCACTTGATTTGGAAGAAAAAAATTCTTGCTCTTCTATTGGAACGACCAGTAGGTGGCAGCAGCAGAAGCTTGGTAAACAAGGAGGTGGAGAGAAACGCGCCTGCCCTCTCTTCTCTGTAGCAGCAGCAGTTCGATACCCGAATACTGCAGAACGGAATGAGCTCCCTCCCACCTCCCGTCTTTGTCCCAGCTCCTGCAAACCTAGCAGTTTGAAAGCAAGAAATGGCAAGTAGGTTAATAGGGACCACTTGGAAGGGACGACACAGCGATCCCGGTGCTCCGGTGTCTAGTCATGCCTGATGCATGACCACGAAAACGTCTGCTCTTGTCTCTGTCCCAGCTACTGCAAACCTAGCAGTTTGAAAGCAAAAAAAGGCAAGTAGGTAAATAGGGGCCATTTTGGTGGGAAGGTAAACAGCGTTCCATGCACTCTGGTGTCTAGTCATGCCTGCTGAATGAGCATGGAAATGTCTGTAGAAGCAGACAGCGCTGGCTCTTTGGCTTTGATGAGCACTGAACCCTAGAGTTGGATACGACTGGCTTTCGAGCAAGGGCAACCTTTGCTTCTGTCCCTTTTTGTGAGAAGGAATTATGGTAACCCTAGGTGTTCATATTGTTCTCAGCTAGTGGCAAGTGAAAGATAACAAAACAGGGTACAGTGATACCTCATACAACGTCAAAATTTGGTTCCACAAGTTTGGACTTTATACGGATTGGGACTTTGTATGAGGCATGCAAAATCCTAGCCACGATGCCTCATACAACGTCATTTCCATAGAGATACATTGTACTGTAACAGCACAGACTTCAGGGCAAAGTCAAGGAAACAGACAGGAAACTGACAGAACTTTTAGAAATCATTGTCTAAAGGCTAAAAGCATTACAAAAACATGTCGAACAACCCTGATTGTCCAAGAACCTGAAGAATGCTGCAAAAACCCCAGGAATGCTTCTAAAAATTCTGATAAAAAATTCAAAAAAATCCAAAACCGTGCTCAAAACCACTCCTAAACACTCTTTGCCTCATGCAAAACCCACAAGAGCAATACACGCATGTGTCCTGCCTTTTATACTGCCCAGGCACAATGCAATCTGAGAAAACCCCAATGCTTCATACAAAGTTGCACAACTTTGTATGAGGCAACTTTTTTCAAGGAATTAGGCGATGTTGTATGAATCCGATGTTGTATGAAGCGGACTTTGTATGAGGTATTACTGTATCTGTATTTACTTGTTCATTTCTTGATGGGCTTAGAGAAACAGAGCAAAAGAGAGAAAGGAAGGAGGATTGTAAGTAGTGCTGAGTTGTGGGAGCCTTGTGACCATGTCTGTTGGGGAATTCTGTTCGTAAAGTTAATTTGTTCCAAGGTTTGCAAGTGATATTGGCCTCCTTCTATGGTTGTCATGTGGATTCATTTGCCTGAGTGTTTATGCTAACTGTAATAATAATTTTGTGATTTTGTGTCAGAAATTATTCTGGGTTGAAAGGATTTTTGCCAGAGAAACTCCACTCAGGGGACACTCAAATGAGGCTTCTTTAATGTCTCCAAGAGCTGGGACAGAGACAGGCACTCAATCGGCCATGCAGTACCAGGGTCTTGAACTGCCGACTGTAAACAACATGTCTTAAGTTTCCATCATTGTCTTTCAAATGAAAACTAATCCTCATCAAGGGCCACATCCCTGAAATGTCTTACTTCTCTATAAGGGAAAAGTAGAAAGAGCACATCAGGACTATGTCTGTGGCTTCCATATTTGCATTGTATTGCCTTGTGCAACGCAAAACACATACGGTGTGAAATTTCTTACATTAAAATTCAGAACTGGCAAAATTTAGGATGGACACACACACACACACACACACACACACACACACACACACACACACACACACACACACACACACACACAGAGGAAAGCTGATTGGCAGAGTAACTGACATTATTTTACCTCTTAAGGGAGCTCTGCTAGTAATGATGCCATAACTGGATCCTCTTGTGTGACCCTCTGACTTCTGATTTAATTTGAAGCTGTCCTATAAATCTGACACATAGCTTTTGATTTTGAGAAGGGAAGAAGCAAAGAAAAATGTGGTTCCTTGGTCAGCTTTATGCAATACAGCACATGAAATAACCTAGACGAATCCATGCATGGTAGTAAACATCTATCCCTCATCAACAATAAGCAAAGCATTTAAATATAGCAATTTTATCATCCAGATGGAAAATGTACCATTCAAGATTGGAAGTGTTTGTCAGAAATATGGCAGTGATCTGGAAAACGACTGTGTGTACACTTACGGATATTAACATTGTCAAAACACAACACCAATCAGAGTGGTACAAAGTGGTACTTTATTTGTCCAAGAGATCCTACTTCTCCGAGTCTCAGAACCATGAATACCAATAAATGCCAAAAAGCACAATTATTTTATTTTCTAAAAATATATACTATGTGAATGAGCATGTGGTAGTTACACCTTGTTTACCATCAAAGCCATTGCTGTTGTAGGCACATTGGTTTCGCCCTTGAGAATTCCCTAGTGAACAGTTTTCAAAGTGTCCATTTCAAAAAGGAGACCTTGTTAGAGCAGGAAAACCAGTTGCTTAAACATATACAATGAGAGAGGGAGAGATTACTTTCACTCTGACTGGAACACTCACATATATTTCCATATTTATGTTACCAAAAATATGGCTCTACATTCCTCTCACACTCCACTGTAAGACAACATAAACTTGTATGCTTGAATTTGCCTTATTTACACATCATAAAATGGATTTGAAATTTAGGGAAACATGTTGTGGGAGGGTTTACTAGATCTGCAACTTATATGACTTAGGTGTCTGGACTATAATATGAGGTGCACTGCTTTTTGCAGTTTTAGATCGTGGAATGTGTCCCCCACAGATATGGGGAGACCTGTATAAGAAAAAATTGACTAAGGCCTTTGCACAGGGTTTTGCTGTGAAACTTAATTTTTTGCTCCTAGCTCCCGGAATACACAAGTCATCAGGATTCCTTTTCTTGGTGGTGATGGTGGGGAACTGCACTTTAAAGAAAACTTTTTCAACACTAATGTTAGAATCCCTAACACAGTCCCTCCGGGTGTTATAAGCATTACTTTGAGCCCTCCTTACCATCCTGATTTGAGATATGAAGTTCAGACCATGTCAAGCCTAAATTCTCAATAGAGGCCAAAATGATATATGGTTTGAGACAATGAAAGAAGTCACAGTCCTTAGTTTACAAACCTTAAAGGGGACTATTAATGATAGGACCTTTTGGAAGTCATTAATTCAGAGAGTCGTCAGAAGTGTTTTGACAGCACATGATGCTTATACACTATCCTTCTTGTCTGATTGGGTGTTATCTGAAGTTTCTCCTTTGCTTGTGTTTAAGATTCCCCATTCTCCTCCATTAAGAACATTGCTGTATTTATGGACAAGTAATAAAGAATGCCAGCATCATCAGTCTTTTTCCTTTGCTCATAGTTTCTCTTCTATTGTTCAGTGTCTTTCTTACATCAAAAGAAGAGAGTAAGTACCAATCAATTGTTCTTACTCAAAGCCTGACTGCACATATTGAACTACCCTTGTTCTTCTTCTTAATCGTCTCAACCCACACAGGATTTTTGCCTGAGGCATTATCTATGGGGAGCCTGCATGAATTCATAATGCTTGAAGTAACATGAAAAGGAGAGTATGCATTTGACTCCATCGTCTTATCAGCTGGAGTCTCCTGAGAGAATCAGGGTCTTTCTTCAAAAGCCAACTGACTTAAACATTCACTCAAAGTCAGGCCATCCAAGTAATTACACTCCATTTAAACCAAAATCTTGGGACTTGTTTTCCTTGGATGGGTTTTTCTTGTTCCTTGTTTCCCCTGAGCAAAGTAAAAGATATCAAATCAAGCAGCCACTTAGACATGCTCGTGTGCGGCACAGAGCCAAGTTCTGTTTGGCACTCTACATGGGAACCTTAAATTGTGATTAAATGGGAAGAAACTTCCAAGATTCCTTTCTTCTTCAAAGGTGGTGCCACAGGGAAGACTAGTCTCTCGCAAAAATGAATAATGTTGCCCAATGGTTCACAAGGTCACAATACTGAAAATGGATCTATCTGCATGTTTTGTTGTTTCCCATAATCATCTTTTTTATTTAAAACCTTTTCCCATACTATTTACAAAGAATTTTGGGAATGCTGTACGTTGTTCTCAAAAGTGAACTAACAAAACTTTTAAAATATCTACACAGGCTCAGTTCAACAGGTAAAGATGTTCCTTGCAAGGAGAGGACCATATAGCTGTTAAAGATGAAGAAACTGTAGGAATTTTATTTAGCAACACCAATTTGATTGGTCTTGTGGAGATAAACCTAGCCATCTTTCTTTGCAGGCGCACCCCCCAAAGAAAGACTCAGATACCGGTATATGGATAAAGGCATTGGGCCACATTTATTGAATAATGCCCTAGTCCGAATTATAACTTTCCATTGGTACTCAGCCAATTATAATTCTTAAGGCAAGCAGGCCGCAGTAACACTGCTAAGGTTCCTCCCAAAATTGCCAATGGCAATTGGCTACAATGTATCCATTTGTATCAATTTGTTTGTTGAGACAAACAAATTGTTGACCGTAGTCAATAAACTATCTACTGACCCCACCCTCTGACATGTATCCGTCAAATCACGGGGTGATGCATGCTGAAGAGCTCCTGCCATCACCCCTTTGCCTGGTTCGTCGTTGACCGGTCAACGTTATTACACTTGTACTTGTCTAAGTGTTGGCCAGTCAATTGCGAACCTGCTGGATACCTGTGGGTCATAAATATTTACCTTACCAGTGCTACCCGCCCATGTGACCAAAGTCAAGAGCAAAACCCCTATATCAAACCATGGCAACAGTGTGGGATGGGCAAAAAAGCCAGAACCCAGAGGCCAATTGTAGGTTCAGGCCAAAAATTCCCACCCGGCCCCGAAGCGACCAAAATATCACACTGTTCACTAGGGAGGGGGTGGAGGGAAAAACTTCTCCTCTCCGTCGCTATTTCTAAAATGGCAGCTCGGCTGCCTCATGGCCACCCCTTTTATAGAGGGGTGGCCACGCCCCCTAACTCACCCGGATGTCTGAGTCCGGGTGGGGGGGGCCGCAAAGAGCGCAGCAGCCATTTTGGCGCTGCGCTTTCATTGCAGGCGCACCCCCCAAAGAAAGACTCAGACACCGGTATATGGATAAAGGCATTGGGCCACATTTATTGAATAATGCCCTAGTCCAAATTATAACTTTCAATTGGTACTCAGCCAATTATAATTCTTAAGGCAAGCAGGCCGCAGTAACACTGGTAAGGTTCCTCCCAAAATTGCCAATGGCAATTGGCTACAATGTATCCATTTGTATCAATTTGTTTGTTGAGACAAACAAATTGTTGACCGTAGTCAATAAACTATCTACTGACCCCACCCTCTGACGTGTATCCATCAAATCACGGGGTGATGCATGCTGAAGAGCTCCTGCCATCACCCCTTTGCCTGGTTCGTCGTTGACCGGTCAACGTTATTACACCTGTACCTGTCTAAGTGTTGGCCAGTCAATTGCGAACCTGCCGGATACCTGTGGGTCATAAATATTTACCTTACCAGTGCTACCCGCCACACGGGGAGGCATCCATGATGACTCACCGCGCCCCCCCCCAAGACCGTCAGCTCGGTCGTCAGGCCTGCTTGCATCACACCCAGAACGAGGTACATACCCCTAGCCGACAGGTGGACCCCTTATCCTGCCTACCAGCAATTTTTTTGTGTAAGCCTATCATCTGGTCTCCAATGGCCGTCTCACAGCCATGCTCAGAACAGGACGGAGCCACAGCCCCGTCCACTGACTGCCGGAACAGTCCAAACTAGGGAGATCCGCATCTCCCCTAAATTGGTGTCTCTGCATGATGTTAGACCATAGCGACCGTATGTAAGCCATACGTGATATAAAATGCCAGGTCACAGCCCCTCGACGGTTTAGTAACAGCAGTGATCCGTATAAGATCACATTGGGCGGTCCAGCATCCCTGCCAAACAGCAGGAATGGCCACAGTTCCCGCCCCCATGTGCTGCACATACCATACCATAGCATACGTGCGGATGCACACAGCCCAGCCGGGGTCCACTCTCTGTCGCTGCAGCATATACTGCTGCCCAGTGTACATAGCTGCGGCCCACCAGCCCCCTGCCACCAGTGTGTTGAGACCCCTAGGATCTGTAAAAGAGGAGAAAAAAGGTGAAGGACATAACTAGGTACTCGTACAGTGAGGGGACGTACATATCTGAAATTGCGCATAGACGCATATCCACCTCCGAGTACCCCAAACGTAGCCGCGATCAACGCGACGCCTATCTTAAGTAAATGGTGCCAAAACGGGCCCCACACCGCGAAACGCGGCATCGGTCACCCTAAGGGACTTTACTATGGTAAGGGTAGACCCATCCCGGTGGCAGAAAACAGGCTGGGGCGCGCAGCAGGCACTGTCGAAAATTCATGTAGGGCACCAATCGGACAGATGTCTCAAAAACTTCGTAGCAGTATACACCACTGCCTACACCGTGCTGAATAACCCGTGAGGACCGCATCCCCACTCGAGCCCACTCATGTGTGACAGAGACATCTTCGAGTTCCAGTGCCCTACAAGACACATCCGCCTTACACAGGTGGCACCAACTCTGGCACCCACTCACTGATGCGGAGCGCTCCAAAAAGGCTACCATGGTAGCTGCGTGGCCAAGAGCCACCTCACACCTATCTGTACATAAGTAATGCCAGCCTCGTGCAAGGTGGGTCAGAAACTCTGGGAACAGGGGTGACGCGTGTATGGGCGGCGGACACGTTCCCGTGTCCACCCCTCCCAAACACGATGCATGAACGCATAGTGATACGCCTTACACATGCGAGGTGCTAATGACATGTCCGGTTCCCTTCTCCTCGCCAAACGTCCATCCATCGGCCAAAATTGGCGAGTGGAATCCCTCTGCTTCCGGAGTACGGCATGGAACCGGGTGATCTGCAGGTGGTGGAAAGCAGCAGTAATGTCATTATAAATACCTAGAACATGTCTGGCCTAAAATGGCACATTTAGGCATAGGCGTCTCAAAAGAATAGACAAACTAATGTCATGACCCTGGGGGATTTGCATGTCTGGGTGTTGACAATGTGCACCACTGCCGCATTGTCACACCGAAATTGGACCACTGAGTAGGCCCACTCATTGCACCATAGCATCAGTGCTCTCCAAAATGGGGAAAAACGCAAGGAAGGTAAGATCGCGGAGGCGATCCGTGCACCCACCCTCAGAGTAAACCCCCATAAGTCCGGGAGCCGGAGGTATCCGACCGTACTTGAAATCTAGGGCAGACCATCAGGTCTGATCTCCAGGAAGAGACCCCGTTAAACCCAGGAGTAATTTGAGCCAGACCGGACAAAATTAAGGTGGCCATGAATTAACTGCAGCTCACGAGGGCACACTTTATGTTTGGCAATCAATGCCAAACTCGCCGCGGAGATCCAAGCCACTGTATTCATGGTTAACCCGGATGCCCGCGCGACAGAGTCGATTCAGAAATGTGAGCTTAGTAGATGGGAGCTCGGTCTATTCAGGCGCCAAGGGGACACCCAGTTCCCACCTGAGTGTCTGAATTGTAATGAGGAGACGCGTGCATGTGTCCAAGCCCCGTTCACCCCCGAACCAAAAGTCGTCGAGGTAATGGGCTAGAGACCGAGACCGAGACCTGTGAGCAAATGGCCACTGAGTGAAGTCCCCAATCGGTCGAGTGCTGAACATGAATTAACTCAGTCAGAAGGGGGTTGGCCTTATCTAAGTAAAATTCCCCTCGGAACCTAAAAAAAAAAAACCAATAGGTCTAAATCATTGGGTGCACTGGCAATAATCTGAAAGCCGAGTGCATATCACACCGTGCCAAAACAGCACCAGAACTGCGTGAGCGTGCCACCCATAGTAGCCGAACCAACTACGAGTACCTGACTGAACAAGGTCATCAGGAATGGCATCCCTGAATGGAGAACCCACAGGGTAAGCTGAATGGAGGATTAAATGACATTCACCCTAGTTCTAGCTCAGTATGAGCTTCATGGGGGAGACATTCGACTTAGGAAAGGTAGTTCCAAGAAGGGCCCCCGCTACTCTCATAGCCCCAACTCCCTTAGCTGTGGACAGTGGAGCCCCCTTTTCGTTACCCTGCAAGGGAACCAGATTAGTAGCATCCTGGGACCCCCAACACCCCCGAATGGATACAAAAGCCCCCATAGAAAACCCTCCAGCAGGTATCCCACCCAATCCCCTCTTGGATGAACTGAGTGCCATCTCTCCAGGTTGACTATACTAATTGTGGCGGGGGGGCTTATGACAAGGTTAGTTGCTTCAGACGGAGCTCTGATCGCCCCTATGCACCCCTACCTCTGCCCCGCAACCCACCAACCCGCGGGCACGCGGAGGCGGCATGAGGGCCAGCGCAAAAGGGGACACGAAGTCGGTAACGACCGTGGTGCTTAGTACACGCATCGTCAGCTGAGCAGGCCGAACACAGCAGGCGGGCTGGAACCCCCTGCCCGACCAGTTAGCGTGGAGCCTGTGTCTGAGCAGCCCGCTGCTCAGCATGACCACCATGGTACCTATCACCAGGCACCAGTCACGTGGGAGTGATGTACACGAGCACACTTGCTGACAGGGCTCATCCCACCCCCCCCCCTCAGGGTATAGAGGCACCCTCATCCACATGCCTCACCGTAAGCCAACTGCCATGAGCCCATCTAATCAACCATCGCCCTGCAAATATTAGCGATGGATGGAAGCACCAGGATGGCCCAAGCAGGTCAAGCCCTGCGGCATACCACCATACGTACAAGGTATGCCGCCAACCAGTTGGCCCAAGGTGCGCGGTGGCTCACGACGATGGGACATCTCTTTGTCTCAGTCGCCCTGTCCCTCTCTCTCCTCCTAGTGGGCTCGCAGTTCAATAGGGAGAATATCCACATGTCCCCCCCCCCCCAGCCCTTACCCCTCATGGCCTGCGGCCAATAATCACCCAGGGGCAAGTAATAGCCGGCCATCGGCAAAGCCCTCGACGGGACATTCTGCATAAAGGGCATGCGCAGCAGGACCCGGACAGCCCCTGCGATGCTCAGCACTGTCCCGGGGGTGGACACCCCAGTGCGTGGTGGCTTACTACGGTGGGACCGCACATGCCTCTGTCCTCCTGTCCGCACCGCCTATCCTTATTGGGATCTCGGTTCATAGGGAGAATATATCCACGTACTCCCCCCACCAAATCTTTTCCCTCGTGACCTGGAACAAATGATCACCAGGGTGCAATGAATAACCAGACATTGCGGAAACCCCCACCCCCTAAGTCGTGCCAGAATGCAACCAAGGGGCACTGGGATAGGCTGGGAAGTGATGCCCACTAGCCTCAAATTGGCGAAGCCATGACCACTGAACCCCACCGCTGGAAGTGGACTGTGATGTGGGTGCATTCAACTTGAACCTAATACTCACTAGTTGCACCCCCGTGAGCCGCCCCCACTGGGGGTTCCGGCCCACGGCAGGCGTCAGAGCTCGCGACCGAAATCGAGCTCTGGGGCCACATCCGACCACACCCCAGTTGCAGTTCTGGACAAACAGGGAGCTGCGAGACGGCGGCAGGCACAGGTCGGAGTGTCTCAAGCAGCTCGACCCGGCTGGCCGCCTGTTGCAGAGTGGCAGCAGTCGAAGTAGCCGGCAGACACGAAGGGCCCCGGTAGATAGGGAAGGGCCCCCTCCCACTGGATTGCCCAGGATGCCTCCAGCACAGCTAAACATGCTAAGCAGGCATCCCCTGCCACGGAAACCCCTAGTATAAGGTGGGCCAGGTGGGCCGGACGGCCGGCTAGGGATTGGGCCAGAGGCCCCAATTTGAGATCCTGGGCCAGAATAGGGCCATGCCCAAAACTCCGGCCCCTGAGGGGGTAAAACGTGCTGTGTGCCAGCACCAGGCCCTCCCCCCAATCGTTCTGGCCCATGGCCGGCAACTGCGGGCCGAGGGCCAAATCCCCTGAAGGGCCGGCCTGAGGCTGAGAGCTGAGGGCCATATCCCAATCTGCCCCATCCCACCGGTAACGGTGGGTAAAGGTGTTGTCTTGCTCCATTGCAGGGGCGCAGCCATGGCAAGGTGGGCCACACGGCCCACTGGTTGATACACTGGGGACCCCCATTTGGGAGCCAGGTCCTGAATAGGGCCATGCCCAAAACTCTGGCCCATGAGGGGCCGGAGGCAAGCCCTGCTGGGTGACTGCACCAGGCCCTCCCCCGTTGTCTGGACCCATGGCCGGCAATTGCGGGCTGGGGGCCGAAACCCCTGCAGGGCCATCCTGAGGCTGGAGAGCCGAGGGCCATGCCTTAATCTGCCCCATCCCACCGGTAACGGTGGGTGCAATCGATGCAGGGCCCGGTTGAAGGCAAGTTCCTCCCTCTTGGCCGCGGCTTGGTCACCGTGGCCTTCCTCTTGGGAGGCATCTCTGAAGGAAGACGATCCCTGTCCGGGGATCACAAGCGCCGAACTGGCTAAAAAGCCGAAGACTGGAGAAACGAAGTGCGACGGAGAAAACTTCTCCTCTCCGTCGCTATTTCTAAAATGGCAGCTCGTCTGCCTCATGGCCACCCCTTTTATAGAGGGGTGGCCACACCCCCTAACTCATCCGGATGTCTATCTGGGGCGGGCCCGCAAAGAGCGCGGCGGCCATTTTGGCGCCGCGCTTTCATTCTTTGCCATTTTACATGTTTCAGTCTCAAGTTCTTTCTGCAGCCTGTAACAGGAAATCTGTAAATTTGGGAAGTTATTTTTAAAAAAGAATAATAATGAAATCTTTCCATCTATACAAAATATGTTGTTACATGCTGTCAAATCAGAACCCACTTATAGTGACCCTATTAGGACCTTCATGGTAAGTGAGATATTTAAGGAGTGGTTTTACCAGTTCCACAACCCCGGTGAGTTTCTATGGTTAAGTGGAGGAATCAAATTCTGGCCTAGTGTTCTAGTCCATCACTCTATACACTACACTACATTGGATATAAAACACATGGCCTTTATTTCTTTGTATCAGAACAATGAAGAACTTGAGATGTGCACAAGGAACTTTCCCTTGATTTTAGTCATGTACTGTGGAATTGGTGTCCATGAAATGGATGGGTTTGGTGCTATATTGCCTTATTTTGTTCATTATTTGCTAGCACCTCTCAATGTACTTCTAGAGGGGCAACACTAGGCTTCCTTGAAATTCAACAAAGAATCTTCAATTTTGATGTAAAGTCACAACCATTTTATATTATTTTATGTCTTTCAAAACCAATTTGTATAAACTCAAATCTTAAATCTAACCCATTTTATAGAATATAGTTTTTAAACATGTAAAATAATTGGAGCAGTGTTTGTTGACCTTACAGCAGCATAGGATACTCCCCACCATCAACTGCTGCTCAAAAAGTGCTACCTCCCAAAAGAGTGGAAAGTACAGTATTGGTCTTCCATCCAGAAGTGTTGCACTGTAAATACTTCATGTATGCACAACAGTTGTTGAATTCTCCCATCTTCCTGAACTAAAGTACATAGTCTCTATGACTCTTTAATGGTCATTTTGTTAAAGACAGCTAACAAAGAATAATGTGCATTTAGCACTAGGGGCCAGTAGATGTGGAATAGTATTTCTGCCCATATTCAAACCCTGAAGTTACAGATGAATAATAGAAGTGTGGGCTGAATGATAGAAATCAAAGCTATAATAATTTCCATAAAGATGCTGCCTAGAAAAAAGTTTCCTCTATTATTTCTGTGAAAAGCTTGGTTCACACTCATTCATTCTGCAAGTTATGGTTAGATATGAACTGCTCTGCTATTTGAGTGGCAAAATGGCAGCAAACAAATACCATAAATCAATCATTATTGTGCCAGTAGGTTCAATTCTAATGTGTACAAGGGGGTGGATGGGTCTGGAGATGACTGGTTCACAGTCTCGCCAAATTACCTGGGATCAGTTTGACCCAGTTGGCTCTGAGGAAGTGGACACAGGCTCCTTGGATCTATCTATGCCACTGCCTGTGAGTTAGATCCCTGCTCCACCTGGTTAGTTAAAATGACCAATTAGGTGACAGGCGGTTGGGTCGAAGTAATGGTTAATGCATCCTTGTGGGAGGGATTTTTTCCTGCATCTTTGAAACATGCCTTGGTGCGCCCCTTCCTGAAGAAGCTATCGCTGGACCCAACAGTATTGGCCAATTTCTGGCCAGTCTCCAACCTCTCCTTTTTAGGGAAGGTATTGGAGAAGGCAGTGGCGCAGCAGTTACAGGGGGTTCTGGATGAAGCGGATTATCTGGACGTTTTTCAGTCAGGATTCAGGCCCGGATATGGTACCGAGACTGCATTGGTTGTGCTGATGGATGATCTCTGGCATGAGCGGGATGGAGGTAACCCATCCATCCTTGCTCTTCTTGACCTCTCAGCAGAGTTCGATACCATTGACCACGGTATCCTTTTGGAGCAGCTCTGAGGATTAGGGATCCAGGGCACTGCGTGGTCCTGGTTCTCCTAATTTTTGAGGGGCCATACTCAGTCGGTGTGTTTGGGGGCAAGAGGTCGAGCCCTAGGTTCCTCCAATATGGGATGCCACAGGGCTCAGGGCTCTCGCCTCTCGTATTCAACATATACACAAAGCCGCTGGGGGAGATAATCGGTTCCCACAGGGTGAAGTATCATCAATATGCAGATGATACACAACTGTACATCTCAGCCCTTGGTGATCCCAGCAATGCAGTGGAAGTCCTATCCAGGTGTCTGGAGGTTATTAGGGTCTGGATGGGGGATAATGGGTTACAGCTGAATCCCGGCAAGAACGAATGGTTGTAGGTTGGGGCCCCCATGTTATCCTGGTAGTAACCATCTTTGGTTCTGGATGGGATTCTTTTGCCTCAGACAGACCCAGTCCATAACTTGGGGGTCCTCCTGGACTCATGACTCCAGCTCAATGAGCAAGTGGCAGTTGTATCCAGGAGGGCTGTTGCACAACTTTGTGTAATCTGCCAGTTGTGACCACTCCTGGACCGTGACTCCTTGCTCATGGTCATACATGCATTGGTCACCTCCAGACTAGACTATTGCAATGCACTCGACATGGGGCTGTCCTTGACGACCATTTGGAGGCTGCAACTGGTGCAGAATGCAGCTGCCTCCATGGTGATGGGGTGTGGGCATTATGCCCATGCCTCTCCCCTGCTGCGGGAGCTGCATTGGCTGCCAGTGTGCCTCTGGGTGCAATTCAAGGTGCTGGTAATGACCTTTAAAGCCCTACGTGGTAGTGGACCAGGGTACTTAAGAGACCACATCTCCCCAAGGACATCAACCTGTCCCACTAGAGCAGATCAGAGGGGCTCCCTAAGGTGTGGGGAGCTACACCCCCTATAGGTCCATCTGGGGCGTGTGTGTAGCTTTTTTTTACTGATTTTAAACTTAGGGTTTTTATGATGTTTTTATTGAGGGGATGTTTATAATGTTGGGTTCTGTAACGTTTGGTGTGAGCCGCCCTGAGTTGCCCTTAATGAGGGGGTAAGCGGTACAAATCTAAGAAATAAATAAAATAAATAAAAATTACTGACCAAGAGGTCCCGATTCCCAAGAATAAATTATGCCTGGTTAGCTGCATTGTCTAAGTTTAGCCTTGAAATGATTTGTCATTCTTCTTTCCATATTATCACCTGAGAAATATGCTTACTGAAATTATTTTATAGCTACACTATCATACAAAAGTGCAAAGCTTACTTTCTGAATCTGTTTTCTTATAGCAATGTCATAAAAATGCCAAGAAAGCGCTATTTTGAAAAAAGTGATTTGATTTTAATTTTTAAAAAAGGACTGGAGTTGTTCAAAAGATGAAGCATTCTATAAGAAAACATAAATCAACATTTTGTTTGCAAACATGCTCTACTACTACTAAGAAAATGTATTTTAAGCACGGGGAATTAATTGTGTCATTATTAGTGGAAGATTACAGCAAACTTATGTCCTCCTCTTTGGGGGAAATCCCTAAAATATTCTAAATGCCTTCTTATTGTTCCATTGAAAATGGATCGAATATCTGAAACTGGTTGTAGAGTTGCAAAAGATTTACAACTATTTATTTGTTGCAGAAAACATGATTTAAAAGAAACAGTATAAGGCAATTTGGACATGACTATTTCACTGGGGGGGAATTTACAAAACAGGTTGGTAGCCATCACCATGAAGCAATGCCTTAGGCAGCAGATGTGTTGAAGGCAAATATGTGTGCTGGCAGCCTGCCCTTTGTCTTCCAAACTATTCTTCATATGTGATGAGATGTTATCCCATCAGTGATGATGAAGTTGCCAATACACATGGGCTTTTGTACATGCTGTAGGATGGATGGCATTCCGCCTATGCCTCAAACAGCAAAACAATGGTCAAAATTCTGTAAAATAGATGACATTTGCCTAAGGGTAATGATATTGCCAGCAGAGGGAAATTGCTAGTAATTAAAGAGTTCCTCCTTTGGTTTTGGGCTTGTATGACTTTCCATTATCATTCTCACTGTACATACAGTAACTGAATGAGCCCTTGGACTGAAGGAGGAACTCTTTACCAACAGTCTTTCCCCTGTCCATGATGTTATTGCATAATTTACCCTACAAGACTTGGGACATTTTGGTCCACATCTGGTAGTTGGTAGAATATACTCGGTACTCTAGCAATCACATGTACTTACCTCGAAGATAATCCTTGCTAGGAGAGAAATGTCATCCAGAGTGTGGATACCTTGGAAGCTGAAAATAAAGATTAGGCACCTCTGGGACATGCTCCTTAACTTCCTTCTTAGATAATATAGATTTTCCATTTCCTATAAAATCTAATTCATCATACAGGACTGATGAAAGATAATTTTAATTAACCAAAATTCATCATCTCTTGATGACATTACCATAAGGAGATATTCCATAATTAAAGATTTCTTCCTTCTGTTACATGACTACCACAACTTCCATGCGATGAAAGGGATTATGTGGGAGTTGGAAACAGAAGTAGGAAGCTTTTTAATTACCATAAATTGCTCCCTGCGGATAACATCATCACTCTTCCATGTATGCAACTCACACTTTTAGTTGCTATATTATTACACTATATGTAATTTACATTTTTTAGAGTTACATAATGTTAGCAAACACACTTTTGTATATACTTGTAGTTACACTAATGTTAAGAAGCGCATTTACTAAGAAAGAAATTGTTACAGCAGTATATTGGGAAAGCTTTACATTATAAGATAAAAATAGTAAGTGATTGTTTATTCAATTATCTAGGGCAATGTACATTTTACTATTGCCTATACTTTCAGTCCTCTCAAATTGCACAATTTACCTCCAGTCCATATTGCAATTTTTATTTTTTTTAAATGCTTTAAAAGCTCTGGGGTTCTTTTTTTAAAATTGTGACAATTTGTGAAGAACCTGAAATAACTTTATTTACTTACAATTATTTTATGTATCATTTCTTTAAGAGGGACATTAAAATGTGACACAGTAAACAGCAGATTTTAATGGTATTTAGCATATTTTTGCACAATGATTTAACAGGAATAGACATGATCAAAAGATGCAAGTTATAATTAAGAATGAAGTATACTGTGAAAGATAAAAGGGAAACATACAAATGGACTTTACACTCCTAATGAAATTTGTCTCTTACTTTCAAAATTCTTCACACTTCAGTAGTTTTTTTGCTGCAGCTACATAGTGACCAGTGCTAAGTAGGGCCAGGCATGAAGTAGTGGCTCATGGGCCTAAAGAAGCAACCCCAAAATATCAGTTGTTGGTTAGTAGGTTCATTTGTTTGTTTAGATGTTTAGATTGAACATTATGAAACATCAACCTGGTACTTAACTCGAATTCTAATTATATGAGAATGTTTACACTTCAGCTTATTGCTAAAGAGATTTTACTATAGGTAACCTGAGAGGTAGTTACTGTAGGTACTCTTTGGATCTTTGTAACATTCCTATAGCTTCCAGCAACATCACTACAATAGTATGTTTAGATCAGGGGTCCTAACCTAAGGTCCATGGGCCAGATATGGCCCACGGCACCATTTCATGTGGCCCCCACCCCTCCAAGGGCATTTGAGAAACAAAATGGCTTCCCTTTGAAGCTGTTGGGACAAAATGTCTACCCCCATAATACAGGCAGGGCAAAATGGCCATCCAGCCCTTGAAGCTGACTGAAAGAGTGTGACCTGGACCCCGGCTTGAAGAGGTTGGGAACCCCTGGTTTAGACAGTGTGATAATGATAGTGTAGAATTTTTTTGATATGCCTGTTTCTACAGACTGTCCAGCAAATCTGGAAAGATCATTGATTTGTTCATATTTATACCACAGAATGAGATCTTTCTTTTCAGAAATTGTGTACTGACAATATTAATAAAAGAATATTAATAAGCAATCATGATAACAATCATAACACTATAGAAAAATATTGAACTGTAATACATTTTTATTGCTGTCGTGAGACCGGGGGGAAGGGTCTCACAGAGGCAACAGTGGGACCCCTGGCTTGGGGTGCCCAGGCAGGGCAATCCTATCTAGGTTCAGCAGCCCACCTACCTCTGAGAACACCTCTCCCCCTGATGCTTGGAGGGGAAAATGGCACTTCTGCTCATTAGGCAGGAATGTGGTAGCTAAGCCTTATCTAACATGGCTGCAATGACAGGCCGTTTATATTCTGCCACTTCCCCACTCCCATATACGTAGACACAGAGTGGTCTGGCCTTTATACATTCTTCCTCTCCCTTGTTCACCTTCTCAGCTGACAGAAGAGCTGGCCCTTTGCCCTGGCCAGAGACTGAAGACAAGATTCCTCCCTCCTCTTTAGGGTATGTCTAGTTTTAACCCTACAGATCTCCTTCTGTTCTCCCAGATGACAGATGAGACGATGATGTCTTTTCCAGGATTTATTAAAGGAGATTAATAGTTCAACAATAAGCAGGATACATATTGTAGAATAAATCTATATCTACACTGGTTTACAATCTATGAAAATAATGAAATGAAATAAAAACATGCTAACTTCCTAAGTTGGCATTTCTTCTGAGTGTGGGCTTTTCAGCCCCAATGAAGCTGGCTAGCTTTCCATGGTTTCTGGATTCAAAGTGGCATAGCTTCGTCCCCTCAGAGATAGTCGCTCCTAAGGTCCGAAATATCAGATATTTTATATCTTTTTGATCACTCACCCCTCCCTTAGGAATTGGAGAAATGTGCCAAAAAGACTATTTGTTTTTGCTACTGTTGCTTGTTAGAGGCGAACAGGTGTCTTCTTATCTTTCTTATCTTAATGTCCATCTCTGAGATATCCGTTCTGGATGTCCCTTTCCTTTGAAAGGTGTGCAAGATGCTTTAATGGGTATTTATTATGACGACCACTTTGCTTGTTAAAATCTCGCAGGTGCTCTTATCTTGATGTTCCCATCTAAGAGATGACTCTCTTGGTCTAATTGGCCTCTAAGAGTGGCCTTGCTAATTGGCATTCTGTTATCTCATAGACGTGCTATCATGGAGTCTGACAGAGACTAGTCTGACAGTGTGATCATTGTCATGCCAATGCAAAATGGCTTTGCAGCAGCTAACTTTCAAAGTGTTAGACTACTGAAACTTAAGTGATTACAGGTGGACTAAAGTGTTCCCTAAATGAATACAAGGTAACTTAAATGAAAAACAATGACACCCCAATGGAATTCATGACAATTGCCAGACCTGCTATTAGTACTGCTAACTACTATTGCTACTATTTATCTACCAAGTTCCTCTGAGGAAGGACTACATGGTTCTCTGCTGGCTGATTTTTAACCCACAACAACTCTGCCAAGTAAGATAGGCTAAGGGATAATGACTAACACAAACCTTAACGTGTATGGAGGAGTTGAGACCAGTGTGATCTTTCTAGTACTAGTCTGACAGTTTGATCTCACAGAGTCTCATGGATAATCTCAATACAGTAAATATATTTTACTTTTTTTGTAACTGAATAAAGGTTTTGCATTGCTTCATAGTTTACCAATTCATCCAAGACATGCTTTATCTTAATTTGCTTTATGCCACTTGCTCAGATGGGCAAATAAGTAATGAAATGTGCATACTTTAAATGTTATTTAGATCTAGCAGGCTGCTGTGGCACCTGAAAACCGATGACAATTTCCCCACATGTAGCTTTCATCCTGGGTCATCTGTAGCATACACTGAAGGCTTCTTGATAGGGCATTTTTGTCTTATCGTTGTGTAAGGATCTCTGATATAATTCAAGACAATGACCACTTGAATCTGCAGCAATTAACAGTTATATCTGTAAGACTACAATGGATAACTTGCACATCAGAACAATTGATTCTGCTTATATTCAAATATGTTATAGCAAATGCTATAAAATAGTCTTTTCAAATTTAAAGTTTCAATTATGCATTAAAACAAGAAAGTAAAATATGCTGCACTTTTCCCCCAAATATTTTCATTTGGTGTAAAATTAAAATTAAACAGATAGAGTGATGAACTGAAATTTGGGAGATCCAAGTTCATGCCGCCACAGGGCCATGAAGCTCAACTTGGACCATTCACCACCTCTGTCTGACCTACCTCAGTGGTTTGTCATTTGAGGACACATTCACTTAACTCTGTCTTGAGTCACAGTTGGGTGGCAATAGAAATTTGAATAAATAAATAAAATGATAAAATAGTAAATAATTGTATTGATAATATCCTGTTGAGCCTAGCAGTAGTATATAACAAATATTTATCCAGTTACTTAGCTGCTTAAAGAATAATGATTTATATGCAAATTCAAATCCCTGGGTTCGTGTTAGAAGCAGATCTGGGGAGACTAACATAAGATGTTTGTGGGGTTAGTTCAGGATTTTCATTTCATTTCATTTATTCGATTTATACCCCTCCCTACTCAGCCCAGGCCGACTCAGGGCGGCTTACAACAGGTAAATCAAATACAGTATAACAAATGAAATACAATATAACAATATGAACAACACACAAAATACAATCAAGTATACAATTGCAAATTACAGGTTACAAAATTACAAATCAGTACAAAATAAATATGCCATAGTACCACAAACATAACGGAGCAAAGCTCAACATACTTAGTATCAGCAACGTCCGGCAGCAGCAAAGCCCCTCCAGTTGTGGGGTGTTAGCGCAGGTGCTACCACTGCCCCCACCAAATGTTGGACTGGGGCCAAGAAAATCCAGGTTTGACTGCCCATAGGCCCTTAAAACCTACAGGGCCAATCCAATTGAGCTAGCCTATCTCTCATAGGGATTCCATATTTCACTCCACCCAAAACGGGACTGGAGTAAAGGTTGCCCTTGCTCAAAAGCCAGTCATATCTGACTCTAGAGTTCAGTGCTCATCTCTGTTTCAAAGCTGAAGAGCCAGTGCTGTCTCTTCTGCAGAAGTATTCCGTGGTCATGTGGCAGGCATGACTAGACACCAGAGCGCATGGAGCACTGCTTACCTTCTCCCTGAAGTGGTCCCTAATTTATCTACTTGCAATTTCTTGTCTTCAAACTGCTAGGTTTGCAGGAGCTGGGACAAAGATGGGAGCTCATTCAGCTCTTGCTGCCGTGACTTCAATAGAAGCGGCAATAAAATGGTGTGGGTTTTTTTGTTTTTTGTTTTTGTTGTCTTCCTTAGCCACCAAGATACTACTGCTGCACCACCTGCTGGTCAGTTCAATAGAAGCACAGCTCTATTGCAAGAAAAAAGTGCATTTTTTCCCCCTTCAAACCCCCTTGGTCTGAAAAGCTGGAATCTTAAATGATTTTTTGGAACCGGAACGGGACAGGTTCAACCCGTTAAATTCCCAGTTTTCCATTACATATGGCATCCCTAATCTCTCAGTCTGATTTTATTGCAATGTTTCAGGTGCTTATACTTCCAGCCAGCACAGGAACAGTCTCTTGGTGGACTTTTGTGTAGGAGGCATACCTGTCAACTTTCCCGGATTGGCCGGGATTTCCCAGTTTTCGGCGTCGATTTCTGCCCTTTCCCGCTCCGCACTGCCGAAACCCCGGATTTCGGCAGCAGGGGAAAGGAGGCACTGCGTAGCCTATCTGCGCAGGTCGTGTTGCACGCATGCATGGAAGGGCTCTACACTTCCGTAGCTCCCTTCCACGCATGCGCAGAAGGCTATGTCGTGTGTGTAGAAGGCTATGCAAGCGGCGTAGCCCTCCACACGCATGCGTACAACGCGACCTGCGCAAACCCGGTCCGTGCAGGTCCCAGATTCGCCAGAGCCGCGGTTGACAGGTATGGTAGGAGGAGGAGGAGAAGAAAGACTAAGTTCTAATAACATGAGGCAAAACCTTGTATCCCCCACATCTCAAACTGATTCTTGAAGTTCACACTCTTCATCTTGCAACTTTAACTACAGTTTCAAAATCCTGTCAGGAAGATTGCTGGAGTTTTCTGTTTTTTATATGGCTCTACTACCCCAACCTCGTGGGTCTGCGGTGGCTCAAGTGGTTAAGATGCTAACTGGAAGGCAGCAGGTCAGCAGTTCAAAACCCAAGTAATGCACGATGGAGTGAGCTCCCTTCATCTGTCCCAGCCCCTACCAAACTAGCAGTTCGAAAGCAAGAAATTGCAAGTAGATAAATAGGTACCACTTCAGTGGGAAGGTAAACAGTGTTCTGTGCACTAATCTTCTGTGTCTAATCTTGCCTGCCACGTATCCATGGAAACACTGCAGTCACAAACAGTGCTGGCTCTTTGACTATAAACAGAGATGAGCTCTGAACCTTCGAGTCAGATACAATTGACTTTTGAGCAAGGACGACCTACCCCAACCACTCCATTGTGCAGTCGGATGAAGAGCCCTAAAAGAAACTAAAGAAGCTGGAAGGAAGAATGGGTGTGGTGTGGTGTGGTGTGTGTGTGTGTGTGTTTTCTGTAGGCTAGGGAACAGGAAAAGAACAAAATGGTTTTTGGCCATGTGAGTGTAAAAATGGGTTTTCTAAAATTCATACACCTGTTTCTTTCTCTCAACTCAAAATAGGAATAAGGACAGCAGGAAGATATTTTTCACTTTCCTTTCATTAAGGCTTTTCATGTACTAATATAAATGTAAACACCAGCTTGACATAGAAGTTAATAGTGTGTCTCTCTGTTAACATAAATATAATTTAGGCTCAACATGTAACCTTGTCCTACTAACCTTTCCATTTCTAAACTGCATGAAAACAATAAAGATTCCACAGTGCAACAACCCCTATTGCATATTCGCACCTTCCTCGTTGAAGCAGATGCATTGGTTCCCAGTTTGGTTGGCCTACAATTTGAAGTGCTGGCAGTCACTTTAAAGACTCTGAATCTTTTAGGACTCAAGTTACCAGGTCTTAGGGCAGTGATGGTAAACCTTAGCACTCCAGGTGTTCTTGGACTTCAATTCCCAGAAGCCCAAGTCAGCACTCTTGCTAACTGGGCTTCTGGAAATTGAAGTTCAAGAATACCTGGAGTGCCTAGGTTCACCATCACTGTCTTAGGGCACCATGTGAAGCCTTAGGAATTGCCATGCTTCTCTGAACCTCCATAAGAAATAAAAAATTGAGATCAAATGATGATGAAGGAGAGAGTTTAAATTTTGTGTGTGAGGGAGGTAGTAGTGAACATGCTGTAGTAGTGAACTTTCCATATGTAAGTCCAAGCATCAAAGCACAAGGCCTGGAAAATCGCTACCTCATGGGAGTGTGGTGAATTGTTGCAATTTCTGGGTGGCTAGGTCTTCATTTTCTGTGTCTAGGTCAGATGCTAAACTGCCAAAATGAAGCCACCTTTAGCAAATTCATTATGTAGTTCTTTTTACCTGACCTAGTGGGAGAAAAATTAGCTGGCACAACCAGGTGGCCATTGCCTGGGGTACACCCAATTGTGTTTCAAAGATACCACAATCTTCAAGGAGGCTCTTTCTGTGTACCCTGGGTAGCTACTAAAATGTCCTTTCCACAGATTTCCATAATCACATAATTAAAGATGAAGCAAGTTAAACAAAAAAAGTTAACAAGAAGAAGCCAACAAAAAAAACACACTTTATTCTGCACATTCAAAGTTTGCCTACTAGAGACCAGCTCCTAGTCCACTCTGCTTCAAGTATACTTGAACACAGCAGGATTCTGATCAGAGGAATAACCTTTCAGAACTGCTTGACACAGATGTGCTTGATAGTAAACTAGAAGGAAACTACACCTCGGGGAGGCTATATTTAGAATTCATAGTACAAGAAGCAGGACATGCTTCCAATACTTCTAGTAACATAGATGCTTATTTTGTTGTTGTGGGGAGGTTTATGGAGAAATGGAGCTGTCAGAAGCTAATAGGCTTTCTGTTTGCTAAAATCTACGTGATGGGGCAATTCTCACTTGCCACCTTTTATTTACTTCTTTCCTGACAAAGGCCAATTACTGACACACACCATGAGTGATACTGCTGGGAAAGCCAGGTGACAGCTGGCTTGGTGGAAGAAAGTAGAAAGTCTTTGCTAGCCTTTGTGGAAGCATCCATTATATGTTCTAGCCCTTGGCAGGAGGGAAAGAAAAAGAATGACCATCTATCTTGAGGGGAAAGACAGTTGTGAAACCTTGTGTGTGAGTATTTCATTAACAGCATTGCTGCAAGCTAAATTTATAAGCTCAGAATGGATTGTGTGTATATCCAACACATTTGAGATATCCAAAGCATCATTCGCTTGATGAGCTTCCATTTTCACCTCAACATAAGAAATGGCCCACCAGTAGGCACATTAAGACTCCTGTCTTAATGTGCCTACTGAAAGGATCAGCCCTTCTAGGGAAATGTACTTTCCTCCTTCTTGGTTGCCTGGGGGCTGCAAATGTGGTATGGAATGCAGAAACCATGGGCTTCTACTAGAAACTGTTGGTTGTTGCGGTGGGCCAGATATGGCCCGCTGGGTCACAGAAATGGCCCACAGAGGTCGGAGTGATTAGACTCAAGGAAGGTACATGAGGCAAGGCTGCAGCAAAGTTCAGCCCCGAACAGGGTCAGGAGACTGGTATTTATTGACCACTCGCCCCAATAGGGTGCGTGGGAATCCTTTACAGAAGGCTTTTGCCGACGTGGCACTTTATTGATAAGTTACATTCTCAGGGTTACAGAAGTTACTCAAGACAATGCAGAGAGGGCTTTGACATCATAGGGAAGTTCTGTTTCTACTGATAAGCTAGGGGTTTGCAAGACTATTGTTCTCGCTTCTATCTCAGGATTTTCCTGGGTCTACCTTGGGGTCAGCTTATTTACTACCATCTGACCTTACCCACGACCTGCGGGCATGAGTCATGCTATTGTGTGGGCTTACCAGAATTTGCCACTTTGTGGGAGCAGCCTGTGTCTGACCAGGTTGATTCAGCCATAGTTTGTGGGTGAATTAATAACACTATCAATTAATTGCCCATACCCGTTTTCTGTTCCCTTCGGGTCAGGGTGGTCCTAAAGGTGGTTTTCTCAACCGAGCAGAACCAGTGGGAAGAGTTTATGCCAATTGTGTAAACGGGCCATCCACATCCCCTCCTTTCCTATTAAGCAACTTGGCTCAGAACCTTTTGGACGCAGGGCATGATTTGATGAGGTGTGAGAAGGTCTCTAGGTCTCCGCCGTGGGGTGCAAATTGACAGGAGCGAGGGAATACACTGTGCGAAACAGCAGAGCACAATTCCTGCTATCACAACACCAGCAGTAGCCTGAAGTGCTGTTCGGAACCACCTCCATGGAACCCAAGACCAGAGGGTGTCCCACCACCTCCACTGTGTGTCCTCCTTGATATGTCTCACTAGGGTGTCCAGGTCATCAATCTGACTCTGGATTTTACGGGAATTGTGAGTGAGGTTAAAACAACACATGTTGTGAACAGTTTCGCACCCCAAATGGTGCAAAAGCAGAAGGTAGTCGATGGCTGCTCTGTTGTTCAGAACTGCATGCCAAAGTTCGGCTTGCTCTCAATTAAGCAGAGCAATAGCCGATGACTATGATTAATGGCTTTGGCAAGTGCGCACGCCAGCTGGCTGACCCTGCGCGCGTTGCCTACTGCAAGGCCGGGCACACCTATAATGCTTGCCACTAGCGAGATATACTCAGCCTTGCTAAGCAACCTGATATCGCTGTCACATGTCTCGTCTAGCTGGACAGCTCTAATGGACCGTGCTGGCTTTGGGGTGACAGTGTGGGGGGTAATCATATCCTTATTGGGGAGCATTAGTGTTAACCGGCTGATACAACAATATGAATCAGTGACATTGGCAGGTATATAGTTCCATGTGCACTGATTACAAGTAAAGAACCAACCTGTGGGTAAAATAATATGAGCATACATAGAATTCATAGTCTCTGGGTGGTTACATGTCCAAGTCTCTTTTCCGGGGCTCAGGCAATGGTGTTTCTGCCCCTTGGTTGTGGCACAACTGGTCATCCTGGCACATGATGCATTTGGGCTGATCGCCACTCGAGGCATGTACAGAGTGACTGCATCAGCGGGCAGAGTCTTTTTTACTTGAGTCCCCCATTGTGCATAAGTCATGTAAGAGATCCTGTGATACGGACCAAACACATGCTTGAGCAACCATTCAGTGTTCTTGGCATGTGCACCCGGAGCATGACAAACAGGAACGAGACATGTACTCAACAAAGAAGCAGTGTTCATGGTCTGCTGTAGGCCAAAGTCAGACTGGTTGACAAGTCCAGCCAATCTTTCCCAAATGTTGTACTGGAACCTGGCAGGTGGTTCCCCGCCAGGCATCAAGTCCCCAAAAGTGTCCAAGGCTTGAACCCCTCCCCCCATAAGCAAGGAAAGGATCAAGATGAACATCAGGGAATTATAGGTGATTTGAGCCAACACCGTAGCCACTATATTCTGCAGGGTAGGCTCGGAGTAGCTCTCTTCCAGGACGGCCATGGCATCATCACACAGGGTCTTGACCATCCCCCAGGTTATCCTCGGGTCGGACCTTGGCCAATGATGCCTCCTCCATCTGGGACCTCCCGTCAGGTTCATCGTCTCCATCTCTGGTAGAGGATCCAGGACCGCTCAGTTCCATGCCATGCGGTTTGAAGTGTGGCTTCAGGCAACGTGCCGGGATCCAGATGACACCTGTAGGAGACATAATTGCTGCATACCCTCTCTCCCACATTACCAGTGGCACCAGGCCCCTCCAAGAAGGATCCAGCGGTACTCGGTAACTCACCATGGGGTGCAGAAGGGCTTCCTGCCATCGGAAGTGCCTCTCCTGCAGAGTGTAGTCCGAAAAAATGTTAAGATGATTATAGGTGAATAAAACTTTGTGCAAGCATTGCTGTGTCTGCCCTTGAGTCCTTGGGAGGGCTGTCTCCTCCCTTTCTGTTTGTTTTTCAATGTAGGGCTTCAGTGTCCAGTTTACCCATTCGACAATGGCTTGCCCTTGGGTATTATACGGAACACCAAATGTGTGCTTAATGTCCCAAGTGGTTAGAAACGTGGCTAGCTGTCTGGAACTATAAACCAGTGCATTATCCGTTTTCAAGTGCCCTGGTTTGGCCATGACTGCGAAGCAAGATAAGAGATGCTGTTCCACCTGGGCTGCAGACTCACCCTTGTGAGCTGTAGCCCAGACGAACTGCGAGAAAGTATCGATAGAGACATGCATGAATTGCCATCTCCCAAATTGTGGGACGTGAGTAACATCCATCTGCCACATTTGGTTAGCTTCAGTTCCCCATGAGTTTATCCCCCATGATCCCCCCCCCCTGCCATGCCTGTGCATTGCGGGCAGGACCGAACGATCCCCTGGGCTTGTGACAAAGGCAGCTTAAATTGTCGGGCAAGTGTTTTGGCATTCTGGTGAAAGAATGTGTAGCTTTGAATGGGAGTTGTGAAGACCCCCCTGAGCAATCATCGATGCACTTCCTTCACGGCTGCATCAGCCCTGTTCCCCCCTGAAATGGAACCAGGTAGATCCTGGTGGCTCCTAATGTGGGCAACATAGAGCTCTTCCCTGCGGTTGTGCAAATGGAATTGCATTGTCAAGAATAAACTCAATAGATTTTTTGTCTATCGCGGGAGTGATGTAAGCTCTCGGTGAATCAAATTCATCACATACTGACTGTCCGTTATAATATTCAGTGGCTCCCGGGCAAATGTGCCAAGGGCCAGATTTGCTGCTGCTAGCTCCGCCCTCTGTGCAGATTTTTGCGGGAGCATCAGCAGAGTCTTCCAAACCTGTCCCTCTTGCCATGTTAAAACTCCATAGACCTTGCCTCCATCAATGAATACTGTTCTAGCCCCATGAAGAGGAACTAAGGACAACATCCCTGTCAGGTTGACTGTCTGCGTTTGAAGCGAGACAAGTCTGGAGTCTTTTGGTAAATGGTATGCTAAGCATCCTGTGAATCCTTCCAACACAATCGGGAGAGTGTCCCCCAATTGCATCAGCTGTTGCACTTGATCTTTTGTAAAGGGCATGACTATTTTAGCTAAGTCATATCCTGAGATGTCTCTCGCTCTCAGCCTTTCCTTGTGAACTACTGTGGCTACCAGCTCTTGTGGAGGGACTATATTTCGAGAGGAGGTGTTCGGTAGATACACCCACTCCATGATTTTCACACACACACACCCCAGAGTCTATGCCTAGAGCTCCTGTGAACATGGTGCCAGTTCGAACGATATACAGGTTCAGAATCGGGGCATATGGCCCCAAACTGATTCTGTCTATCCACCGGTGGCTGAGGATTCGATTGACTTCTTGGTGAGCTGTTTGCACCTCCCGCAGAATGCAGATGCGATCAGCTGGCTGCTTCCCTAAGGTTAGCAGCGAACAGAGCGGTTTTAAAATCTCCGTGTCTAATCTGAAAAATGGTCTAGCCCAGTTGATATTTCCCAATATCTGTTGGAGGTTAACTAGCGTAATTGACTCTTTATTGTTGATTTTGGGCATTGCTGGTGCTGTGAAGGACAGAAGCAACCGGTGCCCTAGATATAAGTAAGGCTCAGTTCTCTGAACTTTCTCTGGGGCAATGAGCAACCCCCTCTCCCCCAGAGTAGTCTGGAGGTCAGAGAACGCCTCGTTGCCCAGTTTGGGTCCTGCTATCAAGATGTCATCCATGAAATGGCAAACTAGGACTTTGGGGTGCAGATTTCGAAACTTTCCCATCGCTTCATGGACATAAATTTGGCACAGGGTGGGCGAGTTGAGCATGCCCTGTGGCAAAAATTTCCACGAGAACCGTTGGGTTGGCTCCCTATTGTTAACGACTGGTAACATCATTACCATTGAATCAGGCATGCCAGTTGTTCCTTATGGTTATACTATGTTTTGTCCATTATGCTATACCACAAGTAGAAGCTCAGCACTTATCTTACCTACTATACAAGTATTCTTCTTCTTCTGCATCTAGGCCAGACATGTATGACAACATTTAGGGATACTGGAAGCTGCTTATACTAATTCAGCACATGTATTTATTTAGAATATTTATACTGTGGCCGTCAGGGGGTGGAATTCGGCTCCTGCCCCCCTCCTTCGGGTCCTGTTTCACCCGGGGAGGGATAAAAGACTGGCTGTGGCCCTAAAGACGCCGGGATGCTTTGCCTCCACCCTCTGGCCCCAATATCGCCAGAGGTTGGAACGGCATCAGCTGTGGCCGTCGGGCGGGGGAGTTTGGTTCCTGCCCCCCTCCTTCGGGTCCTGTTTCACCTGGGGAGGGATAAAAGACTGGCCGTGGCCCCGAAGATGCTGGGACGCTTTGCCTCCACCCTCTGGCCCCAACATCGCCAGAGGTCAGAACGCATCAGCTGTGGCCGTCGGGGGGTGGAGTTCGGCTCCTGCCCCCCTCCTTCGGGTCCTGTTTTGCCCGGGGAGGGATAAAATACTGGCTGTGGCCCCGAAGATGCCGGGATGCTTTGCCTCCACCCTCTGGCCCCAACATTGCAGAGGTTGGAACGGCATCAGCTATGGCCGTCGGGAGGTGGAGTTCAGCTCCCGTCCCCCTCCTTCGGGTCCTGTTTCGCCCGGGGAGGGATAAAAGACTGGCCATGGCCCCGAAGACGCCGGGACGCTTTGCCTCCACCCTCTGACCCCAACATTGCCAGAGGTTGGAACGGCATCAGCTGTGGCCGTCGGGAGGTGGAGTTCAGCTCCCGCCCCCCTCCTTCGGGTCCTGTTTCTCCCGGGGAGGGATAAAAGACTGGCCATGGCCCCGAAGACACCGGGACGCTTTGCCTCCACCCTCTGGCCCCAACATCGCCAGAGGACATATTTTGAGGACGTATTTTGAGTATTGTTCCATTTGACTATGTCAGTTTATTGTGTTGAGTGTTATGTACTGTATGTAATTTTTTATTGTATCTTTTCACTTTCCTGCTGCTGAATGCGCTGCAGTCAGCATGCACCAATGTTAACCGCTTAGAGTCTCCTTTGGCAGAATAAAGCAGTATACAAGAATAAAGTGAAATGAAAATGAAATGAAATGAAATATTGTACTCTGTCTTTCTCCTCAAGAGGACCCAAATATATTAAAATATATTAAAAGATGGAGAAGCCATCTGAGAGAGCCATTGTTCTATGTAGCCCTGTACTCACTAACTCTGACTGGAAGCAGACTTGTTTCCCAGCTAACCAACTGCCTTCCACCAATTGAGGAAGTCCTGGTACCATCTACTTTAACCTTCAGGCTATGTTGTGCACATCCTGGAAACACATTTGAGGAAACATTTTTCCCCACATCTTAGGTGCAATATGCAGGAATTTGTGCATGCAGGACATATAATGGGCTCAGGCTGCAGGAAGCTAGATTTCAGTTGAATCTCATGATAAACTTCCTAATTGTATAACAATGCAACCAATTACTTCAACGCTGTGGGTATTCAAGATAAAGTTAGACAACCACCTGTCTGATGTGCTTTGATTTAATTTCCAGCATTGGGCAAGGGGTTAGAATCTATGACCTTATAGACCCTTCCAGGACCATGATTTTATTATTTTATGATATGCAACGACTAACATGAAAGAGTTATCAGCACATGTATCCTCCATCCAAGTGTTAACCATGCCAAATACTTCTTAGCTTCTGTCATTGAATAAGGTGGTTTCTTCAGGGTGAAATAATGATAAGGTAAAAGTAAAGGTTTCCCTTGCTCGAAGGCCAGTCGTATCCAACTCTAGGGTGCAGTGCTCATCTCTGTTTCTAAGCTGAAGAGCCAGCGCTGTCTGCTTCTGCAGACATTTCCGTGGTCATGTGGCAGGCATGATATAGTTATTTTGAAAATCGCAAACAGGAAAATAGTAATCCCATCCCTCTCATATAATGCCACAGCATTTTGCTTTTTTTAAAGTGTAGAGGGCAAGCGCAGTGCCAATATGGCCGCTGCGCTCTTTGCGGGCTCCCCCACCCCCGGACGCAGACATCCGGGTAGTTAGGGGGCATGGCCACCCCTACATAAAAGGGGTGGCCACGAGGTGGCTCACTACCATTTTGAGAAGAGCGACGGAGCAGAGAAGTTCACTCCGCCACTCCTCTTTTGCCCTTTGCTTGCCTTTAGAGAGCAACGGAGCTGGGAAGTTCGCTCTGCCACTTCTTTCTGCCCTCTGCATTACTTTAGACCGTCGGAGCGGGGGAATTCGCTCCGCCGGTCTGTTTTTGTGTCCCTTAGGGACACCACCTTTTGGTGGCCATGGCCCCCAAAAAGAAGAGTGTGGTGGCCGCGTGGCCACGCACACGGGGTCAGGCTCGCCCGACCCCCCACCCTGTCCCTCATGGCATCCCCTCGGGCTGGAGGGCTCATGTGGGAGCGCCAAAAGGGATTGTGGTGCCAGGGGGGGTTTTCCCTCTGCCACCAATGAGGACGACCAGGCTCCTGCACCCCCGCCCAGTTGGAGGACTCATGCAGGGGCTGCGCGGCCCTGCCCCCTGGGGGCTTCAGCCCCCATGGATTTTGGGGCTCCCAGCTTGGGTCCAGAAACATCGCTGGGGCCCAGTATGGGGCAGGGTGGCCCAACATGGCCCGGCACGGGAACGCGCCCCACCATGGCTCCTGCACCCCATGGGCCAGATTATCTGGCCTGGCCTTACTGCGGTCGGGGGCTGGCATGTGGCCTCGCCCCACCGCCTATGGTTAGCCTTGGACCTGGACGTGGCCCTCTGCCCACCGTCGGACACGGACTGCCCGGTGGGCCACCTGGCTCATCCGGCCCACAATATTTCGGTGGGTCGGACTTGGTTGATTTGCTTCTGACCTGCATAGCGGCCCTCGAAGCCTCAATGGGGATCGCTCCACCACCTCAGGACCCTGGGGTTGGGCCGCATCCAGCCGCTGCCCCTTTGCCTCTTGAGAATCAACAGTGGGCCCTCAGCTGGGTAGAGCTGCTTGAGGCCATCAGACCCATGCCTAGTGGTGCTCCGCAGCTCCCTGTGCGACCGCCCCGGTGGGGTGTCCCGCCGATGCCCGGTGCGGCCTGGCCTGGACCTCCAATGGCTCAGAGCTCGACTTCTGTCACGAGCTCCGACGCCCACCAGAGGCCGGAACCCCCGGTGGGGGCGGCCTAAGGGGGTGCATCAAGTGAGTATGGTGGTCAAGTTAGCACACCATTCACACTGCCACTTACTAACATGGGGGTACAGTAGCCCTGGCCTCAACAGGCCAATTCGCCATTGCATCATACTACCCAGCCCCCTCTTGCCAATTGGGGCCCTCCCTATTCACAGGGTTTGCCAGGGATGACCGGCCCATCCGGGGCTGTGGCCCCGAAGATGCCGGGATGCTTTGCCTCCACCCTCTGGCCCCAACATTGCAGAGGTTGGAACGGCATCAGCTATGGCCGTCGGGAGGTGGAGTTCAGCTCCCGTCCCCCTCCTTCGGGTCCTGTTTCGCCCGGGGAGGGATAAAAGACTGGCCATGGCCCCGAAGACGCCGGGACGCTTTGCCTCCACCCTCTGACCCCAACATTGCCAGAGGTTGGAACGGCATCAGCTGTGGCCGTCGGGAGGTGGAGTTCAGCTCCCGCCCCCCTCCTTCGGGTCCTGTTTCTCCCGGGGAGGGATAAAAGACTGGCCATGGCCCCGAAGACACCGGGACGCTTTGCCTCCACCCTCTGGCCCCAACATCGCCAGAGGACATATTTTGAGGACGTATTTTGAGTATTGTTCCATTTGACTATGTCAGTTTATTGTGTTGAGTGTTATGTACTGTATGTAATTTTTTATTGTATCTTTTCACTTTCCTGCTGCTGAATGCGCTGCAGTCAGCATGCACCAATGTTAACCGCTTAGAGTCTCCTTTGGCAGAATAAAGCAGTATACAAGAATAAAGTGAAATGAAAATGAAATGAAATGAAATATTGTACTCTGTCTTTCTCCTCAAGAGGACCCAAATATATTAAAATATATTAAAAGATGGAGAAGCCATCTGAGAGAGCCATTGTTCTATGTAGCCCTGTACTCACTAACTCTGACTGGAAGCAGACTTGTTTCCCAGCTAACCAACTGCCTTCCACCAATTGAGGAAGTCCTGGTACCATCTACTTTAACCTTCAGGCTATGTTGTGCACATCCTGGAAACACATTTGAGGAAACATTTTTCCCCACATCTTAGGTGCAATATGCAGGAATTTGTGCATGCAGGACATATAATGGGCTCAGGCTGCAGGAAGCTAGATTTCAGTTGAATCTCATGATAAACTTCCTAATTGTATAACAATGCAACCAATTACTTCAACGCTGTGGGTATTCAAGATAAAGTTAGACAACCACCTGTCTGATGTGCTTTGATTTAATTTCCAGCATTGGGCAAGGGGTTAGAATCTATGACCTTATAGACCCTTCCAGGACCATGATTTTATTATTTTATGATATGCAACGACTAACATGAAAGAGTTATCAGCACATGTATCCTCCATCCAAGTGTTAACCATGCCAAATACTTCTTAGCTTCTGTCATTGAATAAGGTGGTTTCTTCAGGGTGAAATAATGATAAGGTAAAAGTAAAGGTTTCCCTTGCTCGAAGGCCAGTCGTATCCAACTCTAGGGTGCAGTGCTCATCTCTGTTTCTAAGCTGAAGAGCCAGCGCTGTCTGCTTCTGCAGACATTTCCGTGGTCATGTGGCAGGCATGATATAGTTATTTTGAAAATCGCAAACAGGAAAATAGTAATCCCATCCCTCTCATATAATGCCACAGCATTTTGCTTTTTTTAAAGTGTAGAGGGCAAGCGCAGTGCCAATATGGCCGCTGCGCTCTTTGCGGGCTCCCCCACCCCCGGACGCAGACATCCGGGTAGTTAGGGGGCATGGCCACCCCTACATAAAAGGGGTGGCCACGAGGTGGCTCACTACCATTTTGAGAAGAGCGACGGAGCAGAGAAGTTCACTCCGCCACTCCTCTTTTGCCCTTTGCTTGCCTTTAGAGAGCAACGGAGCTGGGAAGTTCGCTCTGCCACTTCTTTCTGCCCTCTGCATTACTTTAGACCGTCGGAGCGGGGGAATTCGCTCCGCCGGTCTGTTTTTGTGTCCCTTAGGGACACCACCTTTTGGTGGCCATGGCCCCCAAAAAGAAGAGTGTGGTGGCCGCGTGGCCACGCACACGGGGTCAGGCTCGCCCGACCCCCCACCCTGTCCCTCATGGCATCCCCTCGGGCTGGAGGGCTCATGTGGGAGCGCCAAAAGGGATTGTGGTGCCAGGGGGGGTTTTCCCTCTGCCACCAATGAGGACGACCAGGCTCCTGCACCCCCGCCCAGTTGGAGGACTCATGCAGGGGCTGCGCGGCCCTGCCCCCTGGGGGCTTCAGCCCCCATGGATTTTGGGGCTCCCAGCTTGGGTCCAGAAACATCGCTGGGGCCCAGTATGGGGCAGGGTGGCCCAACATGGCCCGGCACGGGAACGCGCCCCACCATGGCTCCTGCACCCCATGGGCCAGATTATCTGGCCTGGCCTTACTGCGGTCGGGGGCTGGCATGTGGCCTCGCCCCACCGCCTATGGTTAGCCTTGGACCTGGACGTGGCCCTCTGCCCACCGTCGGACACGGACTGCCCGGTGGGCCACCTGGCTCATCCGGCCCACAATATTTCGGTGGGTCGGACTTGGTTGATTTGCTTCTGACCTGCATAGCGGCCCTCGAAGCCTCAATGGGGATCGCTCCACCACCTCAGGACCCTGGGGTTGGGCCGCATCCAGCCGCTGCCCCTTTGCCTCTTGAGAATCAACAGTGGGCCCTCAGCTGGGTAGAGCTGCTTGAGGCCATCAGACCCATGCCTAGTGGTGCTCCGCAGCTCCCTGTGCGACCGCCCCGGTGGGGTGTCCCGCCGATGCCCGGTGCGGCCTGGCCTGGACCTCCAATGGCTCAGAGCTCGACTTCTGTCACGAGCTCCGACGCCCACCAGAGGCCGGAACCCCCGGTGGGGGCGGCCTAAGGGGGTGCATCAAGTGAGTATGGTGGTCAAGTTAGCACACCATTCACACTGCCACTTACTAACATGGGGGTACAGTAGCCCTGGCCTCAACAGGCCAATTCGCCATTGCATCATACTACCCAGCCCCCTCTTGCCAATTGGGGCCCTCCCTATTCACAGGGTTTGCCAGGGATGACCGGCCCATCCGTACCAGCAACATTTCCTATTGGGCCATACGACCCATTCTCTACTCCCCCACTTCGCTTCGTGCCGACTCCGGCCATGCCAACAGCCGGCTACTCTCTTCCTCTGGGTGACCACTTGTCTCAAGCCACCAGGGAGAAGATATGGCGGGGGGAGTATGTCGATATCTTCACCCTCCTTAACCGGGAACCAACCAAGGAGGAAAAGGAGGGCCAGGATGACAGGGACAAGGAATTGTCCCGTCATCGCAAGCCCCCTGTACATGGGCCAACTGGCTACCAGCCTACTTGATCTATATGGCTGTTTATCTCAGGGCTCGTCCTGATTTGGCTATTCCGATGGTGCAGTATCTGGACAACATTTATCGTGCTGTCGTGGATTTCCCTGGCCCGTCATGGTTAGCCTATGATGAGGAATTTAGAATGAGAGCTGCCTTTCACCCTGAGATGAAGTGGGACGAGCCCTGCCAGCAGTTGTGGCTCCTTTATATGACCCCTACACGGCCAGCAACACGGGACCGGTACCACTGTGGCCACGCAGTCCAGCGGCCCGCCACTACACAGACTCCCCGCCAGCCGGTGGGGCAGGGGGTTCCAGCCCGCCTGCTGTGTTGGAGTTACTCCTCTATGGAGTATGCACCAGGCGGCAATGCAAGTTTAAACATGAGTGCCCTTCCTGTGCTGGACCGCACACTGCTTCCGCATGCCCGTGGGCCGGCGGATCGTGGGGCAGGGGGAAGGGATACCAGGGGTTGGCTAGAGCTGCGTCCGACGCCACTACACATCCCAAAGGCCCCCTCCCCAATTAATCTCAGCATGCTAGAGAGGTGGTTGTGCGTCTATCCTAGGAAGGATGACGCAGTCTATCTGTTAGAGGGTTTTACTTATGGCTTCCTCATCCCATTCAGGGGTGTTCGCACACCCTAGGATGCCCCAAATTTACAGTCCCTCAGGGGTAAGGAGGGCATTGCTGCGGAAAAGATAGCCAAAGAAGTGAGGGAGGGTAGGGTCGCTGGCCCGTTTGATATGCCCCCATACTCAAATTTAAAAGTCTCCCCTCTCGGCTTAGTGCCTAAAAAATCCTTGGGTGAATTTCACTTGATTCACCATCTTTCTTACCCTGCGGGTTCCTCAGTCAATGACGCTATACCGGATGACCTTTGCTCGGTTTGGTATACGTCCTTTGACCAAGCCTTGAAGATGGTCCGCTTGTGCAGTCGCAGGGCACTACTGGCGAAATGCGATATTAAATCAGCATTCCAATTGTTGGCAGTGCACCCTGATGACTTTGAGCTTTTAGGTTTTTGTTTTCAAGGCAAGTTTTATGTGGACAAAGCCATGCCCTTTGGCTGCTCCATTTCGTGCTCAGCCTTCGAATGTTTTAGCACCTTTCTCCATTGGGCTTTCGTCCGAAGGTCGGGATCTCGGTCCGTGGCACACTACCTCGACGATTTTTTGTTCGGGGGTGAACGCGACTCAGGCACATGTGGATGACTGCTTCCTGCATTTCAGGGGCTCATGGCGGAACTTGGTGTTCCCCTGGCCCCTGAAAAGACTGAAGGCCCAGCCACCACCATCACCTTTCTAGGCATAGACATTGACACCGTCGCACAAACATCCAGGTTGCCAACTGAGAAGGTGACTCGGATCTCAGACGTGATTTTGGCTATGCTAGCCAAACGCAAGGTGTCTCCCCGCGAGTTGCAGGTGCTTTACGGTCACCTTAACGTTGCCTGTAGGGTGGTAACACCAGGTAGGGCCTTTGCCAGGCGTCTTTGTGATGCTATGGTGGGTCTTTCCAAGAAGTATCACAGGGTCCGACTTACGAGGGGTTTGCGAGCCGACCTATCGGTCTGGCTCACGTTCCTGCAGGGCTTTAATGGAATTTCCTTTTGGCGGGCTGAGCATATTGCCACCCCCCATTTTCAAGTACAGTCGGATGCCTCGGGTTCCCTTAGATATGGGATTTATTTTAATGGCAGGTGGGCCTATGGGAAGTGGCCCCAGGAATGGCAAGGTACTGAGCGCCTACGCGATCTCACGTTCCTTGAGTTTTTTCCGATTCTGGGTGCGCTCATGCTCTGGGGGGACATGTGGGCTAATTCCGTAGTTCACTTTTGGTGTGACAATGCTGCCGTAGTGCATATTGTCAACCCCCAAACATCCAGGTCCCCCAGAGTCATGGCCTTGGTTAGACAGTTTGTCCTCAGGTCCCTGCGCCTTAATGTGCTCTTCAAGGCTAGACATGTGCCAGGCTTTAACAATGATATTGCTGACGCTTTATCCTGCCTGCAGATCTCCCGGTTCCATGCCTTGGCCCCAGACACAGAGGAACTTTCCTCTCCACTTCCGAGCGAGATGTGGACCTTTGGCGAGGAGAAGTGAACCGGGAGATCGGCAGGTCTTTGGCCCCATGCACGCGTAAGGCGTATCTGCACATGTTCCTCCAATTTAGGGCAATTTAGGGAGGTGCAACTGCCTGACATGTGGCCGATCCCGGTTGACCATGTTTTGCAGTATATGGTGCACCTTCATGATCAAGGTCTAGCCCCACGCACCATTGCCACCAGGCTTTCCGCCTTGGCATTTATGGCTAAGGCACGGGGTTATGCTGATCACATGGGTGACTTCCGAATACGCCATGTATTGGAGGGGTGGACATGTGAACGCGGCCGCCGCCCGGACACACATCAGCCTGTTTCCCCTTTTCTGCTGGCAAACCTTGCCAGAGCTTGGCATAGCCTTTGCTATGATTGGTATGAGGAGTCTCTTTTCCATGCAGCTACCACCGTGGCTTTTTTGGGGCTCTTAGAATCAGTGAGCTGGTCCCACTTTCAAAAGGGGACATGTCCCATAGGGCACTGGAACTGGAAGATGTTTCCCTCAACCAGGAGTGGGCTCAGTTGAGGATTCACTCCTCAAAGACCGATCAGCGAGGGAAGGGTAGTAGCGTGATGCTTCTACGATGTACATTTGCTGACATCTGTCCGGTTGGTGCCCTACATGCATTTGACGGCCTGGCCTGTTGTTTTGCCACCAGGATGGGTCTCCACTTACCAAATTCCAATTCTGGAGGGTTACCGGGATGGCACTTCATAGTTTGGGGGTCCCCGGGGCTCGTTACGGTACCCACTCATTTCGGATAGGCACCGCATCAACGGCGGCTGCATTTGGGTACTCAGAGGCTGACATACGTCGGATGGGCAGGTGGGGATCTGCGCGTTTCTCTCTGTATGTTCGTCCTCTCACTGCATGAGTGCCTTCCATGCCCTCACTTTATTTTGTTTTTTTGCAGACCCCGTGTGTTTATGCACACCGGTGGCAGTCTGGCTGGTGGGCCACAGTTATGTGCACTGGGCGGCACAGTATGCGGCTTCGTCGGAATGGGGACCCCATCTCGGGCTATGTGCAACTGCGTGTATGCAGTGGTATGGTGTGCACGGCATGAGGTGGTGGGAATTGTTACCATTCCTGATGTCCATTAGGGACGCCGACCCTCCAGATTTTTTAATTATACACCTCGGAGGCAACTATCTTGCACAGATCACTGGCCTTGCCTTAAAGACATCATACCGAGACACCACTATAGGGGAGGACTTGATCCTCGTGGTTTGGACCGTGCCCGGTGGTCAGTGAACAGGGCAGTTGCCCGGTTTCTTACTGAGAATGGTTTGGGAACAGCCATTCGTCATCCGGGGATAGGGTTACAGGACTACAGCCTGTATTCCGGAGATAGGGTTCACCTGTCAGCAAGAGGTTTGGACCTCTTTTTGGATGAGGTGCAAGCGGGCCTGGAGACCGAGTTGTTGGTCGGGGGGGCGGTGAGTCATCATGGATGCCTCCCCGTGTGGTGGGTAGCACTGGTAAGGTAAAATTGATGACCCATAGGTATCCGGCAGGTTCACAATTGATTGGCCAACACGAAGATAGGTACAAGGGAAACAGGCTTGGCCGGTCAAGGGTGAACCATGAACGGGGTGATGCTAGGAGCTTGACAGCCTGCATCACCTTGATATTTTACCGGATACACGTCAGAGGATGGGGTCAATAGATAGCATATTGACTTCGGTCAACAATTTGTTTGTGACAACAAATAAATTGACACAAATTGATACATGACAACCAATTGGCAATTTTGGGTGGGACCTTACCAGTGCTACTGCGGCCTGCTTGCCTTAAATATTCACAATTGGATGAAACACCAATTGAAAGTTATAATTCGGACTAGGGCATTATTCAATAAAAGTGGCCCAATGCTTTAAATCAAATACTGGTGTCTGTGTCTTTATTTGGGGGGGGGGTTTGCGCCTGCAAGGCAAGTGTGGCGCCAATATGGCCACCGCACTCTTTGCGGGCTCCCCCACCCCCGAACGCAGACATCCGTATAGTTAGGGGCGTGGCCACCCCTACATAAAAGGGGTGGCCACGAGGCGGCTCGCCGCCATTTTGAGAAGAGCGATGGAGTGGAGAAGTTTTTCCCTCCACCCCCTCCCTAGTGGACAGTGTGATTTTCTTCTGGTCACTTCGGGGCCGGGTGGGAATTTTTGCTTGAACCTACAATTGGCACCCTTGGTTCTTGGCTTTTTCACCCATCCCACACTGTCGCTAGTGTTTGAGATACGGGGTAAGTTTAATTTTGGTCACTTTTGGCCAATTGAAAGTTATAATTCGGACTAGGGCATTATTCAATAAAAGTGGTCCAATGCTTTAAATCTGTGTCTTTATTTGGGGGGGGGGTGCACCTGCAAAGTTGTACTTTCCACATATGCACTCTTCTAGATCTAGTTGCACATTTGAACAGACTGAATGATCAAGAAAACAAGACATATTTGTCTAAAAAACATATAGTGTATCAACTTTTACAAGAAAAATGCACATTGAAATGCTAAGAAAAAATCCTATATTGAAGTCAGGTTTGGAGAGTAGAAATGCAATTTACATGTAGAAACTGGTAAATATACAGGAAGCATTTGGCTGAATCACAGAGCTGACCCAGAAATTCTTCATCTAGCTTTAATATTTCACCATTGTCAGAAACAATTTCCATTCCTCTTTCAGTATCTACATACCAAGTCCACAAAAGCTCATATTTAAATGCAGGAGTTAGTATTTAAGGTGGCACAACATTTTTGTCTCTCTCTTTTTTTTTTGCTGTTTTTTTGCTGTTTTGTTTTGTTTACTCTCTGATATGCTTGCACAGACTAACACGGCTACAACTTCAAACATTCCAGTATCTACAGTTTCCTACATTTAAAAAATCTTAGTATTTTGCCAAATCCTCAAGACAGACTACTGCCAGAGATCTCAAAGCCCTGTGTTGTGTTTTTAAAGGATTCACAGAGCTTCACAACCTTGAGTTCGGCGGCGGTGACTACAACTCATATCCAAGAATACTTTTTTTTCTTGAAGCAGGAAAAGTACCAGTGGAGTGAATCTTTTTAGCTTGCTATGAAGTGATCACGGAGCCATCTCCTGTGGTACATATGAAATGAGACATGCAGGATTTAACACTGGGACTTTAATAGACTGCCGCAGTGTTGTGTATACATGTAATTCAGCTGCCGCTTGCATGAAATTCAGCTGCAAACTGTAGCACAGCTGAAGGAGCTCAACTCACGTGGCTCCAATCACCCAATCCGTAACTAGCGCGGGAAACCTTCCCGCCACAGGTGAACTATGTCAGGTATGCAGTACGTCCAAATGACGTCACTGATACCGCAACCAATGGGAGCCTTTGGGGCAAAATTCAAATGCATTGTATCATATATAAGGAGGTACGCCTCCACCATTACCTCATGTACAGATTGACCATGCTGCAATAAAGAAGTGTTTGGCCCACCTGCTGGCTCGTGTGCAATCAATCTGCCTACATCAAATTGGCGATGAAGGTGGGATAATGGCGTCCCACAGTATCACCCTCGCTCCATTCGATACCTCTCAGCCGGAGTCATGGGACCTCTATGAAGAACAGTTTCTGTACATGATGGACACGGAGAAAATAGAGAGCGAGGCACAGAAGCAAGCCTGTCTACTGGCTCAGTGTGGGTTGCCAACCCTAGAACTGGCAAGGAATCTCCTAATGCCAAGGGTACTCAAAACGGTACCCCTGGCCGAGATCCTCACTGCTCTGCGGGTACATTTCTGCCCAAAGGTGTCCAGATGATAGTTACACACAAGTGTGCATTTAAGGTGACACACCTCCAGTTCAGCATGAACTCAGCCCCCGGAATATTTCAGGCGCTTGTAGAACGCCTCCTTAAGGGTTACCCTTAAGGGTTGCCTTACTTTGATGACATATTGATAACAGCTGGGGATGAGTCAGAGCTATTCCAGAGGTTAGACCGGGTACTGTCTGTGTTTGAGAGGACTGGGTTACACCTGAGACGGGACAAGTGCGTATTCTATGCAAACGAGGTAGAGTTCCTGGGGTTTTGTATCACCCCTGATGGAGTAAAGCCTTCAAAATCCAAGGTTGCGGCTGTCCAGGATGCCCCCTCACCAGCCACTAAGTCAGAGCTGCAGTCGTTCTTGGAGCTCCTAATCTTCTACCACTCCTTCCTCCCATGGAAGGCATCCGTGGCAGAGCCGTTACACCGCCTACTGAAAAAGGATGCAGTCTGGCGGTGGGGGGAGGCTCAGGAGCAAGCATTCAGTGAGTTAAAGCGGCTCCTCTCTTCCGAGGCAATTTTAACTTACTTGGACCCCAAGAAGCCCATAGTGCTTGTGTGCGATGCCTCACTGGTGAGGGTCGGGACTGTCCTCTGCCACGTGCTCGAGAACGGGAGGGAGGCACCGGTTGCATTCTACTCGAGATCTCTCTCGAAAGCGGAGCACAACTATGCCCAGACAGACAGGGAGGCCCTCGTGATCATCGCAGGGACAAAGAAATTCCATGATTTCTTGTATGGGAGGGAGTTCACCATTGTCACAGACCACAAGCCCCTCCTGGGAATCTTTGTCATGGCTAAGCCCACCCCACAGATTTTGTCCCCTAGAATGTTACAGTGGGCGATCTTCCTAAACGCATACCAGTCCAGGCTGGTGCATCGCCCAGGGAAAGACATCGCTCATGCGGATGCGCTTTCCAGGTCTCCCCTGCCGGAGATGGGAGAACCCGAGTGTGAGGTTGAGCAAGAGCACCAGGTGCTGCTCATCGAGTCCCTCGAATCGCCCCAATCTTGCCTGCGGATATCGCCAAGGCAAACACCAGAGACAAGATTCTGTCCCAAGCATTGGCATGGGTAAAGTAGAGCTGGCCTGTAATGTCGCCATCCGAGGAACTAGCAACATTCTTCAGGAAGTGTTTTGAGCTTTCGCTTGAGAGAGGATACCTCCTCTGGGGCCAGAGAGTAGTAATTTCTGAGGTTTTTCAAGCCAAGTTGCTCTGTCTGCTCCACACGAGTCACCAGGAAATCATGAAGTCAAAAGCCCTGGCAAGGAGCTACTTCTGGTGGCCCAACATAGATAAGGACACAGAGCAGTTGGTGGGCACATGCGAGAGTTGTCAGCACTCATGGCCCAAGGAGCATAGGCTACCCACCAGGGAGTGGGACACAGCCCGCGGCCAGTGGTCAAGGATCCACATGGACTTCGCGGGGCCCTTCAGGGGGACAATGTTCCTACTTGTGGTTGACACATTTTCAAAATGGCTTGAGGTCATTCCAATGTGAAACACATCCTCCGTGGCCACAATCAAACACCTGAGGAAGGTGTTCATATGCTTTGCCCTGCCTGATGTGTTAATCTCGAATAACACATCCATTTCTGCAGATTTCCAGGCATTCCTCGAGCAGAATGCGATCAGGCATGTTACCTCTGCCCCTTTTCACCCTGCCACGAACGGCCAAGAAGAGTGCCTGGTCCGCACCACAAAGGTGGCACCATGGAGGATGGGTCCGGGGGACCTGGAGCTACAGCTCTGCCAATTCCTCATATGCTATAGGGTCACTCCACTGGCGTCGGGGCAATCCCCCGCGGAACTCCTAATGTGGAGAAGAATATCAATGTTGTTTGACCACTTGGATCCTTCCAGGATGGAGGATAGAGGCATGAATGTGGCAGTTGATCAGAGAAAGGTCTTTTGGGCAGGCGACCCAGTGTACTGCAGAAACTATGTGAGCTCAGGGCCAGTGTGGGTGCCCGGGGAAGTGGTGGAACAAACCGGGCCAGTATCGTACAGAGTCAAAACAGGGTCAGGGTTGCTATGGCGGAAACACGCTGATCAGCTGAGGAGAAGAGCCACGGAGGCCATGGGGGAAAGTGATCTAGAAGAGTCAGTGTTAGGGCTACCCCCTCACCCATTTAACCCAAGGGGGGAATACAGGACTTAGCATGACGGGCTACTTAGACCCTCAGGAGTCAGTCTCCCAATCCAGAGATGAAGACCCCCAATTTGATTCTTTGTTTCATGATGGGGGGAGTTTTCGCAAGTGTTCCCCCACTCGTCCCAGTGAGCAGCGGGGTTACTAGTCATCCCAAAGGTCCCCTCATCCTCCCCTATTCAGAGACACCCCATCCCTGCCCTTGTCAGGATTCGATGGGACACTGCAGTTCTCCAAGGGGAAGGCTCAGGTGCAGCGGCCGAACCCAGTAGCTCCAATCACCCAATCCGTAACTAGCGTGGGAAACCTTACCGCCACAGGTGAACTATGTCAGGTATGCAGTATGTCCGAATGACGTCACTAGTACCGCAACCAATGGGAGCCTTTGGGGCAAAATTCAAATGCATTGTATCATATATAAGGAGGTACGCCTCCGCCATTACCTCATGTACAGATTGACCATGCTGCAATAAAGAAGTGTTTGGCCCACCTGCTGGCTCGTGTGCAATCAATCTGCCTACATCAAACACAGCCTTGAGGATATTATCAAGGTGTGCTTTCACAGCCCGTCCATCTGTCATGGCCTCTTCTGCCTCCATGACCATTGGGAATCAGAGTTCCTCCTCTGCTCATTTTGCCGTTAGGTCCAATATGATGTTTTCCAGTGGTATTTCTTCTACTGAGGGGACTATCACCCCATCTAAAGGGGCTCATCCACCCATAGCCACTGGGCCCCTTTAGGGAGTCAGGTTATTTACCAACGCCCAACAATCAGCGTTGAGTCACTGGATGTACAGTCTACTCCATTAGCGTAGCAGGATACCCAGCCAAACATTGACAGACATTAACCCACAAGGAAAGCCTAAAGAAAGCTCTCCAGCCCAATCAAGTGGAAGCTTAAGCAGACTTTTTTATATATACCTGAATACATCCTCCCCAGCCAATGGGATTTTCACCAAAGTGGATCCTAAATCTCAAAACAGAGTGGGAGAATTCATTTTAACCATATTCACTCAATTGTACAACATGATTCAAGCCTATAGCTTCTTTCTTCCCCTCGGTGATAGCATGAGAATGAAAGCTGCTTTAGGGTCTAAACATCTTCTCCAATGACAGCTTCGACACCTCAATCACTGAATGGCTTAAAATAAATACATATAACATCTGGTCTACTTTCTAAGCAGTTCTACTGCGGAATGTGGAGGCAGCTGTTTATGAGAACACAGCAATTACTTCATTCCCTGTCGCAGGTTTTCATGCCTATTTTACTGTTTTAAAAAACATCAAAAAAAGTTATATGCTTAAAAGAAGCTGTCATAACAAATATTCAAGAAAAGGAAACAATCCTTGAAAAATAAGCAGATGACTCTGATAGAATTTGAAATGAATGGTGACTGAATCCAGTCTACTGGATATGAGTAGCAAGGTTAGAAGTTTTTTTTTTAACCTCGCAGTTCATTCAAAGTGAACACAGAATGCACATTTTATTTACATTTTTGTTTTGAAACAAAGTTTTTGCTTTAAGATTCTTAAATGAGAGTAACATTAGATTTTTGGTAACTGAAAAATTATTTTGTGGGTTATATGATGTCTGAAATCCAGTTGTGTAAAGTTACACTGTATAAGGCGGATAGTGTCATTAGTTGTAGCCATTTTGGAGGAAATAAATGTTTCCAATTCCTTCTTCCCTGCCTCCCATTCCAAGGCTTCCTTGAGAAACTTTTTATCCAAGGGAACATTTTGGGGCTCATGGGATAGGAAGTAGTCTTCAGTTTCCAGAAAGCACTGCCAGTGCCAGAACCTTTAAGTAACCTGTTTTCAGCCATTATGTATTTTAGGTCAATATTCTGTTTCAAGAAGCTTATTACTTTGTGAGGCATTAATCTTTAATAACAACATTTCCTTAATAACATTGCTTGACAGGACACTTTGCAGGCGCACCCCCCCCCCCCCCCCAAAGAAAGACTCAGACACCGGTATATGGATAAAGGCATCAGGCCACTTTTATTGAATAATGCCCTAGTCCGAATTATAACTTTCAATTGGTGTAATCATCCAATTGTAATTCTTTAAGGCAAGCAGGCCGCAGTAACACTGGTAAGGTTCCTCCCAAAATGCCAATGGCAATTGGCTACATGTAACTATTTGTATCAATTTGTTTGTTGACACAAACAAATTGTTGACCGGAGTCAATAAACTATCTACTGACCCCACCCTATGACGTGTATCCGTTAAATATCAAGGTGATGCAGGCTGTGAAGCTCCTGCCATCACCCCTTGCCTGGTTCGCCCTTGACCGGCCAAACCTCTTTCCCCTGTACCTGTCTACGTGTTGGCCAGTCAATTGCGAACCTACCGGATACCTATGGGTCATAAATCTTTACCTTACCAGTGCTACCCGCCAAAAGTGACCAAAGTCAACTAACCCCTTTTCTCAAACACTAGCAACAGTGTGGGATGGGCAAAAAAGCGAGAACCAAAGAGCCAATTGTAGGTTCAAGCCAAAAATTCCCACCCAGCCCCGAAGCGACCAAAAATTCACACTGTTCACTAGGGAGGGGGTGGAGGGAAAACTTCTCCGCTCCGTCGCATTCTGAAAATGGCAGCTTGGCTGCCTCGTGGCCACCCCTTTTATAGGAGTGGCCATGCCCCCTAACTACCCGGATGTCCAAGTCAGGGGGGGGCCGCAAAGAGTGTGGCGGCCATTTTGGCGCCACGCTTTCATTGCAGGCGCACCCCCCCCCCCCCAAAAAAAGAAAGACTCAGACACCGGTATATGGATAAAGGCATCGGGCCACTTTTATTGAATAATGCCCTAGTCTGAATTATAACTTTCAATTGGTGTAATCATCCAATTGTAATTCTTTAAGGCAAGCAGGCCGCAGTAACACTGGTAAGGTTCCGTCCAAAATGCCAATGGCAATTGGCTACATGTAACTATTTGTATCAATTTGTTTGTTGACACAAACAAATTGTTGACTGGTGTCAATAAACTATCTATTGACCCCACCCTATGACGTGTATCCGTTAAATATCAAAGTGATGCAGGCTGTGAAGCTCCTGCCATCACCCATTGCCTGGCTCGCCCTTGATCGGCCAAACCTCTTTCCCCTGTACCTGTCTACGTGTTGGCCAGTCAATTGCGAACCTACCGAATACCTATGGGTCATAAATCTTTACCTTACCAGTGCTACCCACCACACAGGGAGGCGTCCATGATGACTCACCGCCCCCCCCCCAGACTGTCAACTCGGTCACCAGGCCTGCTTGCATCTCATCAAGAAAGAGGTACATACCTCTAGCCGACAGGTGGACCCCATATCCTGCCTACAGGTCAAAATTTTTGTAAGCCTATCCTCAGATATCTAATGGCTACCCCCCAAGCCATTCTCAGCAAGGAGCCAGGCAACAGCCCTGTCCACTGACCGCCGGGACGGTCCAAACTGCGGAGATCCATGTCTCCTCTAAATTGATGTCTCGGCACGATGTTAGACCATGGCGACCGTGTGTAAGCCATAAATGATATAAAACGCCAGGTCACTGCACCTCGACAGTTTAAGGAAAGGTCAGTGATCCATGTGAGATCATTGCCACCGAGGTGCAGAATAAGAACATCAGGCGGTCCAGCATCCCTGATGGACATCAGGAATGGCAACAGTTCCCGCCCTTTCATGCCACGCATACATACCACCGCATACGTGCAGATGCACACAGCCTGAGCTGGGGTCCACACTCTGTTGCCGCAGCATATACTGCTGCCCAGTGTACATAGCTGCGGCCCACCAGCCCCACTGCCACCGGTGTGCGGAGACACACAGGATCTGTAAAAGAGGATAAGGGGTTAAGGACATAACTAGGTACTCATACAGTGAGGGGACGTACATATAGAAAAAAAATACGCGCACACCCCCACGTACCCACCTATATCCGCCTCTGAGTACCCCAAACGCAGCCGCGGTCAATGCGACACCTATTCTAAGTAAATGGGTGTCATAACGGGCCCCACACTGGGAAGCGCGGTACCGGTCACCCTTCGGAACTTAAATTTGGTAAGTGTAGACCCATCTGGTGGCAGAAAAACAGGCTAGGGCGCACAGCAGGCACTGCCAATTGCATGTAGGGCACCAACCGGAACGATGTCAGCAAATGTACGTCATGGCAGTATACACCACTGCCCACTCCATGCTGATCGGCCTTTGAGGGACGAATCCCCAACTGAGCCCACTCTTGTTTGACATAGACATCTTCGAGTTCCAGTCCCCTTCAAAACACGTCCCCTTCTGACCATGGGACCAGCTCGCTGAGTCGGCGAGCTCCAGAAAAAGGCTACATCGGTAGCTGCATGAAAAGAAACTCCTCCTACCTACTGTGATATAGTCTATGCCAACCTCATGCAAGGTGGGTCAGAATATCTGTGAGAATAGGGTGACGTGTGTAAGGCAGCAGCCACGTACACGTGTCCACCCCCTAATACATGTCTTATTCAGAAGACCCCTGCATAGTCAGAAAAACCCTGTGCTTTGGCCATGAGTATCAATGCTCAAAGCCTGGTGGCTATGGTGCGTGGAGCCAACCCCAGATCCTAGGGCAGACTACACAATCTAAAACCCAGTCAACCAATGTCGGCCGCATTTTGGGCAATTGCCTTTCCCAACAAAAAGGGTCTAAAGTGAAGGATAGGATGCCGATGAGGGGTGCACGTGCAAGTTACCAATACATGCAATTCGCCCGGTTCACGTCTCCCTGCCAAATGACCATACCACAGCCAGGAGTGGAGAGGGTAGCTCACAAGCGTCCAGAGCCCAGCCGGGAACTGGGCGATCTACAGGCAGGAGAAAGGATAAGCAATATCGTTATAAATGACTGGCACATGTTTAGCCTAAAGAAGCTCCTTAAAGCGCATGAACCCCAGAACAATATGCAAGCTGAGGCCATGACCCAGGTGATTTATGCTTTCGGGCATTGACAATGTGCACCACCGCAGCATTACCACACCAAAAGTGAAGCACAGAATCAGGCCGCCTGTCCCCCAGAGCATAAAGGGTACCCAGAATTGAGAAGATATGTTAGAAACATAAGATCGCGTAAACGATCCGTGCCCTGACATCCCTGGGGCCAATGACCATAGACCCCTGTCCTTAATTAAATCCCCCCACCCGGGGAGCCGGAGGCATCCGGCTGTACATGTAACTGGGATTGAGAAGATATGTTAGAAACATAAGATTGCGTAAACGATCCGTGCACTGACATCCCTGGGGCCAATGACCATAGACCCCTGTCCTTAATTAAATCCCCCCACCCGGGGAGCCGGAGGCATCCGACTGTACTTGTAACTGGGGCTGACCATAAGCTCAGACCTCCCGATGCGACAGCATGGAAGTCCTGTGGTAATGTGAGCCAAACCAACAGGTCCGCTCGTAAACCCCTAATCAGCTGTACCCCGCGGCTTCGTGTAACGAGACCCAGCCTAGCGTGACCCAGACACTAGGCGAAAGCACTGCCTGGCATTACCACTCTGCAGGCAAAGTTGATGCGGCCCTGCATCACGTGTGACTCTCGTAGAGGCACCTTCCACTTGGCAACATTGCCACCTTGCAGCAGGGGCCACTCACCCTGACCGACAATTCGGTCACCTGACCCTCTAGCACGACATTCAAAAGAGAGGTGCCTTGCCTTGTTGATCGGTGAACCCCATCTCAAGAATACAGGCCAAATTCCTGTAACCCTATCCCCAGACTACCAATGGCTGTCCCCGGGCCATTCTAGAGAAAGAACCAGGCAGCAGCCCTGTTCACTGACCGTCGGGCATGGTTCAAACGCTGGGACAAAGTGTCGCCGATGATATTGCATCGGCATGATATATGACCATAGCAATCGTGTAGACGGCCATAAATGGGAAAGAAACGCCAGGTCACTGCACTCGGAAGTCTTTAAGTCCAGACCAGCAATCCGGATAAGATCACCGCCTCCGAAGTGCAGTATTAAAACATGTGGCAGCCCAGCATCCCCAATGGACATCAGGAATGTCCACAGTTTCCGCCACCCCTATGCCATGCACCCATACCACTGCAAACATGCGGTTACGCATCATCCGAGTTGGGGTCCCCATTCCAACGAAGCGGCAGACTGTGCCGCCTCAGTGCACAGAGTTGTGGTCCACCAGCCACGCTACCACCAGTGTGCGGGAACACACTGTGTCTGTAAAATAAGGAGGGAGAATAGCGGGCAGACAAGGCAGACAAGGCACTCATTCAGTGCAGGGATGAATGGACAGAGGAAATTGGGCAAATCCACCCTGCCCCTGCAACATATGTCGGGCTCTGGGCACCCAAACGGAGCCGCAGCTGATGCGGCGCCCAACCAGGAGGAATGGGTACCTATTCCAGTTCAGTATAACCTGAACTGTAGACCCGGCTTGGTGGCGGACGACAGGCCGGGATGCGAACCAAGGGCTGCCACAACACCTGTGGGGGAGCGACCAGACATATGGCAGCGCCAGGCTAGTAGCCTCTCCCGGCTGATCAGCCCTTGAGGAGCGAAGCCTCACCAGAGCCCACTCCTGATCCCGCAACCCATGATCTAGCGCCAGTACCCTGTAAAACATGTCCCCCTGTTGAAGGTAGTAGCAGCTAACACAATCTGGGAGCTCCAGATCAAGGTGGAGGTGGTTGCCCGAAAGTGGACTCTCCGCACGCAGCATAAGCGTTGCTGCGTAAGTCACATACAGTAACCACCCTCGCTAACAAGGGTCATTGCTGGCCTCATAGGGGAAGGGGCCGCCCTAAGCCTAAGGTCTTGACGTATGCTAACCATGACGAGCCAGGGAGAACTACCACGGCCCTGCCATCATTGTCCCAGCACTGCACCATTGGAATGGCCAAATGAGGACGGGCCCTCATACATCCTGCCATGGATGCCCAATAGGCTGGCAACCAATCAACCCCGTGGGGGGGCAGGGTGCGGCGACGGGACAACTCCTTGACCCTGTCATCCTACCCTTAATTCCCAAATCAGTGTATTCCCCAAATCACAGTGCCCAGCGAATAGCCCAGTACAAGTGGGCACCCAGGGGCATAGAGCAACCGGCCGACAGCAGAACCACCGTTGGCACTGATTGTAGTGGATAAACACATAACCAGCCCTACAGGCCCAGGGGAAGTAAATAAAAGCATAGGGGCGGTAACCCCATTAAGAACCAGAGTGTAATTGTCCTGCTGCAACTATGGCCACTACACACACACCCCAGCGTGACAATCTAGTGTCAGAGGTGTGCTAACTTGACCAGGATACTCACTCGGTGCACCCCCACGAGCCGCCACCACTGGGGGTTCCGGCCCGTGGTGGGCATCGGAGTTCGCGATGTCCCTCTTGCTCCGTGTTCCTGTGTGTCCCGGGCTGGAAGGGGAGCCACGAGGCGCCAGCCTATGCTGGCCTGAAGGCCTCCAGCAGCTCAAACCTGTTGGCGGCCCACTCCACAGCCATGGCCGGCACGTGGGCCGGAACCGCCAAGTTGGCGCGCCCACCATCCGAGGTGGCGGAGTAATGACCATTGATGCCTCCATTGCTAAATTGGAGGCAAGGGAGCCAAGACGAGGTGGGCCGGATGGGCCGGATGGCCCCACCGGTGATTGACGGTGGGGCGGAAACCCACACCGTGCCCAAGTGAGCCACTATGCCCAAGCTGGGCAAATAAGGAGCGGGGTAAGAACTCCAGCGAGGCAGGCCTGTGCCACCCCCCGCCCGAGCTCTCAGCCAGGGCTCATTAAAACTGCGGGGTTGCCATCTGAGCCCTCCGGCCCGATAGAACACCCGACAAATAGGGGGTGGGCTGAGGCCAAGGGAGAAGAGAAGCATTCCATTCTGCAGCACTCCGGAATCGCACCACTGACTTTTAGCCTCCCAGTCAGCCTACCATGCAGCCTCTTAGCCACCTGAGCCACTGCAGTCCGGTGCTGCAAACAGAATCGAGCCTCTTACAGAGAGGCAAAGATAAAAGAAAGCCTCGAACAGAGGCTAGGAGAGGAGGAAACGACGGGGCAAACTGCTCCTCTCCGTCGCTTCTAAAAGGAGACCGAGCCTCTTGGAAAGAGGCGAGAAAGTAAAAGGAAGCCTAGAAGAAAATCAAGCCTCTTGCAAAGAGGCGAAAAGGGGGAGAAAGCGGCGGAGAAAACTTCTCCGCTCCGTCGCATTCTTAAAATGGCAGCTCGGCTGCCTCGTGGCCACCCCTTTTATAGGAGTGGCCACACCCCCTAACTACCCGGATGTCCAAGTCCGGGTGGGGGGCCCGCAAAGAGTGCGGCGGCCATTTTGGCGCCGCACTTTCATTATTTTAAGCAACACTGCCTGAATACCAAAGCCAACATTAGTACAAGGATTAAGGAACAACATCATCAGGAAACTCACAAACTATAAATGGGGAACTCAACCATCCATGTTGCATACATCAGCCATACCTTTCGACCGCGGCTCCAGACAATCCGGGACCTGCGCAGAACGGTTCTGTGCAGGTCGCTTTTTACGCATGCGTAAAAGCCTTCTACGCATGCATAAAAGTGACTTGCGCAGAACTATTCTGCGCAGATCACTTCTATGCATGCGTAGAAGGCTTCTACAATCCCCTTCTGCACAGAAGCCTTCTACGCATGCGTAGAAGGGTTCTACGCATGCGTAAAAGCCTTCTATGCATGCGTAGAAGCGAGCTGCACAGAAGGGATGTACAGTAATGCCTTTTCCCCCGCTGCCAAATTCCGGGGTTTCAGCAGCTCTGGGCTGGAAATGGTGAAAATCGGCGCCAAAAAATGGGAAATCCCGGCCAATCTGGGACGGTTGACAGGTATGACATCAGCTTTGGCCCTGAACATCTCTGCAGCAGAGTATGCTGCTCCAGTATGGAGTGCATCCAAACATGCAAAACAAGTTGACATCGCTGTTAATGAGGCCATGTGTATATTGACAGGATGCCTCAAACCTACACCAGTTGAGAATATATACCCTCTTGTTGGTATTGCTCCACCTAAGATCAGGAGAGAAGTAGCAGCAGATGCCATGAGAACTAAGCAACAGAATGACCCACAGCATCCTCTGAATGGATCTGAGCCTCAAGTCCACCGGCTCAGATCCAGGAAAAGCTTTAAGGTCAGAATAAACATTCTTTAGCATGCACAAGAGCAAACCCAAATTAGAAGATGGAGGAAGGAGATCACTGGACAAGGAACAACATTAAAGGAGGCTATAGCTGAGGAACTCTACCTCCCCTATGGCACTTGGAAAACCCTGAATAGGCAGAGGGTTGGTGTGCCTAAATGCAAGACCAACATGCTCAAGTGGGGGCTGCTGGCAGACAACAACATGCTGTGGGATGTGTAGTGATACAGAATTCAGCTCATTTATTGGTCTGCCAATTGCCAGAGACATGCACCAATGAGGACTTAAGTTTGGGCAATGACAAAGAAGAAAGTGGCTTCATTTTGGCTGTCCCGGGTTTGGTCGGGACATGAAAAAAGAAGAATCTAGTTTCAGCTTTGCTTGCACAACAGCAGTGATGTCTCTGACAGTGGTAGATTGCCTTTAAATAAAGATCTCTCTTCTTCATTTCTGATGTCAATGGCTTTATATTATTGTGTGAGTTGTGCAAACTCCAAAGTTGAAAAAGAAATAACTTACCAAGCAGCAGTCTGCCACTGTCTGTAGAGTTATTTGTGTTGTACAGGCAGAACTAAGCAGGAGACTGATCTTCATATCAGGTAATGAAATCCACAAAAGCAATAATGTGAACAAAGAAGAAATTGGATGGGCTTTGAATCCACCATTGAACTCATAGTAGAAAAATATGTGCCCCTCAGTTCCATGCATCTGAAATGTACTTTTGCAGAAACTGACTAGAGAAATGTCTCATGAAGTCTCTATATTCCAAAAGTCCCAGATTCAGATTGTTATTGTCACCAAATGTTTTCCTCTTGAGACCATCATGCAGGGAATTCAATAGTGGGGCAGATAAAACTTTAAAATACTAAAATAATATATACTGTAACTGTAACATCACTACAAATAATTTATCTTTGTATCCCTCTGAGCACCTTTAAATTTAAATCCACCTAAATCAGGAGGATTAATGTCTACATTTTTGCTCTCTGCAGAACAACAGCTCCAACTTCATTTTTCCCCTACACCCATAGAAAGAACAGGCCTTTTCACTGTGATTCTGACCTGTTGCACTACACTGATTAGTTCCTATACATTGCATGTGCATGTATATACTGTACAGAGATTTCACAGTAAGTTGGCAGGTGCAGAGATCTCAAAAGCACCTGCTTTTTATGCAATACGTGGTGTGTTCAGAGGATTACATATGGGCTTGTGTTTCCAGACCACATTATGACCTTATTTCTTATATCTCTGTCATAGGTCCTTGGTCAAGTAAATTGCCCTTCACCCTAATCAGTTGGTTGATTGGTTGGTTTCTTGACATATGTACTTTGTGACTGGTTGTCCTCATGACCGTAGCTTTTTTGTAAATGATCAATCACTATTCAGGGCATATCATGAGTGTGTTGCCATCTCAATCTGGCCAGATCTGAATAGGCTTTAGGTTCTTTTTAAAGCACTTTTGTTCAGTCAATGTGTATTTCCTCAAGCATATTTCAATATCTTAACAAAGAGACTATGATTTTTAAGCATTTCTGCAGCTTGGAGGGGGAAATGGGAAATATCAAACTAAGCTCCTCACCATGCAATGGTCTTCTGAAAAATCCCATTATCCCCTATGGTCAATACAAAGAGAAGACAAGATTGGCTGGAAAAGTTGAAGGCAGAAGAAAAAGAGAAGGAACAAGCATGAGAAGAATTAATTTCATAAAGGAATCCACAGCTTTGGATTTACAAGTGTTAAGTGAGTTGTTAATGACAGGACATTTGGGAGGGTGACCATCCATAAGGTTGGCCTATGTTGGAGGCAATTTAATGGCATATAACAAGAAAACATACACACATAATAACCATTTTGTAATGGTATTCATAGTTTTAGAGTTGAGCCCTTGTCCTCAAAGACTGGGACTTCTGTCTTCTGTGTCTAATTTGTAATTAGCTTCCTATCAGTCACCATATCAGTTTGAAGTGTTTAGGCCTTTTGTTAAACCCTATACAGTTTTCCTGACTGTATATTTTCTCTCCACAGTTTCCATGGCATCCTCCATAGTGATAGGCACATTTCAGACTCAAGATAGTCTTTGCAAAAAATAAAAAAGAAAAGAAAAGAAAGAAGGCAAAGCAAACAGTTCTTCGTTCAAATAGACTTAATTGCTTAGCACCCAAAACAAATAAATTGCATCAATCAAAGTCAATAGCCAGAATTAAAAAGATAGGGACCATTTTTCAGAACAGAGAAGTTAAAAATAGATGTATTTCCTCCAAATAAAAGATCAGGCTACCTGATATTCTTCTCTAGGAAGAGAACAGGAATGCCCATGCCTGGCACTAAAGGAAAAATATATAGTCTGGCTATGATTTATATGCCCCACATGCATTTTAAATCAATATCCGGGGGGGGGGGAGCAATAGCCTCAATTTTTGAAAAAAGGGAAGTACGTAATAGGGAATTCTCCTAAAATAAGATTTATTAAATGATTAAATAAACAATGTCTTTGGAATTGTATTCTCTTTAATAAGTGTTATACTCGAAAACCCTTGATGGAAACATAAGTTGGATAAAATCCTGTTGCACAAGTAATGGCATAACATTTAGAAGTGAATTACCATTAGTTAAGAAACTTCTTTCAATATTATCTGTTCCATGCTGAGTTGTGCAATCTATACCTATAAAATGGTGCATTTACCGTTGGAATGTGACAAAGGATGTTGCACCAGGCCCCACTAGCCCGTAATGGGCCTCCGTTCACTCGCCCGAACATGGTTCACAGGTAACTGTCGGGTTGAAATTTTCGACCCGGGGGCAGGAGCCCCCCAGTCACAAAAAAAAAGGGAACTTCAATTCCCAACGTTCCTTGCGCTGCGCCGCGCCAGAGCCAATCAGGCTGAGCGGCGCGGCAAAAGGAACGTTCGGAAACGCGCCGCAGCCAATCAAAAAAAAGCCGCAGGTAAAAAACCGCTACAGTAAGCAAACACTAGGAAGAGAACAGGAATGCCCATGCCTGGCACTAAAGGAAAAATATATAGTCTGGCTATGATTTATATGCCCCACATGCATTTTAAATCAATATCCGGGGGGAGCACAGCTGATCCTGGGCTGCTTCTCCCAGCCTGAGGGAAGGTAAAAGCCACCAGCCCCTGGCCTGCCGAGAACACCAAGGCCACAGCTGATCCTGGGCTGCTTCTCCCAGCCTGAGGGAAGGTAAAAGCCACCAGCCCCTGGCCTGCCGAGAACACCAAGGCCACAGCTGATCCTGGGCTGCTTCTCCCAGCCTGAGGGGAGGTAAAAGCCACCAGCCCCTGGCCTGCCGAGAACACCAAGGCCACAGCTGATCCTGGGCTGCTTTTCCCACCCTGAGGGAAGGTAAAAGCCACCAGCCCCTGGCCTGCCGAGAACTCCAAGGCCACAGCTGATCCTGGGCTGCTTCTCCCAGCCTGTGGGAAGGTAAAAGCCACCAGCCCCTGGCCTGCCAAGAGCACCAAGGCCACAGCTGATCCTGGGCTGCTTCTCCCAGCCTGAGGGAAGGTAAAAGCCACCAGCCCCTGGCCTGCCGAGAACACCAAGGCTACAGCTGATCCTGGGCTGCCTCTCCCAGCCTGAGGAAGGTAAAAGCGACCAGCTCCTGGCCTGCCGAGAACACCAAGGCCACAGCTGATCCTGGGCTGCTTCTCCCAGCCTGAGGGAAGGTAAAAGCCACCAGCCCCTGGCCTGCCGAGAACTCCAAGGCCACAGCTGATCCTGGGCTGCTTCTCCCACCCTGAGGGAAGGTAAAAGCCACCAGTCCCTGGCCTGCCGAGAACACCGCCTTCGGGAGGAAGACTGGAGAGAACACCTGAGGCGGGGCGGCTTCTGGACTCCTGTTTGGGCTCCAAGGCCACCTCCACCACCTCCACCGCATCCACCGCCACTTAGCCGGTTTCATCTTCGGGAGTGGAGGCCATTGAGAACATTTGTCTTCCGTCCCATGGCTGGTTTCGGAGAGGGGATATTTTTCCCAGCTGTGCGGGTCCGGCACAGCAGCTACAAGGAGGACCTTGTGCCGCCAGGACCCGGGGCGGGGAGGAGAACATCGGCTGCACCTGGGGTCGCTTGTGGCCCCAAAGATGGCGCCCCCCGCCATCTATGCAGCCACGAGCCTTGCGCTGCCGGGACTGGGGTGAGGAGGAGAACGTTGATTGTACCTGGGGTCGCTTGCGGCCACAAAAGTGGCGCCCTCCGCCATCCCAGCAGCCACGAGCCTTGCACTGCCAGAACAGGGATGGGGAGGAGAACATTGGCCGTACCTGGGGTTGCTTGTGGCCTCAAAAGTGGCACCCCTCGCCATCCCTGCAGCATCGCGCCTCATGCCGTGTGGACCGGGGTGGGGAGGAGAACTATGGCCGCACCTGGGGTTGTTTGGCGGCCATAGGGGTGGCGCCCCCCCTGTCACCCCCGCGGCCTTACAGCACTTGGACCAGGGCCGGGAGGAGGAGACTCCCGTCATTGGAGTTCTGTTAGGGGCGGTGGAGGAAGTGAGAGGGTATGTTTTAAGTGGGTTAGGGAGGGAGGGAGGGGGAGATGGCCTTGCCAGCCGGGAAGAGAGAGCAACACTCCATCTGGGTTAATGGTGGAGGTTCCAGGGGCTCATTTAGAGGTTGTGATGGGCATGGGGCGTTATAGCGGGAACCATGGGGCAGGCCACACTCGGGGAATGCGGGACCAATGCTTAGTATCTGTCCCACGTTCTGGGCCCCTGGTTTCACCTCTAGGTCCTTAGCAGCTGATCCAGGGTGACCCCGCCCTTAGGCTGCTGCTGATGAATGCCAGGTCAGTATGTAATAAGGCTCCCCTAATACAAGACTCTATTTTGGGGGAGCGGGCCGACCTGGCATGCATCACTGAGACCTGGCTGAGACCTGAGGATGGGGTGCCTCTATCAGAGATGTGTCCGGCTGGGTTCGGTGTTTGGCACCAGCCTAGGGATGTGGGTAAGGGCAGTGGTGTTGCCATTATAGCCAGGGAGTCATCGGGAGTCGCCAGGGCCACTGCTCCACAAATTTTGGGTTGTGAGGCCCTGCTCCTGAGGTTGGGCTCTAATGGTCAGTTGGGGCTCCTACTCCTGTACCTGCCTCCTTGCAGGGTAAGGGACTCCCTACCTGGGCTCCTTGAAGCCATCTCGGTGTTGGCTTTGGAGTTCCCTAGACTGGGGGACTTCAATTTGCCTTCGCTGGGGTCTGGTTCCGAGGTGGCACAGGAGTTCATGGCTTCCATGGCAGCTATGGACCTGGCTCAGGTAATTCAGGGCCCGACCAGGGGCAGTGGCCACACGCCAGATTTAGTCTTTTTGTCGGGGGGTGGCAGAGTGATCTGAGTTTACAGAAGCTAGACATAACACCTGTGCCATGGTCAGATCACTATCTGGTGGTTCTAGACGTTCTGGGGGTGACACTTCATCATAAGGAGGCAGGGTCGATTAAAGTGGCCCGCCCCCGGCAACTGATGGATCCAGATGGATTCCAGAGGGAACTGGGGGAATTTCCTCTGGATCAGCGACACGATTCACCTGAGGCACTTGTTGACCTGTGGTACGGGCCGACGACATCTGCCTTGGATGTAATCGCTCCACTATGGCCTCTCAGAGCCCGTGGAGCTAGGTCATCCCCGTGGTTCACTGAAGAACTACGGGAGCTCAAACGGGCAAAGAGATGCCTTGAGCGCCGCTGGGTGAAGACCCAGAGTGATTCCGATTGGACACTAGCTAGAGCCGCTATTAGGGCCTACCTAGTGGCGATGGGGGTGGTGAGGAGGCAGTACTTCACCTCCCTTATTGCCTCCTCTGATAATCACCCAGCCACCCTGTTTCGGGTGACCAGGTCCCTCCTGGGTAGGGCGGGGCCTGTGCCTGGTTGGAAGGTATTGACTGAGGACTTTGCTGAACATCTGGTGGAGAAAATCGATCAGATTCGCTTGGGGTTCAAACACTGGCATGGGCGGGGAAGGGTCTGGGGGGAACCATTGCGCAGACTTGCGGTGTTACCTGGGATCGGTTTGATCCAGTTGCCCCGCCTGGCTGGTAAAAGCCTCTAAGACGGTGACAGGTGGCTGGGTCGGGGCTATAATTAACACGTCTTTTCGAGAGGGGATGTTTCCTGCACTGCTGAAATATGCTCTTGTGTGCCCCCTCCTGAAGAAGCCATCCCTCGATCCAGCAATCCTAACCAACTACAGACCTGTCTCCAACCTTCCTTTTTTGGGGAAGGTCCTGGAGAAGGCAGTGGCACGTCAGCTGCAGGGGGTACTGGATGAAGCGGAATATCTGGACCCATTCCAGTCAGGATTCAGACCTGGATATGGTACTGAGACTGCATTGGTCGCGCTGATGGATGATCTCTGGCGAGAGCGGGATGGCGGTCATCCGTCCGTCCTTACTCTTCTTGACCTCTCAGCGGCCTTCGATACCGTTGACCACGGTATCCTTCTGGAACGGCTCCGAGGATTGGGGATCCAGGGCACGGTGTGGACCTGGTTTTCCTCATTTCTGAGGGGCCGGACCCAGTCGGTGTGGTTGGAGAGTGAGAGGTCGAGTCCTAGGCCCCTAAAATATGGGGTGCCTCAGGGCTCGGTACTCCCTCCTCTCCTATTTAACATCTACATGAAGCCGCTGGGTGAGATCATCCGTTCCCATGGGGTGCTGTACCACCAGTACACGGATGACACACAGTTGTACATCTCGGCCCGTGGGGACCCCAGTGATGCAGTCAAAGTCCTTTCCAGCTGTCTGGAGGCTGTTGAGGTCTGGATGGGGGCAAATGGGCTACAGCTGAATCCTAGCAAGACTGAGTGGCTATGGATAGGGGGTCCTGCGTTATCCCGGGAGCTACCATCTTTGGTTTTGGATGGGGCTGTTTTGCCCCAGACCAACCCGGTGAGCAACTTGGGGGTCCTCCTGGATTCGCAGCTGCTGCTAGAAGAACAGGTGGCGGCTGTGGCCAGGAGGGCCTTCGCCCAACTTCGGGTGATTCGCCAGTTGCACCCGCTCCTGGACTGGGACTCTTTGCTCATGGTCACTCACGCTCTGGTGACCTCCAGACTAGACTACTGTAATGCGCTCTACATAGGGCTGCCCTTGATGACCATTCAGAGGCTGCAGTTGGTCCAGAATGCCGCGGCCCGGGTGGTGATGGGGTGTGGACGTTATGCCCATACCTCACCACTGCTTCGGGGGCTGCGCTGGTTACCAGTTTGTCTCTGGGTGCAATTCAAGGTGCTGGTTTTGACCTTTAAAGCCCTATATGGTAGTGGGCCAGGGTATCTTAGAGACCGCATCACCCTAAGGACATCTGTCCGTCCAACCAGAGCGGACCGGAGGGGCTCTCTAATTGTGCCATCAGCCAGGGGGGCTCGCCTCTCTGGCACAAGGAGAAGGGCCTTCTCCGTGTCCGCACCGGCCCTTTGGAACCTCCTGCCTGTGGAACTGCGTCTCCAGACGGAGTTGTTGCCCTTTAGGAAGGAACTAAAGACCTGGCTGGCGGGCCAAGTTTGGGGTGCGGGTGGGGATGGGGGTACCGTTGGGTGGTTGGTATAAAGAAGTGTGCCTTCCCCCAAGGTCCCTTCAGTTTGTGCGCACCTTTTAGGGGTGGGTTTTTTAACTTTTAACTTTGTTGTATCATGTGTCTTTTATGTATTTACTGTCGGCTATGTAAACCGCCCTGAGTTGGGTTGTACCTGAGTGGGCAATATATAAGCATGAAAAATAAATAAAATAAATAAATAAAACACGCGCAGGCAAAACTACAAGCCCCAGCATCCTGCGCGCCATTAGCATGCAGAACGCTGAGGTGGCCGGTGCGCGAAAAATAAAAGTTAAAAAAATGCCCGCCGCTGCTGCCCTTCCTTTCGATGGGCCAGCCAGCGCAAGAAAAATAAAAGTAAAAAACCCGCCACCGCTGCCCTTCTTCCCCATGGGCCAGCCAGCATGGCCCACAGGGGGGGGGAAGGAACCCCCTGCCACTGCTGTCCTTCTTCCCCATGGGCCAGCCAGCATGGCCCGTGGAGAAGAAAGCAAAGAAAGCACACACACACACGCCATTGCCCTTCCTTCCCACGGGCCAGCCAGTATGGCCCACGGGAAAGAAAGCCACCACCCCTGAAAAAGTAAACACAAAAAAACCCCAAAAACACTCAAAAATCCAAAAAGGAAACACAAAAACAGCCAAAAACAAACAAGAAAAAACACACAGACCCCCCCAAAAAAAAATCCGCCACCACCACCACCCAAAAAAAACCAGAGATCTTACCAAAAGACGTCTTCTATCCATGAGGACCGGAACTCAAATGAGAAAATAAAGAAAAAACATACCAGAAGCGACACCCAGAGGACAGAAGAGAACAATTATAGAGAGGAAGAAAAGCTCACCACCCCCACCCAGAGGCCAAAAGAGAAAAAACATTCAAAAATATTGAAACTAATAAGATTAATTCCAAAATTAATCAAATTAGTTACAAAAACATTCAAAAATAATCACACGAATCTCAAAAAATACCAAAAAAAATACAGAAATCACTTTTCACTCAAAAAACCAAAACAAACAATTAAAAATGCGTCAAAATAAAGATTTAAAAAACCAAAATTAAATTATAAACTAAATAAAATTAAATTCAATTGAATAAATTAAAATAAAATAAAATTTGTATAAACATAAAACAAAAACCTTCAAAAACCAATATAAAGAGCACAGCACGCAAAAAAAAAAAACAACAAAACACTGGGAGTGCAAGTCCGCCGCAGGCGGACGCAGCGCCTCGAAGCCACAAAATCACAAAACCTTACAACACCATTTAAAACAGCCCAGCACAATTGGTTCAAGAAAAAAAAATCAAACCCTTTATTATCCAACACAATTTTAAAAAGCCTGGCACCGCCGGGCAAAATATGCTAGTTCAGTATACAATAGATAATGTCTATGGAGATTTCTCAATTTACGGTAAGTCATGTTGTGAGGGGATGGACATGTGCATACCTACAGGCTCATGAAGACCAGGGGGAGGGCAGGACTCCTAAGTCCCAAGACAGCCACAGTTTACTGACACAGGTGGGCAAGAGGAGGCTGCCTAAAGGGAAACAGCTGGAGGAAGCTTGGCTCATAGGAAAAAGAGAGGGGAGGGAAGGCTCTACCATCATTGTCACTTACTTCAGAAGAGGGGGACTTTGGGGATGCAGAAGAAGGCTGGATGTTGGATTTTTAACAGCATTTCTATAGCTGCTTTTCCTCACTTTCTGCCATTAGGGTAGTATCAGCTGCATATCTCAAATTGTTGATTATTCTCTCAGTGATTTTAATTCCAGCTTGTGATTCATAATGCACAATGCAGGGCTGGATGAATCACAAATTGGAATTAAAATCGCTGGGAGAATCATCAACAGTTGGAGATATGCAGATGATACTACCCTAATGGCAGAAAGTGAAGAAGACCTAAAGAAGCTCCAGCTTAGATTGAAAGAAGAGAGTGCAAAAGCTGGCTTGAGACTCAACATTAAGAAAACAAAGACAATGACAACAGGCCCTATCAGTCCTGAAAAATAGATGGGAAAGACTATACATTCCTAGGATCCAAGATCACTGCAGATGGGAACTGCAGCCATGAAATAAAAAGGCGACTGATTCTTGGGAAACAAGCTATGAGAAATTTGGGGAACATAGTTAAAAATAGAGACATCACCTTGCAAACAAAAGCCCGCATAGTCAAAGCAATGGTATTCCCGGTAGTAATGTACGCTGTGAGGGTTGTACCATAAGGAAAGCTGAGCGCAGAAGAATAGATCCCTTTGAAATGTGGTGTTGGAGGAGAGTCTTGAGAGTACCCTGGACAGCGAGTAGAACAAACAGGTTGGTCTTAGATGAAATCAATCCTGACTGCTCCTTGGAAGGTGAAATAGAGAAGATGAAGCTAAAGTACTTTGGACATCAAATGAGAAGAGAGGATTCACTTGAGATGGCCCTGATGCTGGGATAAGCTGAGGGCAAAAGAAGAAGGGGATGGCAGAAAATGAGATGGCTAGATGGTATTGTTGATGCAATGGGCACAGAGTTGGGCAGGTTGAGAAGAATGGTGGAGGATAGAGGTGCCTCGTGTGCATGGAGTCGCAAGGGGTCAGAATCAACTGTGTGACTGAACAACAAAACATCCATTTTTAGACCCTGTGATTCGTTCAACTTAATGACTTTTGCTTAGTAAGCTTTATAGATCATCCACTTTTGCAGCAAGTTATACTGTATCTCATCTGAATACTGGATTTTGTTCATAAGCTCTCCACTCACAATGATACTGTCACTGCTCTTGGGGTAAAAATTGAAAAGTAAATATTTATTGGGGAGGGAAATTTTAGTGTGCATTCAGGCTAATTTACTTCTCTTGTGGCAGAGGGAACCTGCATAGACTGCCCAAACTATATCCCCCATCCTGTCCTGTCCCCCCAAAAAAGCACCTGGTCATGGCTTCTTTTCAACAATGGTTATTTTTTGTATTAAAGAGCATGGGAGTGGGGCTTAGATCTATTTGAACTGTGAATCACTTTCCCTAGAGGTTTCAAGAAGTCCGGGGTAACACCAGGAGGACCAGGAGGCATGAAAACATTATTGGGAGTTGATGTGACCCTGGAGTCATATTTTTCCCCTCACTCTTGGTCTAATCTTTTTCATGCTCCTCTCCATATCTCTGTCCTCTGTATCTGATGTTATGCTTTCACTGCAGCTTTTAAAGACTCTTCTGATGGAGACAATTTGACACAGACTATGACAGCTAATCCAGACAGTTTTAAATGAGGCAATTCCTAACATGAGAGGTGAACCTATTTTCAGATAAAATATAATAAAAGGCTTTGTCCTTATTCTGTGCTCAAAACCATTTCTCCTTCTCCTATATAGGTTTGCAAAAATAGTTCATGGTCTATTATAGGAATTCTCAACCTATTTAAGTCGGTGGTCGGGTCATGCTCCCTCAGACAGCTTTGGGGGCCAGATGGCCATTTTGCACTTCCTCCACCACACAGCACTTCCTGGTGTGGTGGAGGTTGTGGGAGGCCACATGAAATGGCATTGTGGGCCACATCTGTCCCATGGGTTGCAGGTTGAGAATCCCTGGTCTATTATATCCAGAAAGAAACATTTTGATTTTGCATAACTCCTTGTGCATGATGGCAATCTATTTTTCAGTTTCTTTTGTTCATCCTCATTTCCCACATGTTGTACTCCCTGAATTGTGGTATCATCACTAATTTAGCATCACTGCTGTTAATTGCTCAGGAAGGTCATAGTGTTGGATCCGGCCCTTGTAAACACCAGTCCAGACAACGATGAACAGAACAGAAACAGTCTTTATTTAACAGTCTATTTGAGATGAGCTTACAAAACGTTCCAGATACAGAGATGGCTAAACAATCCCAATGGAGTCAGTCCCTCTGGACTCTTGCCATGTACGAGGCAATAACTAGCTACCATAGAAGCATAGCATAATGGAGGAGACCCAGGCTTAGCACTAGCAGGCTACCTGTATGGAGAAGGAAGTATAGGTCTGGTCCGGCCCCACCCTTGTTTACCCGTGGGGCTTATATAGTGTCTCCCCAGTGGTAGCTTCTTGATACAAAGTAGCAACCCACCGGACAAATGCAACTAACCAATCATAACAGAGAATATATGTAGTTAACCAATAGAGAACAGGATCCAAAACTGTACCCAATCACACGGCTTGGATTAGCATAATGAGTGCACCCTGTGCAGGAGGTTTCGTGCCACTTTAGGTTCCTAATTTGAATGGTGGGAAACTGCCATTTTCCTCTTGCAAGAGCGCTAACCGCATTACTTGCAATTGTGCCTCAATACACAACACATAGTTAACCCCTTCCCAGTGGCTGCTCCCAGGCTTTGAATTGGGCTGTCCTGAGAAACCAGGTTGGCCACTCTCTGCTATCAGGCAAAGACCTTCCTTTTCAGTCAGACTTTTATGCAATTAGGAAATGTTCTATTTATGAATTTCAAATATGTTTAAAAGTTTTTAAAATGTTTTTAAAATTGGTTTTAATATTACCAAAAATTATTGTTTTTAATATATAGTTTTGTTTAATGGATGATGGATGATGATGATGTTTTAATTGTTGTGAGCTGCTGTGGGTTCCCAATATGTATAAAGGTGGTATATAAACAAAAAACATATTATAGATAAAAGTCCATTCCAATTCAGAATCTGTTACCTACATTAAGCCCTTTAAATCTATGGCTATTTGGAGAATCATCTTCTCTGTAAGTTCCTTTTATTCCAATGGACCTACTCTAGTTACAACTTACTATGCTAAGGAAAAACTGTAACTAAATTAGACCCATTACAATCAATGGAACTTATGAATGAGTTGACTCACCAAATCTGCTCTGATTCAGTGGGCCTACTTTAGTGTGACTTGCTACACTAAGCAAACACGTTTTAGCCACTCACTCATCACTATGTTTTGGTTTCTTGAAAGATAAACTGCATGAAAAACTGCAGGATCTTGGTTTGTTCCTCCTTCATTTCTCTCAGTTTCTGTATCCCATGAAGTTTCTTCACTTTATCAGGTGATAAACTTCCATTGTTATATCCTTCTCTGCAGTGGTGGGCATCAGCAGGTTCGCACCAGTTCACCAGAACCGGTAGCAGAAATTCTGACTGGTCCTGCCCATCCAAGTTTTGAAATAAAGTAGTCCTAATTTGGGTGCAACGCAGGCATGGATTGGTGGATGTTTTTCGCCATCCCAAAAGCTTTGGTTTGTTTTCTGTACTGCTTTATGCCAAGGGGAGGATATTAGTACTATGGCACTTTCCATTAGGCATAACCTAAAAGATGGATTGATCAGCTGCCTCCAATTAAATATAGTGCTGGAGGACTTCAGGAGATAAAGGGGAAAGCACATCACTACACTGAGATGCAAATTTAAGAAGTTATCCCAAGATTTATGCCCTAGCCAAGCTGCCCAACGAGAATGCGATAAGACCTTGTGAGATGCTGGGTGTCTGGCAGTGGAACACCACTGCCATCTCACTTTGGAAATGTGGCTTTTGCCTCCATCAAGCCCAGCCACTGCCTGCACAGCATCATCCCTTCTACTTTCGTTGCCTGTAAACCAGCTGACATAATGGAGGAACTTTGGACTGAGGCAGTTCTTCTTCTTCTTCCTCCATGTCTAGGCCAGACATGAAACTACCAAAATGAAGGCACCTTTTGGTGAGTTCATTCTGCAGTTCCTTTCACCTGACCTAGTGTGACAAGGATTAGCAATGAGGCAAAATATGTAGTTGGATGCAAGTCATGTTAAATCCTATGGCTCTTCGAAAGGAAGGCAGAACAAATTATTTCTTTCTCTGTCTGGTTAGCTTATCTGTATCTCTCCCAAATGTGTTTTTCCTACTTTAAAACTCCTGCTGAAGACCTAGGAGTTGAGAAACAACCATGTGATACAGTTTCCTGTTTTTTCAAACTCAACTCTAAGAAGCAAGGCCTAGCACAGGCATCTGCCACAAACTTATTCTTGTTGTTGTTGTTGTTGTAGCTGCTACTGCTGCTGTTCAGTCACATAGTCTAGTCCAACCCATTGCAACCCCATGGACCATTGCATGCCAGGCATCCCTATCCTCTATCATCCTTCTCAACTCACCCAGTTCTGTACCCATTGCATCAACAATACCATCTAGCCATCTCATTCTCTGCCGCCCCTTCTTCTTTTGCCCTCGACCTTTCTGAGCATCAAGAACTTCTGGAAGTCTCATTTATAATTTTCTTGCACCATCCACAAGAAACTGGTGCATGACTGATGAATAGTCTTGATTCATGAAAGCTATTACAGTGTTGGATTATTATTTTTGTGATCCAATAAAGGTATTGACTTGCTCCTACTTTTGCATTGTGTAAGGATCACAGGAGTCTCTTTGTTTGAAAACCAAAACTCTCAAAGATTTTTTTTAAAATGTCATATTCCCCAGTAAGCCTGGAAGAGCTTTTTTTTTTCAGGATTGCAGGAGAAATGACTTACAATTTGAATTCCCTGCTGGGTAAATTCAGTAATAATACAGAGCTTCATAAATCAATATGTGTAACAGACTCAGCCAGGACTGCATGCTGGCAATAATTCCAGAAGTAGCATTTTTAAGAATGGGAAGTTGTGGAGAAAGTGAAGGTTAGGTCCACCCATCTATTAGGCAGCCCACCCTCCATCTGTATATAATAAGGTTCATATACAAATGCATACATAGAGCAAGGAGGGATCCTGATTGAGCCATGTTCCATATTTGCATGAAGGACATCTAAGCAGATATATTACAAATCAAGCTTTTTCTGTTGTGTACCAGATGTCCAGACATGCATCAAATGGGTGAGTGGCAGACAATTTTAGGATCTCTTCAAGTATTCCTTGAATATAGGGAGCTAGTCTGACCATGCAAATGAGAACATCTGGCCATTTTCACCCATTTACTGTGGATACATATTAGATTGACAAAGCACATTGCATAAAATTCTGCCTTTGTTGACTTCTCAGAAATAAGAAGTAATTTGAAACAATGCCCCAAGGCTGTAAACTGAGACCAGGCACTGCTAAGATGTTTTTACAATATTTAAACAAATGCAGAGCTGCATGTACTAGCCAGAATTCTGAGCTTTCAAGACTAAGGAAACAGTGATCTGTTTTCTCTTCCACATCCCAGTCAAGAGTACATTGACTAGGGAGGATGGGGAATGGGCAAGGCTTAATAAGAATTGTTTTTATTGCCTGATTTCACCCCAGTTAGTTCTATAATAAGTTACATGACTAAGGTAAAGATTACTTCATCCGGAACTGGACCAAGCCACTTACCTAAGAGTTAATCTAGTTGAATTCCATAAGGTTTATCTCTGAGCAGATATAAAGAGGACTGCTCAGTTTTTTCTTTATATATATTTAACATTTATATACCACTCATCTGGGTAGTCTACACACTCTGGGCAGTATACAGTATTAAGAAAATACAAGATTCACTAACTCAACAATAAAGACTAGCAAACAAAACACTCCAACAGCGACGTATGCCATATGCCCTAGAAAACCGGGATTGTCCCTGATTCAAGGTTGGAAAAATTGTCCGGGCCAGTTCAGTAAAAATCATGTTAAAGTTCCAGATTTTAAAAATTTACTGATTGTGTATTATAACACACCATTAGAATAAATTCGAACTCTTACCATCAAACAAACGATTCCTTGCCACATTGGATTTGGAGTATACCTGGAGACAAATCTTAATGTCCTCGTCCCACACCTCTGCCTGATAAGTGTGACCAGTGTGTTTCCTGGAACTGAGGACATTAAGAGTTGAACATTTTCATGTTCAGGGAATGAAGAAGCAGACGAGTGAAGTAGTGAGATTCAGCTCTTTATTAGTGGGGTTTTAACACAGTTTGGATGGGGCAAAACTCGGACTTATATACACTATAAACAGTAACAGTAACAATAATACAACAAGCCCATTGGCACAGAGTATGCACATTTTTCGATCCACTTATTTGCATAAGAATAGATACATGAGAAAAGATATATTCCGCTCCTGTCAGAAAACACAGTTAACATACATAACAAACATGATGCGACTTCTCAGAAGTGTGCTGTTCCTCCAGAGTAGCTGGTCTGACCTGGGCTATTGGTGCCGGTCGACGTTTCCCTGCGGTTCATCTGGCATTCGGATGGACCAGAACAAAAGGCGGTGTGAAGAAATCCCTCTGATTTCTTCATTGCTCTCTGTGTCTTCTTGCAGTGAGACAATTTCCCATCCACAAATTCCAAGCCTCGATTTGGTTGTCTGACCGCCTGGGAAAAGACTTCCAATGATGTCCCATACAATTTGTAAAATCCAGGAAAAGGACAAACTTTGGAAAAATAGTCAATTTAGGCATGGCACTTCTTCAAAGCTAGGTTCGTGCTGGCGCTGCCTCCATATCAGGTAGGCACGGCTAGCCCCCCGTCTGCTGCACCACCTGCAAACACAGGACCAGGGAGACTTTTGGTAGCGTTGAGAAAGGGTGCCTTGACTAGGTAAACCCAGGCAGGGAAAACCAGCAAGAAAATGGGAGTTCTAATGGGTAATGGCAAAGCCTTAAAAAGTGTCACAGTTTGGAAAACTCTGCAAAGCCCTCTGGGACTGGTAGCATCTTCACCCATTAGAAATAGCACCCCCTTATCAAAATAATATGGTGGGAATTTGGCCTTTGATGTTGCAGCTTAGACGAGGGGGAGTTAGGCACAATCCTGGGAAGGCAAGACTCCCAAAGTTTGTCCCCTCTAGCTTCCTTTGATTATCAGCTTCAGCTGCACTGACCGAAAAACAAAGCTCCGGTGTTGAAAGTAACAAGGCCTTATCTGAAAAATTCCCCTTCTGCTCCTTCATGGCAGGAAGGAGACAGAATAACTCTTCTTGACGAAGAAATCATTTAAAAGATTTATTGGAATAAAAATAGAGAATTCCAACATATAAAAATCCTCACTAATCTACGCTAAGCAAAATACATGTTTCTAAGAAAATAAGAAAGCATTTCAGAAAAGCAATACTTAGCTAAAAGAGTGCAGCTGAGTGAGTCGCGCATCCAAGTAACGGGTTATGGGTCAGATCGATTCTGGAAGGTGGAGAGCAGCATCTCGATGTGATCTGAGATTACTGCCCTATCTCTCTGATAATCAGTCTTAATCAGCCAAATATTTATACTGTTTTGGTGAGAACGCGTGCTGAGATGCCTGAACAACTGGGAAGAGCCACACTTCTTGTAAGCCCTGCACCTTGTGGAAGTCCGCAAATTCCTTCAGTGTGGCAGCGTAAAGAGTACGGGTCCTGGGTGCCAAGGCCAGACCGATGGCCCTGTCCACCTCTATGTTCCAATGTTCGGTAGGGTGTTGGAGAGCTCCCTTGCACCTGGTGCCAACAGTCTGAACCATGGTGTCAGTGATGGAATTATCCAGTCCCGGGACATGCCTGGCCTGGAAAAGTATATTAAACTACAGGCATCTGAGGACAAAGGACCAGACGAGCTGCCTAACATGGCGGGGACCTGGTTGTCAGGGAGTTCACTATGTGAACTACTGCAAAATTGTTTCACCAAAAATGCACTGAGGAATTGGACCAAATGTCCACCCAGAGCCACAGGTCCCCCAAGATAGGGAAAAATTCAGGGATTGTGAGATCCCTCAGCAAACCCTTAACCTCCCACAACTCAGGCCAAGACCCATTACACCAGCAGCCTCTAAAATAAATACCGTACCCCAGGGACCCTGAAGCGTCAGAGTGAACCTGAAACTGGGCATCAAGCTGCTGATGAGTCCTCCAAAAGGAGACTCTATTAAAGTCACTAAGAAATGTCTGCCAAATCCTCAGATCCTTCCACATACCTGCAGTGACCCTGGTCCTGTGGGAAGCCTTGGACAGGCCACGCATGGCATCACACAGCCTTCATAGGAAAGCACTGCCCGGTGCCACTACTTTGCACATAAATTTCAAGTGGCCATTGAGCTCTTGCAATTCCTCGAGTGTAGTCTTGTGCCTGGCAAGCATGGCTGCCAACTTTGTGCACAGCATGCACAATTTATCTTGTGGCAGGAGGGTCACCTGCGTACAAATATCCAATTCAATGCCCAGAAATGTAAGTGTTGTCACTGGGCCCTCCGTTTTCTCCAGTGCAAGAGGTACTCCTAGCTCGCTTGCTAGTCCCTGGAAGGATGGCAGCCGCAGGCCCCCGGGCACACATCCACAGCCTGTGAGCCCCAAGACCTCCTCCCTTAGTTGGTGCCGATTGTGCCAAGAAAAAGCCCCCAGCTGTCCATCAATGCAGCTGCCCGGCAAGGTGGGGGGGGGAGACGAAAACCGCCGGGGTCCCATGCTGAAAGTTCAGTCTTATAGAAGTAAAACTGAATAACACTTTTGGGGGTGCAAGCTCAACAGTTTCATCTTTAATTGGCTGAAATCTTGTAGTTAAATTACAACTAAAGCAGGCCCACTGAGTCAGTAGAACTTAAAGAGAATTTGACTCACCAGACCCCCAGTGATGGGCCTACTCTAGAAGTGACCTGTGTACTGGATTTCAGATGCTATCTGAAATCTGATTAAGGCCACCAACAGAAGACAGGCTAAAGTTTCCAGATTCTACCTGGATTTTTTTTTAATCAAGTAACCTGAGATGAAAACTAGAAAGTGAATTTCCTATAGTTTTCTGGAAAATGAAAGAGCACTGGATTTTCCTCTCAATTCTTGACCATAGCAATTTGCATCATGTTATAATTAGTTAGATCTGTAATTGGATGGAGGCTCTGTTAATTGCTTGCACCTATTTAGCACTGGAGTTCCAGATGGCATTTATAAATATAGGAAGAAGAAATAATTGGATATTCAATGTAATGCTCACGGAAAAGAAAATACAGAATGACCAAGATTCTGAGTCGATGTGACTTAAGATAGAGCTACTCTAATGGCATAACTTTGTCAGCTGTCATTTCTCATCGGGGATAATAAATGGAACCTATTCATGCCTTTGAATGATGAATATGTTGCTCTAAATCATTTCACTTTATTTGTCATATTCTCTGCTGCTGGTGGCATCGTGACCTAACTTAACTATATGTGACAGAGATTTCATCTCTGAGGTTTGGAGAGCCAGTTATCAGACAGGCTTTTTGTTTATGTTTTATAATGATACAGGTCATGCATAGCTCATTTGTGTTTTCTGATAGGAAGAAAAGATATAAGAGAAGCTCCCATGCATGAACAGTGCCCTACAAAATAGAAAAGGCTGAAAAGATGCAGTGGAATCCTAGCAAAATCCTAACAGCACATTCATGTTATGATCAGGCTCAGAGCTTACAAGACGTATCTTTTGGACTGTGATTCCTCAAAACCTCCCAGTCTGGGAGCAGTTGGTCGCAAAAAAGTAACTTTCTTAAATTGTGGCCATGGTCAATAAATAGGATCCGTGTGTAATGCTCACTTCCAAAGTACATTTCTGCATCAAAATGAGAATCTTTCAAACTGTTTCTACACTTTGCTTTCCAAAAGATTATCATTTGTAAGTCTTCCTTTCATGTTCATCTTTCAAAACTGTCTTGACAGAATTCATTTGCAGTTGAAAAATGTTCAAGATAACCTAGAAATACAAAAGGATTGGACTTTTGCCTGAAAGTCAGTGGCTATCTAGAGGCTATCAAATTGCCTAATCTATCCCTTTGGGAAGCTGCAGCTCTCCAAACATCTTTGGGCTGCTATTCTCAACATCCTCGACCATTGCTGTATTGGCTTGGACTGATGGATGTTCTGAAACAGCAAGTGAAGGTTCCCCACCTCCACTTTCTAGAAATAAACATATGTGCAATGCAAATAAGCATATGTGCAATGCAAGTAAAATTTATTTCATTGTTGTGGTCGTATTTCCAGTCTGGCCAGGTTATTCTGCTATGGTAATAGAGTAGACCATACTGCGAGGAACATAACACCAAGCGTCAGGCAGCGGTTAACTAACCTGACAACCCTGAAGACTAGCGGCCTTGGTGATGTCCACAGGGAAGGGTGATGGTCTCCAAGTAAATTAAATCCCACTTGAAACCATCTTGATGGAGGGAAGCAGCTTCATCAATACTGGCCTGGATGTTGAGTCCAGAACAAGAAGTACTCTAAACAGCAGGCGCGGGTAAAACTCAGTGATTCTTTATTCAGCTCATACTTTGGACTGGGGACTATGTACAGGGGTGGCCTCTATATATAAAGTGATTTGACCAGAGGTACAAACAAAGTTCAACTTTAACATTTAACTGTGCTGATGTGTCTTTGAATTTCACGCCTTTTAGAATGGCGCACTTTTCCGATCTTTAGTTTTGGCGCGGTTTGACTTTTGAAATGAAATTAACCTTTGGACACAACACTGGGGCTAAGGAGGACTTTGCGTGCCAAAAGGGATCAGGACCAGAAAGTGACTCACGGTGCTGGAACAGTGGTGCGGGTATCATGTTGCGATGCAGAAGGCAGATGAAAGGCAACGGCATTATATTCACAGGATAGTCTTCATGGCAGATGATTGCTAATATTCAGGATCGGCTATGACACAAGAAGAAGAAGAGAGGAAGAGAGCCATCCTTTCGACATAGAAATGCTTCAGCCCAACCAGCGAATAAACAAACAATAAGATGAATATATTCATAAATTTTGCATTCAGGCATTTGAACAAAATCCATTGCAGGCACACACCCCAAAGAAAGACTCAGACACCGGTATATGGATAAAGGCATTGGGCCACTTTTATTGAATAATGCCCTAGTCCGAATTATAACTTTCAATTGGTGTATTCATCCAATTGTAATTGTTAAGGCAAGCAGGCCGCAGTAACACTGGTAAGGTTCCTCCCAAAATTGCCAATGGCAATTGGCTACAATGTATCCATTTGTATCAATTTGTTTGTTGATACAAACAAATTGTTGACCGGAGTCAATAAACTATCTACTGACCCCACCCTATGACGTGTATCCGTCAAATCACGGGGTGATGCATGCTGAAAAGCTCCTGCCATCACCCCTTGCCTGGTTCGTCGTTGACCGGTCAAAGCTATTACACCTGTACCTGTCTAAGTGTTGGCCAGTCAATTGCGAACCTGCCGGATACCTCTGTGTCATAAATCTTACCTTACCAGTGCTACCCGCCACACAGGGAGGCGTCCATGATGACTCACCGCCCCCCCCAGACCGTCAGCTCGGTCGCCAGGCCTGCTTGCACCACACCCAGAACGAGGTACATACCTCCAGCCAACAGGTGGACCCCTTCTCCTGCCTACCGGCAAAATTTTTGTAAGCCTATCCTCAGGTGTCCAATGGCTGTCTCCCAGCCATGCTCAGCAAGGGACCAAGCAACAGCCCTGTCCACTGACTGCCGGAACAGTCCGAACCACGGAGATCCACGTCTCCCCTAAATTGGTGTCTCGGCACGATGTCAGACCATAGCGACCGTGTGTAAGCCATACGTGATATAAAAAGCCAGGTCACAGCCCCTCGACAGTTTAGTAACAGCAGTGATCCGTATAAGATCGTTGCCGCCGAGGTGCCTATTAAGAACATCGGGCGGTCCAGCATCCCCGACGGACATCAGGAATGGCCACAGTTCCCGCCCCCTTGTGCAGCGCATACCATGCCATCGCATACGTGCGGATGCACACAGCCCAAGTCGGGGTCCACTCTCTGTCGCCACAGCATATACTGCTGCCCAGTGTACATAGCTATGGCCCACCAGCCCCACTGCCACCGGTGTGTAGAGACACACAGGATCTGTAAAAGAGGAGAAGAGGTTAAGGGCATAACTAGGTACCCATACAGTGAGGGAACGTACATATAAGAAATTGCGCGTTCACGCATGTCTGCCTCTGAGTACCCCAAATGTAGCCGCGATCAACGTGACGCCTATCCTAAATAAATGGGTGCCAAAACGGGCCCCCACACCGCGAAGCGCGGCACCGGTCACCCTCAGTAACATTACTTCGGCAAGGGTAGACCTATCCTGGTGGCAGAAAAACAGGCTGGGGCACGCAGCAGGCACTGTCGAAAATTCATGTAGGGCACCAACCGGACAGATGTCTCCAATAAAACTTCGTAGCAGTCTGACTCCACTGCCTACGCCGTGCTGAACAACCTGTGAGGACTGTATCCCCACTTGAGCCCACTCATGTGTGACAGAGACATCGTCGAGTTCCAGTGCCCTACGAGACACATCCACCTTACACAGATGGTACCAACTCTGGCACCCACTCACTGATGTGGAGCGCTCCAAAAAGGCTACCGTGGTAGCTGCTTGACCAAGAGCCACTTCACACCTATCCGAACATAAGTAATGCCATCCTCGTGCAAGGTGGGTCAGAAACTCTGGAAACTGGGGTGACGAGTGTCCGGGCGGCGGACACGTTCCCGTGTCCACCCCTCCAAAACACGACACATGCGGAAGTAACTCACGCAGTCAGTGAACCCCCCAACGTCGGCCATAAATGCCGGTGCCGAAAGTCTGAAGGCTAGAGTACGGGGGGGGGGGCAAACCCTGACTGCGAAGATAGAACATGCATTGCAGAATCTGGTCCACAGAGCAAAGCAAGCTAAGGCTCTGTTAATTTTCCCTTCCCAGCCGGGAAGGATCAAGGACTAAAGAGCCGCAGAGTACAGACAAACAGCGATGGAGAAAACTTCTCCTCTCTGTCGCTCTTTTTAAAATGGCAGCTCATCTGCCTCGTGGCCACCCCTTTTATAGAGGGGTGGCCACGCCCCCTAACTCACCCGGATGTCTAAGTCCGGGTGGGGGGGGCCGCAAAGAGCGCGGCGGCCATTTTGGCGCCGCGCTTTCATTTGCAGTAGTGATTAAAACTCTTACTCTTACACCTTGAGGATAGTGTCAAAGATGTGGCTGAACTCTTGGCCCATCCAGGTGGGGAGTTTAAAAGGCGCCAAAGACACCAGAGACGCTGCCACTATTGCCGCTGGAGCTAGACTGTTTAAGCTCAGTTTGGACAAGCCCTAGTTTGGACTGTTTATTGCTATATTTATATTGACTGTATGAATTGTGTTGTATTATTGGATTTATATTCTGTATTATTTTGTTGTTCTATATTACTGAATTGTAACTAGTGGCTGTATTATTATCTTGTTAGCTCTTGTATTTTGATATTTGTATCTTGCTGTGTATCTTACTGTGTATCTTATTGTGAACTGCTTTGAGTCGCCCACAGGGTTGAGAATTGTGGTATACAAATTAAATTTTGTATCTAATCTAATCTAATATATGATTTGCTAATATATGTAGATTTCAAATTTTAAATGCACACATTGAACCTTAGAACCTAAGCAATAAACTCAGCCTATTCCACAAACTTTGTTTATTATTTTATTTTATTTATTTATTGCATTTATATCCTGCCCATCCGGGATATTCTCCCACTCTGGGTGGTGTACAACATATTAAAAATATTTTTACAATAAGAATAAAATATTAAAAAGTAAGGAATAGACCAAACCAAATAAAATTATCAGTAAAAACAAAAAACAATGCCCCCAAAACAACAGATATTGGTGACCGTACAAGTTAGTGAATCCTATTGCTCTGCAGTTGATAATATGTCCTTAAAAGCCTCTTTAGAAAGAAAGGATTTTAGTAGTTGTTTTTAAATACTACAAAACCTCAGTTAATGTAAATAATGTGTTCCCCAGGATGTTTCTTACAGCAAAAATTACTTTAACCAAATTTCCCATAGGAATGTATTTAATGCAATTTTCCATAGGAATGCATTGAAAACCAAAATACTTTAACTGAAACACAGTTTCCCAAGGGAATAGAGTTGCCATATGTCATGAAAAACCATGAATTCCACATTTTGGAACTGTCCCGCCCGGTTCCATAAAAAACATTGAAAAGTCACGATTTTCAAACCACTTGATTTGTAGGAGGGGGGAATCACACATTTTTCTTGCACTTCTGTTGGAACCACCAGCAGGTAGCAGCAGCAGCAGCTTGATGAAAGAGACCAAGGAAGAAAGAGACCACGGAAACGCCTGCCATCTCTGTCCCAGCCCCAGCAAACCTAGCAGTTCGAAAGCAAGAAATGGCAAGTAGATAAATAGGGATCACTTTGGAGGGGAGGTAAACAGCATTCCGTGCACTCCGGTGTCTAGTCATGCTTAACACACAACCACGGAAACGTTTGCAGAAGCAGACAGTGCTGGCTCTTCGGCTTTGAAACAGAGATGAGCACTGAACCCTAGAGTCAGATATGACTGGCTTTCAAGCAAGGGAAACCTTTACTTCTGTCCCATTTTTGTGGGAGGGAATTATGATAGATAGATAGATAGATAGATAGATAGATAGATAGATAGATAGATAGATAGATAGATAGATAGATAGATAGATAGATAGATCTTTATTGTAATTGTCCTGCACAGAATGAGATTGGGTAACCCTACAAGGGAAGGAATTGAAAACCAATTAATTTGTTCCAGGGGGGAAGTCAGTAAAGCGAACCACTGTTTTCTATGGATTTCCTTATGTTATGTGATTTTTATGTTAACTGTACCATTTGTTAACTAAGGTTTCTCTGTATAAGTAGAGATGGAACCTGGCACAGCCATCCCCCTTTTAAAGTTCAGTCCACATGTCAGCTTATCATTCAGTGCTATGTTCCAAATTTGTGTCTATATTTGATTTGTTATGATTATATTGTATTTTTGGATTTTTTGTAGTATTATACTGTTATAATTGTATGTTTATTAATTGTATGTATATTAATTTTTTGTTGTAATTGTACTTATATTATTGTGTTGTAAGCCGCTCTGAGTTGGCCTTTTGGGCTGAGTGGAGCGGGGTATAAATCCAATAAACATAAACAAACAACATAAACATTTCTTTGTAACTAGAGTTGCCATATGTAACGGAAAACCGTGATTTTCACATTTTGTAACTGTCTTGCATGGTTCTATAAAAAACATGAAAATTTCGCGGATTTCAAACCACTTGATTTGGAAGAAAAAAATCTTGCACTTCTATTGGAATGACCAGTAGGTGGCAGCAGCAAAAGCTTGGTAAACAAGGGGGTGGGGAGAAATGCGCCTGCCCTCTGTTCTCTGTATCAGCAGCAGTTCGATACCCGAATACTGCAGAACAGAATGAGTTCCCTCCCACCTCCCATCTTTGTCCCAACTCCTCAAACCTAGCAGTTTGAAAGCAAGAAATGGCAAGTAGGTAAATAGGGGCCATTTCAGTGGGAAGGTAAACGGCTCTGGTGTCTAGTCATACCTGCTGCATGACCACGGAAACATCTGCAGAAGCAGACAGTGTTGGCTCTTCGGCTTTGAAACAGAGATGAGCACTGAACCCTAGAGTCGGATACGACTGGCTTTCGAGCAAGGGCAACCTTTACTTCTGTCCCATTTTTGTGAGAAGGAATTGTGGTAACCCTATTTGTACCACTCCTCCAAATCTATGGAGAATGCACACTTTCCAGTTCTTTTCTATCAACAATCTCATAGCTGTTATCATAATTATAATCAATTCATTCTTTTATTTCTCTGTCATTATAGCATTTAAATCCATGCATTTTGTGAGCATCTTGACAACACAAGATGAATTTGTTCTTCGTTGCTTTTTGTCAGTTATGCTGTGTGTAATAGCAGGAATATTGATTTTAAGCAGCACTGTGGCAAGCCATGTTTTGCAGTCTTTTGATTCATTGTCCAGAATGAAATACTGATAAAGCAGTGGTTTCTAATGCCAACATGCCATGTACTCAGCTTCTTTCCATCACCAGTACAGCATTTGATTTTCTTCCAATGGTGCCAAGGGCAGTGGAAAATGACAGAATTTGAGAACAACTCCCTTTGATTTGTGCAATGATTAAAAACAAATGTTGACAATCCATCACAGCTAATTTAAACATGTGTCTCAATTTTCATGGCAGAACTCTTTAAAGCAGCAAACTCCCATTTCTGCTGATGAGCATAACCTGGGTCCCAGACCTTTTCCTCTGCCTCTCCAGTAAGATACCTCACAGAGCTATTCAGGATTTGCTCATGTGGATGCTTCTTCCTGACTGACATGTCTAACATAGATGAGTGACATGGGTGGATGAAGATGTAGAAGGATGACTGGGAGGGAAACCTACAAAGTCATTATTCCTTAAGAGGATCCAAATGACAATCTTCCTCATTGCCTCTTTTATATGTTTCACTCAGCTTTTAGGTAGCTTTTGTTCAATAGCCAGGAACTGAAAGTTGTCATTCTGGTTATGATTGAACTGATGTTGGAAAAGAGAGTTTTAGTATCCAATACATGTATGTATTGCCAATGGAAATTTGAAGAAGCCCCAGTATTAACCACTAAATAAAACCAGTGGTTAAGACACTCGCCTTGTTAGCTGGAAGGCAAGCCAGCAGTTTGAGACCCAGGTACTGCATGATAGATTGAGCACCCGTCTCTGTCCCAGCTCTTGGGGACATGACAGGAGCCTCATTTGGGTGTTCCCTGAGCAGAGTTTCTTCTGCAAAAATTCTTTCAACTCAGAATAATTTCTGACACAAAATAATAATAATAATAATAATAAAATCAAAAAGAATTTTGGATTTAATCCACCAATGGAAAGGATTTCCTCTCTGCCAGAAATTTCCAATCCAATGGAAGAATCCTACAGGTGAAATGAAGGATTGATCACTCTTCCCCTTTCAATCCCAGTCTTGCCCCCTACCTAAATTCTCAATTGGGGGAGGGGCAAGGCAGACAGCGGACAAGAAAGTGTAGCTATAGGTGACTCAAGGCTATTTACACGTGTAATAAATGTGAAACAAATTTGGATCAAAAGATAATATGAAGATTGTTCTTACATACAAGACATAACACAATATAGGGGAGTCACCCCAATTTGATAGTGAGATGAGATGAGTGAATTTTCCAGATTCTGGAACTAACTTGATCACTTTAACCCTCCGGCTGTTAACTAAGTTGTGTCCTGAACTGCATATTTCAAAAGAGAATTTTAATTCAGTGCACAGAACTTCTCCTTCCTCCATAAATGGAAACAGAATGCCTGTTAATATAGTTGTCAGATTTGCAATGAAATACAAGAAAGATGCCATCTTAGCAGCTCTGAAGGACAAGAATCTATTTGTGTTCAAAAATGCAAACATACAACTTGCTCAAGATCTTTGTCCCTTAACTTCACAATGCTGCAAAAATATGCCAACCGTTCAGAAGCATCTTATGTGAAAAAGAATAACGTACAGATCCAATAAAACGTATTATTAATCATGATGGAAAAAAGCACAGTTCTAAATTTGGCCTCAGGTGCATGTGATTACCTACTGCGCTTGGATCTAATCCCTCCCAGAAAAATTCCCACCTTGTTGAAAAAGAAATCTGATAACTCCAGTGGAGTGGCAAGGAAAGAGAAAAATTAGATGCAATCATTGAAAAATTGAAAGGACATTTATTTCTCCTATAAAGTTTAATTCCATGCCACTGATAACCAATCTATTGCATAGGAATGCAGTAAAATTAAAAATTAAATATTTGTTCTGGTTGGAAAGATAGCAGGTTAAGGCAAAACATTCACTGTACCACTTTTCTTTACTGCTCAAAAACACATGCCTGTAGGTGCACTAACTTCTCAAGCTGTGGGCCGATCATGTGGTTCAGGGAGCCAGTCACTATGGCCCCCAATGCTAATTCATCTGGCCTGCAAAGCCCTCATTGCTCCTCATCACTCCTGGCATGTTTTACTTCCACTTCCAGGAGTAATGAGGGCATCACAGGCTGGATGAATTGGCATTGGGGGCCTGAGCTGGCCCCCGGGCCATAGTGGGTGCACTCTAGGCAAAAAAAAACATTAAGAGTATCCAACTCTTTCACTTCTCCATGTTGGTCATTCATCTTGTACCTTAGCTAAGGTCCAGTCAAAACAGGAAGTCTCTTTCTGTCTTTTGCCTTACACCAGAATCCAGCTAGGTAGAGGCCTGGTGAGAAAAAGCCTTTGTTCTTGCTTTCAACAGAAAACAGTTATGAGGTTTGTAGGCCAAATTGATGACTCTGCCTATTCCCTTCTACACCTTAGTCACTAGCAGAGGACCCGGTGTTGCTCAGGGGTACCCTACCCAGGCCAAGAGACCCAGGCCTGCCCCCCCCCCCCCGTCCCAGCTGCCTTACCTTTTTGTCTGTTTTCGTTGCGGCCGCTCTCTCAGTCCCACCGCAAAGTGCCATCTCAGCCTGACTCTGGACCATACCTGTCAAGTTTTGGGAAATTTCTGTCAAATAAGGGAAATTTCCCGGCCAAAACAGGAAACAAGACAGCTATGCTTATCCTGTGCTGGCCTCCAGTCTAACTCTAGTCTAACTGCAGTCTAACTAATGCAGGATGATGGCAGGAAAGAGAAATTTCCTGAAACTTGACAGGTATGCTCTGGACGCCGCTGCTGGCCTACACAGTGACTACAGTCAGTGGGTAGCCATGACAGCCTGGGCCTTCCATCCTCCTATGGGTTGTGTCAGGTGGAAGGGAGGCTCCATTTGGGCAGGTGGGCAGAGGACCCATGGGGGGAGGCTTGCAGAAGGTGGCAGCCTGGTCCCATCCTCCGCCCATCCCCTGGCTGTGGGTTCTCCCTTCCCCTGATGCATGCCTCAAGAGGGCAGAGGAGCCATGGCGCAGTGGCCACGCACTGACAGTAGTCACTGGACTACTTGACATAATTGCCGCCGTCTGTACTGGCGGCTAGGCCGTGCACCACCTGGAATGCCGGGCAGACTTTGGTGCATGCATTGAATTTCATGCATGTGCCACAGGCTGGAATGCCAGGAAGGGTTAGGCACATGTGTGGATTCTCACGCATGCGCAGTCACCTCCCCTGGTCATTTCTGCCAGCGGGGATGGGGCATTGCAGCCCCTTTTCAGGGGCAAGGACCCCAAGGTGGGCTGCCGGTTATCCACACCGGCCACCCCAGACATTGAAGGTAGGCATGCACGCAGTTTCCAGCACAATCGGTGTAGGGGTGTCGCTTTGTATGAGGAAGCCCTGTGATGTCACGGAGCCCCAGATCTGGTCAGCTGTGAATTGGTTGAGCTGTGGCGATGACATCACAATCCCCCCGGTTGGCTTTTTCCCCTTGCTTTTTCTCCTGTCGGTGGGGGTGTCCCCTTTGTGGATTGATTTAGGGGGCATACCCCTCCCCATGGGGCTTGACACCCCTGCAGTGACCATCTCTTTGGCCCAAGGTACACATGTGCCAAGTTTCAGTGCAATCGGTGCAGGGGTGTGGATTTGTATATACAGCACCAGACCTTGATTTTGATTTTAGGTATATAGACTAGCATAGGTCGCCCGGCGTTGCCGGGCTATTATAAACTGTGATCAGATTTTTTGGGGGGGTTTTGTGGATTAAAAAAAGAACAAAGGATGATATAATTGTTTCAAATTGTTTTATTTAACCAAATAATGTTTTAGTATGTGATTTTTTTTTGTTAATAGTTGTACCGTAGGTAATATTTTTACAAATGTAAAAGTACATGTTTTTTACATTCAATGTTTTTAAACTATGTTTAGATGTTTTGGGTTTTTATTTGAGTTAAAACTCAACAGAGGATGCTATAAATCTTTTTATTTTATTTATTTAACATATGTTTGTGATTTGTGTAAACTTTTGATTTATTGTTATGTTTTTGACTTGTTTTTACTCTTGTGGCCTCTAGGTGGGGCTTTATTGTTTTTGAGTTGTTTTTACTATTCTGCCTTGCAGGTGGGGCTGTTAGTGGTTTTGGTTTCGTTTCACGTGTTTTTTCTCTCCTGGCCTCTAGGTGGGGCTTTTTCTGGTAAGTAGTCTTTGTTTCTTCATTTCTGTTCCAGTCGTCATAGAGGGAGGACGTGCTGGTGAGTTCTCGGGTTTTCTTTCTTCTAGGGTTTTTCTTTGTTTTGTTTTTGTGGTGGTGGGCTGGGAGGTGTTTCTGTTTGTTCTTTTTTGTTTTGGTTGAGTTTTAGGTTTGTTTAATTGGTTTGGTTATTTCTGGTTTTGTTTATTTTTTCTTATTTTGTTGTTGTTTATTTGTGTAATTTGTGGTATTTTCATGTTGTAGTTAGGTGTTTTGTATGTGCTTTTGTGGTATTGTGGATGTTTTTGTTTGCATATTTTGTGGTTTACTTTTTTGTTTATTAATGTTTTTAAATTATTGATTGATTGATTTTTTGTTTTATTATTTTTTTATTAATTTTGGTGTTTGTTTTTTGGTGTTTACTTTAGCATGAAGAACAGGCTGCCTGTCGGTTCCTCTTTTCCCCATTGCTGCTTCGAATTTTGGTTTTGATGCAGCAATGGGGGAAAGGAGGAGGAGACAGTCAGCCCGTTCTTTCCCTGGCTGGTGAGGTTCGTTAGGTAGGTCGGGGGAGAAGGAGGAGGCAGACAAGAGCTATCTCTGCCTGATGATGGTTCTCTCCTCTCTGTCTCCTTTCTCTCCTGGCTTACCTAACCAGAGATCAGCAGGCAGCGATCCGTAAGGGGTGGTGCTCTTCCTTGCGGATCGCTGGCTGCTGCTTTTGTATTACCTCTGTCGGTAGTACAAAGGCATCAGCCAGTCATCCACCAGGGAGGGTGCTTCCTCTGATGAACTGCTGCCTGTTTTTGGTTTTTTTCTCCACCCCGGCTCAACTTTCCTTGAGGCCGGTGGTGGTCTTGCCGTGACTTTGGCAGGGTAGCATTGAGGAGAGGGAGTCCCTCTTCTCCCTGTTGCTCTGGGAAAGAAGGCCGGCGGGTGTCTCACAGTGGAGTTTTGTGGCTTTTTGTTTTGTGAGGCTGTTGATGTGCTGCGGCCGCCTGCAGCAGACTTGCGCTCCCGTTGCATTTTGTAATTTTATTCTTCACGCACCGGCTTTCTCAGCATTCTGTGCATTCATGGCGCACAGAATGCTGGGACTTGTAGTTTTGCGTTTGTGGTTTGCGTTCGTGCAGCAGTTTTTTATGCAGCTCGATTTTAATCGGCCGCACCATGTTTTCCAATGTTCTTTTTGCTCATGCCTCTTAGCCTGATTGGCTGTGGCACGGCGTGGAGCAAAGAACATTGGGAATTGAAGTTCTTTCCCTTTGTTCATACTCGTGGGGCTCTTGCCCCACTGGCGCATTTCTCAACCCTGCATTTACCTCCGTACCGGTTTCGGGAAAGTGCAGGAGGTTCGGTATGGGATAGGATGGACAGGTGCAGAAACGTATAGCAAGTTCCAACGGTTAACCCTTGGATTTATAGGTATAGATTGTCTCCCGTACCCCATGCAACACAGACAGGACATCAGCAATGCCTCACTCCAACTCTGCTCTTCCAGAATGGCATGGGAGTTGATCTTCAGAGGAAAATGAAAATCAACAAAGACTGACTGCCTCCTTGCTTTTAGGCCAAATGGATTATTCACAGCAGAACTTTCTTCAAGGAATTCTTTCCTGCTGGAAAAGAACATGTCTTATATGAAGGCTGCAATATATTGCAGGAAAGATAAAAAGCACCAAATGGACTTGTCTGGTTGACATGCAGTTGCAAATCAACTTGTCACCATTTAACTCATTTTTCTTCCCCCATCGCTTACCACAAGAACTGTAGGGAAGCAGAAGGCTTATGGCAGTGGTGGTGAACCTTGGTAATCCAGCTGTTCTTGAACTTCAATTCCCAGAAGCCCTGATCAGCAGTCCAAGAACACCTGGAGTGCCAAGGTTCACCATCATGGGCTTATGGTGATGCTGGTCCCTCAAATTCATTCACTTTTCTATTAGATCCAAGCACAGGAGATGCTTTTATTGCACGAAACCCACCTAGCATGACAGAATTTGGTTTAACTTCCCTCTTGTTCCCTCTTGAAGCTAAAAATGAGTCATCTTCCCAATGAAATAGGAATTTGTACACAATACTGGCTGTTAATTACATTTCTTGTCTCCATTAAAGAGTGAAGTGACAATCTCAACCTGTCCCTGGATGGCTGTTGTGTATGTTCACTCACATTCTCTCTCCCACCACAAATGCTGCTGTTATAACTCAAGTGCCACTTGTAATAATCAAACTAGCATTTCAGTCATAGAGTCACTGCCAGAAAACTGACAATGTGGAGACGCTATAGGGTAAACATAAAACATTTCTTGTATAAGCTTAAAATAAATGTTGATTTATTCCTGATGTATCCTGTTCTGCCCTGACTTTCCCCTGGGAGGTAATCTGTTCTCAATCTGTATTGCTTTTCTAGCCATGTAATGCAGCATTTTAGAAGATAGTAAGTAATGTGGAGCCAGAGGTTGGGAGGCCAATTCTCCACTGTGTCTTCTGGGAGAAGAATCATCCTGTGCATCCATGGACAAACTGCATAGTCTCAGGGTGATCCCAGAAGAAGGGTATGGGAAACCACTTCTGTATATTCTCAACCTAGAAAATCCTGGAAGGGGTTGCCATGCATTGTTTGCTGGATAGCTCGTTGGTTTAGGTATCTGGTTATAGAACCAAAAGGTGAGACTTCAATTCCCTGCTTTGCCACCTGAGAGAAGAGCCAGCCTGTCACAGACAAGCTACATAATCCTAGGGGCCCCTCAAAAGAAAGGAATGGTAAACCATTCTGAGTATTCTCCACCTAGAAATCCCTTGAAATAATTGCCATGTCAGAATCAACTTGGTGGCATGCAATTATTAAGTGCTGTGCTTATTATTTTTAAAAGGCAGATCCATGTGGAAGTTTCCTTTTTCCTCCTCCATCAAATGTCCAATGATGCCACAGTAAACTGGGAGAAGATGCTTCCACACAAGCCCTGTGTTATGTATGCATATCAATGTACTGTAAAGCTATCAAGATAAAAATGTATCCATCATAATTACAATGCATCTCAGCTGAAAGGAACGCGAGCAAGCAACCCCTTGGGGCAGCTGCAAGCGTTCAGCCTCACATGGTTCACATTGCTCAATCACGGACAGCCCCGGGAAATGCCTCCGCATTCAGCAGAATGAAGATACTCGCATTCAGCAGAATGAAGATACTCGCATTCAGCAGAATGAAGATACTCGCATTCAGCAGGAAGAAGATACAACTGCGAGAGTAAGGCGTGCCTGGGCGAGGCCACGCCGACAGTAGCCAATGAGCTACCGTGCTGCAAGATCCAAATGTATAGTCCTCAGTATATAATGAGATGTACCACCACCATTACCCCCATGCTTCACCCGGTCCTCATGCAATAAACCTGAGTTAAGCCAACCCTTCGGCTGTCCTGTTGTCTTTGGTCCCATACACCAAATTGGCGACGAAGGTGGGATATGGCTGCCCACGGGACCAAGACATGCGCCGGCTACGAGATCAGGAAGCCGGGAGACTTGGAGCTATTTGAGATAGACTTCAACGGAGCGCTGGTGGAGCTCGAAGTCTCAGATGAGGACAAGAAGAGGGCCATCTTCGTCCGCATGCTCGGACACGAGACAAAGAGGACCCTGGTCGACCTGATCGCGCCGAGGAGGGTGAGCGACTTCAAGGCCAAAGAGCTTCTGGCTGTGTTGGGCGCCCACCTCCGGCCTGCGATAGCGATGTTCCCCGCTCGGAGCGCGTTCTGGAGGAGAGTCCAAGCGCCCGGGGAATCGGTCGCCGAGTTCGCCGCGGCCCTGCGGCTGGCCGCCGGCCCCTGCAAGTGGGAGACCCCAGAAGTCACCCTCCGCGACTGCCTGCTCTGCGGCCTGAGAGACACCGAGACCCAGCGCGCGCTCATGAAACAGGAGCCGCCTCCCACGTGGCAACAGGTCCTCGACACGGCGCAGGCCGCAGAAGCCACGACGGCCGGCGTGCAAGAGCTCCAGGACTGGCGACCAAAAACCGCCAAGGCAGAGAGCTCGGTGCGCGCGGCCCGGCGGGTTTCGAACTCGTCTACGGAGAGCGGCGACGACGAGGACGTCCGGAAGGTCCACAAGGAGGGCCGGCGCTGCGACGGCTGCGGCGCCGCCCACGCCCGCGCCAAATGCCCGTTCCGCAAGGCCGAGTGCCACAACTGCGGCCGGCGCGGGCACATCGCCAAGGTCTGCCGGAAGCGGCGCGAGGCCAAGAGGAGCTCCCCGGACCGTTCGGCGAGGCAGGACCGCACCATGAGGCCCAAGGACCACGGCACCTGGACCACGAGGAAGCGGGACGGCGTCGGACGCATCTCCGACGACAGCGAGGACGACGCTCCGGTTTTCAGCGTATCCACGGAGCACCCCCGATACTTCGTTGAGGTAGTAATACAAGGGGCCCCTGTTAGGATGGAGGTGGACTCGGGTTCTTCTTACTCCATTATCTCCCAGGGAGAGTTCCTAAAGATAGCCCCCCACGTGCGGCCCAAGCTCAAGGCGTTGCGGGCCACGCTAAAGGACGTGCAAGGGAACCGCATCCCGGTGTTGGGGGTTGGGAAATTCCAGGTCCAGTTCAAAAAGCGCGCCGCAACGCTTCCCCTAGTCGTCCTCAAGGGGGGTAAATGCAGCCTCCTCGGGACTCAATGGTTCCAGCCCCTGGGGTTGTTCATTGGGGGGGTGCACGCCGTGGGAGTACACGCCGCCGGGACTGACCCAATACAGAGCGTGTGCGATGCGCACCCCGAAGTTTTCAAAAAGGGACTCGGAAAATTCAAGGGCCCCCCAGTGACTTTCGACCTGGACCCTGGAGTACGGCCAATCAGACTTAAACCGCGCAGAGTGCCTTTCGCACTAAAGGACAAAATAGAGGCGGAGTTGGACAAATTGGTGGGCCAGGGGATTCTTGTTCCTGTTGATTCTGCGGAGTGGGAGACTCCAATTGTAACAGCGCTCAAGGCCAACGGGGAGGTCCGCATATGCGCTGACTACAAGTGCACCATCAATAAGGCGATCCGCCCCAATGCGTATCCGGTGCCGGTAGTCAGCCACTTGTTGGCCAGGTTGCACGGGGGGAGGTGTTTTGCCAAACTCGACCTGGCCCAAGCCTACCAGCAACTCCCGGTCACCCCCGCCGCAGCTGCTGCGCAGACAATAGTCACCCACAAAGGGGCATTCCAGGTATCGCGCCTCCAATTCGGCGTGAATTCGGCACCCGGGATTTTTCAGTCACTCGTGGAACGCCTCCTGAAAGGGCTAGAGGGGGTGTTACCCTACTTTGATGACGTATTGATTACAGGGGGGAGCCGGGCCGAATTGGCAGAAAGGTTGGGAAAGGTCCTGGAAAAGTTCGAAAAGGCGGGGTTGCGGTTGCGGAAAGACAAATGCGTCTTCTTCGCAACTGAGGTTGAGTTTCTAGGGTTCCGGGTTACTCCCGAGGGAATAAGGCCATCCCAATCCAAGGTGGCCGCCATCAAAAAAGCCCCTCGCCCCACCTCCAAGCCCGAGCTGCAGTCGTTCCTTGGGCTGCTCAACTTCTACCACTCCTTCCTTCCTCGGAAGGCAGCCGTGGCGGAACCGCTACACAAATTGTTAAAAAAGGACGAGGCATGGAAGTGGGGCGACGACCATGAGAAGGCCTTCAATGACCTAAAGCGACTCCTGGCATCAGATGCTGTACTGACCCACTTCAATCCCAAACGCCCAGTGGTCCTGATATGCGATGCATCCCCAGTGGGGGTGGGGGCGGTGTTATGCCACGTGCTGGAGAACGGGAGGGAGGCCCCGATAGCGTTCTACTCTAGGTCCTTGTCCCAAGCGGAGAGAAACTACGCCCAGACAGACAGGGAAGCACTAGCGATAATTGCGGGGACCAAGAAATTTCATGATTTTGTGTATGGCCGTCCCTTCACCATAGTGACTGACCATAAGCCCCTGCTAGGCATTTTCACCGCAGATAAGCCCACACCCCAAATCCTGTCCCCGAGAATGCTCAGGTGGGCCATTTTTCTCAACGCGTATCAGCACGCGTTGGTGTACCGGCCCGGGAAAGAGATCAGCCATGCAGATGCCCTGTCGAGGTCCCCCATTCCCCGGGATTGCTGCCACGTGGGCGAGGAAGAGGGGGACCACCAGGTCTTAATGATAGAGGTCCTAGACTCCCCTCCAGTAGTACCGGCCGACATCGCCAAAGCGACCGGTAAGGACAAAACGTTAGCTACAGTTTGCTCCTGGGTACAGAAAGGGTGGCCCGTGTCTTCCCCAGCAGCGGAATTCGACACATTTTTCAAAAAGAAATTAGAATTGTCCCTAGAGAGGGGTTGCCTTTTGTGGGGACAGCGGGTAGTGATCCCCACGTCTCTCCGGCCGAGGGTGCTTAAACTGCTGCATGTCAGCCACCCGGGGATCGTCCGTTCCAAGGCACTGGCCCGTAGTTACTTTTGGTGGCCCCAGCTAGACGCCGACATCGAGCACATGGTCGGCACTTGCGAAGCGTGCCAGAGCTCAAGGCCAGAAGAGGCTCGTTTGCCACATAGAGAATGGGACGCAGCAAGGGGGCCCTGGTCCCGGGTACACGTAGATTTCGCTGGCCCGTTCAGAGGAGCGCTCTTCCTCCTTGTTGTGGATGCGTACTCCAAGTGGTTGGAGGTAATCCCAGTTTCGAGCACGTCCTCGGCCACAACAATTAAGCATCTACGGAGGGTCTTTACCACGTTCGGTTTACCCGACACCCTCGTGAGTGACAACGCTAGTTGTTTCACGTCCACCGAGTTCAGGACGTTCATGGATCTCAACGCCATTTGGCACGTCACCTCCGCCCCTTTCCACCCGGCCACCAACGGCCAAGTAGAGCGCCTCGTGCGCACCACAAAAGACGCGCTGCGGCGCATGGGTCCCGGAGATCTAGAATTACAAATGTGCCAGTTCCTGCTAAGGTACAGGGTCACCCCATTAGCGTCAGGGTACTCCCCCGCGGAGCTGTTAATGCGTAGGAAGCTGGCCACCGTAATCACCAGACTAGACCCCACCAGGGTAGAAGACAAAGGGCGGAACGTAGGGATAGAGCCCACCAAGAATTTCAGCGTAGGCACCCCCGTGCACTGCAGGAACTACGCCAGCGCAGGGCCAGCCTGGGTGCCGGGCGTTGTAATAGAACAAACCGGCCCCGTCTCGTACCGCGTGGAAACTAACACAGGCCTCCTGTGGAGGCGGCACGCGGATCAACTCAGGCGCAGGATTCACGGAGAGCAGGACGAAGACGAAAATAGCCACGAATCAGCGTTAGGGTACTCCCCCACCCGCTTAGCCCAAGGGGGAGAAAAAGGGGGCCAGGGGTCCCCACCAAGGGGGGAGGAAAGGGAATCGATCCTCAGAGATGTTTTGCGGGAATTTGCAGCAGAAAGGAAGAGCCCCGATCTCACACATATCCCTCGGAAGCTTCCCCAAAACACAGATTCCCCAAGAAGTTTAGATTTTGATTTACAGTACCAGGGGGAGTTAGCGGAGTGGTCCCCCACCCGTCCGAGCGAGAAGAGGGGTTTCAGTTCAGCCCCTGGTACTTCCAGTCCCAGTAGCCCCTGTGAGTTAGAATGCAACATAGCGCCAATGTCCCGGAGACCGACACCCCCAAGACAGAAGGCGACGGCGAGTCCGCCCACCACAGTCGCAAGGTCACCCGAGCGGATAACAGAAGGCGGCAGAACCACGAGGGCATCCTCATCGGTTCCGCGGTTCACGATAAGAGGGTCCCCGGGGTCCGAGGGCAACAGGCAGGGGTTCACCTCCCAACTGTTCATTCCATTTCCGTCCCCCAGCACAAAGCAGGCACAGACACCCCACAGAGCCGCTAACGAATCCCCATTCCCCGTTGCAGGACAAGCCTCCACGGAATCAGGGATCACAGGCTCCCCCGCACTAGGTCAGGCGCCTGCACGCCCCAAGCGTACGTGCAGCAAGCCACAATGGTTGCGGGACTTCGTCCCATCCTAGGGGGGAGGGGTGTTATGTATGCATATCAATGTACTGTAAAGCTATCAAGATAAAAATGTATCCATCATAATTACAATGCATCTCAGCTGAAAGGAACGCGAGCAAGCAACCCCTTGGGGCAGCTGCAAGCGTTCAGCCTCACATGGTTCACATTGCTCAATCACGGACAGCCCCGGGAAATGCCTCCGCATTCAGCAGAATGAAGATACTCGCATTCAGCAGAATGAAGATACTCGCATTCAGCAGGAAGAAGATACAACTGCGAGAGTAAGGCGTGCCTGGGCGAGGCCACGCCGACAGTAGCCAATGAGCTACCGTGCTGCAAGATCCAAATGTATAGTCCTCAGTATATAATGAGATGTACCACCACCATTACCCCCATGCTTCACCCGGTCCTCATGCAATAAACCTGAGTTAAGCCAACCCTTCGGCTGTCCTGTTGTCTTTGGTCCCATACACCAAACCCTGTGACTGCATAAACATCTGCATACCATAAATTTGGAGAACATTTAAGAGCTTATGAAGGTTTGCCAAGAGTCTCCAACCAGTGGGGAGTTTCCTATTGTTATGGGAAGGATATGTAAAGTGGCTAGATGAAAGTTCTCTTTCTTGAAAATTGTTTTTGTTTAAGTCATTTACTGCAGTTGTTCTGTGTTTTTTATATTTATCACTGTGGTGCCAAGTTACCTCTTTAGACCACAGCTCCCAGAATACCCAGCTTGTATAGCCACTAGGAGTTTTTGGTCCAAAAATACCTTTTCTGGACCCTGGATGCTGCAGAGTGTTTTATTTCAATAAAATTAAATGTCTGACATTGTCCCTTGGTACAGAATCATGCAAAAACAGATGGATGATTTTTCAACAGATTGCAAGGGTGAACTTGGCAAGGTCTGGTTTGTAAAGTTGACTATGTAGCATCCACAGAAATCATGTTGAGGGCTCTTCACGGGTTCCCATTTAGTTTTTCATAAATGGCAAGATGGGTTTCCTCTTATTTGGGATGGAGTGACTTAAAATATAGGCTGTGTGCTACACCTAGAATTCATTTTGAGGGGCCTCAGGGACACCATGGTTATTTTCTTCTTGCCTACAGAATGTGGTGCAGCATTTTAAAGATTTCAGTAAGATGAGTTCAGAAATTTGCAAGTTCTTTGCTATGACATCATTTTTCTGAATGGAGGGGCTCCAAATGTTCATTAATTGGGAGCCATGCTAATGAGGGAATTCTGTAATCCTCAGAGAAGTAGAAGGAGTAGCAGGATGGCAAGGGGAGACAAAAAGACATGTACAGAAGAAAGAAATAGATGCACAGAGAAGAGAAAGGGCCCTGATGAAATGATGGGATTTAACGGGATTTTAACCCAAATGAAGCAAAGTCTGTTGAATAATACAAAAGAATACACAGAGTAAAGTATCCATGTCATATGACAGATCTGAGGGAGGCAGTAATGGCTGACCCTAAAACTATTACTCCTGACCACCACATCTTTCCTGTTCTCTTCTTCCTTTCAGAGATATATTTGCTGAACAACCTATCCTGCATTCCCTAAATTGGCCCATTACATTGGCCCTCAGATGTAATGAAGGATCCTGTTTCACTACATTTAGTTGCTATATAAGGAATGGAAAGGCTGTTATCTTAGGTTTTGTCTCAGGTAATAAAACATCATAAGCCAGCCCTAATTATGCTTCTTTTAAAATCTCACTCTCTATGTCTAAAGCACAGATGAGATTATTGTACCAGACTCAGTAATCCCAGATGGATTTTCTGATTTCCATTGAAATGTTTTTATTCACACCAATTTAGTCACTTCCCAATGCCCGGCATTTGCTTTTTCTTCTTCTCAGAGTTCACAATTTTCATTTCATTTGTATGTTAGCATGCAACTGTGTGAATAAAATTTTAAAGTAATTAAATGTGAATGGTTTTATTTACATAGTTGCATTTTAATGTATAAATGAAATGAATATTGTAAAATCTACAAAAGAAAAGTAAGAAAAGTAGATCTAGTAAATGGCTGAGATTGAATTCCCGTAACTCTAGTCAAGGCCTTGGAGGAGTTTTAATGTACACACCTGTGGTCCAGCAAGTCTCTCCCTGTAGCAACAGCCATTGGCCTGAAAAGCTAAATGGAGAAAGAAGGAGGACTGGCTAAGATCCATGGAAGCTTCAAGGGATTAAGTGGCTAGTCACTTTTTAGAGGCACTCTATCCAGAGCCTAATGAGCAGAGAAACTACCAGTTCCTTAAACAATTACATCTCCCATCTTTTCTTTCTTTGTATCAGAACATTGCACAATTTAAAATTATGGATGTATATAAAAAATAAAGACAAAATTTAAAACAAATTAAAATGTTAAAATAATTAGACTATTTTTGACCAGAGGTAGGCTATTTCAATGGCATTCAGTCTCAGTCATTCACTGTCAATCTTGGCCATTTGCTAGATCTTTCTTTCTACACCTATTGGAGCATAAATTGCAGACACGTAAATACTATATAGATTTAATTTCTCCCCATTCACAGAAACTTTGTCCTGTATCCAAATAGCTCAAATTTACTTGATTATCTGTTGATCTTCCTACTTCCCTTCAGAGTCTATTATGTGAATTCCAGTTGGTCCAACCAGAATCTGGTCCTGGTGAAAGACACTCTTCAGCATACAGTATATCCATTTATTTATTCATTATTTATTTATTTATTATTTATATTTGTATGGCTGCCCACTCACCAAAGCAACTCCAGGCAGCTCACAATCCAATTGTACATCACTATGCATAAAACCCCCACATGCCATTAAAACCCTTACATAAAACATATTATAAAATCTATTATAAAATCTTCACAGCAAATAGACAAATAGACAGATAAAACCTAAAAACCTGGGTGGCGATTAGCATGTTTATATCAGCCAACAGGGGGCGGCTGTTCCTCTATCAGCTCCCCACATCTGCTGGGCCAGCCATGTCTTCAGCCCTTTCCTAAAAACTAGCAATTCTGGCTAAGTGTGTTGGCAAAATGTATTGTTTTTGTTCTGCATAAGTTTAGCCTAGCTATTCTACTTTAATATTTAGGCTTCTTCTTTACTTCCTCTTTTACCCCTTTGAGTGTCAATGGAGATACAAGGTTCTTGTTCTGGCACTTCTAGAAAAGGGGGACAAGGATGGGGAATGGAGTTGGAGATCATAACTCATCCTTCAGAAGCAAATTGATACCAATGAGTTGAAAGGAACTTAGGAGGTCTTACAGAGAAAGAAAAAGAAGCAATGGACTAAAGTTATCTACATATTACTAAATATAAACAAAATGTGGGGAAAGGGTTAGAGAGAGAATGCAAGCGCGGCGCCAAAATGGCCGCCGCGCTCTTTGCGGGGGCCCCCCCCACCGGACTTGGACATCTGGGTAGTTAGGGGGCGTGGCCAGCACCCTTTAAAAGGGGTGGCCATGAGGCAGCCGCGCTGCCATTTCGCGAAGCGACGGAGAGGAGAAGTTTTTCCCCACTTGCTCCGTCGCTCTTCCCTTTAGCCTGGAAGCCTTTTTCGGCAGCAGTTTTTTCTTCGCTCCTTTTCTGCGGCTTCCCTGCAATTCGCAGCAATGCCTTCCAAAAAGAAGGCGATGGGGAACGCGTTTCATTCCTCGCGGAGGCGCCAGCCGGGTCGGAGGACTGTGACTGCGCCCCCTCAGCAGGCCCCCTTTCCGGGGGTGCCCACCGGGACCGGCGGGTTGGGGTCGATTGCTCCCTGGCCTGAGGCTGGGCAGCCTCAGACCGGCCCTGCAGGGGATGCGGCCCCCGGCCCGCAATTAGCGGCCACCGGCCCGGACCTGGCGCATAGCCAGGCCGGGCCTTCGGGCCTTGGCATGCAGCTTCCAGTGGTGGGCTTTGACCAGGGGGGTTGGCTTTGACCTCTGGGGCCGGTGGTTGGGGCCACCGTTTGGTTTACAGGTCAACTCAGCGCCTGCAGGTTCTCGGCAGGTGGCCGAAAGGGTTGAGCTGCCTGAGGCAAGTAGGTCGGCACCAGCCGCGGCCTCGCAGCTCCCCACGCAACAGATGCCGCCAGCTGGCAGTGGTCAGGCCATATCTACGAGCTCGGTTGCGGTCGCGAGCTCCGACGCAGTGGGCCGGAACCCCCGGTGGGGGCGGCCCATGGGGGTGCAACTTGTGAGTATACGGTCCAAACTAGTGCACCCACATCACAACCCACAATGGGGGGAGGTCTGCAATGGCCGTGGCCTCGCCTGGTTGGGGCGGCGGGTCAGCCGCCGCCAGCCAATCAGGGCAAGGCTCCAACACTTCAAGGCCCCTTTTGGGGCGGGGTACCCTGCCCTCCCGGGAACTTACTGGGGGTGGCGGGGCTGGTCCAGGCTCTTTTCGTGGTGCCCAGCGCTGTCAATGTTCCGGTTTCGGCCTTGCGGACAGCAGGTTATTCTTTGCCCCTTGGGGATCACCTGGCTCAGGCCACCAAGGAGAAGATCTGGCGGGGGGAGTAGGTGGACATTTTCTCCCTCTTGAATAGAGAACCCACCAAAGAGGAGCGGGAGGGGCAGGACGAGAAGGACAAGGAACAGTCTCGTCGACGTAAGCCGCCATGCACATGGGCCAACTGGTTACCCGCGTACCTTATATACATGGCGGTGTACCTCAGGGCCCGGCCTGACCTGGCAATTCCAATGGTCCAGTATTTGGACAACATATACCGGGCGATGGTTGATTTCCCCGGCCCGTCGTGGTTGGCTTACGACGAGGAATTCCGTATGAGAGTGCCCCTACACCCGGAAATGAGGGGGGATGATCCCTGCCAGAAGCTGTGGCTTCTGTACATGACCCCCACGCGCCCGGCGCCGGGGGAGAGGTACCATTGTGGACATGCAGTCCAGCGAGCTGCTCCAGCACAGGCACCCCGCCAGGTGGCGGGGCAGGGGGTTCCGGCCCGCCTGCTGTGTTGGAGCTTCTCAGCCAATGGTGCGTGCAATGGTGCGTGCAACAGGAAGCAGTGCCGGTACAGGCACGAGTGTCCCTCTTGTGCTGGCCCCCATGCCGCCTCTGCGTGTCCTAGGGCAGGCAGACTGCGGGGCAGAGGTAGAGGTAGAGGTGGACAGGGAGCTGGTCAGGCGAAAGGCCCCCTCCCCAATTAATGTGGACATGTTGGAGCGTTGGCTCACGATGTACCCGAGGAGGGCAGATGCAGCTTACCTGCTTGAGGGTTTTCAGCAAGGGTTTCACATTCCTTTCACAGGGGTCAGGTCCCCTCAAGATGCACCCAACCTGTTATCACTCAGGGGAGGGGAAGAGGTGGCTGCCATGAGCATTGCTAAGGAGGTTGCTGCAAGCAGGGTCGCTGGCCCTTTCCCTCTCCCGCCATTTCCCAAACTCAAGGTTTCCCCATTGGGGTTGGTGCCCGAGACGTCGCCGGGGGAGTTCCGTTTGATACACCACTTGTCTTATCCGGCTGGCCGTTTGGTCAACGATGCTATCCCTGACGACCTTTGTTCGGTCGGGTATACATCTTTTGACCGGGCCCTGTGCATGGTGCGCTCATGTGGCCCGGGTGCACTACTGGCTAAGTGCGACATTAAGTCCGTGTTCCGTCTCCTGCCAGTGCACCCGGGTGACTTTGAGTTGCTGGGTTTCAAGTTCCGGGGTGAATTTTATTTCGACAAAGCCATGCCTTTTGGCTGCTCCATTTCATGCTCGGCATTTGAGCGCTTCAGCACCTTCCTCCAATGGGCCTTTGTTCGCAGGTCAGGGTCCCGGTCTGTAGCCCACTACCTTGATGATTTCTTATTCGGGGGTGAACGAGGCTGGGACACGTGCACACGTCTCCTGAATACATTTCAGACGCTAATGGAGGAACTCGGTGTCCCTTTAGCGCCCGAAAAGACTGAGGGCCCTTCAACCGAGCTCACATTCCTGGGGGTGGAGATTGACACGGTTGTGCAGGCATCCAGGTTACCTGCTGATAAGGTTTCATGGATCGTTGCACTCATTTCGGACTTGCTGGCAAAACGCAAGGTGTCCCTTCGGGAGCTCCAGGTGTTACATGGTCACCTCAATTTAGCTTGCAGGGTCGTCGCACCTGGCAGAGCATTTGCTCGACGTTTGTGCGTCGCCATGACTGGCTTGGCCAGGCCTCACCACAGGGTCCGACTGAACAAGGGCAGGAGGGACGATATGCTCATTTGGCTCCAGTTCCTGAGGGAGTTCAAGGGGGTGTCATTTTGGAGATCCGACCTTTTGGTTTCCCCTCATTTTCAGGTTCAGTCGGGTGCATCAGGGTCCCTGGGTTATGGGATTTACTTCGCAGGGAAGTGGGCCTATGGCAGATGGCCGCCAGCCTGGTGGGGCATGGATCGCTTGCGCGATCTCACGTACCTGGAATTTTTCCCCATTCTGGGAGCTTTGATGCTATGGGGCGAGGAGTGGGCCAATTCGGTTGTCCATTTCTGGTGTGACAATGCGGCAGTGGTCCACATTGTCAACTCACAGACGTCTAAATCTCCAAGGGTCATGGAACTGGTTTGCCAGTTTGTGTTGCGCAGCCTATGCCTCTATGTGCTTTTTAGGGCCAGACATGTTCCAGGTATTAATAACGATATTTGTGACGCTTTGTCCCGCCTGCAGATCCCCCGGTTCCGTACCTTGGCCCCGGACACAGAGGAATTTCCCTCGCCGCTCCCGGACGAGATATGGACGCTTGGCAAGGAGAGGTGAACCGGGCGATCAGCATGTCGCCCGCCCCCCGCACGCGTAGGGCGTATAACCATGCATTCAGTTCATTCAGGGCCTTTTGTGCCCAATCACGGCTGCCTGAAAGTTGGCCCATCCCGGTGGCTTGTGTCCTCCAATTTATCGTTTACTTACATGCCCAGGGCTTAGCCCCCCGCACCATAGCATCCAGGTTGTCAGCGCTGGCATTAGTGGCCAAGGTGGGTGGTTTTGCTGACAGCACACATGATTTTCGCATACGACATGTTTTGGAAGGGTGGGCGCGGGAACGTGGGCGCAGCCCGGACGACCGCCACCCTATTTCTCCGGGGGTACTTACCCACCTTGCACGGGGTTGGCATGACCTGTGTTTTGACAGGTATGGGGCAACCCTGTTTCACGCGGCTACTACGGTGGCCTTTTTTGGAGCGCTCCGCATCTGTGAGCTGGTGCTACTGTCTAAGGCGGATGCGAGTTGTAGGGCACTGGAACTCGAAGATGTCTATGTTTCCAATGAGTGGGCTCAACTGAGGATACGTTCCTCTAAGGTTGATCAGCACGGTGTAGGCAGTGGTGTAAGACTGCTACGATGTTCCATGGCAGACATCTGTCCGGTTGGTGCCCTACATGATTGCTTATGCACAGATAGGTGGGAGGTGGCTCTTAGCCACGTAGCTACCATGGTAGCCTTTTGGAGCGCCCCGCATCAGTGAGAGGGTGCCAGAGTTGGTACCACCTGTGTAAGGCGGAGGTGTCTCGTAGCGCACTGGAACTCGAAGATGTCTCTGTCACACGAGTGGGCTCGAGTGGGGACACGGTCCTCACGGGTGTTTTAGCACAGTAGGCAGTGGTGTATACTGCTACCAAGTTTTCAAGACATCTGTCCGGTTGGTGCTCTACATCATTTTTCGACAGTGCCTGCTGCGCGCCCCAGCCTGTTTTCTGCCACCGGGATGGGTCTACCCTTACTATAGTACAGTCCCTGAGCGTTTCGCGGTGTGGGGCCCATTTTGGCGCCATTTACTTAAGGTAGGTGTCGCACTGATCGCGGCTACGTTTGGGGTACTCCGAGGTGGATACGCGCCTACGCACAATTTCAGATATGTATTTCCCCTCATTGTATGAGTACCTGTTTATGCCCTTCACCTTTTTTCTCCTCTTTTACAGATCCTAGGGGTCTCAACTCACTGGTGGTGGGGGGGCTGGTGGGCCGCAGCTATGTACACTGGGCAGCGGTATACGCTGCAGCGACAGAGAGTGGACCCCGGCCGGGCTGTGTGCATCCGCACGAAGGCTATGGTATGGTATGCGTGGCACATGGGGGCGGGAACTGAGGCCATTCCTGCTGTCTGACAGGGATGCTCGGCCGCCCTGTTTTGCAGGCACCCCAGTGGCGGTGATATTATACAGATCGCTGCTGTTACTAAACCATTGGGGGGCTGTGACCTGGCTTTTTACATCACCTATGGCTTACATACGGTCGCTATGGTCTAACATCGTGCCGAGACACCAATTTAGGGGAGATGCGGATCTCCCTAGTTCGGACTGCTAGACAAATATTTTGCTGGTAAGCGGGAGAAGGGGTCCACCTGTCGGCTAGAGGTATGTACCTCGTTCTTGGTGTGATGCAAGCAGGCCTGGTGACCGAGCAGTCGGTCTTGGGGGGGGGGGGCGGTGAGTCATCATGGATGCCTCCCCGTGTGGCGGGTAGCACTGGTAAGGTAAACATTTATGACCCACAGGTATCCGGCAGGTTCGCAATTGACTGGACAACACTAGACAGGCACAAGTTGGTTAACGTTGTCCGGTCAACGATGAACCAGGCAATGGGGTGATGGCATGAGCTGGGCAGCAGGCATCACCCCGTTATTTTACGGATACACGTCAGAGGGTGGGGTCACTAGTTAGATTATTGACTACGGTCAACAATTTGTTTGTTGTCAACAAACAAATTGATACAAATGGATACATTGTAACCAATTGCCGTTGGCAATTTTGGGTGGAACCTTACCAGTGTTACTTCGGCCTGCTTGCCTTAAGAATTATAATTGGTTGAATACCAATAGAAATTTATAATTCGGACTAGGGCATGAATCAATAAATGTGGCCCAATGCCGTTATCAACTTTCACCAGTGTCTGAGTCCTTTATTGGGGGGTGCGCCTGCAATGCAAGCGCGGCGCCAAAATGGCCGCTGCGCTCTTTGTGGGCCCCCCCCCACCGGACTTGGACATCCGGGTAGTTAGGGGGGCGTGGCCAGCACCCTTTAAAAGGGGTGGCCACGAGGCAGCCGCGCTGCCATTTCGCGAAGCAACGGAGAGGAGAAGTTTTTTCCCTCCACCCCCTCCCTAGTTAACAGTGTGATATTTTGGTCGCTTCGGGGCCGGGTGGGAATTTTTGGCTGGGACCTACAATTGGCTTCCAGGTCCTGGCTTTTTTGCCCATCCCACACTGTTGCTATGGTTTGACATAGGGGTTTTCTTGTTCTGCTTGACTTTGGTCACATGGGCGGGTAGCACTGGTAAGGTAAACATTTATGACCCACAGGTATCCGGCAGGTTCGCAATTGACTGGACAACACTAGACAGGCACAAGTTGGTTAACGTTGTCCGGTCAACGATGAACCAGGCAATGGGGTGATGGCATGAGCTGGGCAGCAGGCATCACCCCGTTATTTAACGGATACGCGTCAGAGGGTGGGGTCACTAGTTAGATTATTGACTACGGTCAACAATTTGTTTGTTGTCAACAAACAAATTGATACAAATGGATACATTGTAACCAATTGCCGTTGGCAATTTTGGGTGGAACCTTACCAGTGTTACTTCGGCCTGCTTGCCTTAAGAATTATAATTGGTTGAATACCAATAGAAATTTATAATTCGGACTAGGGCATGAATCAATAAATGTGGCCCAATGCCGTTATCCACTTTCACCAGTGTCTGAGTCCTTTATTGGGGGGGGTGCCTGCAAAGCCAGAAGACAATGAAACAGAAATAATCAGCCCCGAAAGGTGACAAAAGCTAAGCAGAATTAATGACTAAAGAAAAGGCAGGGGGAAAGAGGCCAAAGAGAAAGAAGGTTGAATGACTGAGATGATACACAATGAAAGAATAGATTCTGTTTTGTTAGTGTGAAAAGAGATGAAAGACAAACATTCTGGGAATACTGACATGTGAGGATTTATTGAGAGACTGACTGCTAGCAAGAAAAGATGATGAGTGAAAATTAAAGTCGAAATTGTTCCCTGGAAGAGCTGAAAAATAAATTTATTGGAGAAGAGAGGAGGGAAAGACAATTCTGCAGTTTCAGATTGTAAAATTTAACACAGATCTTAGCTTTGGCAAACTGTCAGCTGGTAGCAGCCCAGTTGCCTGCTCTGGACAGCATTATCCCATTTTTCTTTCTTTCGAATATTAGGGTAGTCAGCACAAAGCAGTGTTTATTTATTTATTGTTAAATTTTTATACCGCCCACTCAGGTACAACCCAACTCAGGGCGGTTCACAACAGTGGGTAAAAACATATAAAAACAAATAAAACAGATAAAAACCAGCAATAAGAACCCACCCCTAAAAAGAGAGGGGTGCAGGAACTGAAGAAACCATGGGGCAGGCATCCTCCCCTATATTAACCACCCAACGGAAGCCACCCCTCCACCTGCACCCCAAACTTGGCCCGCCAGCCAGGTTTTTAGTTCCTTCCTAAAGGGCAACAACTCTGTCTGGAGACGCAGTTCCACAGGCAGGAGGTTCCAAAGGGCCGGTGCGGACACAGAGAAGGCCCTCCTCCTTGTGCCAGAGAGGCGAGCCCCCCTGGCCGATGGCACAATTAGAGAGCCCCTCCGGTCCGCTCTGGTTGGACGGACAGACGTCCTTAGGGCGATGCGGTCTCTAAGGTAACCTGGCCCACTACCATATAGGGCTTTAAAGGTCAAAACCAGCACCTTGAATTGCACCCGGAGACAAACTGGTAACCAGTGCAGCTCCCGCAGCAGTGGTGAGGCATGGGCATAACGTCCACACCCCATCACCACCCAGGCCGCAGCATTCTGGACCAGCTGCAGCCTCCGAATGGTCATCAAGGGCAGCCCCATGTAGAGCGCATTACAGTAGTCTAGTCTGGAGGTCACCAGAGCATGAGTGACCATGAGCAAAGAGTCCCGGTCCAGGAGCGTGCGCAACTGGCGAATCACCCGAAGTTGGGCGAAGGCCCTCCTGGCCACAGCCGCCACCTGTTCTTCTAGCAGCAGCTGCGAATCCAGGAGGACCCCCATGGTGCGCACCAGGGCCGGTCTGGGGCAAAATAGCCCCATCCAAAACCAAAGATGGTAGCTCCCGGGATAACGCAGGACCCCCTATCCATAGCCACTCAGTCTTGCTAGGATTCAGCTGTAGCCCATTCGCCCCCATCCAGACCCCAACAGCCTCCAGACAGCTGGAAAGGACTTTGACTGCATCACTGGGGTCCCCATGGGCCGAGATGTACAACTGTGTATCATCCGCGTACTGATGGTACCGCACCCCGTGGGAACGGATGATCTCACCCAGCGGCTTCATGTAGATGTTAAATAGGAGAGGAGAGAGTACCGAGCCCTGAGGCACCCCATATTTTTAGAGACCTAGGACAGGATCTCTCGCTCTCCAACCACACCGACTGGGTCCGGCCCCTCAGAAATGAGGAAAACCAGGACCACACAGTGCCCTGGATCCCCAATCCTCGGAGCCGTTCCAGAAGGATACCGTGGTCAACGGTATCGAAGGCCGCTGAGAGGTCAAGAAGAGCAAGGACGGACGGATGACCGCCATCCCGCTCTCGCCAGAGATCATCCATCAGCGCGACCAATGCAGTCTCAGTACCATATCCAGGTCTGAATCCTGACTGGAAGGGGTCCAGATATTCCGCTTCATCCAGTACCCCCTGCAACTGACGCGCCACTGCCTTTTCCAATACTTTCCCCAAAAAGGGGAGGTTGGAAACAGGTCTGTAGTTGGTTATGACTGCTGGATCGAGGGATGGCTTCTTCAGGAGGGGGCGCACCAAAGCATGTTTCAATGGTGCAGGAAATATCCCCTCCCGAAAAGACGCATTAATTATAGCCCCGACCCAGCCACCTGTCACCATCTTTGAGGCTTTTACCAGCCAGGCGGGACAGGGATCCAATGGACAATTAGTGGCGCGGACCGCCGCAAAGAGCCTGTCCACTTCATCTGGGGCAACAGGATCAAACTGATCCCAGATAACACAGCACGACTGTGCACTGGCTCCCCCCTGACCCTCCCCATCCACGCCAAGATTAAACCCTGAGCGAATCCGATCGATTTTCTCCACCAGATGGTCAGCAAAGTCCTCAGCCGATCCCTGCCAAACAGGCACAGCCCCCCACCCCCTACCAAGGAGGGACCTGGTCACCCGAAACAGGGTGGCTGGGCGATTATCAGCGGAGGCAATAAGGGAGGTGAAGTATTGCCTCCTCACCACCCCCATCGCCACTAGGTAGGCCCTAATAGCGGCTCTAGCTAGTGTCCAATCGGAATCGTTCCTGGTCTTCACCCAGCGGCGCTCAAGGCGTCTCTTTGCCCATTTGAGCTCCCGTAGTTCTTCCATGAACCACGGGGATGACCTAGCTCCACGGGCTCTGAGAGGCCGTAGTGGAGCGATTACATCCAAGGCAGCTGTCATTGACCCACACCATAGGTCAACAAGTGCCTCGGGCAAATCGTGTTGCCGATCCAGGGGAAAAGCCCCCAGTTCCCTCTGGAATCCATCCGGATCCATCAGTTGCCGGGGGAAGGCCACTTTAATAGACCCTGCCTCCCTACGATGAAGTGTCGCCCCCAGAAAGTCTAGAGCCACCAGATAGTGATCTGACCATGGCACAGGTGTTATGTCTAGTTTCTGTAAACTCAGATCACTCTGCCACCGCTCCGACAAAAAGACTAAATCTGGTGTGTGGCCACTGCCCCTGGTAGGACCCCAAATTACCTGAGCCAGGTCCATAGTTGCCATGGAAGCCATGAACTCCTGAGCCACCCCGGAACCGGACCCCAGCGAAGGCAAATTGAAGTCCCCCAGAACCATCAGCCTAGGGAACTCCAACGCCAATGCTGAGACAGCCTCAAGGAGCCCAGGCAGGGAGTCCCTTACCCTGCAAGGGGGCAGGTACAGGAGTAGGACCCCCAACTGACCCTTTGGGCCCAGCCGCAGGAGCAGGGCCTCACAACCCAGAATTTGTGGGGCAGTGGCCCTGGTAACTCCTAGTGACTCCCTGGCTATAATGGCAACACCACCGCCGTTGCCCTCATCCCTAAGCTGGTGCCAAACACCGAACCCGGCTGGACACATCTCTGATAGAGGCACCCCATCCTCTGGTCTCAGCCAGGTCTCAGTGATGCATGCCAGGTCAGCCCTCTCTCCCAGAATAGAATCTTGTATTAGGGGCGCCTTACTACAGACCGACCTGGCATTCATCAGCAGCAGCCTAAGGGTGGGGTCACCCTGGATCAGCTGCTCAGGACCTAGAGGTGAAACCGGGGGGCCAGAACGTGGGACAGATACTAAGCATCGGTCCCGCGTTCCCCGAGTGCGGCCCACCCCACGGTTCCCGCTATAATGCCCCATGCCCGTCACAACCTCTAAATGGGCCCCTGGAACCTCCACCATTAACCCAGATGGAGTGTCGCCCAATCTTCCCAGCTGGCAGGGCCATCTCTCCCTCCCTCCCTCCCTCCCTAACCCACTTAAAACATACCCTCTCAGTCTCTCTTCCCATATTGATGGTCCCGGCGAGTTCCGACTGGCCGCAAGAGTCTCCAGGGCAGCAGTGGAAATTCCGGTGCGACCGCCGGCCTTTTAAGCCCCCCGCAGGGGGGTGGGAACACAGGACACCAATGGTGGAGGTGATCCCAACAAGCTCTGATTGGCTGCAGGTGTCTCCAGAGCGGCAGGGGAAATTCCGCCGCGGCCACCGGCCCTTTGGGCCCCCCGCAGGGAGGCAGGAGCCTGGGACGCCAATGGTGGGCTGGTCCCAGCAATCTCCGACTGGCCGCAGGTGTCTCCAGGGTGGTGGTGGTGGAAGCTCCGCCGCGGCCGCCGGCCTACCGAGCCCCCCGCAGGGGGGCGGGAGCCTGGGATGCCAATGATGGGGATGGTCCCAGCAATATCCAACTGGCATCAGGTGTCTCCAGGGCGGCGGTGGGAGTTCCTCCGTGGCCGGCCGCCTTTTGAGCCCCCTGCAGGGAAGCAGGAGCCTGAGATGCCGATGGTGAGGTGGTCCCAGCGAGCTCCAACTGGCCATAGGTGTCTCCAGGGTGGGATGGAAATCCCGCCATGGCTGCTGGCCTTTTGAGACCCCGCAGGGAGGCGGGAGCCTGGGACGCCGATGGTGGGATGGTCCCGGTGAGCTCCAAATTGGCCGCAGGTGTCTCCAGGGCGGTGGTGGAAGTTCTTCTGCAGCTGCCAGTCTTTTGAGCCCCCCGCAGGGAGGCGGGAGCCTGGGACACCGATGGTGTGGTGGTCCCAGCGAGCTCCAGACTGGCCGCAGATGTCTCCAGGGTGGCGGTGGAAATTCATCCACAGCCGCCAGCCGTTTGAGCCCCCGCAGGGAGGCGGAAGCCTGGGACGCCGATGGTGAGGGTGGTCCCAACAACCTCCTGGCAAAGGGAGGAGGGGCAGAGGCTGTTGTTTCTGCCGGCCCCAACGGCCCTTTACCTCTCCTGGCAAAAGGGAGGAGGGGCAGGGCTCACCTCAGCTGGTCAGAGGCTTCTTGTCTTCTGCCGGCCCGACGGCCCTTTACCTCTCCTGGCAAAAGGGAGGAGGGGCGTGTTATGTATGCATGTACAATGTTACTTTAAATATATGAATGTAACCAGTCCACAATCACAATGTATCTCAGCTGTTAAGGAACGCGAGCAAGCCACCCATAGAGGGCAGCTGCGAGCGTTCAGTCTCACATGGTTCACATTCCCCAAATCACGAACAGCCGCGGGAGTTTCCCCGCATGATCAAGAGCTACAGAAAACAACTACAAGAAGAGAGGTGTGACCTGGGCGAGGCCACGCCGGTAGCAGCCAATAAGCTACCGGCAACAAGATTCAAATGCATTGTGTTACTGTATATAATGAGATGTACCTCCGCCATTACCACATGTTCATACTGACCATCAAAGAATAAACCTGTGTTAGTCCTTCCTGCGACTCCTTCTTTGTCTTCCGTGCAAGACACTAAATTGGCGACGAAGGTGGGATCGATGGCGAATCCCAAGGTCAAGCCGTACCACTTCGATGTCAGCGAGCCCGAGCAATGGGAGCTCTACGAGTGCCAGTTTCGGCACGCAATGGAAGCCTCAGGCGTCGACGACGATGTGAAAATGCGCTCCCACTTCCTGGCTCAGGTGGGGCCGGCCACGCTGCGGATCCTGATGACCCTGGTGGCCCCCTGGAAGGTGGACGAGGTGCCCATCGACCGTATCCTGGAGAGGCTGCGTGAGCATTTCCAGCCGCCCAGCCCGGGTCGCGTTCCACAGGCGAGACCAGCGACCGGGCGAATCCGTGTCCGCCTACGCGGCGGCCCTCAGGCTTGCCGCAGTGCATTGCCAGTGGGACGACCTGGACCAGGCCCTCCGTGACCGCATGCTGTGTGGTTTGAGGGACGAGGAGCTTCAGAGGAGGCTCATGACCCGCGACCATTGCCTCACGTTCAACGAGGTACTGCGGGAGGCCCAAGCAGCCGAGGAGGCCAGGAGCGGCGTCCGGCTATTCAAGTCTCGAGGGGCCACGTCCGAGAGGGCCAAGTCACCAGTGCAGGCGGCCCGGCGGACACCAGCGAAGATGGCCTGGCGGGCCCCCAAGCTGCCCGCCGCCACACCGACGTCGTCCGAGGAGTCGTCCACGACAGCGGACCCCTACTCCAGCGAGGACGACGACGTACAGAGGATCAAGAAGCGAGGTGAGAAGCAGCAGACCCGAGAGCGGCAGGGCCGCCGCTGCGACGGTTGTGGGGCAGCCCACGACCGCACGAGGTGCCCGTTCCGGAAGGCCGAGTGCCACAACTGCGGCCGAAAGGGACACATCGCCCCGAGTATGCAGGCGCGGGCGAGCCGAGGACAAAGGCAGCTCCAGTCACCCCCAGACGCAACAGCGGAAGGCGGCCGGCACCAGGAAGGTCTCTGCCGGCTACAACGAGGAAGGCGTGAACTGCGTGAGCCTGGAGCACCGGCGGTTTTTCGTAGAGGTACTGTTGCAAGGGGTCCCAGTGAGGATGGAGATAGACTCGGGGTCTTCTTATTCCATCCTGTCCCAAAAAGAGTTCATGCGCATTCCCCCAGAGAAGCGGCCCAAACTGCGGGCCATGAGATCCAATTTACGGGACGTGCAGGGGAATGGGATCCCAGTGTTGGGGGTGAGGAACTTCAGGGTGAAGTTCAAAAGCTACTCCGATAAACTGCCCCTAGTGGTCCTTAAAGGGGGAGGTGCTGCCTTTTGGGAACGCAGTGGTTTGCTCCCCTGGGAATCGAACTGTCCGGCATTAACGCCATCGAGACTGACCCAATGCGGGACGTGTGCAACGCACACCCGGACGTTTTCAAGAAGGGGCTCGGGAAATACAAGGGGCCCCCGGTTTCCTTTTGAGCTGGACCCAGAAATCCGGCCCATCCGCCTCAAGCCAAGGAGGGTGCCCTTCGCCCTCAAGGACAAGATCGAGGCGGAACTGGACAAATTGGTGGGGCAGGGGATTTTGGTTGCAGTTGATTCGGCGGAGTGGGAAACGCCGATCGTTACAGCCCTCAAGTCCAATGGGGAGGTCAGGATTTGTGCGGACTACAAATGCACGATAAATAAGGCCATTCGGCCAAATGCATACCCAGTGCCAGTGGTCAGCCACTTGCTGGCCACGTTACAAGGGGGGACTCATTAGTGGCTCTGTGTGGCGTCTGTGGTGACCTTGCATTGGGGGACTGGAATGGAATGAATAGTTGGGACGTGAATCCCTGCCTACCGTTTGAGGAGTTTGGGGACCCCCCCAGTACGAATCTCGGGACCGACGAAGAGGCCCTCTTGGCTTCGCCACCCCCCGCTGCCTGTCCGGGCGTTCTAGAGACTGTGGGCCGGACTTGCCCATGTTGCCTGCCTTGGGGGTGTTGGTCTCCGGGGAGCAGGAGCAATAGTATACTCTAACACAAAAGGGCTAGGGGGACTGGAAATACCAGGGGCTGAAGGGGAGGTGTTTCGCCAAGCTAGATCTGGCCCAGGCGTACCAGCAGCTCTCTGTAACCCCGGCTGCTGCCGCCGCGCAAACAATCGTAACGCACAAGGGGGCGTTTAAGGTAACGCGCCTTCAATTCGGCGTGAATTCGGCCCCCGGAATTTTCCAGTCCCTCGTGGAACGCCTTTTAAAGGGGCTTCCAGGCGTTCTCCCATACTTCGACGACGTGTTGATAACAGCGGGGAGCGAACTAGAGTTAGCAAAGAGGCTAGATGGGGTTCTCTCAGTATTCGAGAGGGCAGGACTTCGATTGAGGAGGGACAAGTGCGTATTCTTCGCGAGGGAGGTAGAGTTCCTAGGGTTTAAGGTAACACCGGACGGAATCAAACCCTCCGAATCCAAGGTAGCGGCCGTGAGAGACGCCCCTCGCCCCACCGCGAAACCAGAGCTGCAGTCATTCCTAGGGCTCCTAAATTTCTATCACTCCTTCCTGCCTCGGAAGGCATCGGTCGCGGAGCCACTGCATGCGTTACTTAAGAAGGATGCAGTTTGGCGGTGGGGGGACAAGCAGGAGAGGGCATTCAAAGAGCTTAAGTCACTCCTGTCTTCGGATGCGATCCTGACCCACTTCGATCCGAAAAAACCAGTGGTGTTAGTCTGTGATGCGTCCCCGGTGGGGGTGGGGGCGGTCCTGTGCCACATGTTGGAGAGCGGGAGGGAAGCCCCGGTGGCGTACTACTCAAGGTCCCTCTTGAAGGCCGAGCGCAATTACGCGCAAACAGATAGGGAGGCCCTAGCAATAATCGCGGGAACAAAGAAGTTCCACGATTTCCTATACGGCCGCGAGTTTACGGTAGTGACGGATCACAAGCCGCTTCTGGGGATCTTCACTACCGGCAAACCCACCCCACAAATTCTATCCCACAGGATGTTGCGTTGGGCCATTTTTCTCAACGCCTACCAATATGAGCTAGTCTATCGCCCAGGGAAGGAGATCTCCCATGCAGACGCCCTGTCCCGATCCCCTCTCCCTAGTTTAGGGGATCCCACATACGAGGTGGAGCAGGAACACCAAGTCCTGCTGATTGAGTCTCTCGACTCACCCCCAATTGTGCCGGCCGACCTCGCCAAGGCCACGGCAGCCGACAAGATCCTGGCCCAAGTTAGTTCCTGGGTGAGGAAAGGGTGGCCCGTCTCTCCCCCCGAGGAACATTTCAAGCCGTTTTTCAGGCGCAGAGTCGAGCTTTCTCTGGAAAGGGGCTGCTTACTCTGGGGCCAGCGGGTGGTCATCCCAGAGAAGCTGAGGGCCAAGGTGCTGAGGCCACTGCACACCAGCCACCCCGGGATTGTACGCTCCAAGGCTCTGGCCAGGAGTTTCTTTTGGTGGCCCCAGATAGACAGAGACATAGAGTGTTTAGTGGGCACGTGCGAGAGCTGCCAGAGCTCTCGGCCCGAGGAGTCCCGGTTACCCCATAGGGATTGGGATACGGCCCGCGGGCCATTGTCCCGGATCCACGTCGACTTCGCTGGCCCTTTCCGCGGGTCCTTGTTTCTCCTAGTCGTCGACTCCTACTCCAAGTGGTTGGAGGTAATCCCCATGAACAGCACTTCCTCTGCCGCAACCATTAAACAGTTGCGCAAGCTGTTTGCCTGCTTCGGCCTGCCCGACGTTCTTGTAAGCGATAACGCTAGTACCTTCACGTCGGCAGAGTTCAAAACATTTATGGAGAGGAACGCCGTCAAGCACATAACCGCTGCCCCGTTCCACCCCGCCACAAAGGGTCAGGTAGAGCGCCAAGTGCGCACTACGAAAGACGCACTGCGGCGCATGGGTCCCGGTGAGTTGAACCTGCATCTGTGCCAGTTCCTCATCTGCTACAGGACAACCCCCTTAGCGTCAGGTTTTTCCCCAGCCGAACTCCTCATGAGGAGGCGTCCGGTAACACTTTTTGACCGGATGGATCCGTCCAGGGTGGAGGATGAAGGGAGAAACATAAGCATAGGGGGAGGGAGCTCCAAAAGTTTTTCGGTAGGGGACCCGGTTCACTGCAGGAACTACGCGGCCTCGGGGCCAGCGTGGGTGCCAGGGACAATTGTTGAGCAAACGGGGCCGGTATCCTACAGGGTCGAGACTAATTCAGGTCTACTCTGGAGGAGGCACGCCAACCAACTCCGAAGGCGAGTCACCGGCGAGGGGGAATCAGCGTTAGGGTCCTCCCCCACCCGCATTACCCAAGGGGGAGACACGGCGGAACCCGCGGATACAAATGCGTATCCTGGGTTCCCAACCACAGAGGAGGATACTTTGAAAGAGAGGGATCAGTTTGATGATGATTATGAGTTGCAGTACCAGGGGGATGTAGCGGAGTGGTCCCCCACCCGTCCTAGCGAGAAGAGGGGTTTCAGTTCAGCCCCTGGTATTTCCAGTCCACCTAGCCCTTTTGTGTTAGAGTATACTATTGCTCCTGCTCCCCGGAGACCAACACCCCCAAGGCAGGCAACAGGGGCGAGTCCGCCCACCACAGTCTCTAGAACGCCCGGACAGGCAGCGGGGGGTGGCGAGGCCAAGAGGGCCTCTTCGTCGGTCCCGAGATTCGTACTGGGGGGGTCCCCAAACTCCTCAAACGGTAGGCAGGGATTCACGTCCCAACTATTCATTCCATTCCCGTCCCCCAATGCAAGGTCACCACAGACGCCACACAGAGCCACTAATGAGTCCCCCCTTCCCATTGCAGGGCAGGACTCCGCGGAACCAGGAGCCGCCGGCTCCCCTGTATTAAGTCAAGCGGCCGCACGCCCAAGGCGCACGTGTGGCAAGCCACAATGTTTGAGGGACTTCGTCCCATCCTAGGGGGGAGGGATGTTATGTATGCATGTACAATGTTAATTTAAATATATGAATGTAACCAGTCCACAATCACAATGTATCTCAGCTGTTAAGGAACGCGAGCAAGCCGCCCATAGAGGGCAGCTGCGAGCGTTCAGTCTCACATGGTTCACATTCCCCAAATCACGAACAGCCGCGGGAGTTTCCCCGCATGATCAAGAGCTACAGAAAACAACTACAAGAAGAGAGGCGTGACCTGGGCGAGGCCACGCCGGTAGCAGCCAATGAGCTACCGGCAACAAGATTCAAATGCATTGTGTTACTGTATATAATGAGATGTACCTCCGCCATTACCACATGTTCATACTGACCATCAAAGAATAAACCTGTGTTAGTCCTTCCTGCGACTCCTTCTTTGTCTTCCGTGCAAGACACGAAAGGGCGGGGCTCACCTCAGCTGGTTGGAGGCTTCTTGTCTTCTGCCGGCCCGACGGCCCTTTACCTCTCCTGGCAAAGGGAGGAGGGGCGGGGCTCCCCTCAGCTGGTCGGAGGCTTCTTGTCTTCTGCCGGCCCGACGGCCCTTTACCTCTCCTGGCAAAAGGGAGGAGGGGCGGGGCTCACCTCAGCTGGTCGGAGGCTTCTTGTCTTCTGCCGGCCCGACGGCTCTTTACCTCTCCTGGCAAAGGAAGGAGGGGCGGGGCTCACCTCAGCTGGTTGGAGGCTTCTTGTCTTCTGCCGGCCCGACGGCCCTTTACCTCTCCTGGCAAAAGGGAGGAGGGGCGGGGCTCACCTCAGCTGGTCGGAGGCTTCTTGTCTTCTGCCGGCCCGACGGCTCTTTACCTCTCCTGGCAAAGGAAGGAGGGGCGGGGCTCACCTCAGCTGGTTGGAGGCTTCTTGTCTTCTGCCGGCCCGACGGCCCTTTACCTCTCCTGGCAAAAGGGAGGAGGGGCGGGACTCACCTCAGCTGGTCGGAGGCTTCTTGTCTTCTGCCAGCCCGATGGCCCTTTACTGTAATTCCACTTCTTTTGTATTTTGTACAATCCCTATGTATAGCCAAAAACAAAGTCCAAAACAAAATAGCTATAGTGCAATATCATGCACTCACCATGTTTTCCTAATTACTAGCTAGATTTCTTCAGCTCCCTGCACATCCTAGCTATTCCCTTAAAATGCTGTTACTTTATCCTGTAAAAAGAGGGAAAGGGCATGCAGATATGAAATTCTCCAGTGATCAAAAGAACAAAGATTGAAAGGAAAGGAAAATAAAGCTAAGAATAAACCAGCGCTTTCCATTTCAGTCAGCTGCTGCTGCTCAATTACCAAAATGATGGAGAAACAAAGAGAGTTCCTCAGTTATCAGCCATATTGAAGGACAAAGACCAACATCACCAATCAGAAGTAAAATGGCACCCACACACTGATTATCTAGGGAGACTGGAAAATTTGACTACACAGCATTAACTGCAGAAGCCAAGAGCACATGTACACATACCACACAAATGTAGACAGAGGTGATACCTTTAGCAGACCACTAAAAAGGTAAATTAATCAGCACCCTTTCATGGTTAAAATACCACTCCTTCAGGCTATGCACCAATATCTTATGGACAGTGCAGAAAAATTATAAATGAATGTCCCTAAAGTGTATAGCAGATGTTTGTCAGGCATGTTCCTCAAGATGAGCCAAAAGCCGGTTGCAACTAGGTTCTGAAATGTGTAGTTTAATGTTGTCCACCTTGTTATTTGGACAGAGCCCAATATGTCAATCTGCATACCCCACCCCACACCCATCATCTGTTTTTGAGGAACAAGTTTCTGGTTTCCTGAAACACAGCAATCTCTACTAGAAATCTGGAATAAATGTAAATTATTCACCAGACAAGGGTAGCCAGTCAAGGTCAAACTTCAGCCAAGTTAATGATGTTACCTGGTGAATAGGCAGGCAGATGCTATTCTCAGTTGGCAGTCCAGCTGAGTCTGCAGTCCAGCTTGGTAGATTCCATGCAGTTCCTTGTTCCCAACCTTCTTGGTGCAGATGGAGAGCATCAATTGTTCAGGTCAGCTACCAAAGAAGAAGGACAGGTGTGCACAGGACCTGGCCCAAGAGTCCTTCTCTTTTGGAAGACACACTCCTGGCAAGCAGCACAAAAGGTCAGGAGTGGTGAAGCACTTTCCCCCTGGCCAAAGTGCGAGGGCATCCCAAGAGCAAGCTGGAAGTAGCACTGCCAGGAGCCAGAGAGAGTCCTCCTTGATATCCCCGAGTCCATCTCTTCACAGTAGATGGCTGCTGTTCAACAACAGCAAACATCCAGCAAACTGAAAAAAATGTACATTTCCTTTGGTCATCCCCAGCAAGCAGGTGAAGTGTTTACTTTGCTGCAATTGTACGTGATTCAAGTTGCCCCTCTCAGCTGTACAATCACAGTAAATTCAACACTTCCTGAATGTCTAGGCAAGTATTACTTCTTCTTTGGGTGCCATATTGGATTCTGGATATTGGTGATCCTCGTGGCAATCAGCCATGAAGATTGTCCTGTGAACAATATAATGCATTTACCTTCCACATCGCAGTGTGACACCTGTACCACTGATCCAGTTCCACAAATAACTTTCTGGTCCCTTTTGGCATGCAAAATTCTCATTGGCACCTGGCCAGTATTGATGAAGCTGCTGCCCTCCATCAAGATGGATTCAAGTGGGATTTAATCCACTTGGGGACCTTCATCCTTTCCTTTTGGTCCTCAGGGTTGTCAGGTTAGTTAACCACTGCCTGACAATTGGTGTTGAGTCACTGGCAGTATGGTCTTCTCTATTATCATAGCAGGATAACCTGGCCAGTCTGGTAAGTATTACTTGGGGGAGCAAATTGACATTGGAATGGAGAGAGCAACCAAAAGGGATTCTGTTTTTCTCCTTCATCCCATATCTCTCTCTCGCTTGTGTCCTTGCATGCAAGGGTGTGCACTGGACGATTCATCTCATACCACACTACCCTAAAATTGGGCATTGTAGATGGGCTCTATGTTTGCCTCACAATGATCAATCACAAAACAAAGAAAATTGATTTTCAAATTGTGCAAATTATATTAGCTCATGTACTTTAGCCCTCACATTCCTTGTTATTGAAATGGCATCAGTTTTGCAGCCATTGTTTTTATGAGAACTATAATTCTCCACAATTTCTTCCATAAAATGAATATGAATCATCATTCCATGCATGCAAAAGGAAACATGACTTTTGTCTTGCACGCAACAATGGAAATTCTTCTGCATGCAGCGCGACAGACTGGACCTGTTGTGCCCCTTTCATACTACTACTGTATAGGTTTCCTTTCCAGTAAATATGCCTCCCTTATAGATAAATATTTATATTTCATTACAATGCATAAAAATATTCTGGCAAAAAAGTGACACACAAGGAAAAGCACATGCAAGCAAAATATGTGACGTGGCTCTCACAATAAGTCCCTTCATGTTGAAACAAAAAGAGTACTTCTCTCCCCAAGCATTCCAATGACTTCCTGTAATCATCTTGGCCTATCATGTTGCCCAGTGACAAGCATGTGGCATTAACAGCCCACACAAGACTTCTACGGCTGACAGCTCTGTCAATAAACAGGTGTGCCATAGCCTGGCAAATCTCTTAGAGAATGAAATCCTGCCAGAACAGGCATTTCTGCTGCTATGATCATTAGCCATCCATCTCCTTGTCTTACAACAAAAAAAGAATGTGTGTTGAGAAGTGTATGTGGTGATTGCAACTTTAATGTCACCAAGATGCTGTTAGCACGTTCTTCGGAAGCATTTGTGCCCGAAAGAACACATAATACTATCAACCAACCATATTCTGGCCAGAGCTTTGAAAAGTTCCTTTCTTGGGCTAGAGTTCCCTAATTCACCCTTCGCCAGCCTTGACAATTATCCATCCTGGCTGTGGGAAATCTAACATCTAAAGTCCAAAAGCATAAAAACAAAAATGTAATCTGTTCAAGCTCTAATCCAGTCTCTGGCTAAAATGACTTTGGAGTTGTTGTTTTCTTTTTGGCTTGCTGTTTCCTATCATTGTCCTTCCACTCCTGTTCTGGACAAGAGCACAATTCCAATCCCTCTCACAAAAAATCAATTCATACTACACACTCATTTCACAACACTACTTATGGTGGAAGGCTTTTATCTCTGATGGACAAGGCCACATAGTAAATAGCTGCTTCTTTATTTCCAGTGCCTCACTCCTATAAATCACAATCTACAGCGATGCTTAAAAGGAGACACCTAAATCACAAAATAAAACAGGTCAGAGTTGCAATTATGACCAGCGAAGCAGACACCAGCATGGTGTGCATAATTAAAAAGAGTGTAGGTCTTCCCCATAAATATCACTCAGAAAATTGACTTTCATATGTTGGAACAATAACAGGATGGAGGAGGAAGTTTCTTAAGACAGCTTCATGACTTTGGGATAACTTTGTTACCTCCATGAAAAGTAATCTTCCATGTGTTGAATTGAAGAATCTCATCAGCTCCAAAGAGGGCTCAGAACAGTCTGCATAACTCTGGACCTTGGATAATGCTATTTTTATTTTTTGGGAGGCTACTCATCTAAAGTGGCATCTATGGGAGCAAAAATAAAAGTCATAGTTGCCTCATCAGAACTCCCAGACTAGATGTGATAGAGAAAACTGTCAGAATGAGAAATAGACTCCAGACGAACCACTGCTAAATATGTTTGGAAAAAGTTTACTGAATACTTGTCCAAAACGTACACCAAGATGATATTAATCATTGTCAAAAAAATATCTGAACACATGTATTACAGCCCCAGACCAAAAATTATTCTAGAAAGGGTGCCTGATGATTATGATGTGCAGCATCTAGCAACCTCAATGTCCTGATTTTGTGGCCTTGTATGTGTTTCCAGTATAAAAATGATAGCATTGTTTGACACCTGTGTCTCTCTCTCCCAGTTTTCAGTGAATAGTTCTACTGCCTCTGCCTATACATCTCCACACCCCAATGCCACTGGCTGCCAGTAGCAATCAGTTGGTGGTGACTTTATTAAGTCATGCATTCATTGCTGGTATGGCTTTTTATTATGTTAGCTCTTTCAGTTCTGTATGTATGTCCTTTGTTTTGGATGCTACATAGATGGACTACAGTGGCACACCAATACTGGAAGATGTGGAGCCATAGCTAGCCTTCACTTATCAAAAATAAAGGCATGTACATGATCTATCTCCTTTTTCTTTCACAAAGAGAGTCAAAAGAAAAAAAAATATGAGAAAGAAAGATATGGCAACAACAATCCTAAGAATACCAGTCATGGTTGCAGCACTGCGGTGGCTTAGTGGTTAAGATACTGAGCTTGAAAACTGGAAGGTCGGGGTTCGTCAGATCTTGCATGATAGATCTGCATGACAGATCTTGGGGACATGAAAGGAAACACATTTGGGTTTCCCCTGAGCATAGTTTCTCCAGCAGAAATCCTTTCAACCCAGAGTAATTTCTGGCATGAAATTTATTTATTATGGTTGAAGAAATGTCAGTAGGGGTCAAAGCAGGTAAAGGTCTTTTTGATTTGATTTGTTTATTTTCTGATATGTCTAGAAAAGCTGAAGGGGTCTTTCTTTCTTTTTTCCTAATCTTTCACAAGCAAAGTGCTGTATAAGCTGAGTCCCACACCTCAATCCTTTAACTACTTCTAGAAACAAGAGTAGTTAAGAGAACACAAGAGTCCTGTTTAATCAGAGCAAAAGACCATCCAGTATTGCAGGCGCACCCCCCCAATAACGGACACAGACAACATTGAAAGTGGATAACAGCATAGGGCCACATTTATTGATTCAATGCCCTAGTCCGAATTATAAATTTGTATTGGTAAAACGACCAATCATAATTCCTAAGGCAAGCAGGCCGAAGTAACACTGGTAAGGTACCACCCCAAAATTGCCAACGGCAATTGGTTACAATGTATCAATTTGTATCAATTTATTTGTTGACAACAAACAAATTGTTGACCGTAGTCAATAACTAACTCATGACCCCACCCTCTGACGCGTATCCGTGAAATCACAGGGGTGATGCATGCTGGTTAGCAATCGTCATCACCCCATCGCCTGGTTCGTCGTTGACCGGACAACGTTTAACTAATTTATTCCTGTCTAGTGTTGTCCAGTCAATTGCGAACCTGCCGGATACTTGTGGGTCATACTGTTTACCTTACCAGTGCTACCCGCCAATGTGACCAAAGTCAGCAGTAGGCACACAGAAAGACCCCTGTATCAAACCATAGCAACAGTGTGGGATGGGCAAAAAAGCCAGGACCCGGAGCCAATATGGGTCCCAACCAAAAATTCCCACCCGGCCCCGAAGCGACCAAAATATCACACTGTTAACTAGGGAGGGGGTGGAGGGGAAAAAACTTCTCCGCTCCGTCGCTGAAGTAAAATGGCAGCTCGGCTGCCTCGTGGCCAGCCTTTTATAAGGGAGCTGGCCACGCCCCTAACTACCCGGATTCTCTGTCCTGTGGGGGGGGGCCCGCAAAGTGCGCGGCGGCCATTTTGGCGCCGCGCTTGCATTGCAGGCGCACCCCCCCAATAACGGACACAGACAACATTGAAAGTGGATAACAGCATAGGGCCACATTTATTGATTCAATGCCCTAGTCCGAATTATAAATTTGTATTGGTAAAACGACCAATCATAATTCCTAAGGCAAGCAGGCCGAAGTAACACTGGTAAGGTACCACCCCAAAATTGCCAACGGCAATTGGTTACAATGTATCAATTTGTATCAATTTGTTTGTTGACAACAAACAAATTGTTGACCGTAGTCAATAACTAACTCATGACCCCACCCTCTGACGCGTATCCGTGAAATCACAGGGGTGATGCATGCTGGTTAGCAATCGTCATCACCCCATCGCCTGGTTCGTCGTTGACCGGACAACGTTTAACTAATTTATTCCTGTCTAGTGTTGTCCAGTCAATTGCGAACCTGCCGGATACTTGTGGGTCATACTGTTTACCTTACCAGTGCTACCCGCCACACGGAGGGGCTTCAAAGAAGACCTGACGCCCCCCCCCAGACCGTCAGCTCGGTCAACAGGCCTGCTCGCCAGTCACCCAACAGGAGGTCCATACCTCCTCGCGACAGGTGGACCCCATCCCCTGCATACAGGTCATAATTTTGTAGGCTAATATCGGGGTGATGACTAACCCGTCCCCAAGCCCTGGTGGCAAGAAACCGCGCCACTGCCTTATTGACCGCGCGCCTAGCGCGGTCAAGAGCCAGGAGGTTAACGCCTCCTCTGTAAGAATGGCGCGGAACAATGTCCGACCAAACCAGGGTTGTGGCAGGCCAGACATAATGCAAGTAGGCGAGTTCCTCGCAAATCGCATGCTTGAGCGATAAGCCGGTGACCTGGCCCAAATCATTGCCCCCCAGGTGGATGATTAGAATGTCAGGCGGGTCAGCACCCAGGCCAGAAAAAAGGAAAGGCCGCAGCTCCCGCCATAACATCCCAGGCTTACCATGCCATGCGAGACTGGCGTGGTCACCCAGTCCCAGTCGGGGTCCCCACTCTGTCGCCGCAGCGTAATGCGCTGCCCTGTGCACATAGCTGTGGCCCACCAGCCATACTGTCACCGGTGTAATACGACACCCAGGGTCTGTAATAAAATTGAGAAAAAAGGCGGTAAGGTGACTGGATTGGTACTCATGGCGGGAGTGGGCGCACATAAAACTGAAAACATTGCGAGCCCCACCTCCCCATGCTGCGTATGTCAGCCCCAGAGTACCCAAAAGCAGCTGCTGTAGAGGCTGCACCAATACGGAATGAATGTGTGCCATAACGGGCACCTGGTAGGCCCACCCTGGTGAGGGCTCTGGCTGTCACCTTCCAAAACTGAAATTTAGTAAGGGGAGACCCATCTTGGTGACAGAAAAACGGGCCGTGGTGCATGCCACGCAGTGCCAGGAATTCCTGTAGGGCACCAACCGGACAGATGTCTGCCAAAGAACACCGTAGCAGTCTTACTCCACTGCCTACGCCATGCTGATCTGTTTTAGAGGAGCGTATCCTCAACTGGGCCCAGTCTTTGGCAACATAGACATCTTCGAGTTCCAGTGCCCTACCACTTGCATCCGCCTTAGACAGCATCACGAGTTCGCTGACGCGGAGCGCTCCAAAAAATGCCACCGTTGTGGCTGCATGAAAAAGGGCTGCCTCATAATGATCAAAACAGAGGCTTGGCCAGCCCCGGGCCAACTGGGTAAGAACCCCTGGGGAAATGGGGTGCCGGTCGTCCGGGCAACGCCCGCGCTCGCGCACCCACCCCTCCAAAACATGTCTCACACGGAAGTCAGAGGTGGTATCCACATGACCCCCTATTTTGGCCATAAAAGCCAACGCCGAAAGCTTGGATGCTATGGTGCGAGGTGCGAGGCCCTGTGCATGCAGGTGAACCATGAACCGCAGAACATGGTCCACCGGAATCGGCCAGGTCTCTGGCAAGTGAAATTGAGCAGCAAATGCCCTATATGAATTGAATGCTTGTTGATACGCCTTACGCGTGCGTGGCGCTAGTGACAGGCCAATCGCCCGGTTCACCTCTCCTTGCCAATAGTCCACATCTCGTCCGGGAGTGGTGAGGGAAATTCCTCCGCATCCGGGGCCAAGGCGCGGAACCGGGAGATCTGCAGGCGGGACAAAGCGTCAGCAATATCATTATTAACCCCCGGGACATGCCTGGCCCTGAACAAGACGTTGAGGCGCAGGCAGCGCAGCACAAAATGGCGCACTAGATCCATAACCCTGGGCGATTTGGAAGTCTGTGCATTGACAATGTGTACAACGGCAGCATTGTCACACCAGAAATGCACCACCGAATTTGCCCACTGTTCGCCCCATAGCATCAAAGCCCCCAGAATGGGAAAAAATTCCAGGTATGTGAGATCCCGCAGGCGACCTGTGCCTGCCCATGCCGGTGGCCACCCACCATAGGCCCACTTCCCATTGAAGTACATCCCATAACCCAGGGATCCTGAGGCATCAGACTGGATCTGGAAATTGGGGGATGCTAGGAGGTCAGACCTCCAAAATGAGACCCCATTAAACTCCCTCAGGAATTGCAACCAGACGAACATATCTGCCCTGATACCCCGGGTAAGCCTGACTCTGTGGTGGGGCCTGGATAACCCTGCCATGGCGTCACATAAGCGCCGGGCAAAAGCCCTGCCCGGAGCGACCACCCTGCAGGCAAAATTAAGGTGCCCATGGAGCACCTGAAGTTCCCTCAGGGATGCCTTACGCTTGGCCAGCAATTCCGAGATAAGGGCCACTATCCTGGACACCTTATCACCCGGCAACCTAGAAGCCTGCACTACTGTGTCAATCTCAACCCCCAGGAATACTAGCTTGGTCGATGGGCCCTCGGTCTTTTCGGGCGCTAAAGGGACACCAAGTTCCTGCATTAGCGTCTGAAATGTGTAAAGGAGACGTGCACACGTGTCCCAGCCCCGTTCACCCCCGAATAAAAAGTCATCCAGGTAATGGGCTACAGACCGGGACCCTGACCTGCGGACGAAGGCCCACTCTAGGAAGGTACTAAAACGCTCGAAAGCCGAGCATGATATGGAGCAGCCAAAAGGCATGGCCTTATCGAAATAATATTCCCCCTTAAATTTAAAACCCAGCAATTCAAAGTCGCCCGGGTGCACCGGCAAAAGGCGAAAAGCCGACTTAATGTCACACTTGGCCAGCAGGGCACCCGGGCCACACGCGCGCACCATGCGCAGCGCCTGGTCAAACGATGTATACCTGACTGAACAAAGGTCATCAGGGATAGCATCGTTGACCGATCGGCCGGCTGGGTAGGACAAATGATGAATAAGGCGAAACTCGCCTGGGGACTTTTTGGGGACCAAACCCAGTGGTGAAACCTTAAAATTGGGAAACGGGGGTGCGGGGAAGGGTCCAGCGACCCTGCCCGCGTCTAGCTCCTTTTTAATGCTGGCCGCAGCCACCTCCTCCCTTCTTCTGAGAGATAAAAGGTTGGGAGCATCCTGAGGGGACCTATCACCCATAAAAGGGATACGAAATCCCTGCTTAAAACCTCGAAGTAGATACTCCCCGTCCTCCCCCTTCGGGTACGATGCGAGCCAGCGCTCCAGCATGTTCACGTTAATTGGGGAGGGGGCCTTTTGGAGTACTAGCTCCATCCGCGGCAGCTTTGCCAGCCCACTGTCCCCCCCTCCCTCTGCCTCGTGCCCCCCCAGGCCTGGGACAAGCAGAGGCTGCGTGGGGGCCAGAACATGTGGGACACTCGTGCTTATACCTGCAATTCTTTCGATTGCAGGAACCATTTGACGAGAAAGTCCAGCACAGCAGGCGGGCTGGAACCCCCTGCCCCGCCGGTTGGCGGGTAACCTGCGCTGGAGCCGCTCGCTGGACCGCATGTCCACAATGGTATCTATCCCCCGGGGCAGGGCGTGTGGGTGTCATGTACAAGAGCCACAGTCTCTGGCACGGCTCATCCCATCTCATCTCGGGGTGGAGAGGAATCCTCATACGGAATTCCTCATCATATGCTAGCCATGAGGGGCCCGGGAAATCAACCATTGCCCTATATATGTTGTCCAAATATTGGACCATGGGGATAGCTAAATCCGGCCGCGCCCTCAAATATACCGCCATGTATATTAAATAGGCGGGAAGCCAGTTAGCCCAGGTACGCGGCGGCTTACGGCGGCGTGCCTGCTCCTTATCCTTCTCATCCTGACCCTCCCTTTCCTCCTTGGTGGGCTCTCTGTTCAGGAGTGAGAAGATATCCACGTACTCCCCTCGCCATATCTTTTCTCTAGTAGCCTGTGCCAAGTGATCACCCAATGGCAAGGAATACCCTGCCGTCGGCAAAGCCGAAAAGGGGACAGCCGGCCTAGTAAAAGGGGCCTGAGCTAACCCAGCCACCCCCAGAACATTCCCCGCAGTGTAAGGACCAATGCCCACCCCATTGCCCAAGGTGGCAGTTGTTGTCGCCGGGTGGGCCGTAGACAGCGTGGCCCCCGCACCACCCGCGCGAGGCCAAGGCCATTGAAAGGCCCCCCCTATATTGGGAATGTGTGTGGATGTACTTGCTTGCACCGTATACTCACATGCTGCACCCCCGCGGGCCGCCCCCACCGGGGGTTCCGGCCCACTGGGGGCGTCGGAGCTCACGACCGACCTAGAGCTCATCACCGGGGCTTGACCCGCACCAGGTTGCTGGCTGGGGAGCTGCGAGGCAGTGGCCGAAGTCGCGCCACCCGCCTGCAGCAGCTCGACCCTCCCCGCCGGCTGTTGTCCTGCTGCCGACAGCACCTCAAAAGGAACCCCAAAGGGTGCTCCCGCCTGACTGGCCCGGGCCAAAGACGCCTCCAGGGCCGCAATGCGGGCCAGTAAGGTGTCCACGTTGACCATGGGCAAAGGGCCGCCCGGCCCGCCTGAGCCAGGCACGGGTACAGGTCCCTGCACCCCGGGGCCAGCATATGGCCATTGGCCAACACCAAAGCCCGGCAGAGCTGGTGTAGCAACCTGCCAAGGCAGGGGGCCGCCCCACCCCCCAAGGCTAGAGGGCCCGGGGGGAGGCTGCGGCCCAAAAGGAACAGGCCCGACGGAGTGAGCAGGAGGAGGAGCGGTGTCCACCGCTCGTGGGCCGCGGGCCGGAGCGCCATCCGCGCTCACACTCAGCTCACCCGCAGCGAGCCAAGGGGCAATAGACCCCATTCCGCCGGCCCCGGTCGGGGCTGGCAAAGGTGGCTGCTGAGGAGGCGGCACCACGGTCCTCCGACCTGGGTTGCGCCTCCTAACAGCGCGAGCTGAACTCGAAGCTGCCTTCTTCTTCGAAGGCATCTAGCAAAAAAGGGAAGCCAGCAATGCAGAATCGCTACCAAAAGGCTTCCCGGTAAGCAACGAGCGACGGAGTCACAGGGGAAAAAACTTCTCCGCTCCGTCGCTGAAGTAAAATGGCAGCTCGGCTGCCTCGTGGCCAGCCTTTTATAAGGGAGCTGGCCACGCCCCTAACTACCCGGATTCTCTGTCCTGTGGGGGGGGCCCCGCAAAGTGCGCGGCGGCCATTTTGGCGCCGCGCTTGCATTCTGTTCACACAATTGTTAACAAAAAAACAGCTGCTAATTTGAGTTTTCATTGTTATCCTTCTTTGTGTGGTCATGATAGTGGGAAACACATTATGTTTAAGATATGCACTACATTTGTGCCCATGCAGCTCCCAATCAAAGAATCTTGGTTATAACATTCCACTGAAGAAAAGGGCAGATTTCTGGAATTTTTTCCTTCTCTCAAAATATATCTTCTACCTTCCAGTCTGGCTTCATGGCTGTCTCTTTCCTCTGCCTCACATCTCAGAACCTCAAATCCTCATCTGAGAAACCAAATTAAAGGTGCACACTGTGTTCCTTCGGAGACCTGGGTGGTTGTTGGGAAATGCTGTGTGTCTGGTTGAACATGGAACAAGAAATTTTCCCTGACAACTATAAAGTGTAGCTATATGTGTCTGCAACTGGGAGCTCAGGTCTACATGAAAGTGTTTTAGGAGTATATAAAACCCTGATAGTTTCATATCCCAGCACAGCAGATAAACCCCATATGACAGAATGACAATCCCATCTACTTGAATGCCATGTGAAAATGGTCCACATTTGTGATGCTGGTAACTCAGGCTGAGTTTGCATCAAGCTTTTCAAGCCTATTGCTTTAACAGCATCCAGTGTTTTGTCAATGGCCATCATTGTAATGCGTCCGTTCTCATTTTTTCAGCTATAAGTGAAACTCTACATTCAGTGAGCAGTGGGGGAATAAAATATGGCATGATGACATGGTCGTATTTTATGTTAAAAGAAATGGATGTTAGTGAGGAAAGGAGTTAATTTTAAGTGACCAATTATTTATAACTGGCTACTTCCAAAACTTGGTTATTCCAGACACTGAACTCAAGTGTGTCTGTGTTTTTATGCATGTTCATGCACCCAAATAGAACAGTGAAGCAGTTTACTCCACTATAATTTATTGAATAGGGAGTCTCACTGATGGTTGCAAAGTACTCTCAAGCATTAGACACTTTACATTGTGTGCTGTAGAGGCAATATTGGATGCTGCTAAAACTGAAGAGCTGGATACAAAGCTACCCTGAGGTAGCACAAATACAGACAATTGTTTTATCTTGTCCAAGTAGATATGATGTATACAAGTTGTACTTAATGATCAGTTACAATACAGAGAAAAAGCCTCCTCAAAGATTGTGGTATTGCACCATAATTGGTCATACCCCGGGCAACAACAACCTTGTGTCGGCTAATCTTTCTCACACTGGGTCAGGCAAAGCCAAAAGGTGGCTTCATTTTGGTAGTTTCACGTCTGGCTTAGACACAGAAGAAGAATAAGTTACAATACCATTCCAGAAGCCATTACTTATACAGTACTTCCTAAGGAAAAGTTACCATTTTTAACAGATTGTTAAATCAGGATCTTATTTGGAAGAACGGTAGTAGACACGTTTGGCTTGTTCGGAGGACTTTGGACAAGAAGTTTTAAATTTCTAACTTTTCACTCACCAACAAACTCATGTTTTGTTCTCTCTCTCTCTCTCTCTCTCTCACACACACACACACACACACACACACACACACACACACACACACACACACACACACACACACACACACACACACACACACACACACACACACACATACACACAAGCCATAGTGGAGGCAGAGCAGTGATGGAAAGTGAAGGCGAATGTTGTGTACTGAATGTAGTGTATTGAATGTATTTGTAACCACACGAATGGGTACAGGTAACACTGTAAACTTCTGTATGAGGACGCGAGCTAGTGGCCACCGGGGGCAATAGCGAGCGCCCAGCTCACAGGGTTCACATTACTCAAATGCCTTCAGCTGCGCGGGAAAGATTCCCGCGCTCACCTCACCTGGACAAGAAAGGCGTGACCAAGGATGACGTCACTTGGACAGCAGCCAATGCCTGTCGAAGAGCCAGATTCAAGTAGATAGCCACCGTATAAAAAGAGCTGTTTGTCCGCCATTACCACATGTTCATGCTGTACTCCATGCAATAAAGATGTGTTAGGCTAGCTTACAGCCGTTTCCATTGTCTTGATTCCCAAACACTAAATTGGCGACGAAGGTGGGATTATGGATTCCCACGGGGACAAGACAATAGCTCAGAAGCCAGTTTTCGAAGTGACCCATCCCGAGCGATGGGACTGGTTTGAGATGCATTTCAAGAGTACGGTGGCGTATGCGGGCATCACCGACGCTGGGAAGAAGAAGGGTCTTCTCATCACGATGCTCGGGTTCCACGCCGTGCAAGCACTGATGGATCTGGTGGCACCACGAGAGGTGGACCAGGTTTCGGTGATGGAAATACTGAGGGTTCTGCAGAACCATTTCAAGCCCAAGGTGTCCTTCTTCTCTGCCAGGGCCACCTTCGCGAGGAGGGACCAAAAGCCGGGTGAGTCAATATCCGAGTATGCAGCGGCTCTCCGCATTTTGGCAACCCCATGCGAATGGCGGGAAATTCTAGACGTGGCCCTGAGGGACAGGATGCTCTGCGGGATGAGAGACGGGGAGACCCAGAGGAAGCTCATGAACCGTGGCCACGACCTCACTTTTAAAGAGGTACTACAAGAGGCTCTAGCAGCTGAATCCACGTGGGCCGGGTACAAGCTTCTCAAGGCAAAGCCCCCACCAGTCGAGGCAGCTGCGTCCGCCGTCCAGGCGGCCTGGAGGGTGACCCCTGCCCCACGCTCGCCCACATCCTCAGAGGCTTCTGCCACCCCAGGCTCCAGCGAAGATGAGGGGGTCCGGAAGGTCAGGAAAGGGCTGAGCGAGAAGAAGGGGAAAGGGGGGCGGCGCTGCGATGGGTGCGGAGCATCCCACGAGCGGAGCAAGTGTCCATTCCAAAAAGCTGAGTGCCACAACTGTGGGCGGAAGGGCCACATCGCCAGGGTCTGCAAGCAACGCCAGGGAGAGAGTAAGCGCTCCACGTGCAGCCGGGATGGCGTCGGCAGAGTCGGCGATGGCGGCGACGACCCAGAGGGGAACCACGTGTGTCTGCGAGTGCATGCGGAAGACGACGTGGCCGTCCACAGCGTGCCTCTAGGGCAACCACGCTTTTATGCTGAGGTACTGTTGCAAGGGGTTCCTGTTAAGATGGAGATAGACTCGGGGTCTGTTTACTCCCTCATTTCCCATAAGGAATTTTTGCGAATTCCCCCCAAGGAGCGACCCAAACTCAAGGAGATGGGGGCGAACTTAAAAGATGTGCAGGGAAATGTGATTCCAGTATTGGGGATTGGGGACTTCGAGACACGGTACAAGGGACTCCGAAGGAAACTCCCCCTGGTTGTTCTAAAGAATGGGGGGTGTAATCTTTTGGGGACACAATGGTTCAAACCCCTGGACATCTTCATAGGCGGCGTCCATGCCATCGGGGGGAATGAGATTCAGGCAGTGTGCGACGCACACGCAGAGGTATTCAAGAAGGGACTCGGGAAGTACAAGGGGCCCCCAGTTTCCTTCGACCTGGACCCGGAGGTCCGCCCAATGAGACTAAAACCACGTCGGGTTCCTTTCGCCCTAAAGGACAAAATTGAGGCGGAACTGGACAAATTAGTGGGGCAAGGGATTTTAGTGCCGGTGGACTCTGCAGAGTGGGAGATTCCTATTGTTACAGTATTGAAAGCAAATGGGGAAGTGCGAATTTGCGCTGACTACAAGTGTACAATTAACAAGGCGATCCGCCCTAATGCCTATCCGGTGCCGGTAGTTAGCCATCTGCTGGCCACTTTACATGGGGGAAAAGTTTTTGCTAAACTAGATCTGGCGCAGGCGTATCAGCAGCTTCCAGTAACCCCAGCCACAGCTGCTGCGCAGACCATTGTAACTCACAAAGGGGCATTCAAGGTAACGCGCCTACAGTTTGGCGTGAACTCGGCGCCGGGGATATTTCAGTCTCTTGTGGAACGGTTGCTAAAGAAATTACCAGGGGTCTTGCCATTTTTCGATGATATCTTGATATCTGGGGAGAGCGAATCAGAACTGGCCCAGAGACTAGATAGGGTCCTTACAGCCTTCGAATCCGCGGGGTTGAGGCTGCGGAGGGACAAATGTGTGTTTCTGGCCAGGGAGGTGGAGTTTCTGGGGTTCCGCATAACCTCTGCGGGGGTGAAACCCGCTGAGTCTAAAGTCGCAGCTATTCAAAACGCCCCTCGCCCCACCGCGAAACCGGAGCTGCAGTCCTTCCTGGGGCTGCTGAATTTTTACCATTCCTTCCTGCCCAGAAAAGCGACGATTGCAGAGCCCCTGCATGCGTTGCTGAAAAAGGATGCGGTTTGGCGGTGGGGGGAGAAACAGGAGCGGGCTTTCAGGGAACTCAAGCAGCTTCTCTCTTCGGAGGCTATTCTAACCCACTTCGACCCAAAGAAGCCGGTAGTCTTGGTCTGCGACGCCTCACCAGTGGGGGTGGGGGCGGTCCTGTGCCACGTGCTAGAGGGGGGGCGAGAAGCCCCAGTTGCATTCTACTCGAGATCTTTGTCCAAGGCTGAACGAAATTACTCCCAAACAGATAGGGAGGCACTTGCCATTGTTGCGGAGACAAAGAAGTTCCATGACTTTTTGTATGGTCGCCCTTTCACCATTGTAACTGATCACAAGCCGCTGTTGGGTATTTTCACCTCAGACAAGCCCACTCCACAGATCCTCTCCCCCAGGATGCTTAGGTGGGCGATTTTTCTGAATGCATACAGGGGGGCGTTAGAGTACCGTCCCGGAAAAGAGATAAGCCACGCGGACGCCCTCTCAAGGTCTCCTCTGCCCCACCTGGGGGACCCAAAGAGTGAGGTAGAACAGGATAGCCAAGTCCTCCTCATTGAAGCCCTCGATGCCCCCCCCCCCCATTTTGCCCAAGGAAATTGCTGCCGAAACGGCCAAGGATAAAACGTTAGCCCTTGTGAGATCCTGGGTACAGAAGGGGTGGCCCACAGCTCCCCCCGCAGACGAGTTTGTGGCATTTTTCAGGAAGAGGGTTGAGTTGTCCGCAGAAAGGGGGTGTCTGTTGTGGGGGGAGAGGGTGGTGGTCCCACAGGCACTAAGAGCGAGGGTGCTACGGCTTTTACATGTCAGCCACCCAGGGATTGTGCGCTCTAAGGCGTTGGCCAGGAGCTACTTCTGGTGGCCTCAGCTAGACACAGACATTGAACACATGGTGAACACCTGCAAAAGTTGCCAGAGCTCTCGGCCTGAGGAGTCCCGCCTTCCACACAGAGAATGGGACACAGCTAGGGGACCGTGGTCCCGCCTCCACATAGACTTCGCAGGGCCATTCAGGGGTTCATTTTTTCTGCTTGTGGTGGACGCATACTCCAAGTGGTTAGAGGTAATTCCAATGCGCAACACCTCATCAGCTGGGACCATAAAGCAGCTGCGCAAACTGATATGCACGTTCGGGATACCTGACGTCATAATCAGTGACAATGCGAGTTGCTTCACGTCAGCCGAGTTCCAGGCGTTCTTAGAGTCCAACGCCATTCGGCACATCACCTCAGCCCCTTTTCACCCTGCAACAAATGGCCAGGCGGAATGTCTGGTGCGCACAATGAAGGAAGGGCTGCGGCGCATGGGTCCCGGGGATCTGGACCGGCAGCTCTGTCAGTTTCTGTTGGCATATCGAGTGACGCCATTGGCGTCGGGATACTCTCCCGCGGAACTCCTCATGAAGAGGAAGTTAAACTCATTATTAACTAGATTGGATCCCACCCGGGTCGAGGATAGAGGAAGAAATATTGAGCACAGCCCCACCAAGAATTTCCAGATAGGAGAGCCTGTTCATTGCAGAAACTACGCCACCACAGGGCCAGCATGGGTACCGGGGGTAGTCATTAATCAAACAGGACCAGTCTCATTCTGTGTCGAGACCAACACGGGTCTCCTCTGGAGAAGGCACGCTGACCAGCTTAGGCACTGAGTGGTTGGGGGGCCGGACAGAGGGGATCAGCAGCAACATTCAGCGTTAGGGTTCTCCTCCACCCGTTTAGACCAAGGGGGAGAAAATGGAGGGCAACAGTCCCAAACAGGGGGGGGGGAAGCTTAGGGTCAAACTCATATCCTTTTCATACGCCAGCTCTATCCAGTCCCTTGAAAGAGAGGAACGAGTTTGCCCCTGTAGTTCTACCCAGCCCCTCGAGGGAGGGAAATGAGTTTGCCACTGTTGCCCCTGAATTAGATTTTGAGTTATCAAACCGGGGGGGGGGGGTTCGGAGTGTTCCTCCACCCGTCCAAGCGAAGAGCGGGGTTTTTCTTTAGTCCCTAGTGCCCCCGGTTTGTCCACATCCACATCCACATCAGAAACCCTTCCTCCCCCTTCTCCTGCCCATCCCAAAGCGGCAAGCCCGCGGCGAGTCACTAACGAGTCATCCTCTCCAATTGCAGGACAAGAACCAGGAGGACACAGACGAGGGGGGATGGCCGAGTCAAGCATAACGGCCGCACGGCCAAAACGCACATGCAAGAAACCAGTTTGGTTAAGGGACTTTGTCCCATCTTAGGGGGGAGGGATGTTGTGTACTGAATGTAGTGTATTGAATGTATTTGTAACCACACGAATGGGTACAGGTAACACTGTAACCTTCTGTATGAGGACGCGAGCTAGTGGCCACCGGGGGCAATAGCGAGCGCCCAGCTCACAGGGTTCACATTACTCAAATGCCTTCAGCTGCGCGGGAAAGATTCCCGCGCTCACCTCACCTGGACAAGAAAGGCGTGACCAAGGATGACGTCACTTGGACAGCAGCCAATGCCTGTCGAAGAGCCAGATTCAAGTAGATAGCCACCGTATAAAAAGAGCTGTTTGTCCGCCATTACCACATGTTCGTGCTGTACTCCATGCAATAAAGATGTGTTAGGCTAGCTTTCAGCCGTTTCCATTGTCTTGATTCCCAAACACTAAAGCGAACCAAATAGAAAAGGAAATAAAGGAGACATGGAGGGGAGAGAATGTATGAAGAAGGTGATACCTTTATTGGATCACTTAAAAAACAAAACAAAATGTTGCAAGCTTTCAAGAACAAGTCTCTTCTTCGGGCAGGCATAAGATTATTAATAAAAGTTCATAGCACATTGTTGTGGTGCTAGGCAGAGATGCATGTTGGACTAGAAGCAGAAAATTCAATGGCATTTTGAAATCTGCCTCCACAGGAATCTGGTTGCTCCCTCCTCCTCCTCCAGCTTCCTGTAGAGGCAGATTTCAAAACGCCATTGAATTTTCTGCTGCTAGTCCAACATGCATCTCTGCCTAGCACCACAAAAATGTGCTATGAACTTTTATTAATAATCTTATCCCTGCCTGAAGAAGAGACTTGTTCTCAAGTTAACCAAACATACATTCCTCCTTACACCAGAATCCTGATGTAAATCAATTCTACCAGCACATGATTTCTACTGCTTTGAAACTTTGCTCAACCCTTGTTTGCATTGGAATGTCTTAGTTCAATTCAAGCCAAATGCTTCCAACTTACATATGCAAATACACATTAAACAATCCTGGTTTCTTATTAAACTTATTTACAAGTTTTACCATTGAACATTATGTAAATACTTTGCAATCCCCCCTTTAATTCCCCAACTTTAATTATATAATTGAACAACTTTCCTTCCCACACCCAGAAAACTAATTTTTCCAAGGAAACATTAAACATTGCTGTCTTAATGAAATTCTTAATGAAAGGGTCGACTCTGAATGCAAAAGGTCCACCATTTACTTGGCAAGTTGTGACATAAAAGGACAAATGCTCTCTTGTTGGATCGGGGCCGCAGGGTGGCCGTGGGGTCCCGGAGGAGACTGGTCAGAAGAAGACGCGAGACAAGATGGAGCGAAGACCAGTGGTTTATTGAGGGAAAATCATCATCATATATAGGAATTCAAGGCAGCATGTGATAGAATCGTCATCTGACAGAAAATCACATCACATGTTTACCCGGGTTAATTGGGAATCTCTCTTGAGGAAGTTAATTAACTAAGGCAAACACTAGCAGGGGAAGTCCATTGTTCATGGCTTACACAATAGTAAACATGGCCACTATTTGTCCTAGGGCTTGGGGTAATCTGCAGGTGCAGAATTACCTACTTCCTAACTGCTAGTTAGACATTCAATTTCCTCCTGCCTGGACTGCCTGTCAGGTCAGATATGGGTGAATCAATCTTATGACTATTAATCCGCTCCCCAATTTCTGTCCCCGCAGAACCCAGAGGCCCGGAGTGTGCTCATGTGGCATAGCCTCTGTCAGGGACAGTTATGCCAATTATGCTCGCGGATCCCGCACTCTCTTTTTTTCCCCGTCCTTTATTTGTTCAATCACTAGGAGTGAAATATCCTTAGGTGACAAGAATAGAAGGAACAATGGAGTGGATGAAAAGAGCTGATCAACAGCTAACAAAATCAGAACTGTCCACATTGACATATATCCTGATTTTTTTAAAATCATTTTTCCTGCCATTTGGTTCAGTTCAAGTTATGGCATCTACACCTGCTTTCAATTAAAGCCCTCCATCCTACCTATTTTTTTACTGCCATCTCACTGCTTTCTAGCATGGGGTAGAGTTGCATTGATTTTGCCACACTACTACTTATCCCGTTCTGTAGCCTGGTTGATTTACATCCAGAAAGAGCTGTAGTAAGCACCCTGTGACCTATGCAGTGGGCTGCATCATTAAAATGGATAATGGAGTAGCCCCTTTGCAGGCGCACCCCCCCAATAACGGACACAGACAACATTGAAAGTGGATAACAGCAAAGGGCCACATTTATTGATTCAATGCCCTAGTCCGAATTATAAATTTGTATTGGTAAAACGACCAATCATAATTCCTAAGGCAAGGAGGCCGAAGTAACACTGGTAAGGTACCACCCCAAAATTGCCAACGGCAATTGGTTACAATGTATCAATTTGTATCAATTTGTTTGTTGACAACAAACAAATTGTTGACCGTAGTCAATAACTAACTCATGACCCCACCCTCTGACGCGTATCCGTGAAATCACAGGGGTGATGCATGCTGGTTAGCAATCGTCATCACCCCATCGCCTGGTTCGTCGTTGACCGGACAACGTTTAACTAATTTATTCCTGTCTAGTGTTGTCCAGTCAATTGCGAACCTGCCGGATACTTGTGGGTCATACTGTTTACCTTACCAGTGCTACCCGCCCATGTGACCAAAGTCAACAGTAGGAACGCAGAAAGACCCCTGTATCAAACCATAGCAACAGTGTGGGATGGGCAAAAAAGCCAGGACCCGGAGCCAATATGGGTCCCAACCAAAAATTCCCACCCGGCCCCGAAGCGACCATAATATCACACTGTTAACTAGGGAGGGGGTGGAGGGGAAAAAACTTCTCCGCTCCGTCGCTGAGGCAAAATGGCAGCTCGGCTGCCTCGTGGCCACCCCTTTTATAAGGGAGCTGGCCACGCCCCTAACTACCCGGATTCTCTGTCCTGTGGGGGGGGGCCCGCAAAGGGCGCGGCGGCCATTTTGGCGCCGCGCTTGCATTGCAGGCGCACCCCCCCAATAACGGACACAGACAACATTGAAAGTGGATAACAGCAAAGGGCCACATTTATTGATTCAATGCCCTAGTCCGAATTATAAATTTGTATTGGTAAAACGACCAATCATAATTCCTAAGGCAAGCAGGCCGAAGTAACACTGGTAAGGTACCACCCCAAAATTGCCAACGGCAATTGGTTACAATGTATCAATTTGTATCAATTTGTTTGTTGACAACAAACAAATTGTTGACCGTAGTCAATAACTAACTCATGACCCCACCCTCTGACGCGTATCCGTGAAATCACAGGGGTGATGCATGCTGGTTAGCAATCGTCATCACCCCATCGCCTGGTTCGTCGTTGACCGGACAACGTTTAACTAATTTATTCCTGTCTAGTGTTGTCCAGTCAATTGCGAACCTGCCGGATACTTGTGGGTCATACTGTTTACCTTACCAGTGCTACCCGCCACACGGAGGGGCTTCACAGAAGACCTGACGCCCCCCCCAGACCGTCAGCTCGGTCAACAGGCCTGCTCGCCAGTCACCCAACAGGAGGTCCATACCTCCTCGCGACAGATGGACCCCATCCCCTGCATACAGGTCATAATTTTGTAGACTAATATCGGGGTGATGACTAACCCGTCCCCAAGCCCTGGTGGCAAGAAACCGCGCCACTGCCTTATTGACCGCGCGCCTAGCGCGGTCAAGGGCCAGGAGGTTAACGCCCCCTCTGTAAGAATGGCGCGGAACAATGTCCGACCAAACCAGGGTTGTGGCAGGCCAGACATAATGCAAGTAGGCGAGTTCCTCGCAAATCGCATGCTTGAGCGATAAGCCGGTGACCTGGCCCAAATCATTGCCCCCCAGGTGGATGATTAGAATGTCAGGCGGGTCAGCCCCCAGGCCAGAAAAAAGGAAAGGCCGCAGCTCCTGCCATAACATCCCAGGCTTACCATGCCATGCGAGACTGGCGTGGTCACCCAGTCCCAGTCGGGGTCCCCACTCTGTCGCCGCAGCGTAACGCGCTGCCCTGTGCACATAGCTGTGGCCCACCAGCCATACTGTCACCGGTGTAATACGACACCCAGGGTCTGTAAGAAAATTGAGAAAAAGGAAGGTAAGGTGACTGGATTGGTACTCATGGCGGGAGTGGGCGCACATAAAATTGAAAACATTGTGAGCCCCACCTCCCCATGCTGCGTATGTCAGCCCCAGAGTACCCAAAAGCAGCTGCTGTAGAGGCTGCACCAATACGGAACGAATGTGTGCCATAACGGGCACCTGGTAGGCCCACCCTGGTGAGGGCTCTGGCTGTCACCTTCCAAAACTGAAATTTAGTAAGGGGAGACCCATCTTGGTGACAGAAAAACGGGCCGTGGTGCATGCCACGCAGTGCCAGGAATTCCTGTAGGGCACCAACCGGACAGATGTCTGCCAAAGAACACCGTAGCAGTCTTACTCCACTGCCTACGCCATGCTGATCTGTTTTAGAGGAGCGGATCCTCAACTGGGCCCAGTCTTTGGCAACATAGACATCTTCGAGTTCCAGTGCCCTACCACTTGCATCCGCCTTAGACAGCATCACGAGTTCGCTGACGCGGAGCGCTCCAAAAAATGCCACCGTTGTGGCTGCATGAAAAAGGGCTGCCTCATAATGATCAAAACAGAGGCCTGGCCAGCCCCGGGCCAACTGGGTAAGAACCCCTGGGGAAATAGGGTGCCGATCGTCCGGGCAACGCCCGCGCTCGCGCACCCACCCCTCCAAAACGTGTCTCACCCGGAAGTCAGAGGTGGTATCCACATGACCCCCTACTTTGGCCATAAAAGCCAACGCCGAGAGCTTGGATGCTATGGTGCGAGGTGCAAGGCCCTGTGCATGCAGGTGAACCATGAACCGCAGAACATGGTCCACCGGGATAGGCCAGGTCTCTGGCAAGTGAAATTGAGTAGCAAAAACCCTGTACGAATTGAATGCTTGTTGATACGCCTTACGCGTGCGTGGCGCTAGTGACAGGCCAATCGCCCGGTTCACCTCTCCTTGCCAATAGTCCACATCTCGTCCGGGAGTGGCGAGGGAAATTCCTCCGCATCCGGGGCCAAGGCGCGGAACCGGGAGATCTGCAGGCGGGACAAAGCGTCAGCAATATCGTTATTAACCCCTGGGACATGCCTGGCCCTGAACAAGACGTTGAGGCGCAGGCAGCGCAGCACAAAATGGCGCACTAGATCCATAACCCTGGGCGATTTAGAAGTCTGTGCATTGACAATGTGTACAACGGCAGCATTGTCGCACCAGAAATGCACCACTGAATTAGCCCACTGTTCGCCCCATAGCATCAAAGCCCCCAGAATGGGAAAAAATTCCAGGTATGTGAGATCCCGCAGGCGACCTGTGCCTGCCCATGCCGGTGGCCACCCACCATAGGCCCACTTCCCATTGAAGTACATCCCATAACCCAGGGATCCTGAGGCATCAGACTGGATCTGGAAATTGGGGGATGCCAGGAGGTCAGACCTCCAAAATGAGACCCCGTTAAACTCCCTCAGGAATTGCAACCAGACGAACATGTCTGCCCTGATACCCCGGGTAAGCCTGACTCTGTGGTGGGGCCTGGATAACCCTGCCATGGCGTCGCATAAGCGCCGGGCAAAAGCCCTGCCCGGTGCGACCACCCTGCAAGCAAAATTAAGGTGCCCATGTAGCACCTGTAGTTCCCTCAGGGATGCCTTACGCTTGGCCAGCAATTCAGAGATAAGGGTCACTATCCTGGACACCTTATCGCCCGGCAACCTAGAAGCCTGCACTACTGTGTCAATCTCAACCCCCAGGAATACTAACTTGGTCGATGGGCCCTCGGTCTTTTCGGGCGCTAAAGGGACACCGAGTTCCTGCATTAGCGTCTGAAATGTATTGAGGAGACGTGCGCACGTGTCCCAGCCCCGTTCACCCCCGAATAGAAAATCATCCAGGTAATGGGCTACAGACCGGGACCCTGACCTGCGGACGAAAGCCCACTCTAGGAAGGTACTAAAACGCTCGAAAGCCGAGCATGATATGGAGCAGCCAAAAGGCATGGCCTTATCAAAATAATATTCCCCTTTAAATTTAAAACCCAGCAACTCAAAGTCGCCCGGGTGCACTGGCAAGAGGCGAAAAGCTGACTTAATGTCACACTTGGCCAGCAGGGCACCCGGGCCACACGAGCGCACCATGCGCAGCGCATGGTCAAACGATGTATACCTGACTGAACAAAGGTCATCAGGGATAGCATCATTGACCGATCGGCCGGCTGGGTAGGACAAATGATGAATAAGGCGAAACTCACCTGGGGACTTTTTGGGGACCAAACCCAGTGGCGAGACCTTAAGATTGGGAAACGGGGGTGCGGGGAAAGGTCCAGCGACCCTGCCCGCGTCTAACTCCTTTTTAATGCTGGCCGCAGCCACCTCCTCCCTACCTCTGAGGGATAAAAGGTTGGGAGCATCCTGAGGGGACCTATCGCCCATAAAAGGGATACGAAATCCCTGCTTAAAACCTTGAATGAGATACTCCCCGTCCTCCCCCTTCGGGTACGATGCGAGCCAGCGCTCCAGCATGTCCACCTTAATTGGGGAGGGGGCCTTTTGGAGAACTAGCTCCATCCGTGGCAGCCTTGCCAGCCCACTGTCCACCCCTCCCTCTGCCTCGCGCCCCCCCAGGCTTGGGACAAGCAGAGGCTGCGTGGGGACCAGAACATGTGGGACACTCATGCTTATACCTGCAGTTCTTTCGATTGCAGGAACCATTTGACGAGAAAGTCCAGCACAGCAGGCGGGCTGGAACCCCCTGCCCCGCCGGTTGGCGGGTAACCTGCGCTGGAGCCGCTCGCTGGACCGCATGTCCACAATGGTATCTATCCCCCGGGGCAGGGCGTGTGGGTGTCATATACAAGAGCCACAGTCTCTGGCACGGCTCATCCCATCTCATCTCGGGGTGGAGAGGAATCCTCATACGGAATTCCTCATCATATGCTAGCCATGAGGGGCCCGGGAAATCGACCATCGCCCTATATATGTTGTCCAAATATTGGACCATGGGAATAGCCAAATCCGGCCGCGCCCTCAAATATACCGCCATATATATTAAATAAGCGGGGAGCCAGTTGGCCCAGGTACGCGGCGGCTTACGGCGGCGTGCCTGCTCCTTGTCCTTCTCGTCCTGACCCTCCCTTTCCTCCTTGGTGGGCTCTCTGTTCAGGAGTGAGAAGATATCTACGTACTCCCCTCGCCATATCTTTTCTCTGGTAGCCTGTGCCAAGTGATCACCCAATGGCAAGGAATACCCTGCCGTTGGCAAAGCCGAAAAGGGGACAGCCGGCCTAGTAAAAGGGGCCTGAGCTAACCCTGCCACCCCCAGGACACTCCCAGCAGTGTAAGGACCGAGGCCCACCCCAGTGGGCATGGTGGCAGTCGTTGTCGCCGGGTGGGTCGCCAGCAGCGTGGCCCCCGCACCACCCGCGCGAGGACAAGGCCACTGAAAGGCCCCCCCTATATTGGGAATGTGTGTAGATGTACTTGCTTGCACCGTATACTCACATGCTGCACCCCCGCGGGCCGCCCCCACCGGGGGTTCCGGCCCACTGGGGGCGTCGGAGCTCACGACCGATGTAGAGCTCATCACCGGGGCCTGACCCGCACCAGGTTGCTGGCTGGGGAGCTGCGAGGCAGTGGCTGGAGCCGGGCCACCCGCCTGCAGCAGCTCAACCCTCCCCGCCGGCTGTTGTCCTGCTGCCGACAGCGCCTCAAAAGGTACCCCGAAGGGGGCGCCTGCCTGACTGGCCCGGGCCAAAGACGCCTCCAGGGCCGCAATGCGGGCCAATAAGGTGTCCACGTTGACCATGGGGAAAGGGCCGGCCGGCCCGCCTGATCCTGGCATGGGGACAGGTCCCTGCGCCCCAGGGCCCATATATGGCCATTGGCCAGCGCCGAAGCCCGGTAGGGCTGGTGAAGAAACCTGCCAAGGCAGGGAGCCGGGCCACCCCCCAAGGCTAGAGGGCCCCGAGAGAGGCTGCAGCCCAAAAGAAATAGGCCCGACGGAGTGGGCAGGAGGAGGAGCGGTGTCCACCGCTCGCGGGCCGCGGGCCGGAGCGCCCTCCGCGCCCGCACTCTGATCGGGCCAAGGGGCAATAGACCCCATTCCACCCGCCCCGGCCGGGGATGGCAAAGGTGGCTGCTGAGGAGGCGGCACCACGGTCCTCCGACCTGGGTTGCGCCTCCTAACAGCCCGAGCTGAACTCGAAGCCGCCTTCTTTTTCGAAGGCATCTCTCCTGAAGAAAAAAGGGAAGCCAGCCAGGCAGAATCGCCACCAAAAGGCTTCCCGGTAAGCTAACGAGCGACGGAGACGCAGGGAAAAAAACTTCTCCGCTCCGTCGCTGAGGCAAAATGGCAGCTCGGCTGCCTCGTGGCCACCCCTTTTATAAGGGAGCTGGCCACGCCCCTAACTACCCGGATTCTCTGTCCTGTGGGGGGGGGGCCCGCAAAGGGCGCGGCGGCCATTTTGGCGCCGCGCTTGCATTCTGTACTTTTGTCAATTCTTATTTTTAATTAGTTTCCAGAGGCACTGAAGAGGTTGGACAGGGGACACCTCCAAAGACATCCTCTACCGAAAGGGGAAAGACAGGTTGGGAAGGGGAGTCCTTATAACTAAAAGGGGACAAATGGAAGAGATCTAAAGGCCAGTGTGGATCCTTTTCACAGGAGAATAAACATCTCCAGGGTAGATGGAAGGGATGCTCAAGTGAGAGATAAAATATATTGTGCTACAGCTAAGAAGCTTTTCTGTGCAAAACAGACAGCTCCAAATTTCCATACATGAAGAGGTCTTACTGAAGTTTAATTGATTAATTCTCACTGTTTTAAAAATAATAATAGTTTTGTATTGTATTTTAACTTATTATTGCATGATTTTAAGTTTGTGAGCTGTCTTGGTTCCTTTCGTGTTCAGGGAATGAAAAAGCAGACGAGTGAAATAGTGAAATTCAGCTCTTTATCAGTGGAGTTTGAACACAGTTTGGATGGGGCAAAACTCAGACTTATATACACTATATACAGTAACAGTAACAATAATACAACAAGCCCATTGGCTAACAAAGTGTGCACATTTTCGATCCACTTATTTGCATAAGAATAGATACATGAGAAAAGATACATTCCGTTCCTACAACAAGCCCATTGGCTAACAGAGTGTGCACATTGCAGGCGCACCCCCCCAATAACGGACACAGACAACATTGAAAGTGGATAACAGCATAGGGCCACATTTATTGATTCAATGCCCTAGTCCGAATTATAAATTTGTATTGGTAAAACGACCAATCATAATTCCTAAGGCAAGCAGGCCGAAGTAACACTGGTAAGGTACCACCCCAAAATTGCCAACGGCAATTGGTTACAATGTATCAATTTGTATCAATTTGTTTGTTGACAACAAACAAATTGTTGACCGTAGTCAATAACTAACTCATGACCCCACCCTCTGACGCGTATCCGTGAAATCACAGGGGTGATGCATGCTGGTTAGCAATCGTCATCACCCCATCGCCTGGTTCGTCGTTGACCGGACAACGTTTAACTAATTTATTCCTGTCTAGTGTTGTCCAGTCAATTGCGAACCTGCCGGATACTTGTGGGTCATACTGTTTACCTTACCAGTGCTACCCGCCAATGTGACCAAAGTCAACATTAAGAACACAGAAAGACCCCTATATCAAACCATAGCAACAGTGTGGGATGGGCAAAAAAGCCAGGACCCGGAAGCCAATATGGGTCCCAGCCAAAAATTCCCACCCGGCCCCGAAGCGACCAAAATATCACACTGTTAACTAGGGAGGGGGTGGAGGGGAAAAGACTTCTCCGCTCCGTCGCTGAGGTAAAATGGCAGCTCTGCTGCCTCGTGGCCACCCCTTTTATAAGGGAGCTGGCCACGCCCCTAACTACCCGGATTCTCTGTCCTGTGGGGGGGCCCACAAAGGGCGCGGCGGCCATTTTGGCGCCGCGCTTGCATTGCAGGCGCACCCCCCCAATAACGGACACAGACAACATTGAAAGTGGATAACAGCATAGGGCCACATTTATTGATTCAATGCCCTAGTCCGAATTATAAATTTGTATTGGTAAAACGACCAATCATAATTCCTAAGGCAAGCAGGCCGAAGTAACACTGGTAAGGTACCACCCCAAAATTGCCAACGGCAATTGGTTACAATGTATCAATTTGTATCAATTTGTTTGTTGACAACAAACAAATTGTTGACCGTAGTCAATAACTAACTCATGACCCCACCCTCTGACGCGTATCCGTGAAATCACAGGGGTGATGCATGCTGGTTAGCAATCGTCATCACCCCATCGCCTGGTTCGTCGTTGACCGGACAACGTTTAACTAATTTATTCCTGTCTAGTGTTGTCCAGTCAATTGCGAACCTGCCGGATACTTGTGGGTCATACTGTTTACCTTACCAGTGCTACCCGCCACACGGAGGGGCTTCAAAGAAGACCTGACGCCCCCACCCAGACCGTCAGCTCGGTCAACAGGCCTGCTCGCCAATCACCTAACAGGAGGTCCATACCTCCTCGCGACAGATGGACCCCATCCCCTGCATACAAGTCATAATTTTGTAGACTAATATCAGGGAGATGACTGACCCGTCCCCAAGCCCTGTCGACAAGAAACCGCGCCACTGCCCTGTTGACCGCGCGCCTAGCGCGATCAAGGGCCAGGAGGTGAACGCCCCCTCTATAAGAAAGGCGCGGGATAATGTCCGACCAAACTAGGGTTGTGACAGGCCAGACATAATGCAAGTAGGCGAGGTCCTCGCAAATCGCATGCTTGAGCGATAAGCCGGTGACCTGGCACAAATCATTGCCCCCAAGGTGGATGATGAGAATGTCAGGCGGGTCAGCACTCAGGCCAGAAAAAGGAAAGGCCGCAGCTCCCGCCATAACATCCCAGGCTTACCATGCCATGTGAGACTGGAGTGTTCACCCAGTCCCAGTCGGGGTCCCCACTCTGTCGCCGCAGCGTAACGCGCTGCCCTGTGCACATAGCTGTGGCCCACCAGCCATACTGTCACCGGTGTAATACGACACCCAGGGTCTGTAAGAAAATTGAGAAAAATTGAGAAAAAGACGGTAAGGTGACTGGATTGGTACTCATGGCGGAAGTGGGCGCACATAAAACTGAAAACATTGCGAGCCCCACCTCCCCATGCTGCGTATGTCAGCCCCAGAGTACCCAAAAGCAGCTACTGTAGAGGCTGCACCAGTACGGAATAAATGTGTGCCATAACGGGCACCTGGTAGGCCCACCCTGGTGAGGGCTCTGCCTGTCACCTTCCAAAACTGAAATTTAGTAAGGGGAGACCCATCTTGGTGACAGAAAAACGGGCTGTGGTGCATGCCACGCAGTGCCAGGAACTCCTGTAGGGCACCAACCGGACAGATGTCTGCCAAAGAACACCGTAGCAGGCTTACACCACTGCCTACGCCATGCTGATCTGTCGTAGAGGAGCATATCCTCAACTGGGCCCAGTCTTTGGCAACATAGACATCCTCGAGTTCCAGTGCCCTACAACTTGCATCCGCCTTATACAGCATCTCAAGCTCGCCGTTGCGGAGCGCTCCAAAAAAGGCCACCGTTGTAGCCGCATGAAGTGGGCTGCCTCATTTCCAAAACAGAGGCCAGGCCAGCCCCGGGCCAATTGGGTAAAAACCCTGGGAAAATCTTGCATCCGCCTTACTCAGCATCTCAAGCTCGCCGATGCGGAGGGCTCCAAAAAGGCCACCGTTGTAGCCGCATGAAGTGGGCTGCCTCATTTATCAAAACTGAGGCCAGGCCAGCCCCGGGCCGATTGGGTAAAAAACCCTGGGAAAATCTTGCATCCGCCTTACTCAGCATCTCAAGCTCGCCGATGCGGAGGGCTCCAAAAAAGGCCACCGTTGTAGCCGCATGAAGTGGGCTGCCTCATCTATCAAAACAGAGGCCAGGCCAGCCCCGGGCCAACTGGGTAAAAAACCCCTGGGTAAATGGGGTGGCGGTCGCCCGGGCAACGCCCGCGCACGCGCACCCACCCCTCCCAAACATGTCTCACCCGGAAGTCATTGGTGCTGTCCACACGACCTCCCACTGTGGCCATAAAAGCCAACCCGACAGCTGAGATGCTATGGTGCGTGGTGCAAGGCCCTGGGCATACAGGTAAACCATGAACCGCAGAACATGGGCTACTGGGATCGGCCAGGTTCCTGGCAGTCAGAATCAGGTACATAATACTCTGAAGGAACTAAATGTGTGGTGGTACGCCTTACTCATGCATGGCGCTAGTGACAGGCCAATCGCCCGGTTCACCTCTCCTTGCCAACGTTCCATCTCTCGTCCGGTAGTGGCAAGGGAAATTCCTCCGCATCCGGGGGCTGAGGCACGGAACCGGGAGATCTGCAGGCGGGACAAAGCAGCAGCAATATCATTATCAACCCTTGGGACATGCCTGGCCCTGAAGGGAACGTTGAGGCACAGGTTGCGTAACACCAACCAACGCACTAGCTCCACAACCCCGGGCAATTTGGAAATCTGTGCAGTGACGATGCGGACCACAGCCGCGTTGCCATGCCAAAATTGCACAACCGAGTTGGCCCACTCTTTGCCCCATAGCATCAAAGCACCCAGGATAGGGAAACATTCCAGCTACGTGAGACCATGCAGGCAACACTTGCCTGCCCAGAATGGTGGCCACCCACCATAGGCCCACTTCCAATTGAAGTACATCCCATAAACCCAGGAATCCTGAGGCATCGGACTGCATCTGAAAGCAAGGGGGAGCCAGGAGATCAGACCCCAAAATGACACCCCGTTGAACTACCTCTGGATCTATGGGCAGACAAGCACGCCTGCCCCGATACCCCGGGTAAATCTGAGCCTGTGGTGGGGCCTGAACAATCCCGCCATGGCGTCGCCCCAGTGCAGAGCAAATGCCCTGCCCGGTGCGACGACCCTGCCAGCAAAACTGGGGTGGCCATATAGCACCAGAAGTTCCCTCAGTGATGCCATGCGCTCGGCCAGCAAGACCGAGACAAGGGCCACTAGCCTTGACACCTTATCCCGCTGCAACCTAGAATTCTGCGCTACCGTGTTACTCTCCACCCCAGGAATACTAGCTGTGGAGATGGGCCCTCGGTCTTTTCGGGCGCTAAAGGGACACCAGTTCCTCCATTAGCGTCTGAAATGTGTTGAGGAGACGTGTGTACGTGTCCCAGCCCCGTTTAGCCCCGAATAAAACCATCCAGGGAATGGGCTAGAGACCGAGACCCTGACCTGCGGACAAAAGCGCAATCTAGGAAAGTGGTGAAACGCTCGAATACCGAGCCCCAATGGAATAGCCAAAAGGCATGGCATCATTGAAATAATATGCTCCCCGGGACGGGGGTGGAGGGACAGGGCCAACGACCCTGCCCGCAGGGACCCTATGTCAAAGCTGGCAGTAGCCACCTCCTCCCTCCCCTTAAGGGATAAAAGGTTGGGGGCATCCTGAGGGAACCTATTACCCATGAAAGGGATCCGGAACCCCTGCCTAGAACCCTGAAGGAGATAACCTGCATCCTCTCCCTTCGGGTACCGTGTGAGCCAACGCTCCAACATGTCCACCTTAAATGGGAAGGGAGCCCTTCGGTGAACTAGATCCATCTGCGGCAGTCTTGCCAGCCCCCTGTCTGCCCCACCCTCTGCCCCGCATCCTTCTAGGCCTGGGACGGGCAGAGGCCGCATGGGGGCCAACACAGGTGGGACACTCCTGTCTGTATTTGCAAGTCTTCCCATGAGGAGCCATTGGACAAGAAAGTCCAGCACAGTAGGCGGGCTGGAACCCCCGCCCCGCCCCCTGGCAGGTGACCTGTGCTGGGGCCGCCCGCTGAACCGCATGCCCACATGGTATATCTCCCCGGGTGCAGGGCGCGTGGGCGTAACGTATAAAAGCCGCAGCCTCTGGCCTGGCTCATCTCGCCTAATCTCGGGGCGCGGTGAAATCCGCCTACGGCATTCCTCGTCACAAGCCAACCACGCTGGGCCCGGAAAGTAAACCATCGCTCGGTAGGCGTTGTCCAAATACTGGACCATCGGAATTGCCAGATCCGGCCGGGCCGTAAAGTACACCGCCATGCATATGATGCAGGCCGGCAACCGTTTGGCCCACATACTTGGTGGCTTGCGACAACGTGCCTGGCACTATCCTTCTCATTCTGCCCCTCCCTCTCTCCTTGGTGGGAACACTGTTTAGGAGTGAGAAGATATCCACGTACTCCCCCCGCCAAATTTACTCTCTGGCGGCCTGTGCCAAGTGGTCACTCATCGGTAAGGAATAGGGGCTTGGACCAACCCGACCACCCAAAACATTCCCCTAAGGGTAGGGAACACCCCCCACCACGGGGCCCTGGGTGTTAGCTGTCATCGCCGGGGAGGCGTCAGCGGGTGCACCGCCACACCACCCGCGCGAGGCCAAGGCCATTGGAAAGCCCCCCCCCATATTAGGAATGTGTGTGGATGTACTCGCTTACACCGTATACTCACATGCCGCACCCCCGCGGGCCGCCCCCACCGGGGGTTCCGGCCCACTGGGGGCGTCGGAGCTCACGACCGACGTAGAGCTCATCATCGGGGGACCTGCACCTGGCTGCTGGCTGGGGAGCTGCGAGGCAGTGGCCGAAACCGCGCCACGCGCCTGCAGCAGCTCAACCCTCCCTGTCGGCTGTTGTCCTCCCGCCGACAGCGCCTCAAAAGGAACCCCAAAGGAGGGGGGGCCCCGCCTGACTTCCACGTTGACCCGGGGCCAAGGGCCGGCTGGCCCGCCTGGTCCAGGCGTGGGTACAGGTCCCTGTACCCCAGGACCCGAATATGGCCATTGGCCAGCACCAAAGCCCGGCCGGGTCGGTGGATAAACCTGCCAAGGCAGGGGGCCGCACCACCCCCCAAGGCTAGAGGGCCCCGGGAGAGGCTGCGACCCAAGAGGAGTAGGCCCAACAGGGTGGGCAGGTGGAGGAGCGGCGTCCACCGCTCGCGGGCCGCGGGCCGGAACCCCTTCCGCGCCCGCACTCTAGTCGCCCACTCCGGGCCAAGGGGCAATAGACCCCGTTCCGCCTGCCCCGGCAGGGGCGGGCAAAGGCGGCTGCTGAGGAGGCGGCACCGCGGTCCTCCGACCTGGGTTGCGCCTCCTAACCGCGCGAGCTGCACTCGAAGCTGCCTTCTTCTTCGAAGGCATCTCCACCGAAGCAAAGGGAAGCCAGCAAGGCAGAATCGCTACCCCAAAAGGCTTCCCGGTAGGCTCAAGAGCGACGGAGACACAGGGGAAAAGACTTCTCCGCTCCGTCGCTGAGGTAAAATGGCAGCTCTGCTGCCTCGTGGCCACCCCTTTTATAAGGGAGCTGGCCACGCCCCTAACTACCCGGATTCTCTGTCCTGTGGGGGGGGCCCGCAAAGGGCGCGGCGGCCATTTTGGCGCCGCGCTTGCATTTTCGATCCACTTATTTGCATAAGAATAGATACATGAGAAAAGAAACATTCTGCTCCTGTCAGAAAACACAGTTAACATACATAACAGTTCCCCATTGGGGAGAAAGGTGGCATATAAGTAAGTAAGTAAATGTTACATATAAGAAGTCATTAAAAGCTCAAATTAATTCATGGTCTAGAGCTATGAGTCCAGTAGACCTTTATTTATTTCAGTGGCTTGCCTTTGTAGTTAAAAAAACACTCAAACTCTGGTAATATCTGATGCAGGCATTCTCAATGTTTTTGTGCCGCAGGCCAGACATGCCCCCCCCTCTCACAGGTGTGCCTGCTCCCTGGACAAATGTTTGTTGTCATCAGTGCACGGCGCTGGTACCAGCAGCACCAATCGCACTGTTTTTGAAACTTTGTCCACCTGGGAAATGGTGGAAGGCTGCTTGGAGCAATTTCGCTCTGTCCGGATGATTTTCCAATGCTTCCCCACTTTGGTACAGCTGCTTGAATGCACCGCTAGTCAACTTCCTAGTTCTGCGCTAGGAGCTTAGCCAATGATGCAAGCTCTGCCCAGCACCAGAAGTCACCCAGTGGCACATTCGAGTGGCCGTAGCAAAGTGGGAAAACATCTGAAAATCACCCAGAGAGAGCAAAATTGCTCCCATCAGCTTTCTATCACCCTGGGAAGTGATGGAAGCTGAGGACAAAGCTGCAAAAATGGTGCAATCGGTGGTGGCAGTGGTTTGACACAACATGGCTTCTGGGGGTGGGGGAGCATGCCTAGAGGTGCCCAGGTTCTCACCATGGGCTGGTTAATTGTTATGCACTGACCCATTTAGGCCCGTAAGCTGGAGGTTGCAAATGCCTGATTTAATGGATATCTCTCCTTGACTAAGATCATGGGTATAAGAATTCCCTTACTCCATAATCGTACAACTGCCAAAAGGTGAGCTGGAATCCACCTTGAAATGACACCCTCAGGCTAAGCATTCCAGGGTTTTATCTAGCCTCCCACAGCCAAAGGCCTTAACCTTCCCTGTTAAAAGGTAGCAAAAAAATTCAGAAACAGCTCCAGTCTTTTCATTTCTTTACTTGCAAGTTCAAAAAAAATCCAGTTACAGCAGAAACAGAAGGTTCCATAGGCAAATAGAAAAATTTCAGTCAAAGACACATTGAAAATAAGAAAACCTATCTAATTTGGAAGCCAAGAAGGGCTTCCCAGCCTTAGTGTAGCCCACAGCTACGTGATTACTCCACACAGTGAACCAACTCTTGCAATGCACCTGCAGCTTATATATCTTTTCCTCCAGTGGTGGGATTCAATTTTTTTTACTGCCTACACTGTGAGTGTGGAATGGTGGGCATGGCCAGGGGGGAAATTTTGTGTTGCACCCAAATTAGGACTACTTTATTTCAAAACTTGGATGGAGACCTGGGTTCAATTCCCTGGATCTGCCATGAAAACTCACTGAGGAGAGTGTGTAACTGGTAAAACCGCTCCTTAAATACCTTGAAAACCCTGTTAGGGTCACTATACATTAGTTCTGACTTGACAGCACATAACAACATGGATAGAGTTGCCATAATTCTCTACCACAAAACCGAGACAGAAGTATACTTGACAAACAAACATAATAAAATGACAGCTATAAAACACTTTCACATTAAATATATCAATACATAAATTAATTTATTTACAGCAGTTAATTCTCGTTGTAAGATTATCTGTTGTACTTCTGAGAAGTCGTATCGTGGTCAACACTTAACATCCTCAGTTCCAGGAAACACACTGGTCACACTTATCAGGCAGTGGTGTGAGGTGAGGACGTTAAGATTTGTCTCCAGGTATACTCCAACTCCAATGTGGCAGGAAATTGCTCGTTTGATGGTGGGAGTTCAAATTTATTTTAATGATGGGTTATCATACACAATCAGTAAGTTTTAAAAATCCGGAACTTTAACATGATTTTTATTGAACTGGCCAGGACAATTTTTCCAACCTTGAATCCGGGACATATGGCAACCCTAAACATGGAACTGCCAGAATTGATGTCTATGATGGCTATTGGATTTGTGAGCAATAATCACAAAAGAACCTTTTCCAACTAGTGTTCTTTTTAATGCTCTTAACACCTTTGTCCTAGTACAAAATAGAGTCTATTAGGCATTTATGGAGTTCTCTACTCGGACTCATCTACTTCATGACTGAAGTTTGCATTTCCGCAAATATTTACAGCCTCATTTCCTAGTCCACAGACATTTTAAAGGTTACTGTGCTAGTGTGCTCTGCCTGCATATAAATAACTGCAATCATCAGTAAATATAGGGAGACTGAAGAGAAAAAGGAAATCACCACCACACTCATACCATAAGTGACAGTGTGATTATGCCTTCATACGCCAATGAATGCAATGTATTAAGTTATGAACTACAAAAAGCTTATGGGTGATAACCAATGGAAATCTAAACTATATAATACACACTGAAGAAATCTTGCAGTGTAGATCAACTTGGGATAATTACAGTCATAATTACTATAAATGTTACCTGCAAAAAAGATGAGATGTAGATGATATATGCATGTCTTTCAACATCTACTGTATTTACAAAGGAAGTTCTAAATGGACCGGGACATGTAGATACAAATAAACTGGTGGGGGGAAATGCTGATATATTACACAATAACTGGATACCTTAGAGTCGGTATTCAGCAAGGAGTCTTTGTATGAGTAGACTTCTCTGCAATGACATTCCGCACAACTTCTGCCCATAATGATCTGTCCCAGGCAGTTCTTCTCCAAGTTGGTCCAACATTTTTCTTGATAAAATATTCCCATCTGCGAGGTGGTCTTCCTCTGGGTCTTTTGCAATCTCTCAGATACCAATTTATTATTCTGGCACTCCATCTATTGTCATTTATGTGCATAACATGGCCAGCCCACTTTAATTTGTTCATCAGGTATTATGTTACTACAACTTTTAGCTGTGATCTTTTCCTGATATCCTCTTTTTTTTTTTTACTTTATTGTGAAGTGAGATTCCAAGCATTGATTACATGAGGCATCATATTTTTGCTGCAGGGGAAAAAACCCACCACTGTTACACCATTGTACCTGCAGCAATCATGACTGTGGCTGACAGTGATGAACTATGATTAAGTGACTCCTTGATTGTTCAGTAGAAAATGGACCTTGAATTCACCTCTCTGAATAAACAACCTCAACATGTAGTTTTTTTAAAAAAAATCTTCCCCGTTGGCTACACATTCTTACAGATCTACATTGAAATGGTTGCATGTAGAAGATCTAGGAGGACATATGGTTGCTTCTTTCTTTTAAATTAATTTCTGGCTTCAAGAAAGTTGCCTCCCAATTCCAAGGCTCCTTGGCACAGCACCCCTGTGGGCATGTCTACTGTGAGCCTTTTTGTTGTAAATCCTTCCTCATGCCTTTGTGCTAAGCATTCCCTAGATGAAGAAAGTTCTGCCATGAACCCTGCAAGGCAAAACAATGCCTTACATTTAGTTCATGCCTTCTAGCTTTTGTGTTTGATAGAAACTTTAAAGACCCAGGAAATATCTTTCATTTCAAATTCAGTCTCAAATGCTTGTTTCTCAAGGAGGTCACCTTGGAGTTTTGTTACTTTCTAAACTACTGCCCTTAAAGAATTCTTCTCTTTTGCAGTGCACCACCAAAGCCCTTTCAAATTCATTTCCTCAATAGATGCCAGTGAAAAATTTCTTCTATCAAACGCTGTTTATCCTAAAATGTTTTGAGAACCTTTGTTATACAGTATATAACTTCATAGCTATCCCTCATCAACTTTATATGCCTGTCTGGCCAACTGGCTAACAGATATCAACTACTTGATATCTGAAAAGTTACTTTTTTCCTGTTGTGAGCTACACTACTCCCACCCAGGGCTGTTGCAGTGTGGTGGGTGGGGAGACATGACATCTGTAGGCTTGGGATTCCTAGTATGATTAAAGATTTATGTGCCCTGGGGGTGCAGTAAATAAACTGCTGTGCTGCAGCCACAATGTTGACAGTTTGATCCTGATGGAGAGCGAGGTTGACTCAGCCTTCCATCCTTCTGAGGTCAGTAAAATGAGTATCCATCATGCTGGGGGCAAAATGCTAATTACCTTGTGAACTGCCCAAAGAGTGCACTAAATGCTATGCGGCGTATATAAGTGTAATTGCTATTTGTATTTTATTATGGAACCATACACTTCCAGCACAGGATACACTCCCTGCCCAAGTTCCAGTCACCAACCTAGAGCCTATGTTAACCTGGAGGACTCCAGTTAATTCCACCAGGTCTGGCACAATTCAGAATCCTGAGGATCTTGTACCATTTGGTGATCATTGTACTGAGGGTCTTTCCAAGCTTTCCTGAAGCTTCGACTGTCACTAATTCTGGCACTTGTGCCGCTGGCTCCTCTCTTGTGTTAGAATCAGGTGTTCAGCTGTAGATAACAGCATCCAATAGTACCAGGCACTTGGCCAAGGATGGCAAGAAATCAACTCAAAGTCACTACTTCAACCCTTCCTTTGGTGGGGACAATATCTCAAGGCTTATGCTGGTCCAGGGGGTCATCAGTAAAAGTGTAACCATAGAACCCTTCACAAAACAAGGCCTTCTCTTATTCCTCCACTGTGTTTCTCCAGGTGCCCTGCGAGCCAATAAGGTCTGATCCCATTCCCTCATTCCCATTACCTTAGAAATCCTCCATGTCTCCAACCAGCTCCTGTACCTCATCCTCTACCTTTATTCCCACCATCTGAATACAGAGATCTACCATTGCTTCCTTGCCCATGTGTCTCTCATTACTTATGCGGCGGCCCTGGTAGTGATGGGGTGCGGGCACTATGTCCATGCCTCACCTCTGCTCCAGGAGTTGCACTGGTTACTAGTTTGTCTCCGGGTGCAATTCAAGGTGCTGGTAATGACCTTTAAATCCCTTCATGGTAGTGGGCCAGGTTACCTAAGAGACCGTATCACCCCAAGAAAGTCTGACCGCCCCACTAGGGTGGACCGGAGGGGCTCCCTCAGTGTTCCATCGGCTAGAGGGGCCCGCCTCTCTAGTAGAAGGAGAAAGGCCTTCTCCATGTCCACCCCAACCCTGTGGAACCTCCTGCCAGTAGACCTACAGCTGCAGACAGAATTGCTGCCCTTTAAGAAAGGGTTGAAAACTTGGCTGGCAGGGCAAGTATTGGGGGGGGGGCTGACAGGGTGGTGACTCCCACTCGTTGGCTCTGTTAGAATTATAGGCCCCTTTCACTGATGGGTGGGGAAGGGAGGGTTGTTTTAAATTTGGGATGGTTGTAAACAGTTTTTATCTCATTTTATTATTTTTTATTAAATTTTTAAGGGTGTGTGTATAATATGTATGTGATTGTGCACCACCCTGAGTTGCCCTAGGGCAAGAGGGTGGGATATAAATCCAAATAAATAATTAAATAAATAAACTAGATTATGATAATGTTTAGCACTTCTAGTTCATGTTTTCCATTAAAATCTCCACAAGCTTCTTTCCCTATCTTGGCATTATGAAATGTTAATGTTTTTTACAACCACCCTATGGTCTTCATAGGATTATTCTATTCTTTCTCCACTTCTGTCATTACAGGAGCATGGAGCACATCTTCAACTTGCCAAATACAAGTGCAATCAAGTCTGTGCATCTGATGCGCAACTCAAAGTGCTCATTGGGAAGGTCTTTTGTTTGTTTGTTTGTTTTTTGTTCAAGAGATGCAGGAAAGCTGGCTTTAGAGGGTGTGGATGCCATAGGGACATGAAGGATAAGCTTTTTGCTTTACATGACAACTGATGTACATGTACTTTCATAGCCTTATGTCTCCTAAGAGTTAACGTAAATGACAGTTTTCAGATATACTGACATAGGTGTGTTGCATGATAATGTCTCACTGTTGAATCAACCTGCCTGCTGGCCAGATTAGAAAAGGAGCCAGTAAAATGCACACTATGTGGTCTATAAATAATTTTTAGTAAGCATGAATCAGTGAACTAATTCCCAGCTCTAATAATAATAATAATTTTGTGTCAGAAATTATTCAGGGTTGAAATTATTTTTGCTGGAGAAACTCCACTCAGGGGGCACCCAAATGAGGCTCCTTTCATGTCCCCAAGAGCTGGGACAGAGATGGGCACTCAGTCCATCATGCAATACCTGGGTCTTGAACTGCCAACTTACCAGCCTTCCAGCTAACAAGGTGAGTTTCTTAACCACTGAACCACTGCAGCCCAGCACCAATGAGCCATAAATAAACAGTACTGCTGCATTGTTTCTCTGACCTATTCTATGTCTAGTGCCATATCTCCTAACCTTGGGTCTCCAGATGTTTTTAGACTATAATTCCCATCATTCCCAGTCAGCATAAATGATCAGGGATGATGCAAGCCATAACCAAAGATTGGGATCTCTTAGCAGCAGAGTTGAGCCACACAAAATCCACACCCTCCTTCAGAGGGTAGAGGGACGTCCTTCGTTCTTGAGGAAGCTGCAGTTTTGCAGTGGGTCAGTGCTTTATTCATTTACATAGTCCCTTACCATTTAATTATCCAAATAAGAAGCTATAGGACTGTGCAAACATGCTGATCAGCAAAGAATCATTCAGATCAGTGGGGCATGGAAGAGTAAGCTCCACATAACCAACCATTTTAGCAGAAATTGAGTCAGACCCAATATAGCCAAAGGGTCTTCATGTTTGCTTTAACTGTAGTCAATGGGGAGAATGTCATTCGTTATGATGAAAGTTAGATCTCTGCTGTCCAAAAGAGTTTTTATCTGGAATAGAAAAGCATAAAATAAACTTTTTAAAAGTATATTATACTCTAAAACCGGAGAGCTTGTCTATAGCTCAGAGTTACATTTTTCAGTACATGAGTCACATTTTCTCGGTGCATCACTGTCATCATTTTCATCCTTGGCACTATTCCTTTTCAACTGATTACTGGAGTCACTATCACCGATCTTACACGCTGCTCCTGATGAGTCATTCTGAAGCGAAATGCCCAGAACTAAATACCCGCTGTTATTGTACTTGACCTCAGAATCTCAGTTCTTTTAACCTTTCTTGTCCAAGTAAATCAGACATAACTGTAACAGAAAATGTGAGCAAATGTTAGTCATTATTTCTATAATAAGCACTATCTCTATCCACTGGACATTATTGAAATTATGGTCCTAAATATGTTAACCTGCAGGACTTCTCTGGGTAATATTTTTTTTTAAAAAATACACACACATTTCCTAACAGTTCAATCCTTCATGTGTCCCAGGGAGTTCAATATGGATTACTCCAAAGAAAATTGTTATCCCACATAAATAAGGTAGAAACTAAATTTGGTTTTTAAAAAATACACCTTCACTGTCTAACTATAGTCTAGATTTGAACATTTGTTCTCAATTTGAGAGGAGGTCCCCATAGAGGCAGGAAACCATTATGGAGGGGTGTGACTATACATTTTTTAATATCTTTTTGTATCAGTTGAAACAAACTGCACAGAGAATCAACATTCAATGGGGCTTAAAGGAACAAGTGACACCCTACCAAATTCTCCACCCCGTTCTGACCATAGTTTGAAACAAACACATAAGGTGGAAATTGCACTTCCCATGATCTGAAAGCTATTGTCCTTGACCTCTGTTGGGAAAGAAGGTCAGAAAATGGGATGCTTACAAGCAGATTGATTTCATGACAAGGGTTGACGTCACCTCTGGGGCCAAGCTGTGGAATAGCCGGCTGCAATTTACAACCACTACTGCTGCACGTGATGTAAGCCCTGTAGTGTTTTTAAAATGGAGCCAATCTGCCTTTTTAAAAACTATGCTAGAATTTCCATTGTCAGCCACCCATGGCTGGGAGACGTCTCAGCTATGAACAGCACCAGGCTTGGGAAAGCAGAGTCCTTCACTTCACATACAGTGACATCGAAGCCATTGGCACGTTCCCAAAGGGAAAATGGAACTGCTGCTTGGTTTTTTGGCTCCCTTGGCACTGGCTGGCCATCAACGATATTCTTGCCTTTCATTAAAGCAGGACATGAAGTTCCAGCTGGCTGTCCTGTATTGGGTGGGTTCTACTCTAGCTACTGACAGTAGCAAGAACCCACCCAGCACGGGGCAGTCAGCTGGAACTTCATGTCCTATTTTAATGAAAGGAATCACACTAAAGCTGGAAATGAATTACAAGTACGTTTGTATCTCCAGGTAAGCCACAACCAATTTTTTATTGTTGTGGATTATTGCAAATGTGTCATTCCATCCCTGGATACTCCTGCTTGTTCTGTTATCTTGAGAAAGAGTCCCTGCTCCCTGCTTAGCTCATTGTTCTCAATTGGGAGTGGGTCTTCTTGATTTGTTTCACCTATTTCACAAGACAAATTTTATTTTTATTCACTTTCTGTGTCGAGAGAAAGCTTGTGCTTATTTTTAATTTAGTATATTTTACCAAAGTTTTGTGTTTATTTTTAATTTCAAAGTCCAAATGGATTTTTCAAATTGCCAATGGATATTTTTAACTTGAGAGAGTTGGATGATGGTAAACCAAAGGGTCAGAAGTATGGATGTTTCTACAAGATTGATAAGGAATATGACACCAAAATTTTGATCATCACTATATTAGAATATATGATACAAATGCATATCTGTTGTACAATCTCTCTTTCCAACTATCTCTGGGGTTTTTAAAAAAAATGTATTTTGCTTTAATGAAGAATGATTGCTATCTATATTGTAATGAAATTTAAAATATTATAAACATTAAATATGGTTGAAATTAACAGTTTGTTTGAATTAGCATCTGCCATCCTCCAGAGTCTACCCATATCTATGTCCAATGCATCAACTATGCTGTCTAACCATCTCATTCTCTGCCTCCCCCTTCTCCTTTTGCCTTCATTCTTTTCCAGCATCAGGACCTTCTCCAGTGAGTCCTCTCTTCTCATTTGGTGGCCAAAGTACTTGAGCCTCAGCTTCAGTATTTGTCCTTCCAAGGATCAGTCAGGGTTGATTTCCTTTAGGACGGACTGATTTTATCTCCTCGCAGTCCTGGGGATTCTCAAAAATCTTCTCCAGCACCATAGTTCAAAGGTATCTATTCTTCTGCACTCAGCCTTCCTTATGGTCCAGCTAGTATTCTTTAATAGGGTTTCCATTTTTAAAAAACTAGATGAGTTCAGGGCCTCACTGCTGGAACAAGCATTGAGAAGTAGTTTGGATGAGTAAGTGTACATTTTGTTCTTGGGTCACAATCAGAAATGGTGGCCAGAACATTGTGAGTTTGCCAACATTTTGCCTAAGTGACGTTTTTGCATATGTTGTCCTCTATGAATCAAAGATGAGACACTGGAGCTCTCAGCTTAGAAAAGAAAAGGGATTTACACGACTTTGCATCTCATTTCAGGTGGACATGGAGGAGGGAAGAATCCGCCCACTCTCTTAACTCTGATGCACGCAGCGGTTGGTCATGCACAAAGTGAAGGTTATTTTTAATGTTGAAACAGAATTCAGCTGTGCCTTTAGCCAAGAGGCTATATAGAATTCTTGCCACTAACAAAAAGAGAGAGATTTGAGGCACAATTGAAAGGAATCATAAAATCACCAGAGCAGGGGCACAAGTCTTCAAGTCAGTTCAGGTATAAAATGTAATCTGCAATAAACCAAAAGATCCAAATCAAATGCTTTGTAAAAATGTAATCAGTGAATTTGAGCCTACCTGTCTCTTCATGCCCCTTCTTGGGTGCAAACCTTATTGTACTGAGGCTGTTTGAGTGTATCAATGAGTGTAATACTCCTAGAAAGTTGGACTCCATAGGGAGTCTAAACTCCTGTGAGGATCACCCAAGGTTGAAATCTGAGACTATGACTACTCCTCTTCATGAAGAAATATTTGCATCAACATTAAAAGATTTGGCAGTTCCAGTGGTGATGGGAGAAGAAATATTTCTGAAGAGTGACCACCGAGCAGCAGCAGAGGAAGGAAATATTGGTGGAGGATCTTTCATAGACATCAACAGTGAATACTCTAATTCTGTTAGTATCTTGCATAAGAGGGGAATTGTAAACTACTTCTGAATAGTTATATCTTGAAAACCCTGGAATGAGACAATTCAAAATGAAATGAGATAGTGCTGGACAAACAAACTCCCAAGTTAGAAAGTCCTCAAAAAAAGGTATCAGGAAAAAGCAAAAGGCAAGTACAAACAGCACTCTCACCTTCCTCAATAGTTATTTTGAAACACTTTGATGTTTGCAGATTGATACGCAGTAGGCAGCAGTCAGGGGGCCAAACACATCTTTATTGCAATGTAGTCAATCTGAACATGAGGTAATGGTGGAGATGCAGCTCCTTATATATGGTACAGTACATTTGAATTTCGCCTGAAGGCACCCATTGGTTACTGTGTCAGTGACGTCATTCTGACGTTCTGCATACCTGCCGTGGCTCACCTGTGGCGGGAAGGTTTCCCATGCTAATCACTAATTGGGTGATTGGCGCCACATGAGCTGAGCTCCTTCAGCTGCGCTATCGCTGGCAGCTGAATTCCATGTGAGTGGCAGAAGACTTACATGCATACACAGTATCTATACAATAGGAGTATTCACAAGGGGGAAGGGAAGGGGGGGCATGGAGGATCGCTAGATCCGATTCATTCACATTACACTTGGTTACATACACAACATCCCTCCCCCTTAGGATGGGACGAAGTCCCTCAACCATAGTGGTGGCCTGCATGTTCATTTTGGACGTGCAGCAGCTTGGCTGAGCTCGGAGGAACTGGGGGTTTGGAGTTCCGCAGTCTCTCGTCCCACGGTGGGGAAGCGAGTAGTGTTAGTGGTATGTCGGGAGCACTGGCCCAAATCAGAAGAGGAACCCGGGAGGGAATACCGCAAATTGAAACCTGGAAGGGGAGGAGACTGACTTAAAGGAAATTCCCACCTGTTACTCTGAGTAGGGGGTGACTCAACAGAACGTTGCCTTGTTTGCATGGGAGTAGAGGTGGACTCGAAAACCAGAGGACGGGGGGTTACTGGGGAGAAATCAAAGCCCCGCTTTTCACTTGGATGAGTGGGGGAACACTCTGAAAACTCCCCCCCTGTCCTGCAACTCAAGATCTAAACTGTCGAGGTCTGGGTTCTCGAACTCTTCCCAGTCTCTCTGCATAGGATGGGTGAAGCCGAAATCAGATCCTCTGGGTGGGCTAACTGCCATTTCTCCCCCTTGGGATGAGCAGGTGGGTGAGAACCCTAATGTTGAATCACCCTGGTCTTCAACACCCTGGGTGTCCATGACCCGACGCCTGAGCTGGTCGGCGTGTTGTCGCCACAGTAGCCCTGTACTTGTTTCTACCTGGTAGGAAACTGGCCCTGTTTGGTCGATCACAACCCCTGGGACCCATGTTGGGCTGGTGGCCGCATAATTCCTGCAATATACTGGGTCCCCAACTGCAAAAACCTTGGTGTGCGCTATTTCAACATTCCTCCCCTTATCCTCCACCCTGGTCGGATCCAAATGGTCGAAAAGAGAGACCGGTCTCCTGCGCATTAGGAGCTCGGCTGGTGAGAGTCCAGATGCCAGGGAGTTATTCTGTAGCAAAGGAGAAACTGGCACAATTGTAACTCTAAGTCCCCATGGCCCATTTGCCGAAGAGCCTCCTTAGTGGTTCCCACTTGGCGCTCAATCTGGCCATTCATTGCAGGGTGAAATGGGGCAGACGTAATGTGTCGAATTGCGTTCCTTTCCAGGAATGCCTGGAATTCGACGGAGGTGAAAATACTGGCATTGTCGGAGACCAGCACATCGGGTAAACCAAAACAACTAAATAGCCTCCGCAATTGCTTAATGGTTGCAGCTGAGGAGGTGTTGGGCATTGGAATAACCTCCAACCATTTTGAAAAGGAATTGACCACTAGTAGAAAAAGCGAGCCCCTGAACATACCAGCGAAGTCAATGTGTAATCGAGACCATGGTCCATGGGCTGTGTCCCATTCTCTGGAAGGAAGTCGGGACTCTTCGGGTAGAGAACTCTGGCAACTCTCGCACGTGCCTACCAAATGCTCAATGTCTGCGTCTATCTGGGGCCACCAGAAATAGCTCCTGGCCAAAGCCTTTGAGCGCACGATTCCCGGGTGGCTAATGTGTAGCAATTTGAGTACCTTTGACCGCAATACCTCAGGAATGACCACCCTATGGCCCCATAGGAGGCAACCCCTCTCAATCGAAAGCTCGAACCTCTTTTGGAAGTATGCTTTGAACTCCTCAGTGGGAGGAGTCATGGGCCACCCCTTCTTTACCCATGAAATAACTAGGGACAGAACCTTGTCCTTCGCCGTGTCCTTGGCGAGATCTGTGGGCACAATTGGGGGTGAGTCGACGGACTCGATCAGCAATATCTGGTGATCCTGCTCAACCTCACACTCGGGTTCCCCTAGTTCAGGTAGGGGAGACCAGGAAAGTGCATCAGCATGGCTGATTTCTTTGCCCGGGCGGTGGACCAGTGTGAACTGGTAAGCATTAAGGAATATGGCCCACCGTAGCATTCTGGGGGACAGAATCTAAGGTGTGGGCTTGCACGTGGAGAAGATACCAAGCAGTGGCTTGTGGTCGTCACAATAGTGAACTCCCGACCATAGAGGAAGTCGTTGAATTTTTTGGTTCCAGCGACTATCGCAAGAGCCTCTCTCTCTGTTTGTGCATAATTGCACTCTGTCTTTGAAAGGGACCTTGAGTGAAAGGCAACTGGGGCTTCCCACCCGTTTTCCAACACGTAGCACAGCACCGTCCCCACCCCCACTGGTGAAGCATCGCAAAATAGTACCATGGGCTTCCTGGGGTCAAAATGGGTTAAGATTGCCTTTGAGGACAGGAGCTGTTTTAACTCTTTGAAAGCCTTTTCCTGGCTGTGCCCCCACCGCCAAACTGCGTCTTTCTTTAAAAGACAGTGCAGAGGTTCCACTACTGAAGCCTTCCTTGGCAAGAAGGAGTGATAGACGTTGAGCAGTCCCAAGAAGGACTGCAATTCTGGTTTCACAGTGGGGTGAGGGGCGTTTCGAACAGCGGCAACCTTTGAATCAGAGGGCTTAACTCATTCGGGGGTTATCTTAAACCCTAGGAACTCTACTTCCCTCGCTATAAACACACATTTATCTCATCTCAGCCACAACCCCGCTTTCTCGAACACTGTTAAAACTTTGTCCAACCTCTTAGCTAGTTCTGATTCACTCCCCGCAATGATCAAAACATCTTCAAATTATGGCAGGACCCCGGGGAGACCCTTGAGGAGGCATTCCACTAGAGATTGGAATATCCCGGGGGCTGAGTTCATGCCGAACTGGAGGCATGTCACCTTAAATGCACCCTTGTGCGTAACAATCATTTGTGCAGCTGCTGCAGCAGGTGTGACCATTAACAGCTAATAAGCCTGCACCAAATCTAGCTTTGCAAAACATTTACCCCCATGTAAAGTGGCTAGTAAATGGCTAACTACCGGCACCGGGTATGCATTGGGGCGAATAGCTTTGTTAATTATACACTTGTAATCAACACAAATCCTAACCTCCCCGTTGGATTTTAAAGCAGTAACAATCGGTGTCTCCCATTCTGTGGAGTCCACCGGAACCAAAATCCCCTGACCCACCAGTTTGTCCAGTTCTGCCTCAATCTTGTCTTTGAGGGCGAAGGGCACTCTTTGTGGCTTGAGCCGTATGGGACAAATTGCTGGATCCAGGTCAAACGAGACTGGGAGCCCCTATACTTCCCGAGCCCCTTCTTGAAAACCGCTGGATGCGCATCGCACACGTCCCGCACCGGGTCAGTCTCTATGGCATTGATGCCAGACAGTTCAATACCCAAGGGAGCAAATCACTGACTCCCCAGGAGGCAACTGTTTCAGTACCACTAGGGGCAGCTTCTCCGTGAAACCCTTGAACTTGACTTTGAAGTTCCCCACCCCCAAAACAGGAATCAGGTTGCCCTGCACATCTCGCAAGGACATCTTGAGGGCCTTGAGTTTTGGGCGCACATTTGGGGGGATGCGCAGAAATTCTTTCTGGGACATGATGGAGTAGGATGAGGAAACCTCTGGAGATGAAGATGAACTGGGTGAGCGTGGGGGCGAACGTCGGGTGGCCTGCATGGCGGACCCAGACCCTCCAGGTGTGGCAGGTTTCGCCTTGAATGCCCAGACCTCACTGCTTCAGCCGCCAGAGCCTCTCGCAGGACGGAGTGGAAAGAGAGGTGTTCTCTGGCCATCAGCCTCCACTGGGCTTCCTCGTCCCGCAACCCGGACAGCAGGCAGTCCCTCAGGGCTTCTTCCAGGTTGTCCCACCAGCACGGGGCAGCGGCTAACCTGAGGGTGGTGGCGTAATCGACCATGGACTCTCCGGGTCGCTGGTCTTGCCTGTGGAAGGCAACTCTCGCCGGGTAGATGGATATCTTCGGCTGGAGATGGTTCTGTAGCATGGCCAGGATCTCTTTGAGTGGGACAGTATCAATGTCCCAGGGCAGCAGGAGGTGCATTGCCAACTCGAGCGTGGGGTGGCTGCATTGGGCGAGGAGGCAAGAGCGCATTTGCTCCTCATCTTCAATGCGCTCAGCAGCCATCGCGTGTCAGAACTGGCGCTCGTACAGAGCCCATTTCTCTGGTTCCTTGAGGTCAAACGGAGGTAGCTTGATGCTGTGGGAAGCCATAATCCTATCCTCATCACCAATTTGATGTTTGCAGATTGATACGCAGTAGGCAGCAGTCAGGGGGCCAAACACATCTTTATTGCAATGTAGTCATTCTGAACATGAGGTAATGGCGGAGACGCAGCTCCTTATATATGGTACAGTACATTTGAATTTCGCCTGAAGGCACCCATTGGATACTGTGTCAGTGATATCATTCTGACGTACTGCATACCTAGCGTGGCTCACTTGTGGTGGGAAGGTTTCCCACGCTAATCACTAATTGGGTGATTGGCGCCACGTGAGCTGAGCTCTTTCAGCTGCGCTATCGCTGGCAGCTGAATTCTATGTGAGTGGCAGAAGACTTACATGCATACACAGTATCTATACAATAGGAGTATTCACAAGGGGGAAAGGGAAGGGGGAACATGGAGGATCGCTAGATCCGATTCATTCACATTACACTTGGTTACATGGAGGATCGCTAGATCCGATTCATTCACATTACACTTGGTTACATACACAACAAACACCCATATGGGTGGCTGGCCCACTGTTCAGTCCAATGCAGGGGCAGACTAGTTCACTCTAAAGCTGGTGACCAGACTACATATTTACTAGTGAACTAACTTGCCACCAAAGTGGTCCTAATTGTACCTTTCTGGATTCCTATCAGGAGCTCCTGGTTTTTTTTTAGGTGTGGGTAGGATCAGTAGTGGGCATCAAAAAAAATTCCTACCACACTATGGGTGTGGCCATGTGTTATGTATGTTAACTGTGTTTTCGGACAGGAGCAGAATGTATCTTTTCTCATGTATCTATTCTTATGCAAATAAGTGGATCAAAAATGTGCACACTCTGTTAGCCAATGGGCTTGTTGTTTTATTGTTACTGTTACTGTTTATAGTGTATATAAGTCTGAGTTTTGCTCCATCCAAACTGTGTTCAAACCCCACTATTAAATTGCTGAATTTCACTACTTCACTCGTCTGCTTCTTCATTTCCTGAACACGAAAGTGGCGACAAAGGTGGGATGGCGTCCACACACAGCAGCAACATCAGCCCATTTGACCCAGTGCGTCCAGAGAAATGGGCAACATACGAACTCCGATTCCGCCACACAATGGCCTCGCAGAAGATCACCAACGAAGACCAGAAGCACTCCTGTTTCCTTGCTTAGTGCGGTTCTGAGATGCTTGAGCTGGCTATTTGCCCGAACGCATATCCTGTGCCCGTGGTAAGCCACCTTCTTGCCTCCTTGCATGGAGGAAATTGCTTCGCAAAACTTGACCTTGCCCAGGCTTACCAACAATTGACTGTGTCTCCTGCTGCTGCCATAGCCCAGACCATAGTAACGTATAGGGGGGCATTTAAGGTAACTCGACTACAATTCGGGGTGAATGCGGCCCCTGGAATATTTCAATCTCTTGTACAATGTATTTTAAAAGGTTTGCCCAGTGTCCTGCCATATTTTGACAATGTGCTGATCACCGCTAAGAACACCGTCGAACTAGCGGCCAGGCTTGATGGAGTCCTCTCACGTTTTGAGAGGGCCGGTCTACGTCTCAGAAGAGACAAATTTGTGTTTTTGGCACAGGAAGTGGAGTTCCTGGGGTACCGAATTACACCCCATGGTATCATGCCCTCTGACTCCAAGGTGGCGGCTGTGTGAAATGCACCCAGGCCAAAATTTAAAGCCAAATTGCAATCATTTCTAGGATTGTTAAACTTCTATCATGCTTTTCTCCATCACAAAGCCTCAGTTGCTGAACCATTACATCGGCTTCTTAAGAAAGATACTGTTTGGCACTGGGGCCATTGCCAGGAGAAAGCATTCCTAGAACTTAAAAGGCTGCTATCTTTGGATGCTGTATTAACTCACTTTGATCCTAACAAGGAAGTTATACTTGTGTGTGATGCATCCCCTGTGGGGGTGGGAGCTGTGTTATGCCATGTACTAAATGACGGGAGGGAAGCCCCCATAACATTCTATTCCCATTCACTCTCAAGGCCTGAGAAAAATTATGCTCAGACAGAAAAGGAGGCGTTGGCAATCGTGGCTGGCACTAAGAAAGTCCACGATTACCTTTATGGAAGACCTTTTACCATCGTAACTGACCACAAGCTCCTCCTTTAATCTTTGTAAATGGGAAGCCCACGCCTCAAATTCTGTCCCCAAGGATGTTGCGTTGGGCAATTTTCCTAAATGCATATGATTTTACTTTAGTGCACAGGCCCAGCAAGAACATCAGCCATGCTGATGCCCTGTCACGTTCTCCACTGCCAGGGGTCGGGGAAGCCGATTGCGAGATCGAAAGCGACCACCAGGTCCTCATGATTGAGGCTTTCGACTTGCCCCCAGTCGTCCCCTCAGATATAGCCAAGGCTACAGCCAAGGATGTAACATTGACTAAAGTAATGTCATGGGTGCAAAAAGGCTGGCCTGTCTCTCCTCTAGCCGAGGAATTCAGAACATTCCACCGCAAGCATTTGGAACTATCAGTGGAACGAGGTTGCCTTCTATGGGGCCAGCAGGTGGTCATTCCTGTCACTCTCAGGAAAAAGGTTTTACATCTACTTCACACAAGTCACCCAGGAATTGTCCGTTCCAAAGCCCTTGCCCGTAGCTACTTTTGGTGGCCTCAACTGGACCAAGACATAGAACAAATGGTCGGCACTTGTGCCAGTTGTCAATCCTCTTGCCTAGAGCAATCCCACCTTCCCTCTCGGGAATGGGATTCTGCTCAGGGCCTGTGGTCCAGGTTGCACATAGATTTTGCAGGTCCATTTAGGGGTGCCCTATTTTGTTGGTTGTGGATTCATTCTCTAAGTGGCTGGACGTGATTAGGGTGCCTAATACCACTTCAGCCACCACAATAATGCACCTAAGAAGGCTGTTTGCAGCATTTGGACTTCCAGATGTGCTGGTGTCCGACAACATGTCCACGTTCCCATCTGCAGAATTCCAATCCTTCATGGAAAGGAATGCAACTAGGCACATCACTGCCGCCCCATTCCACCCAGCCACCAATGGCCAGGTAGAGCGGCAGGTGCGCACAACTAAAGACACACTTCGGTGTATGGGTGAAGGGGATTTGGAGCTCCAGTTATGCAGTTTCTTTTCACATATAGGCTCACCCCCTTGCCTCAGGGCTGTCCCCTGCTGAATTGCTCCAGCAAAGGAAACTGTCATCCTTGCTGGACAGATTGGATCCCTCTAGGGTAGAGGACAAAGGCATAAATATAGCAATCCAACACCAGAAGGGTTTCTCGTTCAGAGGCTCTGTACATTGCCGCACTTATGCAGCTGGTGGTCCTACGTGGGTGCCCGGGTTTGTGATCGATCAGACTGGTCCTGTTTCTTACAGAATCGAAACAGCCACTGGTCTGATCTGGAGGAGGCACACGGATCAATTGAGACCCAGAGTACTGGACCCACAAGATGAATACAGACACTCAATGCTAGGGTTGGCCCCCACCCGTTTAAACCCAGGGGGCAGAGGTAATAGTCAGCAGCCAGCCAACATTGACCCAGAAGTGTCTTCTAGGAACCGATTTCAAGGGGAATTTGTGGAATGCTCCCCTATTCCGGCCATGTGTACCCCTACACTGTCCCAGCCTAGCACTCTGGATTCCTTTATTGATGATGACCAATTTTGTTTGGAGTCGCCCTCCACTCTTAGTACACACAGGAGGGACCCTGAGTAGTCTTATTCATCCACAGAATTAGATTTTGGTTTTGAGCGATCCCCTGCTCCTCCATCTGACAAACGGGGCTTTAATTCGGGTTTACAATCCTCCCCCTCTAGTCAATCCTTCACTCCAGTCGGGTCGCCCATCATACGAGCTCCTGAGCCGGCTCAGCCAAGCATCCGACCCAGAAGGGAAACTAGACCGCCATCCTGGTTAAAGGATTTTGTTTTTACCTAGGGGGGAAGAATGTTATGTATGTTAACTGTGTTTTCTGACAGGAGCGGAATGTATCTTTTCTCATGTATCTATTCTTATGCAAATAAGTGGATCGAAAATGTGCACAGTCTGTTAGCCAATGGGCTTGTTGTATTATTGTTACTGTTACTTTAGTGTATGAGAACCAAGACACAGGAGACAGCCATGGGCTGGTTTAACTCAGGTTTATTGCATGGTGGTCAGAGGGAACATGAGGTAATGGCGGATGCATAGCTCTATATATACAGTAGTAAACATTCGAATGTGGCTCCACGATAGCCTATTGGCTATTGTCCGCGTGACGTCATTGCTGGTCACGCCCTCCTTGTCCAGGTGTAGGTAGTGGCGGGAAACTCCGCGCTGTGGCCTTTGATGAGTGTGGACCAAGAGAGCTTGGACGCTCGCTGCTGCCCACTGGTGGTCATTAGCTCGCGTCCTAATACAGGGTTTATAGTGATACAGCTGAAGGCTATATTGTTACTTGTAGGAAAGGTTACATTGTTATCACATGAAGACGGTTACACTACTAGAACACAACAGTTACTGTTTATAGTGTATATAAGTCCGAGTTTTGCCCCATCCAAACTGTGTTCAAACCCCACTATTAATGAGCTGAATTTCACTACTTCACTCATCTGCTTCTTCATTCCCTGAACATGGAACCATGTGACTAGGTGGGTGTGGTCTGTTGGCCATGTGACTGCTCTTTGCTATAGAGCTATGAAAATAGAAGCCTCTTCTATTTTATCACTCTTTAGCAAACCTCTGAAGCCATTTCCCCCTTGTCCGAGGCTTTTCCAGGGCTCTGTTTCACCCCAAAGTGCCTCCCCAACCACTCCGGAGTGGCTGGGGATGCGGTTTGGGGTGAAATGGATCCCAGGAAAAGCCTTTGATGAAGGGGGAAATGGAGCCAGCCCCCTCCGAAGCCTCTTCTAGGAGGAGGAGGAGGGGTGGGGTTGGGTGGTGGGCGGGGCCAGCCATTTTTACTACTGGTACGCACATACTGGTGCAAACCTGTTGATGCCCACCACTGGGTAGGATCACTCTATTTTGCCTTGACTGAGTTGTGTGAATGCTGGGCTGGCTGTGACTTTAGAGAAGCCACTTAATTGAACACTTTCCTCTGAGCTCTTCTTTTGAAGACTGGATATTTCTTTTTAATTACTGTACTGCTGTCAGAGATGCTATGAAAGACCTTTTTTTAAAAGCTGGTGTCAAAGCATCACAAATTCGTGATGCCAATAAACAAACATGAAAAGCAGTGGGATCCTTCTGTCTAGGTTCCTTTCCAAAGGCTAGGAATTTTAAAGGGAAAGCTCCCTCCTTCTCAAAATTATTAAGCAGCTTTATAGGAGGCTTTCCCTTTAGAAGATCTTCCTCCCCTTTCGTAATGAACTGAGACAGAAGCTGTTTGCTTACCAGCCTAGAGAATCCACAATTCTCTGACACAAGTTTTTAAAAAATTCTTTCAAAGAATTGGTGATTACATAAGCAACAATTAAAAAGAAATGCCCTTCCCTCCAAAGGGGAGATCAGAGATGTTCAACTTCTTCCAATATCAAAGGTCTGGTAAAGAACCTGCCACCAGCCAAATCGGGCAAGTTGTCAAGTGGACTTTTAAGAGAAAAGTGACTAAATATCCCCCCATTGACCCTCCTCTTGTCTCCTTCTTCCTGGGGAAAGGGTTCCATTCATCTTTTATCATTTTAAAGTGGTGCCATGCAGCTTTGCTAATGTACTTTTTAAAAAAATCTACATCCTCTGACATGGGAGGATGCCAAAGCACTCACCCAAGATCAATACCGTTGGAGATCTCTTGTTTCCCAATATGCTACATAGCATGGGAGGGTCTATATTTAAGTAAGCTTTTGCATCCACAGAGCTATATTCTGAGGTGGCTCTCTTCTTAAACCACTTCACAATATCAACAAATGACAGCAGGCTGATGTGGATCAAACAGGGCCACATGAGTGGGCTTCAAAAATTTTTACTACCATTCTGTGGGCATGGCCAGATGTTGGCTATGTGACTGGCTGGGCGATCTAGTCATGCCTGCCACATGACCATTAAAACGTCTGCAAACACAGACAGCACTAGCCCTTTGGCTGTAAATGCAGATGAACACTGCACCCTAGAGTCAGATACGACTGGCTTTTGAGCAAGGGCAACCTTTACCTTTACTAACCACTTGCAACTAAACAGGGCCAAACCATAGTTGTCACGTATCCTGTTTTGGCCAGGAAACTCCCGTATTTTACCCTTTCCTGCTGTCCTCCCGTATTAGTTAGACTGCAATGCTCTAATGCCACCACTGGAGGTCAGCACAGGATAAGCATAGCTGTCAAGTTTCCCATTTTGTCTGGGAAATTTCCCTTATTTTCAAATCCCAAACCTGACAGGTATGGGCCAAACTTCACAGCAAATTTGAAAATCAATCAGGGATCTTCTCTTATTAGGTAAAGGTTGCCCTTGCTCAAAAGCCAGTTGTATCCAACTCTAGGGTTCAGTGCTCATCAATGTTCATAGCCAAAGATCCAGTGCTGTTTTCTGTGGTCATGTGGCAGGCATGACTAGACCCTGGAGTGCACAGAACACTGTTTACCTTCCCACCGAAGTGGTCCCTATTTATCTACACTACTTACAATTTCTTGCTTTCAAACTACTAGATTGATAGGAGCTGGGACTGAGATGGGAGCTCATTCCATTGTGCAGTACTCAGGTCACAAACTGCTGACCTGCTAATCTTCCAGTCATCAAGTTCAGTGGCTTAACCACTTGAGCCACTGCAGTTATTATTGGTTGTGAAAAGCCACACTGGTTTGTAAACTTATCTGTTATCCTAGCAAACCATTGTGTTCCCAGTGGACTCGATCCACCAAAGCTCACATTAAAATACAGTTGAATTTTTTGGAATAGAAGCCATGTTAGTCTGTGATTCAGGCATATCAGAAAACAAAAACAAAAAAATAATAAAACAAAAACACTGCAGCACTTTAAAGACTAATTGCTATATTTTTACTGTTAGCTTTCATGGATCAAGAAGTGGATGAAGAAGTGGATGAAAAAGTGGACTTGATCCACAAAAGCTAATAGTAAAAATATAGCAGTTAGTCTTTAAAGTGCTGCAGTGTTTTTGCTTTATTAAAATACTGCAGTTAGTCTTTAAGGAACCACAATATGGTTTGTTATGGGGGAGCCTAAGGGGTTTTCCCTGAGAGGAGGGAGGGAAGAACAAAGGCTGTGGAGCTTCCTGGGACAGCTGCAACCTACCCCAGAGCACCAGTTAGTCTTTAAGGTGCCACAACATTTTTGTCTTGTTTTGTTTACTTTCTGATATGCGTGAAACACAGACTAACACGGTTGCCAATTCAAAACTTTTGAGATGGTAGCCATGTTAGTCTGTTTCAAGCATATCAGAAAGTAAACAAAACAAAAAGACAAATATGTTGTAGCACCTTAAAGACTAACTGCTGCTCAGAGGTTGACTGACCCAGGGAGCTCCACAGCCCTCATCCCCCTCTCCCAGGGAAATTCCCTTAGCCTGCTCCAGAGGCTCCCCCTACACACACAAACACACACACAGAGAGAGAGAGAGAGACCCAGGCAAGGGACTTACCCAGAAGGGGCAGGCAGTGGGGTGTTTTGGTGGCAAAAGGAGTGCCCAGACGGCAGCAGCAGCATGTTCCTGATGAGCCCACACTTCCTCCTCCTCCCTGCCCTTGGGGCCACAGAGGCAACTCAGCAGCAAAAGGAGTGCCCGGGCGGGGGCGGTGATGGTGCATCCCTGCCGAGCCCAGCCGGGGTACTTCCTCTTCCTCCTCCTCCTCCTCCTCCCTGCTCCCAGGGCCACAGCAGTGGCAAAAGGAGTGCCCAAGCGGGGTGGCAGCAGCACATCCCTGCCAAGTCCAGCCAGGGCACTTCCTTCTCCTCCTCCTCCCTGCCCCTGGGGCCACTGTGGCAGTGGTGGCTCGGTGGCAAAAGGAGCGCCCGGGCAGCAGCGGTGGCAGTGCATCCCTGCCGAGCCCAGCCGGGGTGCTTTCTCCTCCTCCTCCCCGCCCCCAGTGCCATGGCAGCACATGGGTGGTGTGGTGGGGAGGTAGGCGGGGCCAACTGGTTTTACTACCAGTTCACCTGAACTGGTCCGAACCGGCTGGAGCCCACCACTGCTTGAATCTATATGCCATTTCAATGTGAGGATCACACCAAATGGCATACCGGACCTCCTAACAACCCCACTTTCCCTGATCCAGCCCACTCCAAAGAAAACACATAGACATGCTCAGATAGCAGGACTGTACTCAGGAGGCCTTGGTGCAAACCTCTGCTTGGCCATGGAAATCCACTGGAGGGTACCCATGGTAAATCAACCATCCCTTGAACATCTCACATATCTCAAAGATTCTAAATCAGATTCCAGTTTTGGAAAGCATTGAATCATAAAGTGACATCTTCTTTTGTGTCCCGATCAAACCCTGGACAGCCAAAATGAAGCCATTTTCTTTGTTTGTTCTTGCCATAAAGCTCTTCCAGATCTGAGCTGGCAGACTTGAAGCTCATATCTATGCAGAGAATGTCTTCTCTGCTGATATTAGGTGGAGCAATACCAACAAGAGAGTATATTTTCTCAACTAGTGTAAGTTTGAAGCATCTTGACACTATACGCATGGCTTCATTAACAGCAATGTCAACTTCTTTTGCATGTATGGATGCCCTCCATACTGGAACAGCATACTCTGCTGCGGAGATACTCAGCCAAAGCTGATTTACTCAGCATGGATGGTTGAGTTCCCCATTTATAGTTTGTGAGTTTCCTGATTATATTGCTCCTTGTACTAACTTTGGCCTTGGTATTCAGGCAGTACTGCTTCAAAGAGAGTGTCCTGTCAAGCATTACACTGAGGTATTTTGGTGCTGAACAATGCTGTAATTGATTCTCTTGCTACATAACATCCAACTCAACAATGCTGTAATTTATTCTCTTGCTACATAACATCCAACTCAACTCTTGCCTCTCAGTTTTGAAGGTGGAAAGCACACACTCGAATCTTGTTTGGATTAGGCTTCAAATGGTTGATGTAATACTGCCCTAATTCTTCAAGTTCTCCAGTAAGTTTTCCAGCTACCTCATTAAAGCCTTGATCAGCCATTGCTGTGTCATCCACATAGATGAACAATTTTGTATTGTCAGGAACTGGTTGATACAGTGACACATAAATGTATGACAGCTCATTAGGAGGATAACAGTCAGAACATCATGTTATACAACAGAGGTCAGAATAAGAGCCATTAAAAGGACTTGATGTGTGTCCCTCCCCAACCATTCTGTAACTTTTGTTTATTGTGCAGGGGGTACTGTTAATTATAGTAATTTATCATAGTGACGTAAGGTGGAATTCACATGCATAGTGCATTTATTTCCCCTTGAAGCTGAAAGCCTTATTTTTTTTCTCTCTTTTCTTTTCTTTTAAACACAAGTCCAGGATAGAGCTAATTGAATTTTCATTTGGTTAGATAAAATCTTTAACAACTCTGGAATAACTGATTGTTCTTTATGCTCTTTATTCAGTGATGTGGATCAGAATGATTTACAGCACCTCTCACATAGCTATGCTAATTTTCTTTTCATATGATTAATTAAAACAATATGCTCCTCCTTTGTGAAATGGAATTAGCATAGCCAGGGAGCTGATTTCTTTTCAAAAATCTCTTTCTTATCATAAAAACAATTTTATGCAAATTTTGTTTTTACTTTTTGATGGGGGAAAAGTAAACTTGCTTAAACAGGGAATAAAATAGCATTTACAGCTGAAGCAAACCATGAAGGTGTAAGGTATAAACCCACAAACTTAGGAAGCAGAGGCCATAGATAGCCCACTTTGATGCCAAACCATCTCTGCTGCTACTAATCACTTCGAAGGAGAACAGCACAGACATGAAGAGGCTAAGCGACAAACACGAAAGCTTCATCAAACTCAACTACACCCTCCACCATCTAGTCAGTGTGATTTGTCTCGTCACGTGTTTCATGCCAGGTTCAGTTTATTGAGTCACCAGAGACACATCCATCAACTGAGAAAGTGACTTCCAGGAAAAATGTGTGCTCGAATACAAGTAGCAGTCGACGACAAAGATGACAGCTACGTTCTTTGGGGCTTGTGGCAAAGTTATGAAGAAAAAGGGTGAAGGCCATTGGTTCAAAAGCTAGAGATAACAGACTCAGACAAGCTGGCAATGAAATATATATATTCCTGTACTACCTGTTGTTCATACAGTGAAATCAAACCAGACTTGATGAGTTTGCAGGTACAACTGGAGAAGAGTCATGCACATTTTTGCATCTGTTTCTTGAACCTGCTCACTCATTCCACACATTAATCACCAACTGTTGCCATAAATAATTAAGGTTGCAGGTTCTATTTGTGTTAATCTGAGAGTGTTATTTGAACAATGGGGCTCAGTACTGAGTCAACATTAATATATATGCATGGACAAAGAACCTTTCAGTAAATGGCAGTATTTATTGCCAATAATCCTTACAGGAGTTATAAGAGGTAATTACTTTCAAAATGCATAGTTTTTTCAATGTGGAACATATCCAAGAGTGAAACTCTGAATCAGGTTTTCACACACCTGCAAGATACAGTATACTGTGGATATCACCATTGCAGAAAATGTGCTTTCCCCAGATTATTTAAATGGTAAATTCACATTCAATTTTTAAAAGGCTGACTCCTTTCCACTTCCACTTCCACTCCCACACTTTGGTCACCTTGCTTTGGAGCAAAACTGCACTTTCATTTTTTAATTTTTAATTTTCAAAACACATAGAAAAATATACACATATCTCATTGCACATTTTACAGAAATGATTTGTGCTCAACTTAATGCCTGAAAATATGGACTTGAATGTCCATTGACAACTAGGCTTGACTTACTGTTAGACAGATGAGGTACCTTGGGTAACACCTTGTCTATTTCTCTTGAGCTGAAGCCTCTTCCCCCACTCCTTTGGGACCAGAGCCATGTTTGCTATATGACCTGTCCTATGTCCCTTTCACTAATTACAGTGCTCCAGCCCTGGGCCTGGTTTTGGTACATCTTAGAAATCTTTCAGCGAGTTGAAATTTATCACTGGTGATAAACCAGCTGTAAGGTAAGGTAAATGCCCTTGCTCGAAAGCCAGACGTATCCAACTCTAGGGTTCAGGGCTCATCTCTGTTTACAGCCAAACAGCCAGTGCCTTCTGCATCTGCAGACGTTTCCATGGACATGTGTCAGGCATGTCTCAACACTGGAGTGCACGGAATGCTGTTTACTTTCCCACCAAAGTGGTCCCTATTCATCTACTTGTAATTTCTTGCTTTCAAACTGCTAGCTTGGCAGGAGCTGAGACAGAGATGGCAGCTCACTTTGTCATGCAGTCAGTACCCAGGAATCAAACTCTGACCTTCCAGTCAGTGAGTTCAGTGTCTTAACTGTGGGATCTGTGAGCACAATTGGTATACTGTCCCTGACAGAAGCCATAACTTGTGAGATCACTCTGAGCCATTGGCTCCGAGGGGACAGAAATTGGGGAGCGGATTAATAGCCATAGTTAATTCACCCATATCTGACATGACAAGCGGGCCGAGCAAGAGGAGATTGAATGTCTAACTATCAGTTAGGAAATAGGTAATATCGCACCCGCGGATTACCCCAAGCCCTAACGCCAACATCGGCCATGTTTACTCTTGGGTAAGCTTGGAACAATGGAGTTCCCCTGTCAGTGTTTAATTTAGTTAATTAACTTCCCTGAGAGAGGTTCCCAATTAACCTGTGTAAACATGTCATGTGGGTCGCAGCTCTTTCTGACGCAGCCTTGAACATAATATATACTGATGATTTTCCCTCAATAAATCACTGGTCTTCGCTCCATCTTGTCTCACGTCTCCTTCTTGACCATTCTCCTCCAGGACCCAACAGCCGGTTTGCGGCCCCAATCCAACACTTAACCACTTGAGCCACCACAGTCCCTCACTGTAGGCACCAGCTGTAGGCACTTGATAAAACTCAAATAATAGGGTTTATTTTTATTGGGGGAAACTCTGCTAGCCTTGAAGTTTCAAAAGCATAAATAAATTAAAAGCTTGGATCATAAACCATCCCAACCAGGTTATAGGGGAATTTGGGTAGAAGCAGCCAGAACATAAACCAAGAGACAGAGAATCACATGAAGATGGAAGCCACTTGATGTGCCTTAAAAACCAAAGTTAGAAAAATTCTAAATCGTTCACACAAAATGTATGGATGGACAGACAGACAGACAGGTCTCATGCAGAGTGTAGCATCCCTTCTAATTTTACCTATCTAGTTGTGGTGCCTAAGGCACAAAGGTGTTTAATACTAAACAAACTAATGGATGCTGTGTTATAAGGGAAAGTGTGGTGAAGCGAGAAATATCAGGGATGCTCCTCACTACCTCAAGAGGCTCTTTTCATGGGATGGTGCACATGGAGTCAAACAGACTGGTGACATTAGTATTAATAGCTTTTTTGTGGGCAGGTAATGACACTCCACACAATACAAAGTATCTGTCTTCTAAACACTCCTTTGTGTGTCATTTATCTTCAGGGGTGGATAGAAGCGGCAGAGAGATAAGGTCACCTGTCCAAAATTTTGAACTTTAAACAAGTAAGGTGACATCACAGTAAATGCAGCTCTCTCGGTTCTGTTATTTAAGTAACACAGGGAATAAATACTGCTTTAACACTGCAATAGAAGAATTGCCTGTAAATAGTGCTACTTCCCTCTTATTATCTGGCTCAAAGTCAGGTTGCTACTAACTCTACATTTTCCATTCCAGTGGGATTTTTAATTTAATTTAATTTAATTGTTAGATTTATACCCCGCCCACTCAGCCAAGGCCGACTCAGGGTGGTTTACAATCATAGATGACAACATGTTAAAAATAATTTAAACTACCCACCCCCTAAAAAAGGGTGAAGGGACCATGGGAGAAGGAATTATCTTCTATACCAGCCACCCAATGGAGGTTACCCTTCCACCTGCACCCCACACTTGGCCCGCCAGCCAGGTTTTAAGTTCTTTCCTGAAAGGCAGCAACTCTGTCCGGAGACGTAGCTCTGTTGGTGGGAGGTTCCAGAGGGCCGGTGCAGACACGGAGAAGGCCCTCCTCCTTGTGCCAGAGAGGCGAGCACCTCTGGCTGATGGCACAATTAGAGAGCCCCTCTGGTCCACCCTGGTTGGACGGGCAGACGTCCTTAGGGCGATGCAGTCTCTTAGGTATCCTGGTCCACTCAACAAAGCAGCAGTACAAAAAGCTGCCTGTGTCATTTATAACACCTGCAGCCTTGTAAACAAAGAGTTTAGCTCTGGCAATGACCAGAGATCAGGAGGGCCGACCTATAAAAAAATTCTGCCAGTCATGCCAAGTAGGAGACAAAATCAGCTAAGAAGCTGTTCTCCATTTTGTAGCAAATGATGATCTCTTTATACTCTTTATTCTGAAGGTTGTGTCTCATTGAGTCCAAAAAAGCTCAATATTGTTTTAGAGTGAAGCTATTGATCAGGTGATGGGCCTGTAGAGAATCCCACTGCTTCAGTTCATGAAAATGGCTCATTGCTTTCTTTCTTGGTAGCTTGCTTTTCTTTTCTTTTTTTCTTTCTTTCTTTTCCTTCACTCATGAGGTATGATAGATAAGTCATCTCTCAGAGGTTCTCCTTCAGAAGAACTTGAGAAACCCGCCAATCTCTGGTCCAGCAGATGCTTGCCAGATGCTTCTGCTGCTATGGAGTAATCAAGTGCTAGGTCAGTGATGGTGAACCTTTTAGAGCCTGATTGGCCAAATTGTAACCCAAAAAACACTTATTTATCGCAAAGTGCCAACACAGCAACAAGGGAGGAAGTAAACACACCCATTGGGCTGCTGGGCAGAGGGGTGGAGCAAACTCTGTGCTGGAGTGACTGCATGAAAGCCTACAGAGAGGGCTCCGAGTGCCACCTCTGGCACATGTGCCATAGGTTCACCATCACTGTGCTAGGTGCTATGACTCTGGCCAGAGGCAGGTGTGCATTTTCCGCTATGCTGAAAGAGAGGAGAGAATGGGAAAATAAAGCATCAAAGTAAATATATTAACAGGTTTTTTCAACTAAGTTCTATACATAACATAGATCTTTTTTCACTTTGTGGGGGGAAATGTGACTCCATCTGCGTAATGGATGGTGATGGTGGTGGTGGTGGTGGTGGTTGGCAAGTGAATTATGAATTCAGAATGCTCCCACTCTTTGTCATTGATTGTTGCAAAGGTAAATCATTCACTCACACTGCTCCTTTTTTGCAAGGCACAGATTGCAAAAGAGTTTTTAAAAAACTTCTTAGAGTCTGTTTGGGTTTTGGAGGCAAACAAACTATGCCATGGCTGGCCTTGGCAATAAATTCCAGCTTCAATCCAATTAATTTAAAGCATTTCACAGGCCATCCACTGTGTCAGTAGTACTCTCCTCTAATGCTTGGCATTTTTCTGCTTCTGCAAAATTAATTTGATGACTGTGTTGAACTAATAATTGCCTAATTTCCACAAATGGTCTCCTGGTACCCTTCACTCAGAACTCATTTCTCCTGGGAGATTCAGTGGGTTCCAACTATATTATTTATGGATTCAGAGCTAATTTAATTAATTTTAGATGGAAAGCATTCTGTGTCAGAGACACTCAGTGCCTGCTAGGCTTCCTGAAAAGGGCCACATACAGCCGTTGTTGACATCCTTCTTAACTTCTCATGTGATATACGAGGCCATAAAACTCAGATTAACAAAGTCACCTTGAAAGGAGAAATCTGTCTTCAGTGTAAAAGTTTCTTGTGATTTATATGTTCACTAGAATTTTGAATTCCTTATGTTTGATACAGCGGATTTCATTTTTAATATCACAAAACACCCAAATGATGTTCATTTCAGTGCTCTCTCTTTAATATGAAGACATGATACCAAAATGGAGAGAAAACACTGCCCCTACTGAAGATTGATTGCCTCTCACTCACAGTACATATTCAGTGTTCTCTATTTAAGACTCTCGTCGCTGTCTTTCCAGTGAAGGAACAAAACCAATAACAAGGGGAAACAGTGACATAGCAAACAGATTGTTATCAGTGGTGCGATTCAATTTTTTTTACTACCTACTCTGTGGCCGTGGTATGGTGGGCGTGGCCAGGGGGAAAGCCCTGCGTTGCACCTGAATTTTGTTGTTGTTGTTCAGTCACACAGTCGATTCCGACCCTTTGCGACCCTTGGCACCTCTGTCCTCCACCATCCTCCTCAACCCACCCAACTCTGTGCCCGTTGTGTCTACAATACCATCTAGCCATCTCATCTTTGGCCACCCCCTTCTTATTTTGCCCTCTACCTTCTCCAGCATCAAAGCTTTCTCAAGTGAGTCCTCTCTTCTCATTTGATATCCAAAGTACTTCAGCCTCAACCCCACTACTTGACCTTCCAAAGAACAGTCAGGGTTGATTTCTTCAAAAATTGACCCACTTGTTCTCTTCGCTGTCCAGGGGACTCTCAAAACTCTCCTCCAACACCACATTTCAAAGGGGTCTATTCTTCTGCATTCCGCTTTCCTAATTGTCCAGCTCTCACAGCCATACCTGTACATTACCACTGGGAATACGATTGCTTTGGCTATATGAATTTTTGTTTGCAATGTGATCAGGACTACTTTATTTCAAAACTTGGATGGGTGGGGCCAGCCAGAATTTCTGCTACCAGTTCTGGCGAATTGGTGTGAACCTGCTGATGCCCACTACTGATTGTTATCTTGGGGAAAGTGCTGTGTTTAGCAGCAAATGAAAATGCCCCCTCTCTAGTTCCCAGGTTTCATTGAGATGTTTGTCTCAACTAGTGAGGCATATAACCCTGTAGCCAAGAAGGGGATGAGGTTAGAGAGAGGGAAGGGCAGGCATTCACCTAGATCAGGGTTCCTAAAACTTGACTCTCAAGATGTTCTTGGACTTCAATTCCCAGAAGCCCTGATCAGCAGATGTGCTGACTTGGGATTCTGGTAATTGAAGTCCAAGAACACCTGGAGAGCCTTCTTGGCTACAAGGTTATTTGTCTCACTGGTTGAGGCAAAAATCTCAATGAAATCAGTTCTGTTGCAAAATTCAAAATGTCCCTGTTTGTTGCTGCTTCCATATATGCCTTGTTTCAAAGCTACATGGCTGGTTATTTATTCATTCTCATTCATTGTCTAATTTTCAACCACTGCTCCATAGTCAGTGAGTGTGCCCCAACATGTATCATAATGTGAAGTGCTCCCTCCCTCCCTCCCTCTCCTTCTCCCCCAGCTAAGGGACGTCTGGGGTGGAAACATGGTGAGGGAATCAAGCTATTTAGAAATCCAGATGTCCGTGGATGGGACTTGCAGCCTGCCGTCTGGGGACCTGAGTTTGGGGATGCCTGAATAATATTAGTTTAAAGTAAACAGCAATAACAATGGCAGTTATGGGGGCATGGTGCTTAGAGCACAATCTGAGGAGTTCTCAATGTGATTGGCATTTTTGCCCACAACATGCTGGATACTCAATTAACCAACTTTGGAAGGATAGAAGGCTGAGTCAACCTTGATCCCATGAGGATAAAACTCACTATGTGAGCAATTTTACCACAGACTCAGGGGGGTCTCTGTGCTGAAACTGCCCTGAATGGTGTTCTTGATACTTTACCTCCTTGTACAATACCTCGCTGTAGAATTAGAGTGTGTAGCAGAAGAAGAATTGCACAATGGGCAACACTAAAAAGAAGATGAATTGCAGCTCCTGAATGCCTCCAGGTGCAGTGATTTACCTTTCAGAGACCTCACAGAGGCCCCTTTCATCATTTATTATCCCTAAATATTTTCCAAAACTGGAAGTGGAGTAGTCATCACCTCTAGGTTGTGTGTGCATCTGTATGTGCTTGCACTTCTGTAGTCTGTGTGACTCTCTGGAAGACAGAAAACTAATGCCTGAACCTGACAAAGTTGCCCTTGACTGCTGCAAAGCACCACTATTTTTCTCAATCTATAGAGCAGCCAAAGGAGGTGGGACTTCCATCTGTCACAAGAATAAATCTTTACACACACACGTCTACACAGGTGGTCAGATGGAGATGTATGATATTACTAGGCTGACATCACCAGATGTCCAAAGCCGGCTAATAAGAGAGCACAGGCAGCAGGTTCACCATCTGAAGCTGTAATGTTAGTTGTGAAGAAAAGGCCCCAAAGTGACAGTCTCTAGGAAAATTTTGTGTCTTGCACGGAAGACAAAGAAGGAGTCGCAATGAGGACTAACACAGGTTTATTGGTTGATGATCAGAACGAACATGTGGTAATGGCGGAGGTACATCACATTATATACTGTCTTACAACACATTTGAATCTTGTAGCACGGTAGCTCATTGGCCGCTACCTGTGGGGGCGTTGACTTGGGGCACGCCCCCTCTCCGTACTTCTTGATCGTGTGGGGAAGTTCCCGCGGCTGTCCGTGATTTGGGGAAATGAACCATGTGAGTATGAACGCTCGCGGCTGCCCTTTATGGGCGGCTCGCTCGCGTTCCTTTACAGCTGTGCTACATTGTGATATGGGGCTGGTTACATTCATTTCCTTAAAGCAACAGTGTTCATGCGTACACAACATCCCTCCCCCTAGGATGGGACGAAGTCCCTTAACCATTGTGGCTTGCCGCACATGCGTCTGGGGCGTGCGGCCGTTTGCCCTAACACAGGGGAGCCCGTGGCTCCAGGTTCCGCGCGGTCTCGTCCTGCAATGCAAAGTGGGGACCCGTTAGTGGTTCTGTTGTGAGGCTGCGTTGACCTTGCCTGTGGGGACGGGAATGGAATGAACAGTTGGGAAGTGAACCCTTGCCTACTGCCAGTAGAGCCCGGGGACCCACCTAGCACGAACTTCGGAACTGACGATGAGACTCTCGTGGACCCGCTATCTCCCGCTGCCTGTTCGGGGGTTTGGGGATTTGAGGCTGGCGAGATTTCGCTGGTCGCCTGTCTTTGTGGCGTTTGCCTTTTGGGGACCGGGACTATGGTGTACTCTAGCATGCCCGAGCTTTGGGGACGTGGTGTACCAGGGGCTGAACTGAAACCCCTCTTCTCGCTAGGACGGGTGGGGGACCACTCCGCTAACTCCCCCTGGTACGGGAAATTATAATCATCTTCATATGCGGGGACAAACTCATTCCTCTCTTTCAAAGTGTTCTCGGACGCCTCCGTGTCTCCCCCTTGGGTAATGCGGGTGGGGGAGGACCCTAACGCTGATTCCCCCTCACTAGTGACTCGCCTTCGGAGCTGATCGGCGTGCCGTCTCCATGTTAGCCCTGAGTTCGTCTCGACCCTGTAGGAGACTGGCCCCGTTTGCTCGATGATTGTCCCCGGCACCCACGCTGGCCCCGAGGCCGCGTAGTTCCTGCAATGAACCGGGTCCCCTGTGGAAAAGTTCTTGGAGCTCCCCCCCCCCCTAAATTTATATTTCTCCCCTCATCCTCCACCCTGGACGGATCCATCCGGTCAAACAGCGTTGCCGGGCGCCTCTTCATAAGCAGCTCGGCCGGGGAGAACCCTGAAGCTAGGGGGGTGGTCCTGTAGGTGATTAGGAACTGGCACAGGTGTAGGTTCAGGTCGCCGGGACCCATGCGCCGCAGTGCGTCTTTCGTAGTGCGCACTTGGCGCTCTACCTGGCCGTTTGTGGCGGGGTGGAATGGGGCCGCAGTAATGTGTCTGATTGCGTTCCTCTCCATGAAGGTTTGGAACTCGGTCGACGTGAAGCAACTTGCGTTGTCGCTCACGAGGACGTCTGGCAGGCCGAAGCAAGCAAAGAGCTTGCGCAACTGCTTTATGGTTGTCGCGGAGGAGGTGCTGCTCACGGGGATTACCTCCAACCACTTGGAGTAGGAGTCGACAACCAGTAGGAACGTGGCCCCGCGGAAGGGCCCCGCGAAGTCGACATGGATACGGGACCACGGCCCGCGGGCTGTGTCCCACTCTCTATGGGGTAATCGGGACTCCTCGGGCCGGGAGCTCTGGCAGCTCTCGCACGTGCCCACTAGACGCTCTATGTCAGCGTCTATCTGTGGCCACCAAAAGAAACTTCTGGCTAGGGCTTTGGACCGCACGATCCCCGGGTGACTGGTGTGTAGTAACTTCAGTACCCTTGCCCTTAATTTCTCTGGGATAATCACCCGCTGGCCCCAGAGTAGACAGCCCCTTTCCAGGGAAAGTTCCACCCTGCGCCTGCAGAACGGTTTGAACGGTTCCTCTGGGGGAGTAGTGGGCCACCCCTTTTTTACCCACGAGCTAACCTGTGCTAGGATCTTGTCGGCCGCCGTGGCTTTGGCGAGGTCGGCCGGGACAATGGGGGGTGAGTCGAGGGACTCGATTAACATGACCTGGTGGTCCTGCTCTACCTCGCATGCGGAATCCCCCAAGTTAGGGAGGGGAGATCGGGACAGGGCATCTGCATGGGAGATCTCCTTCCCTGGGCGATAGACTAACTCGTATTGGTAGGCGTTGAGGAATATGGCCCAACGCAACATCCTGGGGGAGAGAATTTGGGGGGTAGGTTTGCCGGTAGTGAAGATCCCCAGAAGCGGCTTGTGATCAGTCACTACCGTAAACTCGCGGCCGTATAGAAAATCATGAAACTTTTTGGTCCCTGCAATTATGGCCAGTGCCTCCCTGTCTGTCTGCGCGTAATTGCACTCAGCCTTCGAAAGGGACCTGGAGTAGTAAGCCACCGGGGCCTCCCGCCCGCTCTCTAACACGTGGCACAGGACCGCCCCCACCCCCACCGGGGACGCATCACATACCAGAACCACTGGCCTCCTAGGGTCAAAATGAGTCAGGACCGCGTCTGAGGAGAGGAGTGATTTTAACTCTCGGAAAGCTCTCTCTTGTTTGTCCCCCCACCGCCAAACCACGTCCTTTTTTAGCAAGGCGTGCAGTGGCTCCGCAACCGATGCCTTCCTAGGCAGGAACGAGTGATAGAAGTTAAGGAGCCCCAGAAACGACTGCAGCTCCGGTTTTGCGGTGGGGCGAGGGGCGTTCTGTACGGCTGCAACCTTGGACTCTGAGGGCCTGATCCCCTCTGGGGTTACCTTGAACCCTAGGAACTCAACCTCCCTCGCAAAAAACACACACTTGTCCTTCCTTAGCCGAAGCCCCGCTTTCTCGAAAACTGAGAGGACCCCATCTAGTCTTTTAGCTAATTCTACCTCGCTCCCCGCTGTTATCAGCACATCGTCGAAGTATGGTAGAACTCCTGGAAGCCCCTTTAAAAGGCGTTCCACGAGGGATTGGAAGATCCCGGGGGCCGAGTTCACGCCGAACTGAAGGCGCGTTACCTTAAATGCCCCCTTATGCGTTACTATGGTCTGCGCAGCGGCAGCGGCTGGGGTCACTGAAAGCTGCTGATAGGCCTGGGCTAGGTCTAACTTGGCGAAACACCTCCCCCCATGGAGTGTGGCCAGCAGGTGGCTGACCACGGGCACTGGGTATGCATTTGGCCGAATGGCCTTATTGATCGTACATTTATAGTCCGCACAAATCCTGACCTCCCCGTTTGGTTTAAGGGCCGTAACAATCGGCGTCTCCCACTCTGCCGAATCAACTGGAACCAAAATCCCCTGCCCCACCAATTTGTCCAGTTCCGCCTCGATCTTGTCCTTGAGTGCGAAGGGCACCCTCCTCGGCTTAAGGCGGATGGGCCGGATTTCTGGGTCCAACTCGAATGAAACTGGGGGCCCCCTGTAAGTCCCGAGCCCCTTTTTAAAAACGTCCGGGTGCGCATTGCAAACGTCCTGCATTGGGTCAGTCTCTATGGCATGGATGCCGGACAGTTCTATTCCCAGGGGAGCAAACCACTGCGTCCCTAGGAGGCAACACTTCCCCCCCTTGAGGACCACTAGGGGCAGCCTTTCGGAGAAATTCTTGAACTTCACCTTGAATTTCCCCACCCCCAACACTGGGATCCCGTTTCCCTGTACGTCCCGCAGATGGGACCGCATGGCCCGCAACTTGGGCCGCGCCTCTGGGGGGATGCGCAAGTACTCCCTCTGGGACAGTATGGAGTATGATGACCCTGAGTCTATCTCCATTTTTACGGGGCGCCCCTGCAACTGTACCTCCACGTAGAATCGCCGGTGCTCCAGGGCCACGCGGTGCACGCCGTCCTCGCCGTGAATGGTGGACACCTTCCTGGAACCGGCCGCCTTCCGCTGGTGGTGCTGGGGATGGCTGGAACTGCCTTTGCTCTTGGGTCGCCCGCGCCTGCAAACTCGGGCGATGTGCCCCTTTCGACCGCAATTGTGGCACTCGGCCTTGCGGAAGGGACACCTCGTGCGGTCGTGGGCCGCGCCACAGCCGTCGCAGCGGCGGTCCTGCCGCTCTCGGTCTTGCCGCCGCTCCCCGCGCTTCCTTACTCTCTGGACGCCGTCGTCCTCGCTGGTGTAGGAGTCCGCCGTTACGGACGAGTCGTCGGAGGTCTCTGGAGTGCCGGCGGGCGACCTAGGTGCCCGCCAGGCTGCCTTTGCTGGAGTCCGCCGTGCCGCTTGAACGGGGGACTTGGCCCGCTCGGATGCTGTGCTGCGGGCCTTGAACACCTTGACCCCGCTCCTGGCCGCCTCGGCCGCTTGCGCCTCTCGCAACACCTCATTGAACGAGAGGTGCTCGTCGCGGGTCATGAGCTTCCGTTGTAGCTCCTCGTCCCGCAGGCCGCACAGCAGGCGGTCTCGCAGAGCCTGGTTCAGGTCGTCCCACTTGCAGTGCACGGCCGCCAGTCGAAGGGCCGCTGCGTAGTCGGACACGGACTCGCCCGAACGCTGGTCCCGCCGATGGAACGCGACCCGGGCCGGAAAGATCGACACGGGCGGCTGGAAATGTGCCCTCAGCAGCTCCAGGAGTTGGTCGATAGGCACTGCTTCAACCTTCTTTGGCGCCACCAAGTTCATGAGAATGCGCAGCGTGGCCGGTCCCACCTGGGCCAGGAAATGGGAGCGTATCAACGCGTCGTCGTCGATGCCGGCTGCTTCCATCGCGTGCCGAAACTGGCACTCGTAGAGCTCCCACTGGTCAGGCTCGCTGACGTCGAAATGGTACGTCTTGACTCTGGGATTCGCCATATCCCACCTTCGTCGCCAATTTTGTGTCTTGCACGGAAGACAAAGAAGGAGTCGCAATGAGGACTAACACAGGTTTATTGGTTGATGATCAGAACGAACATGTGGTAATGGCGGAGGTACATCACATTATATACTGTCTTACAACACATTTGAATCTTGTAGCACGGTAGCTCATTGGCCGCTACCTGTGGGGGCGTTGACTTGGGGCACGCCCCCTCTCCGTACTTCTTGATCGTGTGGGGAAGTTCCCGCGGCTGTCCGTGATTTGGGGAAATGAACCATGTGAGTATGAACGCTCGCGGCTGCCCTTTATGGGCGGCTCGCTCGCGTTCCTTTACAGCTGTGCTACATTGTGATATGGGGCTGGTTACATTCATTTCCTTAAAGCAACAGTGTTCATGCGTACACAACAGAAAAATAACTCATCTTTTCTTTGTGGATGTATTTTTAAAAATCTAATAGCTGCCAGAACAAGGGGGTGGCCTTGGAAAAGAGACAATGGAACTTAAGAAAAGAAGGAGAAATTGTTGGCTGATTAAATGAAGTGATTCTCTCACACATAGACTTTGACTTTTTTCCAGACAGGATACAAAGTGAAAAGAGTCTTTCTTTAAATATGCAGGGTGTTTTCTTCTGGGTTTTTTTTTTGTTAAAATGTATGTAACCTCTGCTACACGGGGATGTGGAGTTGATAATTATCAGACCAGTGGCAAACAAGGTGGGAAGAAGTAGCACCCTTCGTTCCACACAGTTCAGATTTCCTCTCAGCGCCAATCACAGCTTCTGCGAAATGATTGCCTTTGGGACCGCAGCAGCAGAAGAAAAGTTACTTTCTCAAAGATGCCTTTATTCTCACAACAAGTTTGGCTCTGGAACAAATCAGAATGGGTTTCCTTAGAACACAGCACCATCTCTTTTTTTTCATAGTTTTCAGTGAACACATTTTTCTCTAAACCACTCCAAATGAAATTACAGCGGAAAGGAATGATGGCTCATGAGCAGGGCAGAGGGACATCCCCAAGCACATCGCACAAGCTGCCCACAGTGGAAAGAGGAAATTATTCAAATAGTCAGTCAGCGAAAAGAGGAGTGTCAGTCAAGCTGTCATATTGGACAATGGTTTTTTGGTGTCTTGCACGGAAGACAAAGAAGGAGTCGCAGGAAGCACTAACACAGGTTTATTCATTGATGCTCAGCACGAACATGTGGTAATGGGGGAGATACATCTCATTATATACCATAACACAATACATTTGAATCTTGTTGCACGGTAGCTTATTGGCTGCTACCAGCGTGGCCTCTCCCAGGTCACGCCTCTCTTCTGCAGTTGTTTTCTCTTCTGCAGTTGTTTTCTGTAGCTCCTGATCATGTGGGGAAATTCCTGCGGCTGTTCGTGATTTGGGCAATGTGGACCATGTGAGACTGAACGCTCGCAGCTGCCCTCTATGGGCGGCTTGCTCGCGTTCCTTAACAGCTGAGATACATTGTGATTGTGGACTGGTTACATTCATATATTTAAAGTAACATTGTACATGCATACATAACATCCCTCCCCCCTAGGATGGGACGAAGTCCCTCAACCATTGTGGCTTGCCGCATGTGCGCCTGGGGTGTGCGGCCGCTTGACTTAACACAGGGGAGTCGGAGGCTCCTGGTTCCGCGGAGTCCTGCCCTGCAATGGAAAGGGGGGACTCATTAGCGGCTCGGTGTGGTGTCTGTGGTAACCTTGCATTGGGGGACGGGAATGGAATGAATAGTTGGGAAGTGAATCCCTGCCTGCCGTTTGAGGAGTTTGGGGACCCCCCAGTATGAATCTCGGGACCGACGAAGAGGCCCTCGTGGCCTCGCCACCCCCCGCTGCCTGTCCGGGCGTTCTAGAGACTGTGGTGGGCGGACTCGCCCCTGTTGCCTGTCTTGGGGGTGTTGGTCTCCCTATCTGTTTGCGCGTAATTGCGCTCGGCTTTCAAGAGGGACCTTGAGTAGTACGCCACCGGGGCTTCCCTCCCGCTCTCCAACACGTGGCACAGGACCGCCCCCACCCCCACCGGGGACGCGTCACAGACTAGCACCACTGGTTTTTTCGGATCAAAATGGGTCAGGACCGCATCCGAAGACAGGAGTGACTTAAGCTCTTTGAATGCCCTCTCCTGCTTGCCCCCCCACCGCCAAACCGCATCCTTCTTAAGTAGCGCGTGCAGTGGCTCCGCGACCGATGCCTTCCGAGGCAGATGGAGTGATAGAAATTTAGGAGCCCTAGGAATGACTGCAGCTCCGGTTTCGCGGTGGGGCGAGGGGCGTCTCGCACGGCCGCTACCTTGGACTCGAAGGGTTTGATTCCGTCCGGGGTTACCTTAAACCCTAGAAACTCTACCTCCCTCGCGAAGAATACGCACTTGTCCCTCCTCAATCGAAGTCCTGCCCTCTCGAACACTGAGAGAACCCCATCTAGCCTCTTGGCTAACTCTAATTCGCTCCCCGCTGTTATCAACACGTCGTCGAAGTATGGGAGGACACCTGAAAGCCCCTTTAAAAGGCGTTCCACGAGGGACTGGAAAATTCCGGGGGCCGAATTCACACCAAACTGAAGGCGCGTTACCTTAAACGCCCCCTTGTGCGTTACGATCGTTTGCGCGGCAGCAGCAGCCGGGGTTACAGAGAGCTGCTGATACGCCTGGGCCAGATCTAACTTGGCGAAAAACCTCCCCCCATGTAGCGTGGCCAGCAAATGGCTGACCACGGGCACCGGGTATGCATTTGGCCGAATGGCCTTATTTATCGTACATTTATAGTCCGCACAAATTCTGACCTCCCCATTTGACTTGAGGGCTGTAACGATCGGCGTTTCCCACTCCGCCGAGTCAACTGGAACCAAAATCCCCTGCCCCACCAATTTGTCCAGTTCCGCCTCAATCTTGTCCTTGAGGGCGAAGGGCACTCTCCTTGGCTTGAGGCGGATGGGCCGGATTTCTGGGTCCAGCTCAAAGGAAACCGGGGGCCCCTTGTATCTCCCGAGCCCCTTCTTGAAAACGTCCGGGTGTGCGTCGCACACGTCCCGCATTGGGTCAGTCTCGATGGCGTTAATGCCGGACAGTTCGATCCCCAGGGGAGCAAACCACTGCATTCCCAAAAGGCAGCACCTCCCCCCTTTTAGGACCACTAGGGGCAGTTTCTCGGAGTAGTTCTTGAACTGCACCTTGAAGTTCCCCACCCCCAACACTGGGATCCCATTTCCCTGCACGTCCCGTAGATTGGATCTCATGGCCCGCAGTTTGGGCCGTTTCTCTGGGGGAATGCGCATAAACTCTTTTTGGGACAGGATGGAATAAGAAGACCCCGAGTCTATCTCCATCCTCACTGGGACCCCCTGCAACAGTACCTCTATGAAGAACCGCCGGTGCTCCAGGCCCACGCGGTTCATGCCTTCCTCGCTGTGGCCGGCTGAGACCTTCCTGGTGCCGGCCGCCTTTCGTTGGTGCATCTGGGAATGGCTGGAACTGCCCTTGTCCTCGACTCGCCCGCGCCTGCATACTCGGGCGATGTGTCCCTTTCGGCCGCAGTTGTGGCACTCGGCCTTCCGGAACGGACACCTCGTGCGGTCGTGGGCCGCCCCACAACCGTCGCAGCGGCGGTCCTGCCGTTCTCGGGTCTGCCGCTTCTCACCTCGCTTCTTGATCCTCTGGACGTCGTCGTCCTCGCTGGAGTAGGGATCCGCTGTCGTGGAGGACTCCTCGGACGACGTTGGTGCGGCGGCGGGCGGCTTGGGGGCCCGCCAGGCCGTCTTCGCTGGTGTCCGCCGGGCCGCCTGCACTGGTGACTTGGCCCTCTCGGACATGGCCCCTCGAGACTTGAATAGCCAGACGCCGCTCCTGGCCTCCTCGGCTGCTTGCACCTCCCGCAGTACCTCGTTGAACGTGAGGCGATGGTCGCAGGTCATGAGCCTCCTCTGAAGCTCCTCGTCCCTCAAGCCGCACAGCATGCGGTCACGGAGGGCCTGGTCCAGGTCGTCCCACTGGCAATGCACTGCTGCAAGCCTGAGGGCCGCCGCGTAAGCGGACACAGATTCGCCCGGTCGCTGGTCTCGCCTGTGGAACGCGACCCGGGCTGGGAAGATCGAGACGGGCGGCTGGAAGTGCTCACGCAGCCTCTCCATGATACTGTCGATGGGCACCTCGTCCACCTTTCGGGGGGCCACCAGGGTCATCAGGATCCGCAGCGTGGCCGGCCCCACCTGAGACAGGAAGTGGGAGCGCATCTTCGCGTCATCGTCGACGCCTGCAGCCTCCATGGCGTGCCGAAACTGGCACTCGTAGAGCTCCCATTGTTCGGGCTCGCTGACATCGAACTGGTACGGCTTGACCTTGGGATTCGCCATTGATCCCACCTTCATCGCCAATTTGGTGTCTTGCACGGAAGACAAAGAAGGAGTCGCAGGAAGGACTAACACAGGTTTATTCATTGATGCTCAGCACGAACATGTGGTAATGGGGGAGATACATCTCATTATATACCATAACACAATACATTTGAATCTTGTTGCACGGTAGCTTATTGGCTGCTACCGGCGTGGCCTCTCCCAGGTCACGCCTCTCTTCTGCAGTTGTTTTCTCTTCTGCAGTTGTTTTCTGTAGCTCCTGATCATGTGGGGAAATTCCCGCGGCTGTTCGTGATTTGGGCAATGTGGACCATGTGAGACTGAACGCTCGCAGCTGCCCTCTATGGGCGGCTTGCTCGCGTTCCTTAACAGCTGAGATACATTGTGATTGTGGACTGGTTACATTCATATATTTAAAGTAACATTGTACATGCATACATAACAGGTTTCCACTCAGTATAAGCATACTTCACTAATATTACTGGTATTAAAACACTTGGGTATGAAATGTATCCACGTGGAGAGGATCAGATAATTTTCATATATTAATGCAACACTGCTTCGTATGCATGACCACTCATCTTGAAGTCAATTATGAGACAGCCAGTGGTGAGCTCAAAAAAAATTACTACCACACTGTAGGCATGGTATGCTGGGCGTGGCCAGGGGGAAGTCCTGTGTTGCATCCGAATTAAGACTACTTTATTTCAAATCTGGGATGGGCAGGGCCAGCCAGAATTTCTGCTACCACTTCTGGTGAACTGGTGCGAACCTGCTGATACCAACCACTAGAGACAGCCTTCCTTTGAATTGTAACCTAGATTTTTCCATCCTGGTCACAACTGGAAAATAATGCTATGTTTTCCTTTGAGGAAGATAGCCAGCTTTGAAATAGTGACTCTGGGAAATCTTGTAATAATCCTGAATTCTATCACTTCACACACACACACACACACACACACACACACACACACACACACACACACACACACACACCACCCAGCTTCCCCGTCAAATATTACATCCTCTTTCAGGACAAATGATATTTTGGAGATGTTTCCTTTTTAGAGTTTAAAGTAATGGTGGGGAAAAGATAAAGATTCTCAAAAGGGAACGAAACCAAATATAGATTCCAAGCATCAGTTATGCATAAACGCTGCAAAATAGCTGTTAATAGTATGGACAAGACATGTGGGTCTGCTTCGAGAGCCATATATCAAAGCTTCCTCACTACACTGATACCCATTGTTATTTGGCCTTCGCTGCCTAAACCAAAAGGGATTTCTTCAGCTCCTGAGCTCCTGGGCAGACATGAGACACAGTATGATTTATTGCTGTAAGCATTCAAAATGCTGCACACGCTGTAAATGTATTGTGACCTTATTACTTATTTAAAAAAAACAAAGTAAATAAGTCCCAGCAGATAAAGGTTAATGTACCAAATAAAACAGATATGCAACAGAAATGATGAAACTTCCAGACCAGCTAGCCTCTTAATTTAAGAAAAAACTAAGATTGTACAGTGGCTTCTACTGGAGCAGCAGAAAGAAAGGCAGCTGGGGCCAAGGGGAAAACAGGAGTGTGCTCCTTCATTCTTTTGAGCTGCAGAAATATGTAGCTTTTTAGCAATGGGACTCCCATAATACCACAGACAGAATCATCATATGCTGGTCAGGATATTGTGGGTGTGCTAGCTAATATTTTGAAATCCACCATTTATTTTAAGTTGTTTTCTTTTCTTTTAAATATAGTTCTTTGTACCTTTTAGTTTCCCTTGAGCTAATCATCAGGCACCTGTTTGCACTAAGGATTATCTCATCTTTGGCCTCCCCCTTCTTCTTTTGCCCTCCACCTTTCCAAGCATCAAGGCCTTCTCAAGTGAGTCCTCCCTTCTCATTTGATGTCCAAAGTACGTTAGCTTCATTTTTACTATTTGACCTTCCAATCAGCAGTCAGGGTTGATTTCTTCTAAGATTTTAGTGTCTTGCACGGAAGACAAAGAAGGAGTCGCAGGAAGGACTAACACAGGTTTATTCATTGATGCTCAGCACGAACATGAGGTAATGGGGGAGATACATCTCATTATATACTATAACACAATACATTTGAATCTTGTTGCACGGTAGCTCATTGGCTGCTACCGGCGCGGCCTCGCCCAGGTCACGCCTCTCTTCTGCAGTTGTTTTCTCTTCTGCAGTTGTTTCCTGTAGCTGCTGATCATGTGGGGAAATTCCTGCGGCTGTTCGTGATTTGGGCAATGTGGACCATGTGAGACTGAACGCTCGCAGCTGCCCTCTATGGGCGGCTTGCTCGCGTTCCTTAACAGCTGAGATACATTGTGATTGTGGACTGGTTACATGCATATATTTAAAGTAACATTGTACATGCATACATAACAAAGATTGACCTATTTGTTCTCCTCGCTGTCCAGGGGACTCTCAAAACTCTCCTCCAACACCACATTTCAAAGGCATCTATTCTTCTGCGTTCAGCTTTCCTAACGCCAAGGCCATAACTGATCCTGGGCTGCTTCTCCCAGCCTGAGGGAAGGTAAAAGCGACCAGCCCCAGCCTGCAGGGAACACCAAGGCCACAGCTGATCCAGGGCTGCTTCTCCCAGCCTGAGGGAAGGTAAAAGCGACCAGCCCCAGCCCCAGCCTGCAGGGAACACCAAGGCCACAGCTAATCCAGGGCTGCTTCTCCCAGCCTGAGGGAAGGTAAAAGCGACCAGCCCCAGCCTGCAGGGAACACCGCCTTCGGGAGGGAGACTGGCAAGAACACCTGAAGCAGGGTGGCTTCTCATTTGATGTCCAAAGTACGTTAGCTTCATTTTTACTATTTGACCTTCCAATCAGCAGTCAGGGTTGATTTCTTCTAAGATTGACCTATTTGTTCTCCTTGCTGTCCAGGGGACTCTCAAAACTCTCCTCCAACACCACATTTCAAAGGCGTCTATTCTTCTGCGTTCAGCTTTCCTAACGCCAAGGCCATAGCTGATCCTGGGCTGCTTCTCCCAGCCTGAGGGAAGGTAAAAGCGACCAGCCCCAGCCTGCAGAGAACACCAAGGCCACAGCTGATCCAAGGCTGCCTCTCCCAGCCAGGGAGAAGGTAAAAGCGACCAGCCCCAGCCTGCAGAGAACACCAAGGCCACAGCTGATCCAGGGCTGCTTCTCCCAGCCTGAGGGAAGGTAAAAGCGACCAGCCCCAGCCTGCAGGGAACACCAAGGCCACAGCTGATCCAGGGCTGCTTCTCCCAGCCTGAGGGAAGGTAAAAGTGACCAGCCCCAGCCTGCAGGGAACACCAAGGCCATAGCTGATCCAGGGCTGCTTCTCCCAGCCTGGGAGAAGGTAAAAGCGGCCAGTCCCTGGCCTGCCGAGAACACCGCCTTCTGGAGGGAGACTGGCAAGAACACCTGAGGCAGGGCGGCTTCTCATTTGATGTCCAAAGTACGTTAGCTTAATTTTTACTATTTGACCTTCCAATCAGCAGTCAGGGTTGATTTCTTCTAAGATTGACCTATTTGTTCTCCTCGCTGTCCAGGGGACTCTCAAAACTCTCCTCCAACACCACATTTCAAAGGCGTCTATTCTTCTGCGTTCAGCTTTCCTAACGCCAAGGCCATAGCTGATCCTGGGCTGCCTCTCCCAGCCTGAGGGAAGGTAAAAGCGACCAGCCCCAGCCTGCAGAGAACACCAAGGCCACAGCTGATCCAAGGCTGCCTCTCCCAGCCTGGGAGAAGGTAAAAGCGACCAGCCCCAGCCTGCAGAGAACACCAAGGCCACAGCTGATCCAGGGCTGCTTCTCCCAGCCTGAGGGAAGGTAAAAGCGACCAGCCCCAGCCGGCAGGGAACACCAAGGCCACAGCTGATCCTGGGCTGCTTCTCCCAGCCTGAGGGAAGGTAAAAGCGACCAGCCCCAGCCTGCAGGGAACACCAAGGCCACAGCTGATCCAGGGCTGATTCTCCCAGCCTGAGGGAAGGTAAAAGCGACCAGCCCCAGCCTGCAGGGAACACCAAGGCCATAGCTGATCCAGGGCTGCCTCTCCCAGCCTGGGAGAAGGTAAAAGCGGCCAGCCCCTGGCCTGCCGAGAACACCGCCTTCGGGAGGGAGACTGGCAAGAACACCTGAGGCAGGGCGGCTTCTGGACTCCTGGTTGGGCTCCAAGGCCGCCGCCACCGCTGCCACCGCCACCACCGCTGCCACCGCCACCACCACCTCCACTGCCGCTTAGCTAGTCTCATCTTAGGGGATGGAGGCCGTTGAGAACATTGGACGTTTGTCTTTTGTCCCGTGGCTGGTTTCGGAGAGGGGATATTTTTCCCAGCTGTGCGGGTCTGGCGCAGCAGCTACGGAGGGCCTTGCACTGCCAGGACCAGGGGCGGGGAGGAGAACATCGGCTGAACCTGGGGTCACTTGCGGCCCCAAAGATGGCGCCCCCCACCATCTCTGCAGCTACGAGCCTTGCGCTGCCAGGACTGGGGTGGGGAGGAGAGCATCGATTGTACCTGGGGTCGCTCGCGGCCACAAAAGCGGCACCCCCCGCCATCCTGGCAGCCACGAGCCTTGTGCCGCCAGGACTGGGGCGGGGAGGAGAACATTGGCCGTACCAGGGGTCACTTGCGGCCTCAAAAGTGGCACCCCTCGCCATCCCTGCAGCATCGCGCCTTGTGCCGCGTGGACCGGGGTGGGGAGGAGGACTATGGCCACACCTGGGGTTGCTTGGCGGCCTCAGGGGTGGCGCCCCCCTCCCCGTCACCCCTGCGGCCTTACAGTGCTTGGACCAGGGCCAGGAGGAGGAGACTCCCGTCATTGGAGTTCTGTTAGGGGGGGTGGAGGGAGTGAGAGGGTATGTTTTAAGTGGGTTAGGGAGGGAGGGAGGGAGGATGGCCTTGCCAGCCGGGAAGAGAGGGTGACACTCCGTCTGGGTTAATGGTGGAGGTTCCAGGGGCTCATTTAGAGGTTGTGACGGGCATGGGGCGTTATAGCGGGAACCGTGGGGCGGGCTGCACTCGGGGAATGCGGGACCGATGCTTAGTATCTGTCCCGTGTTCTGCCCCCCCGGTTTCACCTCTAGGTCCCGAGCAGCTGATCCATGGTGACCCCACCCTTAGGCTGCTGCTGATGAATACCAGGTCGGTCTTTAATAAGGCTCCCCTAATACAAGACTCTATTTTGGGGGAGCGGGCCGACCTGGCATGCATCACTGAGACCTGGCTGAGACCTGAGGATGGGGTGCCTCTATCAGAGATGTGTCCGGCCGGGTTCGGTGTTTGGCACCAGCCTAGGGATGTGGGTAAGGGCGGTGGTGTTGCTATTATAGCCAGGGAGTCATTGGGAGTCACCAGGGCCACCGCTCCACAAATTTTGGGTTGTGAGGCCCTGCTCCTGCGGTTGGGCCCTAAGGGTTAGTTGGGGGTCCTACTCCTGTACCTGCCTCCTTGCAGGGTAAGGGACTCCCTGCCTGGGCTCCTTGAGGCCGTCTCAGCATTGGCTTTGGAGTTCCCTAGACTGATGGTTTTGGGGGACTTCAATTTGCCTTCGCTGGGGTCTGGTTCCGAGGTGGCACAGGAGTTCATGGCTTCCATGGCAGCTATGGACCTGGCCCAGGTAATTCAGGGCCCGACCAGGGGCAGTGGCCACACGCCAGATTTAGTCTTTTTGTCGGGGCGGTGGCAGAGTGATCTGAGTTTACAGAAGCTAGACATAACACCTGTGCCATGGTCAGATCACTATCTGGTGGCTCTATACTTTCTGAGGGTGACACTTCATCGTAAGGAGGCAGGGTCGATTAAAGTGGCCCGCCCCCGGCAACTGATGGATCCGGATGGATTCCAGAGGGAACTGGGGGAATTTCCTCTGGATCGGCGACACGATTCACCTGAGGCACTTGTTGACCTGTGGTACGGGTCGACGACATCTGCCTTGGATGTAATCGCTCCACTACAGCCTCTCAGAGACCGTGGAGCTAGGTCATCCCCGTGGTTCACTGAAGAACTACAGGAGCTCAAACTGGCAAAGAGATGCCTTGAGCACTGCTGGGTGAAGACCCAGAGCGATTCCGATTGGACACTAGCTAGAGCCGCTATTAGGGCCTACCTAGTGGCGATGGGGGTGGTAAGGAGGCAATACTTCACCACCCTTATTGCCTCCACTGATAATCACCCAGCCACCCTGTTTCAGGTGACCAGGTCCCTCCTGGGTAGGGCGGGGCCTGTGCCTGGTTGGCAGGGATCGGCTGAGGACTTTGCTGACCATCTGGTGGAGAAAATCGATCGGATTCGCTCGGGGTTCAAACTTGGTGTGGAGGGGGAGAGTCCAGGGGGAGCCAGTGCACAGTCTTGCGGTGTTACCTGGGATCGGTTTGATCCAGTTGCCCCGGATGAAGTGGGCAGGCTCCTTGCGGCGGTCCGCGCCACTAATTGTCCATTGGATCCCTGTCCCGCCTGGCTGGTAAAAGCCTCTAAGACAGTGACAGGTGGCTGGGTCGGGGCTATAATTAATGCGTCTTTTCAAGAGGGGATGTTTCCTGCACTGCTGAAACATGCTCTGGTGCGCCCCCTCCTGAAGAAGCCATCCCTCGATCCAGCAATCCTAACAAACTACAGACCTGTCTCCAACCTTCCTTTTTTGGGGAAGGTTCTGGAGAAGGCAGTGGCACGTCAGCTGCAGGGGGAACTGGATGAAGCGGAATATCTGGACCCATACCATACCATCACATATGTGCGGATGCACGCAGCCCACTCTATCGCTGCAGCATACTGCGCTGCCCAGTGCACGTAACTGTGGCCCACCAGCCATACTGCCACCGGTGTGCGTGGACACACAGGGTCTGTAAAAGAAGGAGAAGAAATTAAGGACATAACTAGTACTCATACAGTGAGGGGACGTACATATAAGGAAAAATGCGTGGACCCCCACCTGCCCATCCAACATATATCCACCTCACAGTACCCAAACCCAGCCGTGGTTGAAGCGGCACCTATCCTGAAAGAATGGGTGCCGTAACGAGCCCCAGGGAGGCCGACACTGTGAAGTGCCATACCGGTCACCTTCCAGAACTGAAATTTGGTAAGGGGAGACCCATCCTGGTGGCAGAAAAACGGGCCAGGGTGCGTGCCACGCACTGCCAAAAATGCATGTAGGGCACCAACCGGACAGATGTCATCAATTGTACAACATAGCAGTCTGACACCACTGCCTACCCCGTGCTGATCGGCTTTTGAGGAGCAAATCCTCAACTGAGCTCACTCCTGGTTGAGACAGACATCTTCGAGTTCCAGTGCCCTACGAGACATGTCCCCTTTTGACAATGAGACCAGCTCGCTGATACGGAGAGCTCCAAAGAAAACTACAGTGGTAGCTGCATGAAAAAGAGCCTCCTCATAGCTATCATAACACAATCTATGCTAACCCCGTGCAAGGTGGGTCACAACACCTAGTGAAACGGGGTGACGTGTGTCTGGGCGGATGCCTCTGTGTCCACCCTTCTAATATGTGGCGTATGCGAAAGTCATTCACGCAGTCAGTAAAGCCCTGTGCCTTGGCCATAAATGCCAATGCTGAAAGCCTAGTGGTGATAGTGCGTGGGGGTGATCATGGAGGTGTACCATATACTGGAAAATCTGGTCGACTGGTATCGGCCACAATTCGGGCAACTGCCTTTGCCTGCAAAAGGTTCTAAATTGGAGGAATGCATGTATATACGCCTTACGCGTGCGAGGTACCAAAGACATGCCGATCGCCCGGTTCACCTCTCCTCACCAAATGTCCAAATCTCGGCCGGGAGTGAAGAGGGAAGTTCCTCTGCGTCTGGAGCCAAGGCATGGAACCGGGAGATCTGCAGGTGGGATAAAGCATCAGCAATATCATTATTAATGTCTGGTACATGTCTGGCCCTGAATAGCACATTAAGGCGTAGGGACCTCAAAACAAATTGGCGAACTAATGCCATAACTCTGGGGGATTTGGATGTCTGGGCGTTGACAATGTGCACCACTGCTGCATTGTCACACCAAAGGTGAACTACCGAATTAGCCCACCTATCCCCCCAGAGCATTAGGGCCCCCAAGATGGGGAAAAACTCTAGGAAAGTAAGATCGCGTAAGCAATCCGTGCCTTGCCATGACTGAGGCCATTGACCATAGGCCCACCGTCCCTCAAAGTAAATCCCCTAACCCAGGGAGCCAGAGGCATCCGACTGTACTTGGAACTGAGGGCTGACCATAAGCTCCGATCTCCAGAAAGAGACGCCATTAAAGTCCTGTAGGAATGTGAGCCAAACCGTAAGGTCTGCCCGTAAACCTCTGGTCAGCCGTACCCTGTGGTGATGTTTTAAAAGGCCCGCCATGGCGTCACAAAGACGCCTGGCAAAGGCTCTGCCTGGTGTTACTACCCTACAGGCGAAGTTGAGGTGGCCATGCAGCACCTGCAACTCTCGGAGCGACACCTGACGCTTGGCAAGCATTGCCAAAATTGCAGCCGAGATCCGAGTCACCTTTTCCATGGGCAACCTGGATGTCTGAGCGACGGTGTCAATTTCAATACCTAAAAATGTGAGAGTGGTGGCTGGTCCCTCAGTCTTTTCAGGTGCTAGGGGGACGCCGAGTTCCCGCATAAGGACCTGAAATGTGGCGAGGAGACGGGCACACGTGCACGTGCCATGTCCATCCCCGAACAAAAAGTCATTGAGGTAGTGGGCAACAGACCGGGACCCCTACCTACAAACAAAAGCCCAGTGGAGGAAGGTGCTAAATCGTTCGAAGGCCGAACATGAAATAGAACAGCCGAAAGGCATGGCCTTGTCCACATAAAAATTGCCCCAAAAACAAAAACCTAACAGCTCAAAGTCATCCGGGTGCACTGGCAACAATCGGAATGCCGATTTGATATCACACTCTGCCAGTAACGCCCCGGGACCGCACGAGTGTACCATCTGTAAGGCCTGGTCAAAGGACCTATACCTGACAGAGCAAAGGTCATCAGGTATAGCATCATTGACCGAAGAGCCCACCGGGTAAGAAAGGTGGTGAATTAGGCGAAATTCACCCGGGGACTTCTTAGGGACTAAACCTAGAGGGGATACCTTCACGTTAGGATATAGTGGGTCGAGAAATGGCCCCGCCACCCTCTGTGCCTTGAGCTCCTTGGCTATCTGCTCCGCAGCAATATCCTCATTACCCCTGAGAGAGAGTAAGTTCGGGGCGTCCTGAGCCCCGCGAACACCTTTAAAGGGTATGCGGAAGCCAAACTGAAAGCCCTCAAGTAGGTATCTCGCATCATCCTGTCTAGGATAAGCGCGCAGCCATCGTTCCAGCACTAGTATATTAATTGGGGAGGGGGCCTTTTGGATGGGTAGCCCCGTCAGAGGGAGCTCTGACTGCCCCCTGCACACCCCGTCCTCTGCCTCGTGACCCACCAGCCCGCAGGCACGCGGAAACGGTGTGAGGGCCGGAACAAGAAGGGCACTCGTGCCTGAACCCACATTGACGTCTGTTGCACACACCGTTGGCGGAGAAACTCCAACACAGCAGGCGGGCACCCAAGCGCAAGGCATCGGCCTCCAGGCCGTGTAATAGGGGGAGGGCTCTCCCCGGCTGGCGGGGAGTCTGTGAAGTAGCAGCCCGCTGCACGGCATGACCACAGTGGTACCGGTCACCAGGCGCTGACCGCGTGGGGGTCATATACAGCAGCCACAACTGCTGGCAGAGCTCGTCCCACCTCATCTCAGGGTGAAGGGCCACCCTCATCCTAAACTCCTCATCGTAGGCCAACCATGACGGGCCAGGGAAATCAACCACAGCCCGGTAAATATTGTCCAGGTACTGGACCATTGGAATGGCCAATTCAGGACGTGCCCTCAGGTATGCCGCCATATAAATCAGATAGGCCGGCAACCAATTGGCCCAAGTGCGAGGTGGCTTACGGCGACGGGACAACTCCTTGTCCCTATCGTCCTGCCCCTCCCTCTCCTCCTTAGTGGGCTCACGATTTAGAAGTGAGAAGATGTCCACATATTCCCCCCACCAAATCTTCTCCCTCGTAGCCTGGGATAAGTGGTCACCCAGGGGTAAGGAGTAACCGGCCATTGGTAGGGCCGCTGTCGGCATGGATTGAATTGGGGGTGCGCACAGTGGACCTTGTAGAACCCCTGGAACATTAGGCGTACCCAAAGGGGCAGTCACCCCTGCCATAACCGGGGAGTAATTGGGTAACCAAGAATTAGCAGGACAGTATGGATTAAACTGTCCTCCCACAATAACTTGTTGTGGCCATGGCCACTGAACCCCCCCCCCCCAGCAGAATTAGGTAGTGTCACTGGTGTGCTAACTTGATGCGTATACTCACTCGGTGCACCCCCATGGGCCGACCCCACTGTGGGTTCTGGCCCACCGTGGGTGTCGGAGCTCACGATGGGTATCGAGCTCTGCGTGCCCCTGCGCCCCTGCCGAGCAGGACCGGTCCCCGGCGGAAAGCCCTGTTGCAATGGCCTGACGGGGAGCTGCGAGGCACCAGCTTGGGCTGGCCTGATGGCCTTGAGCAGCTCGACCCTATTAGTGGCCGACGTGTGGGCCGGATCTGCAGGGTTTTCGAGCCCACCATCCGCAGGTGGTGGAGCAATGCCCATCGATGCCTCCAGCACCGAAATGCGTGCGGGGAGAGCATCGACCGTCTCAGACCCACCTGGGTAAGGTGGGCCGGATGGGCCGGATGGCCCACCAAGCAATTGCTGGGGGATAAGCCCAAATGGCAATCCCTGGCCCGCATAGGGCCATGCCCAGTAATCCGGCCCATGAGGGTCCGCCCAAGTTGGCCGCCATGCCCCGAGCCAGGCTAAGGCGCAGCAGGGGTAGAAACCCCGAAGGGGCAGGCCCTTGCCGCCCCCACCCGAGTCCCCAGACTGGGCTGGGAGGCAGAAGCCAGCTCGCCCGCATTGGTGGCAATGGGCACCAAAGCCCTGCCACCCAATTGTGGGGGTGCCGCCCGATCCCTCCGGCCTAGCGGCAGCCCCCGAGAGGTCGAGGGGGTAGGCAGAGCCCTCCCCCTATTACACGGCCTGGAGGCCGATGCCTTGCGCTTGGGTGCCATGGCCACCCAAGCGTTCACTTTTGCGGGGGAGGAAAATTCCTCCGAATAAAATCAGGGCGAAGCTGAGAAGGGAAATGATGGAGAAAACTTCTCCACTCCGTCACTTCTAAAATGGCAGCGCGGCTGCCTCGTGGCCACCCCTTTTAAAGAGAGGTGGCCACGCCCCCTAACTAACCCGGATGTCTGCATCCGGGTGGGGGGGGCGCAAAGAGCGCTGTGGCCATTTTGGCGCCACGCTTGCATATGTTAATCTGTTAATCTCACCTCAGGCAGTTGGCTAAATGAGCCTTAGCTTGCTTGTTCAAAGATGAAGTTGATTTCCTTTTAGATACGAATGTATAGGTAACTCCTATGGAATAATTTCTGTTTGTGTCTGACTATGATATTAATATTGGATTTTATGTCTCCTCATTCCAAGGAACAGTCAAATGGAAAATCATAACTAAAAAGACAGGTCTGATATTAGATCAATACTTATATGTGGAGGAACACAATATTAAAAAGGGAATCACCTCAAGGATTCCTGGTGGAAACACCTTGTGCCGTCAGGGAATTCTTATCAAGGGACCTTTTGTTTCAACCAGCCTTTCCAGCCAGGATCAACAACCTTCCAACCAGATGTAGAAGTCAATAACTATTGTTGTGGAAATAGAGCTGGCAGAGGGGACTTGCCAGTTTGCATATCAATATGTTTCCAAGAAGTCAAGAGGCCAGTTTTCATTGGAGAAATGGCCCCCATCTATGATGTATCACAACTTGATTGGTCTTGGACTTTAAAAATTATAAATCTGATCTGCTTATCTTTACAATTTCTGATATGAGTTGTCTTTCATTGTGAAGGCTGGGATGCATAATTAAAAGAGAGTGATTTGTTACTGTATTGTTTGTCCTTGAAGAAACATTTTGTTGCTTTTGTGTTACTGATCTACCTTTGAATGACCATGCGTTTCCCCCTTTGTCTTCCTTTGTATTGACTTAAACTGTAATGATCTTTTGATGTTCTGGTAGAAATGCGAAGCGAAGCAGCTAGCATAACAGGGCCAAACAACTTTATTAGGGAGTCAGAACATGGGGAGCAATGGTGCAGCACTGCTAAATATATAAAACCGGGAATGGATACATTTGGGCGGGAAACAACAGGATTGGACGGGAGAGGAGTGGGGTGACTGGGAGGTCAATGGACCGGAGTGAAGACTTTACATGACTACATAGTTAGGGTGGGAACACAAGTCCCGCAATACTTTAAGACCAAGAAGAAGAAGACAAAATGGAGGATTATACTGATCCTAATAATATTACACAATGTTACAGCAATATATACACACACACACACACACACACACACACACACACACACACACACACACACACACACACACACACACACACACACACACACAAACATAACAGATCTGTAATAGCTAGCCTTGCCTTGGTGAGGCTGCCACATGGAACAATATAAAAACTGAACTCTGAATCCAGACCTCACCTCACTCCTGGCTTTTCCCATCTGCCTAGTGTAGGTCCTATGCAGATCCTTTGTTCTTTTGAAATGGTGACTTGTGGGGGCAAATGACTGTATTGCTCTTGCTTATTATTTTCTTATTTTTTTTAGTAAACTTCTCTAATTTGTATCAAACAATTTGTCTGTGATTTCCTTATCAAAGCTTCCACCCGTGAAACATTCCTTAAATAAACAAAATAATTTATCACTCCATGGCTTGGATGCCTGCAGCGCTGGGGCCACCGCATAAAAGGAGCTGTTTGTCTGCCATTACCACATGTTCGTACTGTACTCCATGCAATAAAGATGTGCTAGGCTAGCCTACAGCCGTTTCCATTGTCTTGATTCCCAAACACTAAAGACATGGAGTCTGAAATTTAGGTAACAGGAGTTACAGTCCCCAAACGTACATTTTCTCATCTCTGGCTGTTTTGAAGCTGAAGAAATGTGGGTACACTTGTAGGTTTCTCTACTCTACACATACCCATCAAGCACCTTTCTGGAAAATACAGGAACTGCTCCAGCCTGGGAGCAGAAGTAAATGCGCCCACTTCCATGTTTACGACAGCCACTGGCACAGTAATAGCTGACATAACTGCATTTACGCATGCACAAGTGCATTTTACGACTGTTATAAATGTGCCTGCTTCCACTTCTGGGTGTGGCAGTGGGCAACATGAAATGGTGCTGTGGGCTGAGTCCAGCCTGTGGGCTGTAGGTTGGGAACCCCTGCTGAAGGCTGTGTGACTACAGACTATTGGTTAATACTGTAATAGCTCAAATGTTATTCATTCTTACTCACACTTAGCTGAAATGAACAGGGACATTTTTTTGGGGTTGGAAATAAACAGTACTTATGTTCTCTTTGGTGTTTCTCACTCAAGTAATTTTCTCTGCTTTTTGTCAGTAAATCATTAAATAGAAGTGGAAAAACTATGGGAAAGAGCCTGGAATTATGTCATCTGTTATCTCAAGACCTGCAGCAGTGTAGTGAGGAAGAGGAGGCTGCTACTTGCATCTGAGAATACATTCTCTCCTGGAAGTCATTTTCTCAGCTGATAATGTGTCTCTGGTGACTCCATAAACTGATCCTGACATGGAACATGTGACCACACACATTACACTGAATAGATGGTGGAGGGAGTAGGTGAGTTTGATGAAGCTATCGTTTTTGCATCTTAGTTTCTTCATGCCTGTGGCATTCCCCTTCGAAGTGATCAGTAGCAGCGGAGATGGTTTGGCGCCAAAGTGGGCAATCTTCAGCTGCTATCTCCCAAGTTTATGGGTTTATACCTGACACCTTCATGGTTTGTTTCAACTGGTCCTTATAATGCTTCAAAGGAGCTCTGCAAGGTCTTATGTAGTGAGGACAACATTCTTTATATATTTTTAAAGATTTAGTTCTTACTTTTTATTCACAGTTATTCTGAAGCTCACAGCCTTTTGTTCATCTATTGTGTTGAAATTTTTACACCGTCACAAGATTTGTCTGGCATCAGCTAAGAAGGAATAATTAATGAAAACCCATTTTCTCCTTTGCTTTTGAGAAGACAAATTGTCATTTCCTTGAGAATATTTAAATTATAAATGTTAAGAATCTGATGCTTAAAAAGGAAATCAGTCACAGTAATGGGCTAAGATTTCTAAGCCAAAATGTATTTTACCACAAAGAGAATGGTGGGTAAGAAACTGCAGTCTGGCTTAGGGTTTCCATTAGGAAATCAAATGAGCCAAATCCTCTGCATTTCTATTCCCTTTATGATAGTTCTATAATACTGACATGTCAAGCAGGATGTGATTTTTGGTTTATGACAATAAACACATCATGGGCTGAAGATATTGGAGATGCAATTACATTCATTTCATTGGCCAGTGTGCTTCTTTAGACAAACTTTTATTCTCTCTCTGTCTTGAACAAGTATTTTATGATATGGATAACAGATTGACACAGGACCAAGGTGGGAGAACACATCTGGTGAAGAAAGAATGTCAAATAGTCACTCCTTTCCAAGTGTGACAGTTTGCACTATCCAAAAAAAAAAGATTACATCTTTCATAATGTATCTAGTTCATCCACTGAAAACTGGTTTTTTAAAAAGGTATTGATTACAAATGTATACAATATGCTATTGTGAGTGAGTGTGTATGCTAGTTAGTCTAATACATTTATACATTCCTTCTCTATTTCCCCACACTATAAATTTTAAACAGTGGCATAAAAAACAGAAACACAACATTTTAAAAGAGATATAAAGTCAGGGTTGTGGTGAAACAGCACAGTATGACGAACAGAAGAATTGAACCAGCCTAATATATATTAAGAAGGGAGTTTCTCAGCTGTAGTAATGCTGTAAAAAAGCCCATCCTTTTGCCAGTCTAATCACTTAGGGTGATGGGATGGTCAACAGCCTCCACCCCCTCCCTGAGGATCTATGATTCTATGAATTCTAATTCTGGGTAGGCCTAATTAATTGGCTTTCAGATAGCATGGTAGAATCACAGAACAATGGTGTGGAAGAGGCCATCAAGTCCAACCCACTGATAAATGCAGGAAGCCAAGTTAAAGTATATCTGGCAGATGGTTGTTTTACTGTATGGGACCAAAGACAACAGAACAGCCGAAGGGTTGGCTTAACACAGGTTTATTGCATGATGATCCGGTGGAGCATGAGGTAATGGCGGTGATACATCTCAATATATACAGTAGCATTGTACATTTGAATCTTGCAGCACGGTAGCTCATTGGTCGCTACTGGCGTGGCCTCGCCCAGGCACGCCTCTCTTCAGTAGTTCTTTCTCCTCCTGATAATGTGGGGAAGGTTTTCCCGCGGCTGTCCGTGATTGAGCAATGTGAACCATGTGAGACTGAACGCTCGCAGCTGCCCTCTATGGGCTGCTTGCTCGCGTTCCTTTACAGCTGAGATATTTGGAGTGGTTACATTCTTATCTTAACAGTACAATGAACATGCATACATAACAGTTGTCTAACTTTCTCTCTTTTTTAAAAAATAGTATCCCATTATTTCCCCTCCTTCAAAGAATCTTTCAATTTTAGAATTATACTTACCAAACAGAGAATGCTGTAGCAGGTAAGAGCTATGCCACTTCAGAAAAGCGGACCATAACTGTTTGTCTCCACTACCACAGCTGTCACAGAAAAATAGAGAAAAATAATGAAAGGAAAATTCTGAATATCTCTCCATCTCTCTATCTCTCTATCTAGATATAGATATTATCTGAGCACCAAGCAATAGCATTTCAAAATTATACAATAATTTAGAGTGGGGGTTCTCAACCTTTTCATGCTGTGGGCCGGACCAAGCCTTCTCAGACTACAGGCGGGGTCCAACCCACGGGCCATAGGTTGTGAACCCCTGATTTAGAACATAAATAAGGAGTCACAGAAATACATGCAAATATAAATATGCATATATCATCATCATTATGTGCCATCATGTCAGTTCTGACCTATGGTGATCCTTTCCAGGGTTTTCTAAGTGTCAAAGACTGATAAATGGTTTACCATTCGCTCTTTCTGAGCATCCCATGGCTTGCCTGAAGCTACACAGGTTGGTTTCCCCCCTGGGAGGCATAATAAGGAATCAAACTCCCAACTTCAGGCTCCACGGCCAGATCATTGTGTTCTCCAGCCAGCTACTATAAAGAAAATCCACTTTCTGAGAAATTCATTTTGTTGGAATTTGACTTTATCATTTTGCAATGTATGAGATTGGTTAGAAAAGCAATTATCTACATACATTTGAATCAGTCTCTTATGGGTGGAGGGTTCAATGATTTCCTTTCAACGGCAAAGTTGAGCTTGTCTGCAGTCAAAAGAATAGGTAAGCAGTTCAATGTCATTCTGCAGGACAATGTTTAAATGTCCCAGCAGTGTTGTTTGCTGCTAAGGAAAGATGATGTCATATTCCATTATGTCTTCAAGCCTGTGAAGAGTGGCTTCCCTCCACAAAAGAACATGACAGTAGTAGTAGAAGATCATGAGCACAAATCACTTTGCAAGTTGTAAATGTGCTCCAATTAAATAAATGCAAGCTGAACATTATATAGATTAATCATATGTTTCATATCTCTTTCTACATTTTTCAACATCCACAACCTTCCTTCTAGTTGGATATTTTCATTAGTATGGCCTTCCCAATGATGCAGCAATTTTGTTACTTCCTGTCAATTTTTCTACATCCTGCCATCTGTCTGTTAACTTCCTCTTGCTTTCTTTTTCTTGTATATTCCACTGAACTCTGATACAAGTTTCTTAATTAAAAGAGCTTGCAACCTTTACCTTGGGTGATCTTTCTTTCTTGACCTTTCCATACATACACTTTGGGAATAGCCTTCATTTCCCCTCAGTTCAAGCATCCTATGCTGCAGGGATAACCAGCCTTTGGTCTGTGATCCGGAGATTTCATGAAGTACTACACTTCCTTTGAGCTTTTTCTTCTCCCTCTGATAATCTCTCTTTAGGCAAATTCCCTCTCTTGTTTCCAAAACATTATTTCAAAAAATAATTTAAGGGACATTATCCCACATTTTAGAGATTTTTTAAAAAGGAAAATTAGGCTCTTATTTCTTAAAACCTCCAGAATATATGTGAATAGAGCACAGCCCAAAGAATTTTTCTAGATTTTGGAAGTTTACTTTTTTTCATCAGATATTCCTCCTACTCTATGAATAGTCTTCATTTCTTAACAGGCTCCTCTCCCTGTGATGCTTTAAAAGAAGGGGAATGGGAGTGTGATTTCAGTATGGACATGTCTAGACTTTGTGATTAGTGCAACCAGAACCACCTCTCATTATTCAATTGTTCCAGCTCCCCTTTTCTCTCAACTCACACTTCACCTCATACCATAAACAGCCTCCGTATTTATCCCTGTTGCTGTCTTCCTCTTTGTCTCCTGTCTTAACTCACACACACACCATTGACATGTAGGTTTCATCAGATCATGAGAAAGTCTCCAGAAGGTCCATCGAACCACAAAGAAAAGACATTCCCAGAAGATATTGAACAGTGGCTACACTGCACAATCACCACTTGGCTTTTATGTCTCTCTCTGTCCAGCCTTCGTCTCTTGCTTACAAATGTGACATGCTCTTCCATGGTACTTATGAATTCTCATCAAAGCCTTCTCAGCAGTAAAATGGTATGGGGGAAGGGGTGTTGAGTGGGAGCAGGCACAAGTGTGCCAGAACATTTTGCAGAAATTACCTGGGGAAAAATATTTGAGATATTAAATTTGAATTGGTTTCAGAAGTTAAAGGTGGACAACTGGAACAAAAAATACAAAAAAGAAGCAGGGTTAGATAGAACATATACAGAATTTGAGGAGTTGGTAAGGAAGATTAGAAAAGGGGAAAGTAGTATTAAAGGTCTTGTAAGTAAGCTTTACAACATACTGAATAGAGGTGCAGATCCACAGGAGGATTTGAAACGGAAGTGGGAACAAAATTTGAATGTAACAATTGGGGAGAATGAGTGGAAAAATAAATGGAAAAAGAGGATTATGAGAACAATGTCTGTAAGAATTAAAGAACATAATTTTAAAATGTTATGGCAATGGTACTTGACGCCATTAAGACTTTACCAGATAGATAATAAAAGAGATAAGTTATGTTGGAGATGTAGAGAATTTGATGGAACATACGAACATATGTGGTGGAGCTGTAAAAAAATAAGGGATTTTTGGGGAAGAATAGAAGGTGAGCTTGCTGAAATAATGGGTAGAAGTGTTAAGTTGGTGTCAAGTATCATTCTTTTAACGAATGTGGAAGGTTTGGGTTTAAACAAAGATGAAAAAGAATTATTGGAAATTGTATTGACAACGGGTAGACAATGTATAGCTAGAAACTGGAAAAATGATATAGAAATACAGATTGGAGAGTGGTATAAAGAAATGTGGAGTTTAGCACTGAATGATAAACTGACATGGGAGATTAAAGTGAAAAGGGATAACTTAAAAGAGAACAGATTTTGGAATATATGGAAACCATTTGTGGACCATTCTTGTACGGCAAATGATAGTTCAGGACCAGTACCATCTCAAAGAAGTTTCTGGAGTTGAGCAGCAAATAAACTCTCCGGGCATTGTACATATTCACAGGGTGTTTATTATTTATCTAAAGATTAATGGTAGCACAGAAAGTTCTTATTATTTTGGATTTTGAAACAATGGTTTTTTCTTAATATTCTGTGGTTATATAGTAATTAATGAGTCTAGACATTGTTATGTGCTAACATTCAGTAATGTCTGTTAAGATGATACTATGGATTTGTTTATGTACTGTATTGTTAGTCATTGTTTTCTTTTCTTTTTTGTATGTCTTTGAAAAATCCAATAAAAAATTTTTTAAAAAAAGAAATTACCTGGTTTTTCAAGCAACAGAAGGCAAGAGGAAGCCACCGTGGAACAAAGATATTATATTTATTTTCTATGTATAGAACACTCAGAAGTGGTTTGCCATTTCTTTCTTCTGGAAAAGGCATCCTGGAACTATATAGTTTGCCCAGGACTACACAAGCTGGCTTTGCTCCCAGTAGGTACAATGGGGAATCAAACTCCCAGCTATCCAGCCAGGTCCCATACACACACACCCCAATCTATATCTTTGGATACCAGCTGCTAGGCAATGAAAATGATGCTACAATTGCATGACTTTGTGTGTGGTAGCTTCCTATATATACCTGTAAATGGTTGGGCAAGGACACTGAAGATGCTTCTATTCATGGAGAACACCTGGGACATCTCCTTACTATGGAGCCAGAGCTTTCCCCTGGTGCACATGCTAAGCTGTGTCTAAGATTAACAATTTATCTTCAGTTATTACCACTTTTTAATACTAGCACTAAAGTCATATACCATTTGTTAGTATCACAAAGGACAAAGCAAGTGTGTGTCTATTTTCTTTTCTATAACAGGGCTCATTTGAAATGTCTCAGAAAATTAATCTGGAGCTGATAAACCTTGGTCTTTTTAAAAGAACAGATTGATGGTTACATTGGTCCATAAAGTTTGGTTCATGCTGTGCTGGCAGATGATGTCCTATTTGTCTTCTTGTAGCACAGCTTCCCATGACTAAATGTTCTATGGAGGCAGTAGAGCAAATTCATTTCTATTACTACCGCATTCGTTTAATTTAGTTTTCCACACACAACATCCCACCAAGTGTAGCATTACAAATGGACTGGCATCACGCCATCTTCCTACCTCACCATTCTGTTGGCAATGCCAGGAGGAGAAAGGAATGCCATTTAAAACTATGCATAATCATTTTGGATAGTGAGAGCTTCCGGAAAATGTGATTTGTTACTGACTGGGGATAACCTAAATTCCCCGCTCCAAGGACCATTGTTTTGCTGTGGCAAGGGGGCTTGTGTGGTTTGATGAAACTATGGGCTATGCTATGTGGGGCCACCCAAGATGGACAGGTCATAGTAGAGAACTCTGACTAAACACAATCAATTGATGAAGGAACTGGCAACCCACTCCAGTTTCCTTGCAAAGAAATCCCCATAGACACTATCAAAAGGCTAAAAGATATTATGCCAGAAGATGAACCCCTCAGATCAGAAGGTGTCCAATATGCTACTGGGGAAGAGCACAGCACAAGTACAAGTAGCCCAGAAAGAGTGAAACAGTTAGGCCAAAGTCAAAAGGATGCTCAGCTGTGGATGAATCTGTTAGTGAAAGGAAAGTCTGATGCTTTAAAGAACTTTGGTGTCTTGCACGGAAGACAAAGAAGGAGTCGCAATGAGGACTAACACAGGTTTATTGGTTGATGATCAGAACGAACATGTGGTAATGGCGGAGGTACATCACATTATATACTGTCTTACAACACATTTGAATCTTGTAGCACGGTAGCTCATTGGCCGCTACCTGTGGGGGCGTTGACTTGGGGCACGCCCCCTCTCCGTACTTCTTGATCGTGTGGGGAAGTTCCCGCGGCTGTCCGTGATTTGGGGAAATGAACCATGTGAGTATGAACGCTCGCGGCTGCCCTTTATGGGCGGCTCGCTCGCGTTCCTTTACAGCTGTGCTACATTGTGATATGTGGCTGGTTACAATCATTTCCTTAAAGCAACAGTGTTCATGCGTACACAACATCCCTCCCCCCTAGGATGGGACGAAGTCCCTTAACCATTGTGGCTTGCCGCACATGCGTCTGGGGCGTGCGGCCGCTTGCCCTAACACAGGGGAGCCCGTGGCTCCAGGTTCCGCGCGGTCTCGTCCTGCAATGCAAAGTGGGGACCCGTTAGTGGTTCTGTTGTGAGGCTGCGTTGACCTTGCCTGTGGGGACGGGAATGGAATGAACAGTTGGGAAGTGAACCCTTGCCTACTGCCAGTAGAGCCCGGGGACCCACCTAGCACGAACTTCGGAACTGACGATGAGACTCTCGTGGACCCGCTATCTCCCGCTGCCTGTTCGGGGGTTTGGGGATTTGAGGCTGGCGAGATTTCGCTGGTCGCCTGTCTTTGTGGCGTTTGCCTTTTGGGGACCGGGACTATGGTGTACTCTAGCATGCCCGAGCTTTGGGGACGTGATGTACCAGGGGCTGAACTGAAACCCCTCTTCTCGCTAGGACGGGTGGGGGACCACTCCGCTAACTCCCCCTGGTACGGGAAATTATAATCATCTTCATATGGGGGGACAAACTCATTCCTCTCTTTCAAAGTGTTCTCGGACGCCTCCGTGTCTCCCCCTTGGGTAATGCGGGTGGGGGAGGACCCTAACGCTGATTCCCCCTCACTAGTGACTCGCCTTCGGAGCTGATCGGCGTGCCGTCTCCATGTTAGCCCTGAGTTCGTCTCGACCCTGTAGGAGACTGGCCCCGTTTGCTCGATGATTGTCCCCGGCACCCACGCTGGCCCCGAGGCCGCGTAGTTCCTGCAATGAACCGGGTCCCCTGTGGAAAAGTTCTTGGAGCTCCCCCCCCCTAAATTTATATTTCTCCCCTCATCCTCCACCCTGGACGGATCCATCCGGTCAAACAGCGTTGCCGGGCACCTCTTCATAAGCAGCTCGGCCGGGGAGAACCCTGAAGCTAGGGGGGTGGTCCTGTAGGTGATTAGGAACTGGCACAGGTGTAGGTTCAGGTCGCCGGGACCCATGCGCCGCAGTGCGTCTTTCGTAGTGCGCACTTGGCGCTCTACCTGGCCGTTTGTGGCGGGGTGGAATGGGGCAGCCGTAATGTGTCTGATTGCGTTCCTCTCCATGAAGGTTTGGAACTCGGTCGACGTGAAGCAACTTGCGTTGTCGCTCACGAGGACGTCTGGCAGGCCGAAGCAAGCAAAGAGCTTGCGCAACTGCTTTATGGTTGTCGCGGAGGAGGTGCTGCTCACGGGGATTACCTCCAACCACTTGGAGTAGGAGTCGACAACCAGTAGGAACGTGGCCCCGCGGAAGGGCCCCGCGAAGTCGACATGGATACGGGACCACGGCCCGCGGGCTGTGTCCCACTCTCTATGGGGTAATCGGGACTCCTCGGGCCGGGAGCTCTGGCAGCTCTCGCACGTGCCCACTAGACGCTCTATGTCAGCGTCTATCTGTGGCCACCAAAAGAAACTTCTGGCTAGGGCTTTGGACCGCACGATCCCCGGGTGACTGGTGTGTAGTAACTTCAGTACCCTTGCCCTTAATTTCTCTGGGATAATCACCCGCTGGCCCCAGAGTAGACAGCCCCTTTCCAGGGAAAGTTCCACCCTGCGCCTGCAGAACGGTTTGAACGGTTCTTCTGGGGGAGTAGTGGGCCACCCCTTTTTTACCCACGAGCTAACCTGGGCTAGGATCTTGTCGGCCGCCGTGGCTTTGGCGAGGTCGGCCGGGACAATGGGGGGTGAGTCGAGGGACTCGATTAACATGACCTGGTGGTCCTGCTCTACCTCGCATGCGGAATCCCCCAAGTTAGGGAGGGGAGATCGGGACAGGGCATCTGCATGGGAGATCTCCTTCCCTGGGCGGTAGACTAACTCGTATTGGTAGGCGTTGAGGAATATGGCCCAACGCAACATCCTGGGGGAGAGAATTTGGGGGGTAGGTTTGCCGGTAGTGAAGATCCCCAGAAGCGGCTTGTGATCAGTCACTACCGTAAACTCGCGGCCGTATAGAAAATCATGAAACTTTTTGGTCCCTGCAATTATGGCCAGTGCCTCCCTGTCTGTCTGCGCGTAATTGCGCTCAGCCTTCGAAAGGGACCTGGAGTAGTAAGCCACCGGGGCCTCCCGCCCGCTCTCTAACACGTGGCACAGGACCGCCCCCACCCCCACCGGGGACGCATCACATACCAGAACCACTGGCCTCCTAGGGTCAAAATGAGTCAGGACCGCGTCTGAGGAGAGGAGTGCTTTTAACTCTCGGAAAGCTCTCTCTTGTTTGTCCCCCCACCGCCAAACCACGTCCTTTTTTAGCAAGGCGTGCAGTGGCTCCGCAACCGATGCCTTCCTAGGCAGGAACGAGTGATAGAAGTTAAGGAGCCCCAGAAACGACTGCAGCTCCGGTTTTGCGGTGGGGCGAGGGGCGTTCTGTACGGCTGCAACCTTGGACTCTGAGGGCCTGATCCCCTCTGGGGTTACCTTGAACCCTAGGAACTCAACCTCCCTCGCAAAAAACACACACTTGTCCTTCCTTAGCCGAAGCCCCGCTTTCTCGAAAACTGAGAGGACCCCATCTAGTCTTTTAGCTAATTCTACCTCGCTCCCCGCTGTTATCAGCACATCGTCGAAGTATGGTAAAACTCCTGGAAGCCCCTTTAAAAGGCGTTCCACGAGGGATTGGAAGATCCCGGGGGCCGAGGTCACGCCGAACTGAAGGCGCGTTACCTTAAATGCCCCCTTATGCGTTACTATGGTCTGCGCAGCGGCAGCGGCTGGGGTCACTGAAAGCTGCTGATAGGCCTGGGCTAGGTCTAACTTGGCGAAACACCTCCCCCCATGGAGTGTGGCCAGCAGGTGGCTGACCACGGGCACTGGGTATGCATTTGGCCGAATGGCCTTATTGATCGTACATTTATAGTCCGCACAAATCCTGACCTCCCCGTTTGGTTTAAGGGCCGTAACAATCGGCGTCTCCCACTCTGCCGAATCAACTGGAACCAAAATCCCCTGCCCCACCAATTTGTCCAGTTCCGCCTCGATCTTGTCCTTGAGTGCGAAGGGCACCCTCCTCGGCTTAAGGCGGATGGGCCGGATTTCTGGGTCCAACTCGAATGAAACTGGGGGCCCCCTGTAAGTCCCGAGCCCCTTTTTAAAAACGTCCGGGTGCGCATTGCAAACGTCCTGCATTGGGTCAGTCTCTATGGCATGGATGCCGGACAGTTCTATTCCCAGGGGAGCAAACCACTGCGTCCCTAGGAGGCAACACTTCCCCCCCTTGAGGACCACTAGGGGCAGCCTTTCGGAGAAATTCTTGAACTTCACCTTGAATTTCCCCACCCCCAACACTGGGATCCCGTTTCCCTGTACGTCCCGCAGATGGGACCGCATGGCCCGCAACTTGGGCCGCGCCTCTGGGGGGGATGCGCAAGTACTCCCTCTGGGACAGTATGGAGTATGATGACCCTGAGTCTATCTCCATTTTTACGGGGCGCCCCTGCAACTGTACCTCCACGTAGAATCGCCGGTGCTCCAGGGCCACGCGGTGCACGCCGTCCTCGCCGTGAATGGTGGACACCTTCCTGGAACCGGCCGCCTTCCGCTGGTGGTGCTGGGGATGGCTGGAACTGCCTTTGCTCTCGGATCGCCCGCGCCTGCAAACTCGGGCGATGTGCCCCTTTTGACCGCAATTGTGGCACTCGGCCTTGCGGAAGGGACACCTCGTGCGGTCGTGGGCCGCGCCACAGCCGTCGCAGCGGCGGTCCTGCCGCTCTCGGTCTTGCCGCCGCTCCCCGCGCTTCCTTACTCTCTGGACGCCGTCGTCCTCGCTGGTGTAGGAGTCCGCCGTTACGGACGAGTCGTCGGAGGTCTCTGGAGTGCCGGCGGGCGACCTAGGTGCCCGCCAGGCTGCCTTTGCTGGAGTCCGCCGTGCCGCTTGAACGGGGGACTTGGCCCGCTCGGACGCTGTGCTGCGGGCCTTGAACACCTTGACCCCGCTCCTGGCCGCCTCGGCCGCTTGCGCCTCTCGCAACACCTCATTGAACGAGAGGTGCTCGTCGCGGGTCATGAGCTTCCTTTGTAGCTCTTCGTCCTGCAGGCCGCACAGCAGACGGTCTCGCAGAGCCTGGTTCAGGTCGTCCCACTTGCAGTGCATGGCCGCCAGTCGGAGGGCCGCTGCGTAGTCGGACACGGACTCGCCTGAACGCTGGTCCCGCCGGTGGAACGCGACCCGGGCCGGAAAAATCGACACGGGCGGCTGGAAGTGTGCCCTCAGCAGCTCCAGGAGTTGGCCGATAGGCACTGCTTCAACCTTCTTTGGCGCCACCAAGTTCATGAGAATGCGCAGCGTGGCCGGTCCCACCTGGGCCAGGAAATGGGAGCGTATCAACGCGTCGTCGTCGATGCCGGCTGCTTCCATCGCGTGCCGAAACTGGCACTCGTAGAGCTCCCACTGGTCAGGCTCGCTGACGTCGAAATGGTACGTCTTGACTCTGGGATTCGCCATTGATCCCATCCTCGTCGCCAATTTTGGTGTCTTGCACGGAAGACAAAGAAGGAGTCGCAATGAGGACTAACACAGGTTTATTGGTTGATGATCAGAACGAACATGTGGTAATGGCGGAGGTACATCACATTATATACTGTCTTACAACACATTTGAATCTTGTAGCACGGTAGCTCATTGGCCGCTACCTGTGGGGGCGTTGACTTGGGGCACGCCCCCTCTCCGTACTTCTTGATCGTGTGGGGAAGTTCCCGCGGCTGTCCGTGATTTGGGGAAATGAACCATGTGAGTATGAACGCTCGCGGCTGCCCTTTATGGGCGGCTCGCTCGCGTTCCTTTACAGCTGTGCTACATTGTGATATGTGGCTGGTTACAATCATTTCCTTAAAGCAACAGTGTTCATGCGTACACAACAAGAACAATATTGCATAGGTACCTGGAATGTAAGATCTATGAATCAAGACAAGCTGGACATGGTCAAAAATGCAATTGAAAGACTGAGCATTGATATCTTGGGAATCAGTGAACCAAAGAGGACAGGTATTGATGAATTTAACTCAGGGGACCATTACATTTACTACTGTGGGCAAGAATCCCTTAGAAGAAATGGGGTGGCCTTATAGTCAACAAAGCAGTGAGAAAAGCAGTAATGGGATACAATCTTAAAAACGACAGATTGATCTCAGTCCAAATTCAAAGCAGACCATTCAACATCACAGTAATCCATGTTTATTCCTCAACCACTGATGCAGAAGAGGCCAAAGTAAACTAGAACTGACACCAAAAAACGATGTCCTTACCATCATAGAAGATTAGAATAACTAAGTAGGAAGTCAAAAGGTAACTGGAATAACTGGCAAGTTTGGCCTTGGAGTACAAAATGAAGCAGGGCAAAGGCTAATAGAGTTTAGCCGAGAGAATGAACAGGTCATAGCAAACACCCTCTTCCAACAACCCAAGAGGTGACTCTACCCATGGATATCAGCATTTGGTCAACACCAAAATCAGATTGATTGCATACTCGGCATAGATTTAAGGGATTAGACATGACAGACAGAATGCCTGAGAATTTATGTATTTATTTATTTTCTAATTTGTATTGTCGCCCAGCTCCAAAGACTCTGGGCAGCTTACAGAAAATAAAACCAATGGCAGTTTAAAAAGCAATAAAACCCATTAAAAAAACCACTGACAATTTTTTTAAAAAAAATATTAAAAGAGAGAGAGAGTTCTACTAAATTAGCCAGCAGACCGGGTTACACATGTCGCCGGTGCCCCACATCTGCCCTGCTAGCCAGGTTTTTAACCATTTCCTGAATTATGGATGGAGGTTCATAACATCATACAAGAGGCAGCAATGAGAACCATCCCAAAGAAAAAGAAATGCAAGAAAGTGAAGTGGTTGTCTGATGAGGCTCTACGAAAGAAGGAAACAACCTGAGCTATGCAGATGACACTACCCTACAGGGCCATAGCCAGGGGGCTGGGCTTGGGGGGGCAGCCTCTCTGAGCTAACAGCCTGCCCACCCCCCAAATAGATTTGCCCAACCAAGGAAGAAAAGGGGGGGACTCCTCTTGAGAATGGGGTGTGAGGTGGGGAGGTTTCTCCCCCCACCCCCCCGTGAGACTTAATCCTCCCTCACAACACCGGTGTCGCCCTCGCCCAGGGGCTGGTGGATCAGGTCTCTCCAAGAGCAGGTTCTGGGAGGCCTCAGCTCCATGGCACACCAAACCCCCCCCCCCCGCTTCCCTCTGCCCAGGCATCTTTCAGAGCAGCCTTCGCGCCATGGCTGTGGGAGGGGAACTCAGGCCAGGGCTTGCCTGTGACACCATGCTACAAGCTCCGCACCAAGGCGCCAGGCAGGGCACGAGGTGAGCGTGCGTAATGGTGCAGGCCAGCAGATGATCCTTCAGCCCCAGGAGGAGGAGGTGAACCCTAGTTTCGGATACGACTGGCTTTTGAGCAAGGGCGAACTATATAGAGGGAGGTTTGAGTCTCTGAGGCTGTCATGGGGGCAGGGGGAATGATCGGGTCCTTGCTTCCACTGAGCACACAAAGGACTTGCCTTCTTAGTAGACGTTGCAGATTCAAACAGAAAGATATTCACACACATTTAAGCTCCCAAATAGCACCACTGCTTGCAGCTCAAAAGACTTGCATTTTGAGCATAAATTTCTGCTGAGATCTATGTAACCTTATTCAATCTTCTTAAGGTTCCCTGCAGTGGTGGGCACCAGCAGGTTTGCACCAGTTCGCCAGAACCGGTAGCAGAAATTCTGACTGGCCCCGCCCATCCAAGTTTTGAAATAAAGTAATCCTAATTCGGGTGCAACACAGGGCTTTCCCCCTGGCCATGCCCACCATATCACACCCACAGTGTGGTAGTAAAAAAATTTGGAGCCCACCACTGGTTCGAAGTCATGGAAGGGTACAACAGAAAACCTAAGCAGAAACAAAAGTTAATAGCTATAGCTACCGTGTACCAGTGGGGAGTTGGAGCCTTGGGAAGATTTGGGCTTGCCCAACCTTCTTATTGATTCAAATTGGTGCAGTCCCTTGCTGAAAACAATAGTTTTGGTGGAGTTTGCCTACTATAATCAACCTGCAATATGTTGTCCAGGTTACTGCCATTTCTGATCTTAAGTGAAAGCCATTTGTTAGACTCAGCTAGTATAGACTAGGGCCTGGGAGAAAGCTTCTGAAATACTTTCTGGAAGTCCCAGTATTATTATCCTTTAGCCTTTAAAAGGGAGTGCAGTGGCTCAAGTGGCTAAGACCCTGACTGGGAGGCGGAAGGTCAGCAGTTCAATCCCCGAGTACTGCAGGACGGAATGAGCTCCCGTCTTTGTCCCAGCTCCTGCCAACCTAGCAGTTCGAAAACAAGAAATTGCAAGTAGATAAATAGGGACCACTTTGGTGGGAAGGTAACAGCATTCCATGTGCTCCGCTGTCTAGTCATGCCTGCCACATGACCATGGAAATGTCTGCAGAAGCAGACAGCACTGGCTCTTTGGCTTTGAAACAGAGATGAGCACTGAACCCTAGAGTCGGATACGACTGGCTTTCGAGCAAGGGAAACCTTTACCTTTACCTTTTCTTTAGCCTTTAAAAAGCCTCTCTGAAAGCATTGTAGTGAACCTAGGAGGCTGCTTTAGTGGTGCAAATCTTTTTTCATCCTTTGATCAGAGAGTAAACAAGACAAAGAAATGTTGTTGCATCTTAAAGACTAACTGATGGATTTTAATGTTAGCTTTCATGGATCAAGTCCACTTTGTCAGACATAAGGGTGAGATTTCATGGCATCGTGTGTGTGTGTGTGTGTGTGTGTGTGTGTGTGTGTGTGTGTGTGTGTGTGTGCGTGTGCGTGTGCGTGTGCGTGTGCGTGTGCGTGTGCGCGCGCGCACGCACGCACGCATGCGTGCAAAGACTTCCCAGATGGGCAGGGTACACATGGAATAAAATAAATAAATAAATAAAATGGGGGGTTATCTACAAAACAGCCTTCGCCCTAATATTCCCAGCCACTGCTGCGCCACTGGTGAGAGCCAAGCTCAGTCTAATCATGCGTACACACACACTCCACCAGGCATGCACTTACTGGAAGCAAGGTGCAGGCAAGACCGAATCACAGACGGCTCTCTCTGGCTTGGTGGCCGGTATGTTTCTTTCCCTTCTCTTCCTCCTTGGGCACTGTTTTTCCCTCCCAACCTGCAGATCTTTTATCCGGGACAATCCAGGACGTATGGCATCCCTACCCCCCACACATATCTAGAATCCTGGCTATGGCCCTGCTACCCTAATGGCAGAAAGTAAAGAAGACCTAAAGAGCCTCTTGATGAGAGAAATAGAGAGTGCAAAAGCTGGCTTGAAACTCAACATTTAAAAAAACCTGGGTTATGGCATCCAGCCCCATCACTCACTGGCAAATGGATGGAACGAGAGATTTTACCTTCTTGGGTTCTACAATCACTGCAGACGGTGACTGCAGCCATGAAATAAAAAGCTGCTTACTCCTTGGGAGGCAAGCTATGAGAAACCTTAGACAACATAATAAAAAATAGAAACATCACCCTGCCGACAAAAGTCCACATAGTTAAAACAATGTTCTTCCAAGTAGGCTTGTATGACTGTGAGAGCTTGACCATAAGGAACGCAGAAGAATAGATGCCTTTGAACTGTGATAAGATTATTGGCCCCCACCAACACCCTGACTTCCAGGTGGACTGTGTTTTTAATTATTCATCTAGATTAACTTTTCAAGAGAGGCACTAATTTTAATAACTGCAGCCCATTCAGTAACCCACACTTATATTGAAAAATGTACCACAGAAAATGGCTATGTAGTGACTCTGTCATGCATTCACTGCAACAGAGTAGCCCTAGTTTAATTTATCTTTCATCTTTTAATTTAGAGACTGTGGGTAGGATGTTGTTTTTTGCTTTTTTCGATGGGTGAATGCCTTTTAATATGTTGTTTAGAAGAAAATTAGAACACAGTTTGAAAGTAATGAGATATGAAAATTTTGTTACCTATTTTGGATCTGTTTTCTTCATTAACTAAGAGCCTGTCCAGACAAACATTAAGTCTGGTCTCTGTGGGGTTTGGAGGATATGCTGATCAGCAGGTGTGCTTACTTGGGCTTCTGATAATTGAAGTCCAAGAACACCTGGGGCACCAAATTTGGCCATCCCTGCGCTACTCCATCTGCACTCCCAGAATGATGCCCTGCTTTGTCAATCTGATGTCATGGTCATATGTCCTGTTTCATGATCTGAGATGTTATAGTATTGTGTATTGAGTTGCCACAATTGTGATCTTAGCCAGTCTACCTTAGCTTTGAATATCATTTTGTATGAGTTTTCAAAGAGGTGAGTCTGTTAATCTCTTTTTAGCGTGTGTAACAAAAATAAAGATGAAAGAGTTGTGGCACGTTGAAAACTAAAAGATTTGTCTGAAGAACTGGATTGTAAATAATAATAATAATAATAATAATAATAATAATAATAATAATAATAATAATAATAATAATAATAATAATAATAATAATAATAATAATAATAATAATAATAAGTTTAATTTCTACCCCGCTTTCATAGCACAAGTGCCACTCAAAGCGGCTTACAACACATATAAATACAGTATCACAGATATAATTACACAATTACAAAAACAGATTGAAAATTAACACATTGCAAGAAAAAAAAATCCCATACAATTAATTTCAAAAACACAAGCCCCATACTACCCCCCCTCCAGTGGGAGCACCCAAAAGCTCCCACTTCCCCGCGGCCAATGCCGGACCGGGGAAAGGCTCGGGTGATGGCAACTACCCTCCCCCATAATTGCGAGTGTCCCTCTTCTGACCCCTGGCCGGACAGGAACAGGGGTGAGGGGACAGTGTCCACAGGTGCCACCCATTCCTTCCCCATGCCGACCCAGCAAGGTCCAAAAACAGCTGCAGCGGCTCCCACCTGACTCCACTCCCGGGGCCGATGGCGTGGGCTCCCGGGCGAGACATGGAGCTCCTTGAGGGGCCGGCGTCGGCGGTGTCCTTTTCTGCTCTCCGGGCGGGCAGGCCCGAAGAGCGAAGGCAGCTGCAGTGGCTCCCACCTGTCTCCACTCCCGGGGCCGAGGGAGTCCACAGTCTGCTAGTCTAAGGTGCTACAACCCTTGTTTTTATTTTGCTGTGCATTTTTAAATGAGGGATTCTTGGGATACATCCCACATCACCATATTATGGAAATGAATAAAGTATAAATTCCCTTGCTAAAAGTATTTAATATCAAAAAGCAGTTGTAAACTTATGTAGGGAGTGTAATCAATGCTCTGGGATTTTTAACTTAAATCATATAACTCTCCTCAGTTTTATTCCATGGAATCTTGAGAACTAAAGATAAGATTGACACCTTTAATGAAAAGAGACTTGAATGGTTTCTACTGCATTTAATAACCACTTCATCTCTGTCACAGAAAGGATGTGGCACAGTGGACTGCCTTGCTGACAGCACTGGGAAACTTGGGGACAGCCTTCAATTAAGAAGATAATGATCTTTGCTTTCCTAGTTGAAAAGGATGGATTATGTGACTCAAATGGAAATAGGGGAAGGCAGTTCTCAAGGATCTCTCAGTTTCATGGTTGCCATAAAAGTGTTCCCAGAGAAGGTTGGCCAACCTCATCTTCATTCACACAAAATGTAAATAAGATGGTAATACTAAATCGTTCACCAGCCAGAGAATAAGTTCCATTGAATAAAACCAGGTATACATCTTAGTAACTATCAAAAGAGCCACACTAGATCATGTTAAAGGCCTATTTAAGCCAGCACACTCTTCCAATGGTGGCCACTAGATATTGTAGCCTATGGAAAACCCAAATAGAATTGTACTGCAAACTATATGCTGTGAGGGGACTGTGAACCATAAGTGCTACTGCTTTTCATTTTCAGGAGAGACTTCCATTTGAGTGATTGGAACTAACAGGCCTATTTAAGCCTTTGGTTGATAGAAATTCCTTGCAGGGACAACAGATCTGAAGAACCCTGAAGAGTAGCTCTCATACCTGTCAACTTTTGGATTTGAAAATAAGGGAAATTTTGCCCACAACCCTCTGTGGATGTGGCCAAATCTGTGGGCACGGCCAAATATAGCCATGTGACTTGCTGGACTCTAGTCATGCTTACCACATGGCCATGAAAATGTCTGCAAACACAGACAGCACTGGCTCTTTGGCTGTAAATGGAGATGAGCACTGCACCCTAGAGTTGGATATGACTGGCAGATTTTACTTTCTTAGGATCAAAGATCGCTGCAGATGGTGATTGCAGCCATGAAATAAAAAGGCGACTGATGCTTGGGAAACAAGCTATGAGAAACCTGGGGAACATAGTTAAAAGTAGAGGCATCACCTTGCAAACAAAAAATTGCATAGTCAAAGCAATGGTATTCCCGGTGGTAATGTATGGGTGTGAGAGCTGGACCATTAGGTAAGCTGAGCGCAGAAAAATAGATGCCTTTGAAATGTGGTGTTAGAAATAGGTTGATCCTAGAAGAAATCAACCCTGACTGCTCATTAAAGGTCAAATAGTAAAGATGACGCTAAAGTACTTTGGACATCAAATGAGAAAAGAGGATTCATTTGAGAAAGCCTTGATGCTGGGAAAGGTGGAGGACAAAAGAAGGGGGTGGCCAAAAATAAGATGGCTAGATGGTATTGTAGATGCAATAGGCACAAAGCTGTGTGGGCCAAAGAACCCTTTCCCCATCTTCTTGGGGGACTTTTGTTTTGTTTTCTTTCTTGTTTACTCAGTGGCTTAAGTGACTAAGATGCTGACTGGGAGGCAGAAGGTCAGCAGTTCAATTCCCGAGTACTGCAGGACGGAATGAGTTCCTGTCTTTGTCCCAGCTCCTGCCATCTTAGCAGTTCGAAAGCAAGAAATTGCAAGTAGATAAATAGGGACCACTTTGGTGGGAAGGTAACAGTGTTCCATGCACTCTGGTGTCTAGTCATGCCTGCCACATGACCACGGAAATGCCTGCAGACGCAGACAACGCTGGCTCTTCGGCTTTGAAACAGAGATGAGCAGTGAACCCAAGAGTCGGATACGACTGGCTTTCGAACAAGGGCAACCCCCACTCTCTCTCTCATATAGTGATCAGGCAACACCCCCCCCCCCCAATTAGGGTGGAGGAGCAAGGGATTAATTCCCCCCCTCTCTCTCTCATATAGTGATCAAGCAACCCTCCCTCCCAAGTTAACTCTAGAACTCTAGAAATGAAATCCTCCAGCCAGGAAGCAGGGCAGAAACAGCTCAATAAAGCATGAGGTTGCCCCTGCATATATGAAATATATCGCTCGCCTAGAGTAGACTCCTGCTCCCAGCAGCCAAAACGAAGCCTCCAGGACCATGTGGCTGGCAGGAAAGGGAAAGGGAAAGGGAAAGAGAAAGGGAAAGCTACAGAACGCGCACCCCCACACACACACCTTCTCTCTCCTTCCACAAGTGAAAAGTCTGCCACACAGCGACCTCTGGTGGCCGGAAAAAAATACTGCAGCTTCGCCTGTGAGGGCTCCAGTCAGGACATTTTTTCAAAAATAAGGGAAAATATGGGGAAATTAATAAAACAGGAGGGGGGAAAGAGGGGTAAAAAATAAGGGGTTTTCCCGGGGAAAACGGGATAGTTGACAGGTATGGTAGCTCTATTCTGGCCAGCTCCATGAGATACAGGACTCACCATGTAAATTCCTGTGGTGACTGTTGTGCTTTGTCTTATCAAATGTTACTTACTACCTCACAAAAACATATAATAATCCAGGCAAAATAAGCAACATTCAGGGAATCAATCATTTTCTCCAAAGTCTTGCCTGTAGTGGAAGTGACAAGGGTAAAACTCTGCCTCCATTGATAATGCATACAATGTAGGAAAGAAGGATGAAATGAACAAGGAGGGGAAAAAAACCCAGTTATCCACGTCTTTCCTTTGCCTTCTTTAACCTATTCTGATTTTTCTTCCAATAATTGATTGATACTTTTAGGGCTGCTGAGTTCACTTCTTTCTCTTTCTCCAAAAACAAGTCTCTCTCCTTGGAAAGGGGATTTTTTTTCTTAAGAAGTGGGGACAAACATGGCTCCCTGAGTCTCCCAGTTAGTTAGCTGGGGCCCAGGGGTTCCACAGAAAAACTTTCCTCAAAGATTGTGGTAGTATTGAACCACAATCAGGCATGCCCAGATAATGGCAACCTTGTGTCCTGGCTAATCTTTCTCACACTAGGTCACGTAAAAGGAACTGCAGAATGAGCTCGCCATTTTGGCAGTTTCACATCTGGCCTAGACCTGGAAGAAGAAGTTAGCAAAAACTAGGAATTTCCTATCCTCTTTCCTATCACAATATATTTCATAGAATGACTGGTGATAACTTGTTTTTGGTAAGTCCAGAATCTCAACTTGAGTGCTTCCCAGACGTGCCCCTCCAGACACCTATTTTGGAGGGCTAGGTTCACATACCAGAACTGTATGTTGACAATGTGCTTGACCAAAGACATCTATCAGATTTTGAAGGGCTTCAGGCTTAAGTCAATGAAGGCAGAATAGAGGTACTGTTTTCAGCTTAGTATATTTATTTATTTATTTTTAGATTTGTATGGCTGCCTTTTTCACCTCAGCAATGTAGATTCCTTACATTGAAATCTCTTGCCCATTGTTTGCTTAATGAAGGCTAAAGTGTCCATTTACGCTTGTGGATAACATTTCAGCAGCTGTTGCATTTTTAAAAATGCATACACAACATATAGTGGGGACGTTGGTGGTGGTGATGATGGCTGACACCAGTGAAGTGAGTTTACCTTCTAATATTCAACACAAGATAACAGCGGGCGGGGGGGGATGCATTCTAGAATTTAATCTTGAAATTTCCCAGAATAATTCTTTCAATCTTGCAGAGAATTTATTAAGGTATATATTTTGATATAATTATTGACTAGCTTTTAGCATAACATTCCCAGTATTATTTGCAGATAGTAAAATAGTAAAAAGATCAACAAGGCATAGGAAAGTAACACAAACATGCTACAAAGTGAAAAGATAATGCATTAAAAGTTCAATAGAGCAACAGCCTGTGTGTACCTCCTCTGCCTTCCTCTTTGCCTGGAGCTAGTGGAGCCCTCAGACAATAATCCATGGTCTCAGAGCAGATTTTATTGAAGGAATAGCATGAGCCTCCCTGTTGTGTCCAAGCATTATTTCTAAAAGACGCTATGAGCGCCGTAAAGTCTACGGCAGAATAGCACGCCTTTGCAAAAATTTCAAACTACTGTCAAAAAGAACTGATTCGTCAGCACAAAATTTCCCGCTTCTCTGGAAGCCCGCCGAAATGTATCCACCTGTGTAACTGCCGTTCTCACTGTATATATGCTGGCCACCTTGTACATGTTCCCCAGTCCAATTTCTGAGCTGATAATAAATCACTTTGTTTGACCCAATCCTGCTGGTCAGAACACTTCTTAAGCGCCAGACTCAACATTCCCCTACCCCTTCTTCTGTGTCCTCAGAGGGTTGAGTTCCTGGCACTAATCCTTTGAATACAGCCCCTCTAGTTAGGGCCCCAAGTTGACTGCACTGTGGTCCTCAACAGTGCCAAACCCAAAAGGTGAGCCTGCTGTGTAAGTCCAGCTCCTTATTAAAATCTCTTTATATTTCTTTGACTACTGCAGACCTTTAGCAACCCTTTCCAAGGTTTCCCAGGAAAAGAACAAACAGAAGTGGTTGCCTGTGACTGCAAAGGCAATCTCCCACCCACTCCCCGGGAGGCACAGTGAAGGTTCAAACTCCCAACTTCTGGCTTCACAGTCAGGTAATCAAATCACTGAGCTATCTAGCCAGCTAGAGATCTTTTAGGTAAAGGTCTCCCTTGCTCAAAAGCCAGTTGTGTCCGAATCTAGGGTGTGGTGCTCATCTCCGTTCACAGCCAAAGAGCCAATGCTGTCTGAGTCTTCAGACATTTCCTTGGCCATGTGGCAGGCATGACAAGATGCCAGAGAACATGGAATACTGTTATCTTTCCCACCAAAGCAGTACCTATTTATCTACTTTCAGTTTCTTGCTTTCAAACTGCTAGGTTGGAAAGACCTGGGCCAGATGATGGGTGCTCACTCTATCATGCAGCACTCAGGACTCAAACTGCTGACCTGCCAACCTTCAGGTCATCAAGCTCAAGTTCAGCATCTTAAACACTAAGCCACTGTGCCAAGTGAAAGGGGACTGCTTCCATGATGCTGCATTTCCTGGGGACTCTCTTGGTTTGCCTGCATCTCTAGTGTTGAGGTCCGACAGTCTAAACCAGGGGTGCCCAAACTTTTCAGGCCGCGGGCTTGTCACTTCCACTTCCGGAAGTGGAAGTAAAATGTGCATGTGCAGAATGCTGCAGTAAATGACCCGTGACTACTGTAAACACATTTACAACAGCCACAGGTCATTTATGGCAATTTTCTGTGCATTCGTGCGCATGCTCTGCATCAGCACATGTGCATTTTACTTCCACTTCTGGGAGCAGCAAGGGCTGTGCAGGCCAGATGAATTGGCATCAAGGGCCAGATTTGGCTCATGGGCCGTAGTTTGGGCACACCTGGTCTAAATGCTGAAGCTAGGGTGGATCCAAATTATCTGGCAGTGGCTATACTGAAGCTGTCAGCAGCTGAGTGGGCTCAGGAAAGGGAACTCTCTCCATTTCAAAGCCTCCTCAGCTGTCACTTCAGCAAAGCAGAAAAGAGAGCTTTCCAGTTGTAAGCCACACACAGAGAGAGACAGTCACAGTCTCTTCCTCTTTTTCTGATCCCCTTAAACCCTGCACCTCCCTCCTTCCGTAGCACCCTCCTCTGACTGCCTTCCATCAGACATTGTTACTTCATCTACCTATGTTAGTGTCTCCCTGATACAGTAACTAAATGCTTGGAAATCCTTGAGTCTTTTGTGGCTCCCCCCACAGGTTGTAGAGTGAGGCCCCTGGTGACCTCCTCACACAGTAGAGACTTGTTTTCTGTCTTCACTGTAATTTGAAATATTACTGCTAGAATTGAGAGCAGGTTCAAATAATACTGTAAATAAAAATATTTTGTCTATTGTTCATGCTCACACATGCAACTGTTGTCAATGGTATCGTGATAATAGAAAACAGCTATTAGAGCTATCAAATAAAACAGCGAAAGGATGGGAGTTGTTTCCATTCTAGGTTTTATACAGTGGAAACCTATATAACGAATGCCCTGCATAATGAAAAATTTGTATAACAAAGCGTTTTTGCACTAACTGTGATACTCCACATTACAAATGTTTTTGTTATATGAGGTATACCTGTTATGGGATGCATCGTACAACAAAAAATTTAGAGATATACCCTGTATAACAAAAATATATATCGTAATGCAGGGTACTGTAGTTAGCGCTTCATATAACGAAAAATTCAAAATGCGGGGTATCGTGGTTAGCGCTTCGTATAATGAAAATGTTTGTATAGTGAAGCACGTCACAGAACGGATTTTTTTTTTTGTTATGCAGGGTTCTACTGTACATGCATTTCTCACTCTGATGGGGTACGCAGAAAGAGCTTCCTTGAAGATTGTAGTAGTTTTGAACTACAATCAGATGTACCCCAGGCAATGGCCTCATTGTTCTGCTGGCTATTTTTTCTCACGTTAGGTCAGGCAAAAGGAACTACAGACTGAATTCACCAAAAGGGGACTTCATTTTGGCCGTTTCACATCTGGTCTAGACATGTAAGAATAAGACTCACTCTGATTTAAGACCCGCTTGTGAAAATCACCTAACTTATCAAAAAGAAGCAGTAGATCACATCACAATCTGTTAAACTGCTGCTTCACAGAAAGACAGTCCTGTAGAAACTGTCTACCTAATTTAAAAACATTTGCACATTAGCTTCACACTGCTGGGAGGGCAGTTAGAGCCGTATCAGATTGATCTCCATTAACAATCTGATCAAAAGCCTCAGCTGCAAGAAGATATAAAAACTCTTGCACACTCCTTCAAGGTAACATATGATATGAAAGCTGCCTGAGTTTCTGAGAGATTAGACCTATTAAATAAATAAGTCTAGCATGTGATAGATAAAACAAATACAGTACTCATTAAAATATAAATCTCTCTCACTAAACAGAATGGGAAAATATTCTTGATCTACATACAGAAGGCTTCTAAGAAGCAAGAATCTGGCAAAAGAACAGATGGGAAAAGATAAACAAAATAATCTGTTCAAATCCAGCTACCTCCACAGAATAAAGAAATGCAAGCTCTGATGTGACACAGACACTGAAATAAAAGAATAAAACTCACCCTTTCAAACACTATTGGTCGCTTCATTTGAACATTACCATAATTGTTTGTGCTGATTATAATTAAATTAAATTTTAATTAAAAGGTGAAAACTGATGACTTTAAAAGAGATTTTGCTGACCAAAGAGATCTTGGAGGATTTTGGTTATTTCTTTATTTATTTAGAGTATGAGAAACAACTACAGTAGCACAAAGAAAGTGTGAGAAAATATTCTAAGTCTCAGAGCTAAGCCCCTTCTCACATTGACTAGCATAGGGGTTCCCAACCTTTTCAAGCTGGGGGCTGAGTCACACTCTCAGTCAGCTTTGAGGGCCGGATGGCCATTTTGCCCAGCCTGCACAATTGGGGTGGCCATTTTATCCCAACAGCTTCAAAGGGGGTGGCCATTTTGTTTCTCGAATGCCCTTGTAGGAGTGGGGGCCACATTAAATGGCACCATGGTCTAGATCCAGCCCACAGGCTTTAGGTTGGGAATCCCTGGACTAGCATATTGTATAATACAAAAACACTGTAGAAGTATTCAAAGTGGGAAAAGATATATTTACTTACAGTTGTGATCTGTTGTTACAGTTAAAAGAATAAGGGGGGAGTGGAGTCTCCACCAAGTGAGAGAGAGATCCATCCATGCCTGCAGCTGTAACTTGAATAACAAGAAAGAAAAGGATAATGGAGAAACAAATAAACAGGAAGAGGAGAGGGGCAAGCCAGAAGTGTGAAAAAGACCTTTAGTGATAGAATAGTGGCAAAATGCTATCACATTAGGTTGTAAAGCCCCCTCTCACTGATATGCAAAGTCAGTGGTGCAAGATTATTATTTTCCCTACAAGAGAAGGGCTTTTTCTGTCATAATGAAGCTTGGGTTTTATTTTTTCTTTACTGTGCTTGAAGATAATTCTTGCAATTCTAGAACCTCAAAGCCCAGAAAACTTCCAAGCTCAGAAAACAGGACTGAAAGACTCTGGAGCTACTATAAAATCAATAGAGCAAATAATTAAAACAGATCAAAATAATGCTTTTTATGATGTCCTTGAAGAAGACAGGATAAAACCAGGAGCTCAGCAATGAAAAGATTTTGACACTCAAAAGCCTTAAGATGACAGGCATATGAAAAGATTGATAAAATAGAAAAGATTAATAAAAAATGAGACAGTGAACAAGGGGAAAGAACAGTTTTTTAAGTCACTAGTATTCTCATTGAAAAAAACAGAAGAATTTCTGAAAATGATGAAATCATTATTGCCATGGCATCTCTTGATAACTTAGATAAATCGGCTTATCTCTCTCAGAATCGCAGATTTGATAAAACAATAGTTTTCTGTGGCCAATTTTTTAAAAAGAAAAACAGAGAAAAGTACATGTTTCAATAAACTTGTCAGCAAAGAATGACCTTTGAAGATACAGTAGAACATCATACTGTATAATGAAAAAACTCTGTTCCGCAGAGCTCTTCAATATACTTTTTCCCCGTTATACGGATCCCTATGGGCGATGCACCGTGTAACGAAAAGAAAATGTTCGTTAAAAGAATCACCATTGGCGATACCTGGTACAATAGAAAAAAATTGGGTGTACAGGGTATTGCCAATGGTGATTCATATAACGAACATTTTGTATTTGTTATACGGTCCATCAGCAATAGCACAAAAATGGTTTGTTGTACGGATTTTTCGTTATATGAGCTGTTTGTTATACGGGGTTCAACTGTACATATAAATGTCTGGGTGCTACAAAGGCTTCTTTCTGTAGCGTAGTCGCCCATTTTTTTCATTTTTTTCAGTTTTAACTCAGAGAGATTCAATAATTCTCGTGTTGAATTTACCAAGTTTTCTTGCATTAGAAAAATAATGAACAGCTAACTTCACCATTAAAAAATGTTTTTTTAATTTCTTAAAATTCCTTTTTTCTACATATTAAAAAAAACCTAATACTTAAACATCAAAATCACTATAAAAAAGAAAATGAGCCCCCCTCCCCCAAATCACTACCATAGAAGAGAAAACCATTTTCTTTTCCTTTTATAATGGAGCCCCTTTCCCTTTCAAAATTACATCAACTCTTGTGTGCACGCACATCTCTTTCCCTTTATTAATACAATCTCAAAAACAGCTGCCTAAATATCCAGTAAATTATTTTCCCTTAATAATCCTTCTTAATTTTAATAATCCACATTAATTTGTCATTAATAGCAATATTCCAAGTCTCTTTATACCATTCACTTGTTTGAAAAACAGCAATTGCAAATGGTAAATGGATGCAAAACAGACATTGTGGAATTAGGTAAAGGTCGCCCTTGCTTGAAAGTCAGTCGTATCTGACTCTAGAGTTCAGTGCTCATCTCTGTTTATAGCCAAGCAGCCAACACTGTCTGCTTCTACAGACATCTCCGTGGACATGTGGCAGGCATGTCTAGATACCGGAGTGCACAGAATGCTGTTTGCCTTCCTGCCAAAGTGGTACTTATTTATCTACTTGCAATTTCTTGCTTTTGAACTGCTAGGTTGGCAGGAGCTGGGACAGAGACAGGCACTCACTCTATTGTGCACAGGCCTGTGCTGTAGTATCAGGCTATTGGGCAGAGTCCCACTGCACCCCAGCATCCCCATTAAAATTTGTGCCCCTGGGTGCAGGCGGAATTTTATTTTATTTTATTTTATTTTATCTTAACCAAGGGGTTAGTTGTTTTTTTCAGCCAAAGGGCGGGCTCTTGGTTTGCATCATCTGATCAATGGCAGATGAGGAGGGCACAGTCGCACGCCTCTATTTAACAGGCACCAGCGTCTGCCACTTGGTTCCTGTCCTGGCAGGGTGACTTTTCTGGGTGGGGTGCCTGCCTGCCTCCCTCCCTCACTCCAATGCACTCCTCCGGGATGTAAAGAGTTATTTCATGAATTTCATTGATTCATATGGGCCTAGTCTAACTGCAATTTACTATGTTAAATTAAGTTGCAATTTGAGTAGGTCCATTTGAATCTGGAGGAGCTTACTCACTAAATCCCCATTTATTCAAAGGGCCTACTGTAGTGTGACTTACTACATCAAGCAACAGGATTTTGGGCATTGTGTAGTATTTAATCTGAATAGAGAGAATAAAATGAAGTGAAGGAGGGAATGAATATTATCTAAACTGAAAAAACCAGTTAAACATTTGGTAATCTTTCCAAAACAAGAAGAGGGTAAAAAATTTAGGCCCTAGGAGATTAGGCAACTTAAATGTTAACATTCTTCCTATATGGAAATGTAACTATCAGAATTTTGATGGATAATATTTTTAAAAAGTACAAAAAGGATGAGTTTTTGTGATGGGATTTTTTGATGTTGTGTTAATAAAAAAAACTCACTTGAAAAGGGAAGTCTTAAATTCCCTAACACTATTATTATGAAACACATTTGTAGATAACTAGGAAATGGTATGATAATGTTAATTAAAAACTATGGAAATGAAGTGAACAAATTTAAGTAAGTTATTCCACTGGGATATGCCACAGCATGGCATAGTGAAGATACTTTTTAAAAAAAATCCTATCTTATAGTACCATTTAAAATGGGACTTTTATAAAATAAATATTAGGCCAGCATATCACTGTCAGTACAATTTATTTATAATGATTAATTTAAAGTTAGCGGCATCCTTAGGGAAGGGCATATTATCATATAACAGTGTCTGAAGATGTAATATTTAATGGATATTATTTAAGCACGGCAGAATTGTGATGAAAAATTGGTGAATAGATATCAAAATGGATTCAAAATTTAAAACTGCTGTTATAAAGTGCAGGGGGCGGGGGGACATAAAGGTCTTTTATGAGAAACCTGAAGTTATTATGAAGAATTAATCAGAAAGCAGTCCAAGCAATAGTATCACACCCTAGATATATAATGCACTATTATAGGAGATTCTTTATCTTAAACCTGGTCAGATGACTCACTGTAGCTCCTATCACTTTTACTAAACTAAATTAAATGAACTTTCTGTAGATTGGTTTGCAATTTGACAGTTTCAGAGAGCTGAACACGAGGATGGTTTATGCAAGATTAGAAACACTTAACACTTTGGATCAATGACAGAGATGTTGTCAAGGTTTGAAAATGTGCATCTGTACAGTTCTATGATAATGAAAGGGAGAAAAAATGCAACCCAACCCCAAATAGGCAATGTGCTTTAGAAAATGAGGTTTGAGAAGTTGTGTGTTGGAGAGGGAGTTTTTACAAACAAAGAGCAATAGCAATTACACTTATATACCGCCTTTAGTGTCTTGCAAGGAAGACAATGGAAGGAGCCGTAACAAGGGTAAACACAACTTTATTGCATGATGGTCAGGGTGAACATGTGGTAATGGCGGACAAACAGCTCTATTTATATTACACTGTACATTTGAATATGCCGGTGTGGTAGCTCATTGGCTACTGTCCGCATGACATCATTGGTCGTCACGCCCATCTTCTCCAGGTGTGGTGTGGCGGGAAGGTTTCCCGCTCTTCAGGTATTCGGGGAATCTGAACCATGTGAGCTGGATGCTCGCTACTGCCACCTGTGGCCACTTAGCTCGCATCCTCTTACAGCCTATTACAATGTGTTACTTGCTACAATGTATCTCTGATTAGATACAATTGGATACATTGACTGGTTACATTCCGTTAAAGGGATCTTTACAACATTTCCTTGGCATTGCATTCAGTACATAACACCGCCCCATGGCGCTTAGTGTGCTCTCTGGACAGATCACAAGGCAATTAATATTTTGCCCCCAAACATGCTGGGTACTCATTATACTGACATCAGAAAGATGGAAGGATGAGTCAACCATGATCCCTGCCAGGTAAGGCAGGCAGAGCTCAGAAGCCTCAATGCGTGGATGAGGCGGTGGTGTCGAGAGGAGGGCTTCAGATTTGTCAGGAACTGGAAAACATTTTTGGACAAGCTAAATCTGTTCAGGAGGGATGGGTTGCACTTGAACCATAATGGGACCAGATTGCTGGCACTCAACATCAAAAAGGCTGCAGAGCAGCTTTTAAACTGACAACTGGAGGAAAGCCGACAGGAGCTGGGCAGCATCTGGTTCGGGAAAGTGTGTACTTGAGTAGTGAGGAGGATGCAAAAATTATTGAGCAGAGCAAGGAGCTAGTCACTAGCATTCTAGCAGAAGGATGCAAGAGGCAGTCTAACAATGCAACAGGACTCAAAAGAATGTATCAGAAAAGCATATATAAATGCTTGTATGCAAATGCCAGAAGCCTCCGGAACAAAATAGAGGAGCTGGAATACTTAGCAATAGATAAAAATATTGACATTATTGGCATCACTGAAACCTGGTGGATTGATAATAACCAATGGGATACAGTTATCCCAGGCTACAAACTGTACAGGAAGGATAGGAAGGGGCAAACAGGAGGTGGTGTAGCCTTGTACGTCAAAGAAATAAAATCATACGAATAGGAATATCTAGGTGATTTGGAGTCACCATTAGAAACTCTGTGGGTAAGAGTACCAGGCCACAAGGATGGTCTAACAGTAGGCATATACTATCGGCCTCCGACCCAAACTCTTGAGGGAGACTGGCAGTTGGAGAATGTTGTAAAGGAGGCATCCCAGAAGGGAAGCCTGGTTATAATGGGGGACTTCAATTACCCTCACATAGACTGGGTGAACTGTTGTTCAGCACATGATAAAGAGATAAAGTTCCTAGATATGCTAAATGATTGTTCCCTGGGACAGATGGTTGAAGACCCAACTAGAGGTACAAGAATCCTTGACTTGATCCTGAGTAATACTCAGGATCTGGTGCAAGATGTTAATGTGACTGATCCAATAGGGAACAGTGACCACAACTCAATTATGTTTAACTTGATCATAGAGCACAAGTCACTGATAAAATGTAACACAGAGACTTTAAATTTTCAAAAAGGAAATTTCCCAAAGATGAGGAAACTAGTAAAAAGAAGCTGAAAGGGAAAATTGAGAGAGTCCAAACACTCCAAGAGGCATGGAGGCAGTTTACAAAAACAATAACAGAGGCCCAATTGGAATGTATACCCAAAAGGAAAAAGGGCACTGCCAGGTCCAAGAGGACTCTGATGTGGCTTACAGGAGCTGTTCGGGAAGTGATCAAGAGCAAGAAAAGCTCATTTAGAAGATGGAAGGCTTGTCCAAATGAGGACAGCAGGCAGAAAAATAAATTCTGGCAGAACAAATGCAAGGCAACAATCAGGAAAGGAAAGCAAGACTTTGAGGAGCGTATGGCTAAAAACACTCAGAGTAACAACAAAGACTTCTTTAAGTACATTAGAAGTAAGAACCCAACTAGGAAGGACATTGGACCATTAGACAACAATGGAAGGCAAGGGATTATTAAAGAGGAAACAGAGATTGCAGAGAGACACAATGAATTCTTTGCTTCCATATTCACTGAAGAACACACAGACCACATGCCCAAAACAGAGCCTATCTTTGCAGGGAAGGGAAACCAAAGAATTAAGCCAGATAGAAATAACCAGGGAGGAGGTCCTTGCATATCTTGTTAAACTAAATGCTAACAAATCACCAGGACCAGATGGCATCCATCCACGAGTTCTCAGGGAACTTAAAGATGAAATTGCTGATCTCCTAGCTAAAATACATAATCTTTCCCTCAAATCAGGCTTTGTATCTGATGACTAGAAGGTAGCGAATGTAACACCAATTTTCAAAAAAGGATCCGGGGTGACCCAGGAAATTACCAACTGGTCAGTTTGACATGTGTCCCAGGTAAAGTGATGGAAACCATCCTAAAAGATAGATTTAATAGGAACATAGAAAAGAAGGCACTGCTAAAGGAGAGCCAACATGGCTTTTACAAGGGCAAATCATGCCTCACTAATCTGTTGGAATTTTTTGAGAGTGTCAACAAGCATGTGGATAAGGGGGATCCAGTTGACATTGTTTATCTGGACTTTCAGAAGGCTTTTGACAAGGTCCCACACCAATGGCTCTTGAATAAATTACCAGTCATGGAAAAAAGGGACAGGGCTTGTCCTGGACCAGCAACTGGCTAAGAGACAAGAAACAGAGGGTAGCACTAAATGGACACTTCTCCAAGTGGAGGGAAGTAAAGAGTGGCATCCACCAAGGTTCAGTACTGGGCCCCCTGCTTTTCAACCTCTTCATAAATGATCTAGAAGTAGGAGTAAATAGCAAGGTAGCCAAATTTGCTGATGACACTAAATTATACAGGGTAGTGAAAACTGTGAGAGATTGTGAGGAGCTCCAGAGGCATCTCTTGACACTGGGGGAGTGGGCAAAACAGTGGCAAATGAGCTTCAACATTAGTAAGTGCAGAGTGATGCACGTTGGGGCAAAAAACGCCAATTACATTAATAAACTGATGGGGTCTGAACTCTCTGCAACAAACCAGGAAAGGGACCTTAGTGTCCTGGTGGACAGCTCAACGAAGGTGTCAACCCAGTGTGCCTCAGCAGTGAAAAAAGCAAACTCAATGCTAGGGATCATTAGGAAGGGTATAGAAAATAAGTCAGCAAGTGTCATTTTGCCTCTTAATAAATCTATGGTGAGGCCCCATCTGGAATACTGCGTACAGTTCTGGTCGCCATACCTCCAGAAGGATATTATGGAGCTGGAAAAAGTGCAGAGGAGGGCAACCAGAATGATTAGGGGACTGGAACACCTTCCTTACCATCTGAGGCTGCAACGGTTGGGCCTCTTCACTCTTGAACAATGGCGTCTAAGAGGTGACCTGATTGAAGTTTATAAAATCATGCATGGTGTGGACAAAGTAGATAAGGAAAAACTGTTTTCCCTATCGCACAACACTAGAATTAGGGGACACTCGATGAAACCTTTGGGTACTAGTTCTCAAACAAATAAGAGAAAGTATTTTTTCACCCAGAGGATCACCAGTCTATGGAACTCCCTGCCAGAAGAAGTGGTGACAGCTGTCAGTCTTGACAGCTTTAAGAAAGTATTAAACAAGTTCATGGAGGACAAGGGTATCAATGGCTATAATTATGGATACCTAAGGACAACCTCCGGGTTGGAGAGATAGGCATGATACCTCTCAATGCAATTTCCAGGGAATCCTAAGCAGGTGAAGGCATCTACCTGGGAATACCCTGAAGCAAATGGTGAGCCACTGTGTGAGACAGAATGCTGGACTGGATGGGCTGTGGCCTGTTCCAGCAAGGCTGTTCTTATGTTCTTATGTTCTAAGCTGTCTGAGGGAGCGTGACCTGGCCCCTGGCTTTAAAAGGTTGAGAACTCCTGCATTAGGGGGAAAGAGTTAGCACTGAAATTCCTAGAGTTCTAAAATGCAAGTATGACAAATTGACACCTGACTGAATTTAAGGGTTCCCTTGCTTGAAAGTCAGTCATATCCAACTCTAGGGTTCATTGCTCATCTCTGCTTCAAAGCCGAAGAGCCAGCGCTGTCAGCTTCTGCAGACGTTTCTGTGGTCATGTGGCAGGCATGACTAGACACCAGAGCGCACAGAATGCTGTTATCTTCCCACCGTAGTGGTCCCTATATATCTCCTTGCAATTTCTTGCTTTCGAACTGCTAGGTTGGCAGGAGCTGGGACAAAGACAGGAGATCATTCCGTCCTGCAGTACTCGGGAATCCCCAGTCAGCGTCTTAGCCGCTTGAGCCACTGCTCAATTTGGGCACCAGCAATTTGGGCTCCAGTCATTTTTATGGGTTCGCAGCTGCAAGGAAACAAGTCAAAATAAAAACAGAATTTGGCCAAGATGGCAGCTTACTAGGCTTGTAATTTAGAGGGATCCTGTTCACTGGCCCGGCAAAAACAATAGGGATTTCTACCAAAACTTTATTGACCGTTTAAAGATGGTTGTAATTTACTACACTAACAAATTTCAGTTGTTTAGCATTGAAGGTTAATGCAAATAATTGAGAGAAATATAAATATATGGAAGCAAGAGAGACATGAATAGAAGCCACACACCAAATGCCAATAACACAGGTGCCAAGCACCAACTGCTTGAAGCAAGAAGTAGGCAGGAGACACAGCAGGACAGAACCATCATACAGAGATCATAGATTGTGGTCCATAAATGCAAACTGGCATGTGACTGGCTTGGCTGTTTGAGAACATTGTTAAATAATTTTCTATGTGAGTCTGTGTGATACAGTATGCTGAAAGACTGAGAAATGCATTTTACTTCCATACATTTTTACTTTTAAGAACTTGGGTATTTTAAGAGATTATTTTCTGCTTTTTAAGTGTGCCTTTAAAGGTTATACATGTATGCTCCTGTACTGTTGGATTGAAACATGATTTAAGATCTTCACTGTCATTTTGTAACTAAAAGCTTATACTGAAATGCGTTTTCTGACTTAGGTATTTTCCTGAAGCTGATACTTAATCTTCATATATATTTTAAGCATTCGTGCCTACATGTTTTTTTATAGCTGTAAGACCTTTGGATATCTTTCACATGATTTAAGTATCTGCACCTATAGCTTTTTACAGAGAAAGGGCCTCCTCAAAGATTGTGGTATTTTTGAACCACAATCGGGCATACCCTGGCAATGGCCACCTTGTGTTGCTGGCTAATCTTTTTCACACTAGGTCAGGTGAAAGGAACAACAGTTTCATGGCTGGCCTAGACATGGAAGAAGAAGAAAAATGCTACATCTTTCTTTTCTGTGAAACTGAAATGTACCTTTACCATCTCAAAAGGTATATGTTTTAAATAACTCTTTAGTTAATACTCATGGAAGCAATGCATATGAATAAAGCTTATAGAAATGGGCAAACTGTTGTTGCATGAACATTTTTTCTATCTGGGGAAAAATAAGATGTGGATACTTTAAAAAGAGTTTATTTTATCATGAGTGAAACAACAGTTTATAATACTTTACCTTGACACCTGGATGAATATTGTTACAATTGGGAATGGTTATCCTGTTTCATATTGGAATTAGCCTTTTTAGAGATAAATGTCAGTTGTGACAAACACTTGTTTCTAATGTACAGGGCTCTTAGGAAAGTATTCAGGCATCAGATTTTCTGACCTAACACTTAAAGAAGCTTTTAGTGACATAAGCTATTATTTGCGGCCTTATAGTTATCTCATCATCCACAGTTTGGCAAAGTTATTTTAATAGTAGCCATAATGGCTAACTCCCACAGTTTTATAGTCTGACTGTAATTCGAGTTGTGGTATTCTCCTCACCTCAAGATTCATTTCTTTTTCCACCCAACATGTTTACCACTTCCATTTCCAACTGTGGGCTGGGAACAATGTTCTTTTGGTTCTTCTTGTTTTATTACTATTCTACTTTACTATTTTTGAACCCGTTGTCTTTTTGCTTGTTTGCTAAATTAATAAAGGGTTTTGGTTTTTATTCGGTAAATTGCTTTGGAGGTCTCTGGATCAAAATGTGTTCAGAACTATTGATATAAAAGAGCCAGTGTGCATGAAAAAATAAACTCTTTGTGCGAAAAGGTGATGTGTGATCTTATGTGCAGACATGGCAACAGGCATAATATCCTAACCATTTAGTTTTGAGCCACACTGATTGATGCTTCAGGTCCAGAAAAATCAGCAAAGTGCTTAAGACAGAGACTCTTGTCCTCAGCGGGCTCTCTGAGCTGGAGAGATACTTAACCCTCTGAAAAGAATGTGCACCTGTCTTGTGCCTGTTCTTTCTATGGCAGCCTGCCCTTTGTCTCTCGCTTTGAATTCCTGGAGCAACAAGAGACTGTTGATGCTGTCAACAGAATATGAAATTAGGCTTGTTGATGCAGTGCACACCCTTGAGATAGTCCCATTCTTATTGTGTGTCACTGTTGAACTGATCGGTCTCTGGCACTAGTTCCACAGATCTCCATTTTTTTTGTTTCTTCCCAATTAAGTTATTTTCCCTAGGAAAGGCTCTAAACAGTGACTTTGGCAACAACCAAACTGTAATGATTATTATTGCTATTATAAGCTTGCTTTTATGTCTTTTTAATTATCAATTATTTTAAATTACATGTAGCAGAAGTGCAGCTGTAGTAATGTTGCTCGGTAATCAGGATTTTGTTGTTGAGCAAGCCAACATTACAGGGGAAATATTTCCAACTTAGCATATTGTGAAAAACATTGTATGTTATTTTCTCTTTTCATGAAGAATATTCAGATTAAACTTTAATGTGAGCGGAAAAGCGAAATATTAGGTAGCCAGTGAAGAGCTAGAAGACGGAATATGCTAATATATAGACATTTAAATAATGGATATTAAATAAATAAATATTGGATTACTTGTATGCCTCACCTATGTTTGTTTTAAATCAAGGTGGATGAGATTTGCTATTCTACTTCTTATGACAGCAAGACTAGATCCTACACATCTGACAAAACTATAAATGTGGTAAATACAGAATAGGTTCAAACTGCGTCTCACATATTACAAAATCCTGCCAGGCAGGCTGGAGAACAGTTGATCTTCCAGATGTTTTGGATTACAATTCCCATATTTCTTGGCCATATTTGCTGGCCAGAACATTTGAGAAGCAAAGCAGAAATTATCTGCAGGGTCAAAGTTTTTCCCATCTTTCCCTCCATTACTGAGCAGAGTGCCCAATTACATGGGCCTGAACACATTTCCTACCAATATTACATGAGGTAGTTTTTATTTTTATTTGTGTTTTTTTTAAAGTAAGTATGTGTTTGATGAGAGCATTTTAAATTAAGTAAAACTGCAAGGATGGGAAGTGTAAAAGATTTTGCTTTGAGGAACAAATCTCTCTCCCTTCATGCATTTTACACTTTATGCATAAACGTATAGCATGCTACATTTACAATGAACAGGGTGGGGGAATCCCATTAGTATCAGCAGAAATGTTATTTATGTCACTAACTGCAGGGAGAAGTAAATTTGAATCAGGATCACAATGGAGGTGAACCCATTTGTGAGAAAAGATTTGGCCATGGATTTCTTGACTCATGTCTAAACCTTTTCAGATGAAATTCCATATGGTATATTTAGTGTATGGGACCAAAGACAACGAAACAGCCGAAGAGTTGGCTTAACACAGGTTTATTGCATGATGATCCGGGGGGAACATGGGGTAATGGTGGCGGTACATCTCATTATATACTGTGGGACTATACATTTGAATCTTGCAGCACAGTAGCTCATTGGCTACTGCCGGCGTGGTCTCGCCCAGGCACGCCTTACTCTCACAGTTGTATCTTCTTCCTGCTGAATGCGTGTATCTTCTTCCTGCTGAATGCGGAGACATTTCCCGCGGCTGTCCGTGATTGAGCAATGTGAACCATGTGAGACTGAACGCTCGCAGCTGCCCTAAGGGGTTGCTTGCTCGCCTTCCTTTCAGCTGAGGTACATTGTAATTGTGATGGATACATTTTTATCTTGATAGCTTTACAGTCCATTGATATGCATACATAACACCCCTCCCCCCTAGGATGGGATGAAGTCCCGCAACCATTGTGGCTTGCCGCACGTACGCTTGGGGCGTGCGGGCGCTTGACCTAGTACAGGGGAGCCTGTGATCCCTGATTCCGTGGAGGCTTGTCCTGCAACGGCAAATGGGGATTCGTTAGTGGCTCCGTGGGGTGTCTGTGCCCGCTTTGCGCTGGGGGACGGGAATGGAATGAACAGCTGGGAGGTGAACCCCTGCCTGTTGCCCTCGGACCCCGGGGACCCTCCTATTGTGAACCGCGGAACCGATGAGGATGCCCGTGTGGTTCTGCTACCTTCTGCTATCCGCTCGGGGGACCTTGAGACTGTGGTGGGCGGACTCGCCGTCGCCTCCTGTCTTGGGGGTGTTGGTCTCCGGGAAATTGGCGCTATGTTGCATTCTAACTCACAGGGGCTACTGGGACTGGAAGTACCAGGGGCTGAACTGAAACCCCTCTTTTCGCTAGGACGGGTGGGGGACCACTCCGCTAACTCCCCCTGGTACTGTAAATCAAGGTCTAAACTTCTTGGGGAATCTGTGTTTTGGGGAAACTTCCGAGGGATATGTGTGAGATCGGGGCTCTTCCTTTCTGCTGCAAATTCCCGCAAAACATCTCTGAGGATCGATTCCCTTTCCTCCCCCCTTGGTGGGGACCCATGTCCCCCTTTTTCTCCCCCTTGGGCTAAGCGGGTGGGGGAGTACCCTAACGCTGATTCGTGGCTATTTTCGTCTTCGTCCTGCTCTCCGGGGATCCTGCGCCTGAGTTGATCCGCGTGCCGCCTCCACAGGAGGCCTGTGTTGGTTTCCACGCGGTACGAGACGGGGCCGGTTTGTTCTATTACAACGCCCGGCACCCAGGCTGGCCCTGCGCTGGCGTAGTTCCTGCAGTGTATGAGGGTGCCTACGCTGAAACTCTTGGTGAGCTCTATCCCTACGTTCCGCCCTTTGTCTTCTACCCTAGTGGGGTCTAGTCTGGTGATTACGGTGGCCAGCTTCCTACGCATTAATAGCTCCGCGGGGGAGTACCCTGATGCCAATGGGGTGACCCTGTACCCTAGCAGGAACTGGCACACTTGTAAGTCGAGATCTCCGGGACCCATGCGTCGCAGCGCGTCCTTTGTGGTGCGCACGAGGCGCTCTACTTGGCCGTTGGTGGCCAGGTGGAAAGGGGCGGAGGTGACGTGCCGAATGGCGTTGAGACCCATGAACGTCCTGAACTCGGTGGACGTGAAGCAACTAGCATTGTCGCTAACGAGGGTGTCGGGTAAACCGAACATGGAAAAGACCCTCCGTAGATGCTTAATTGTTGTGGCCGAGGAGGTGCTCGAGACTGGGATTACCTCCAGCCACTTGGAGTACGCGTCCACAACAAGGAGGAAGAGCGCTCCTCTGAACGGGCCAGCAAAATCTACGTGTACCCAGGACCAGGGCCCCCTTGCTGCGTCCCATTCTCTATGCGGCAAACGAGCCTCTTCTGGCCTTGAGCTCTGGCACGCTTCGCAAGTGCCGACCATGTGCTCGATGTCGGCGTCTAGCTGGGGCCACCAAAAGTAACTACGGGCCAGTGCCTTGGAACGGACGATCCCCGGGTGGCTGACATGCAGCAGTTTAAGCACCCTCGGCCGGAGAGACGTGGGGATCACTACCCGCTGTCCCCACAAAAGGCAACCCCTCTCTAGGGACAACTCTACTTTTTTCTTGAAAAATGTGTCGAATTCCGCTGCTGGGGACGATACCGGCCACCCTTTCTGCACCCAGGAGCTAACTGTCGCTAACGTTTTGTCCTTGCCGGTCGCTTTGGCGATGTCGGCCGGTACTACCGGGGGCGAGTCTAGGACCTCTATCATTAAGACCTGGTGGTCTCGCTCTTCCTCGCCCACGTGGTTGCAACCCTGGGGAAGGGGGGACCTCGATAGGGCGTCCGCGTGGCTGATCTCCTTCCCTGGCCGGTACACCAACGCGTGCTGATACGCGTTGAGAAAAATGGCCCACCTGAGCATTCTCGGGGACAGGATTTGTGGCGTGGGCTTATCTGCGGTGAAAATACCTAGCAAGGGCTTATGGTCGGTCACTATGGTGAAGGGACGGCCATACACAAAATCATGAAATTTTTTGGTTCCCGCAATGATCGCTAGCGCTTCCCTGTCTGTCTGGGCGTAGTTTCTCTCTGCTTGGGACAGGGACCTGGAGTAGAACGCTATTGGGGCCTCCCTCCCATTTTCTAACACGTGGCATAACACCGCCCACACCCCCACTGGGGATGCATCGCATATCAGGACCACCGGGCGTTTGGGGTTGAAGTGGGTCAGTACGGCATCGGATGCCAGGAGTCGTTTTAGGTCGTTAAATGCCCTCTCATGGTCGTCGCCCCACTTCCATGCCACGTCCTTTTTTAACAACTTATGTAGCGGTTCCGCCACGGCTGCCTTGCGCGGAAGGAAGGAGTGGTAGAAGTTGAGCAGTCCGAGGAACGACTGCAGCTCGGGCTTGGATGTGGGGCGAGGGGCCTTTTTGATGGCGTCCACCTTTGATTGGGACGGCCGTATACCCTCAGGAGTTACTCGGAACCCTAGGAACTCTACCTCGGTCGCGAAGAAGACGCATTTGTCTTTCCGCAACCTCAACCCCGCCTTTTCGAATATTGTTAGGACCTTTCCCAACCTCTTTGCCAATTCAGCCCGGCTCCCCCCCGTTATCAGTACGTCATCAAAGTAGGGTAACACCCCCTCTAATCCCTTTAGGAGGCGTTCCACGAGTGACTGGAAAATCCCGGGTGCCGAATTTACGCCGAACTGAAGGCGCGTCACCTGGAACGCCCCTTTGTGGGTGACTATGGTTTGTGCCGCAGCTGCGGCCGGGGTCACCGGGAGCTGCTGGTAGGCTTGTGCCAGGTCAAGCTTAGCGAAACACCTCCCCCCGTGTAACCTGGCCAGCAAGTGGCTGACTACCGGCACCGGATATGCATTAGGGCGAATCGCCTTCTTGATGGTACACTTGTAATCAGCGCATATGCGGAACTCCCCGTTGGCCTTCAGTGCTGTTACAATTGGAGTTTCCCACTCCGCAGAATCTACAGGCACAAGAATCCCCTGACCCACCAATTTGTCCAGTTCCGCCTCTATTTTGTCCTTTAGTGCAAAAGGCACTCTGCGCGGTTTTAGCCTGATTGGTCGTATTTCAGGGTCCAAGTCAAAAGTCACTGGGGGGCCCTTGAATTTTCCGAGCCCCTTTTTGAAGACCTCGGGGTGCGCGTCGCACACGCCCTGTATTGGATCAGTCCCGACGGCGTGTACTCCAACTGCGTGCACCCCCCCAATGAACAAACCCAGGGGCTGGAACCATTGAGTCCCGAGGAGGCTGCAGTTACCTCCCTTTAGGATGACTAGGGGGAGCGTTGCGGCATGTTTTTTAAATTGGACCTGGAACTTCCCCACCCCCAACACTGGGATGCGGTTCCCCTGCACGTCCTTCAGTGTGGACCTCAATGCTTTGAGCTTAGGCCGCACGTGGGGGGCGATTTTCAGGAACTCTCCCTGAGAAATGATAGAGTATGAAGAACCCGAGTCCACCTCCATCCTAACAGGGGCCCCTTGAATTACTACCTCAACGAAGTATCGGGGATGTTTGGCGGACACGCTGAACACCAGGGCGTCGTCCTCGCTGTTGTCGGAGATGCGCCCTATGCCGTCCTGCTTCCTCGTGGTCCGGGTGCCATCCTTGGGCCTCGTGGTGCGGTCCTGCCTCGCCGAGCGGTCTGGCGAACTCCTCCTGGTGTCGCGCCATTTTCTGCAGACTTTGGCGATGTGCCCGCGCCGGCCGCAGTTATGGCACTCGGCCTTCCTGAAAGGGCATTTGGCGCGGGCGTGGGCGGCTCCGCAGCCGTCGCAACGCCGGCCTTCCTTCTGGACCATCCGCACGTCCTCGTCGTCTCCGCTCTCCGCGGATGAGTTTGAGGCTCGCCGGGCTGCACGCACCGAGCTTTCAGCCTTGGCCGTCTTCGGCCGCCAGTCCTGGAGCTCCTGCACCCCGGCCATCGTGGCTTCCGCGGCCTGCGCCGCGTCTAGGACCTCTTGTAGTGTGGGGGGCGGCTCTTGTTTCATCAGCGTGCGCTGAGTCTCGGTGTCCCTCAGGCCGCATAGCAGGCAGTCCCGGAGGGTGACTTCTGGGTTCTCCCACTTACATGGGCCGGCGGCCAGTCGCAGGGCCGCTGCAAAATCGGCGACCGACTCCCCGGGCGCTTGGACTCGCCTCCAAAATGCGCTCCGAGCGGGGAACATTGCTATCGCGGGCCGGAGGTGGGCGCGTAGCACTGCCAGGAGCTCCTTAGCTTTGAAGTCGCTCACCCTCCTCGGCGCGATCAGGTCCACCAACGTCCGCTTGGTCTCGTGCCCGAGCAGCCTGACAAAAATGGCCCTCTTTTTAGCCTCGTCCGTGACTTCGAGCTCGACGAGCGCCCCATTGAAGTCTATCTCGAACAGCTCCAAATCTCCCGGCTTCTTGATCTTGTAGCCGGCGCATGTCTTGGTCCCGTGGGCTGCCATTAATCCCACCTTCGTCGCCAGTTTAGTGTATGGGACCAAAGACAACGAAACAGCCGAAGAGTTGGCTTAACACAGGTTTATTGCATGATGATCCGGGGGGAACATGGGGTAATGGTGGCGGTACATCTCATTATATACTGTGGGACTATACATTTGAATCTTGCAGCACAGTAGCTCATTGGCTACTGCCGGCGTGGTCTCGCCCAGGCACGCCTTACTCTCACAGTTGTATCTTCTTCCTGCTGAATGCGTGTATCTTCTTCCTGCTGAATGCGGAGACATTTCCCGCGGCTGTCCGTGATTGAGCAATGTGAACCATGTGAGACTGAACGCTCGCAGCTGCCCTAAGGGGTTGCTTGCTCGCGTTCCTTTCAGCTGAGGTACATTGTAATTGTGATGGATACATTTTTATCTTGATAGCTTTACAGTCCATTGATATGCATACATAACAGTATACAAATTTATATATCAGGAAACGTTGACAGAAAATCTCTGTTAGTGTATTGGTAATCTCAAAAACCAATTATTGCAGTGCTCTCTATGTGGGACTACCTTTGAAGACGATAAGGAAACTCCAACAGAATTAGGTGAACCTTTCTTTCTTTCTTTCTTTCTTTCTTTCTTTTTTTCTTCCTTCCTTCCTTCCTTCATTCATTACATTTCTCTTTTGGTCCCACAACCAATAAGCAAGTTAAAATAGTCCAAAAAAATTCATCTTTAAAAAATTTTTTTGGAGAAGTTAAAACAATGAAATAAAAACACAAGTAAAAATACAACAGCCCAAGAAAAGTTCAGCCTTAATATCATTCCGAAATTTCTGGAGTGAGTATATCTTTATTTATGAGGTATGTTCCTCATACCAGGGCCAGAGAGGAGTGTTGGGCTCCCCCTGGTGGAAGAGGAAGCACCCCCTAGGCACACCCCTAAGCATGACTGCTTCCCCTCACGGGGAAGAAGGCAGCAGGCCAGCCTTACTGTCATACCTGTCAACCATCCCGATTTGGCCGGGATTACCCCGTAATTTGGCGCCGATTTGCGCTATTTCCCAACCCGCTCTGCCAAAACCCCGTAATTTGGCAGTGGGGGGGGGAGGTACTCCCTCTTCTGTTGCCCAATCGTATTTTTGGATGCGATGAGCGTCAGTGCAGTAGCTCCCCACCCCCTCCTCCTCTTCGGGATTCAGCTGCCTGCCCGTGAGGACAAGTCTCACGAGGCTCGGGAGCCAGCTTAGTTCCTGGTTGGTGGGATCACGCCAAGACTAAAGCCGGGGCTTCTCCCTTGCGAGAGAAGCACAAGGGGGAGGGGGTGCAGAAAAGAAGAAGGAAGACTAGAACAGCCCGAGCCTTCATCCAGGAGACTCACTGAGAGTCCCACTTTAAACTCTTTTTTCAACCGCCTCCCAGCCCGTTGGGAAGGGTGTCCCCATGATGATGTCAGTGGTGGGGCAGGAGAGTGAGAAGGGTGGGGAGCCCTGAAGCCCCAGCATGGAGAAGGGGACGGCATTCTAATTGGTTTGCTATGCAAAATTGCAGTCTCTCCCCCTCTTCTCCCATTCCCTTCCCTCAGGCTGGCACCTGGAGAGAGGGTTGTGTGTGTGTGTGTGTGAGAGAGAGAGAGAGAGAGAGAGAGATCTTGGACAGGGAGGGAGGGAGCAGAGATCCTTTTCGGGGAATAATTTATTTATTACATTGGTCTGGGATATTTTCTGTTATGTATGCATATCAATGTACTGTAAAGCTATCAAGATAAAAATGTATCCATCACAATTACAATGTATCTCAGCTGAAAGGAACGCGAGCAAGCAACCCCTTGGGGCAGCTGCGAGCGTTCAGCCTCACATGGTTCACATTGCTCAATCACGGACAGCCGCGGGAAATGCCTCCGCATTCAGCAGAATGAAGATACTCGCATTCAGCAGAATGAAGATACTCGCATTCAGCAGGAAGAAGATACAACTGCGAGAGTAAGGCGTGCCTGGGCGAGGCCACGCCGACAGTAGCCAATGAGCTACCGTGCTGCAAGATTCAAATGTATAGTCCTCAGTATATAATGAGATGTACCACCACCATTACCCCCATGTTCCCCCCGGATCATCATGCAATAAACCTGTGTTAAGCCAACCACTTCGGCTGTTCATTGCCTTTGGTCCCATACACTAAACTGGCGACGAAGGTGGGATATGGCAGCCCACGGGACCAAGACATGCGCCGGCTACGAGATCAAGAAGCCGGGAGATTTGGAGCTGTTCGAGATAGACTTCAATGGGGCGCTCGTCGAGCTCGAAGTCACGGACGAGGCCAAAAAGAGGGCCATTTTTGTCAGGCTGCTCGGGCACGAGACCAAGCGGACGTTGGTGGACCTGATCGCGCCGAAGAGGGTGAGCGACTTCAAAGCTAAGGAGCTCCTGGCAGTGCTACGCGCCCACCTCCGGCCCGCGATAGCAATGTTCCCCGCTCGAAGCGCGTTTTGGAGGCGAGTCCAAGCGCCCGGGGAGTCGGTCGCCGATTTTGCAGCGGCCCTGCGACTGGCCGCCGGCCCATGTAAGTGGGAGAACCCAGAAGTCACCCTCCGGGACTGCCTGCTGTGCGGCCTGAGGGACACCGAGACTCAGCGCACGCTGATGAAACAAGAGCCGCCCCCCACACTACAAGAGGTCCTAGACGCGGCGCAGGCCGCGGAAGCCACGATGGCCGGGGTGCAGGAGCTCCAGGACTGGCTGCCGAAGACGGCCAAGGCTGAGAGCTCGGTGCGTGCAGCCCGGCGAGCCTCAAACTCGTCCGCGGAGAGCGGAGACGACGAGGACGTGCGGAGGGTCCAGAAGGAAGGCCGGCGTTGCGACGGCTGCGGCGCCACCCATGCCCGTGCCAAATGCCCCTTCAGGAAGGCCGAGTGCCATAACTGCGGCCGGCGCGGGCACATCGCCAAAGTCTGCAGAAAATGGCGCGAGACCAGGAGGAGTTCACCAGACCGCACCACGAGGCAGGACTGCACCGCGAGGCCCCCGGACGGCACCCGGACCACGAGGAAGCAGGACGGCGTGGGGCGCATCTCCGATGACAGCGAGGACGACGCCCCGGTGCTCAGCGTGTCCGTCGGACATCCCCGATACTTCGTTGAGGTAGTAATTCAAGGGGCCCCTGTTAGGATGGAGGTGGACTCGGGTTCTTCATACTCTATCATTTCTCAGGGGGAGTTCCTGAAAATCGCCCCCCACGTGCGGCCCAAGCTCAAAGCGTTGAGGGCCACACTGAAAGACGTGCAGGGGAACCGCATCCCAGTGTTGGGGGTTGGGAAATTCCAAGTCCGTTTTAAAAGACACGCCGCAACGCTCCCCCTAGTCGTCCTCAAGGGAGGTAACTGCAGCCTCCTCGGGACTCAATGGTTTCAACCCCTGGGTTTGTTCATCGGGGGGGTGCACGCCGTGGGAGTACACACCACCGGGACTGATCCAATACAGGACGTGTGCGACGCGCATCCCGAGGTCTTCAAAAAGGGACTTGGGAAATTCAAGGGCCCCCCAGTGACTTTTGACTTGGACCCTGAAATACGACCAATCAGGCTAAAACCGCGCAGGGTGCCTTTTGCAGTCAAGGACAAAATAGAGGCGGAACTGGACAAATTGGTGGGTCAGGGGATTCTTGTGCCCGTGGATTCTGCGGAGTGGGAAACTCTGATTGTAACAGCACTCAAGGCCAACGGGGAGGTCCGCATATGCGCTGATTACAAGTGCACCATCAATAAGGCAATTCGCCCTAATGCATATCCGGTGCCGGTAGTCAGCCACTTGCTGGCCAGGTTACACGGGGGGAGGTGTTTCGCAAAGCTTGACCTAGCCCAAGCCTACCAGCAGCTCCCGGTGGCCCCCGCCTCAGCTGCGGCACAAACCATAGTCACCCACAAAGGGGCGTTCCAGGTGACGCGCCTTCAGTTCGGCATAAATTCGGCACCCGGGATTTTCCAGTCACTCGTGGAACGCCTCCTAAAGGGATTAGAGGGGGTGTTACCCTACTTTGATGACGTATTGATAACGGGGGGGAGCCGGGCGGAATTGGCAAAGAGGTTGGGAAAGGTCCTAACAATATTCGAAAAGGCGGGGTTGAGGTTGCGGAAAGACAAATGCGTCTTCTTCGCGACCGAGGTAGAGTTCCTGGGTTTCCGAGTAACTCCTGAGGGTATACAGCCGTCCCAATCCAAGGTGGACGCCATCAAAAAGGCCCCTCGCCCCAAATCCAAGCCCGAGCTGCAGTCGTTCCTCGGACTGCTCAACTTCTACCACTCCTTCCTTCCGCGCAAGGCAGCCGTGGTGGAACCGCTACACAAGTTGTTGAAAAAGGATGAGGCATGGAAGTGGGGCGACGACCATGAGAGGGCATTTAACGACCTAAAACGACTCCTGGCGTCCGATGCCGTACTAACCCACTTCAAACCCAAACGCCCGGTGGTCCTGATATGCGATGCATCCCCAGTGGGAGTGGGGGCGGTGTTATGCCACGTGCTAGAAAACGGGAGGGAGGCCCCAATAGCGTTCTACTCCAGGTCCCTGTCCCAAGCAGAGAGAAACTATGCCCAGACAGACAGGGAAGCGTTAGCGATCATTGCGGGAACCAAAAAATTTCATGATTTTGTGTATGGCCGTCCCTTCACCATAGTGACCGACCATAAGCCCTTGCTAGGCATTTTCACCGCAGATAAGCCCACGCCACAAATCCTGTCCCCGAGAATGCTCAGGTGGGCCATTTTTCTCAACGCGTATCAGCACGCGTTGGTGTACCGGCCAGGGAAGGAGATCAGTCACGCGGACGCCCTGTCAAGGTCTCCCCTTCCCCAGGACTGCAACCACGTGGGCGAGGAAGAGCGAGACCACCAGGTCTTAATGATAGAGGTCCTAGACTCGCCCCCGGTAGTACCGGCCGACATCGCCAAAGCGACCGGCAAGGACAAAACGTTAGCGACAGTTAGCTCCTGGGTGCAGAAAGGGTGGCCGGTATCGTCCCCAGCAGCGGAATTCGACACATTTTTCAAGAAAAGAGTAGAGTTGTCCCTAGAGAGGGGTTGCCTTTTGTGGGGACAGCGGGTAGTGATCCCCACGTCTCTCCGGCCGAGGGTGCTTAAACTGCTGCATGTCAGCCACCCGGGGATCGTCCGTTCCAAGGCACTGGCCCGTAGTTACTTTTGGTGGCCCCAGCTAGACGCCGACATCGAGCACATGGTCGGCACTTGCGAAGTGTGCCAGAGCTCAAGGCCAGAAGAGGCTCGTTTGCCACATAGAGAATGGGACGCAGCAAGGGGGCCCTGGTCCCGGGTACACGTAGATTTCGCTGGCCCGTTCAGAGGAGCGCTCTTCCTCCTTGTTGTGGATGCGTACTCCAAGTGGTTGGAGGTAATCCCAGTTTCGAGCACATCCTCGGCCACAACAATTAAGCATCTACGGAGGGTCATTACCACGTTCGGTTTACCCGACACCCTCGTGAGTGACAACGCTAGTTGTTTCACGTCCACCGAGTTCAGGACGTTCATGGATCTCAACGCCATTTGGCACGTCACCTCCGCCCCTTTCCACCCGGCCACCAACGGCCAAGTAGAGCGCCTCGTGCGCACCACAAAAGACGCGCTGCGGCGCATGGGTCCCGGAGATCTAGAATTACAAGTGTGCCAGTTCCTGCTAAGGTACAGGGTCACCCCATTAGCGTCAGGGTACTCCCCCGCGGAGCTGTTAATGCGTAGGAAGCTGGCCACCGTAATCACCAGACTAGACCCCACCAGGGTAGAAGACAAAGGGCGGAACGTAGGGATAGAGCCCTCCAAGAATTTCAGCGTAGGCACCCCCATGCACTGTAGGAACTACGCCAGCGCAGGGCCAGCCTGGGTGCCGGGCGTTGTAATAGAACAAACCGGCCCCGTCTCGTACCGCGTGGAAACTAACACAGGCCTCCTGTGGAGACGGCACGCGGATCAACTCAGGCGCAGGATTCACGGAGAGCAGGACGAAGACGAAAATAGCCACAAATCAGCGTTAGGGTACTCCCCCACCCGCTTAGCCCAAGGGGGAGAAAAAGGGGGCCAGGGGTCCCCAAGGGGGGAGGAAAGGGAATCGATCCTCAGAGATGTTTTGCGGGAATTTGCAGCAGAAAGGAAGAGCCCCGATCTCACACATATCCCTCGGAAGCTTCCCCAAAACACAGATTCCCCAAGAAGTTTAGATTTTGATTTACAGTACCAGGGGGAGTTAGCGGAGTGGTCCCCCACCCGTCCTAGCGAGAAGAGGGGTTTCAGTTCAGCCCCTGGTACTTCCAGTCCCAGTAGCCCCTGTGAGTTAGAATGCAACATAACGCCAATGTCCCAGAGACCGACACCCCCAAGACAGAAGGCGACGGCGAGTCCGCCCACCACAGTCGCAAGGTCACCCGAGCGGATAACAGAAGGCGGCAGAACCACGAGGGCATCTTCATCGGTTCCGCGGTTCACGATAAGAGGGTCCCCGGGGTCCGAGGGCAACAGGCAGGGGTTCACCTCCCAACTGTTCATTCCATTTCCGTCCCCCAGCGCAAAGCAGGCACAGACACCCCACAGAGCCGCTAACGAATCCCCATTCCCCGTTGCAGGACAAGCCTCCACGGAATCAGGGATCACAGGCTCCCCCGTACTAGGTCAGGCGCCCGCACGCCCCAAGCGTACGTGCAGCAAGCCACAATGGTTGCGGGACTTCGTCCCATCCTAGGGGGGAGGGGTGTTATGTATGCATATCAATGTACTGTAAAGCTATCAAGATAAAAATGTATCCATCACAATTACAATGTATCTCAGCTGAAAGGAACGCGAGCAAGCAACCCCTTGGGGCAGCTGCGAGCGTTCAGCCTCACATGGTTCACATTGCTCAATCACGGACAGCCGCGGGAAATGCCTCCGCATTCAGCAGAATGAAGATACTCGCATTCAGCAGAATGAAGATACTCGCATTCAGCAGGAAGAAGATACAACTGCGAGAGTAAGGCGTGCCTGGGCGAGGCCACGCCGACAGTAGCCAATGAGCTACCGTGCTGCAAGATTCAAATGTATAGTCCTCAGTATATAATGAGATGTACCACCACCATTACCCCCATGTTCCCCCCGGATCATCATGCAATAAACCTGTGTTAAGCCAACCACTTCGGCTGTTCATTGTCTTTGGTCCCATACACTAAATTTTCCTTCTCTCTTCCCTCCCCACAAGCCCCTAGAAAAGGGGTGCCCAAACTACAGCCCCAGGGGCCAGATCTGGCCCCCCGACTCCAATTCATCCAGCCTGCGGAGCCCTCATCACTCCTGGAAGTGTTTTACTTCCACTTCCAGGAACGACGAGGGCTTCACGGGCCGGATGAATTAGCATCAGGGGCTGGATCTGGGCCCTGGGCCATAGTGACTGGCTCCCTGAACCACATGAATGGCCCACAGCCTGAAATGTTTGGGCACCCCTGCCCTAGAATTAGTGTTGGCGTTGGGCAAATTGTGCCACTTGATAAACCTGCTCTACCAGACCCCTTTCTCAGGGATTTCTTTGTCGTCGTCCATGTCTAGGCCAGATGTGGAACTGTCAAAATGAAGCCACCTTTGGGTGAGATCATTCTGCAGTTCCTTTTGCCTGACCCAATGAGAGAAAGATTAGCCAGCAACACAAGGTTGCCGTTGTCCATGCCCAACTGTGGTTCAAAAATACCACTATCTTCAAGGATGAGCACACAAGAGAGCCAGGGTGGCTCTCATTATTTTCCACTGTTCCTTTCCTATTTTCTAATAAGCTGCAGCTAAAGTAAGTGTCCACTGTAGGTTTCTGGTAACTTACATAGTCCATTTCCCATAACCCTAGTTATTTGTTGTTCATGCCAGTCATACATTTTGCAGTGTTGCTATAGCACCAATGTTATATGAAAAAATGAATGCTGAAATTTATGTCCTGCAGTGTTCTAAATAGTAGGGGGTGCTTCCTCCTCCACGGGGGGTGGGGTGGGGGGCAACACTCCTCCTCTTCTATGCTCTTGGATGTGCCTGGATTGTGGGGAGGAGGGGGCGTGGCTTGGTGGGGTGGGGGCGTGGCCCAAAATTTCCCTTATTTTTAAGTCCAAAAGTTGACAGGTATTCTTACTGTAATAATTCTATTTTAAATCTCTTTCCCCATTCTCTGCTGCGACAGCATTTCATATTATGGTGATTTTCATGGAACTGTTTTTACACTTATATCAGTTAATTGTCTACTGTACTAGCAATTTTTCATCTCTGTTTATAGCCAAAGAGCCAGTGCTGTCTGCATCTGCAGACATTTCCATGGACATGTGGCAGGCATGGCTAAACACCAGAGTGCATGGACCACTGTTTATCTTCCCACCAAAGTGGTCCCTATTTATCTACTTGCAATTTCTTGCTTTCAAACTGCTAGGTTGGCAGGCCATTGGAGGCCACCACAAAAAAGGACCAGTTCTTAGTTTTAACCTTCCATGCCGCCCTCTAGGTGGGTACCTGGAGCCCAAATGCCTGGGAAGACCAAGTGGCCCAGGCTGCTCCATTAGGGAGTGAGGTTTAAAGACATGTATCTCTCAGATCCCGGCTTGTTTGTACTGGCTCCCTGTCAGTTTCATGCCAAATTCAAAGTTTTAATACTAAAATGAAAGCCCTAATGGTTTGGGACCTCAGTACTTTGTGGAGCTTCTCCCCCAAATAACACCTACAGCTCTCCCAATCATCACTCCTCAGGGTGGCCATGCTGAGAGAGGTCAAAGGAGCCTCATCCAGGTAGCAAACCTTTTTGGCTCTGTCTTTATGGAACAGCTTTCCATTAGAAGTGTGTTAGCTTAATCTTCCAGTCTTTTCTGAAAGCTATTTAAGATGGAACTATAAAAAGAATATTTTAATATTATCCTACTCCTGAAGGATTAATTCTATAGCACACAATATCAAAATTTGTCTTAGACATTGCCATATAATTATTTTACTCTCTTTTGTTGTCTCTCTTTGTTCAGTTTGCTATTGCTTATTTATGGATTGGCAATATATAGTTACGTTCATGTTTTTGTTCACTCCCCAGAGTAGTGGTTTGTAATTAAATTACATTACATTACATTACATTTCAACATTGCATCAGGTATGTTTCAGTTCTATTCAGGTGAACTAGTAATGTGAGGAAGCAACAAGCCTGTTCTGTACCTGTTGAATTCCACACGAATAGTTGCCTGAATTCCAATGAAGGGGAAACTAAATCTGTGAGATGAAGATGAAATGTGAAAGCAACAAAATTCAGAAGCAGCCATGTGCCTTTGTGTGCATGAGAGAGGCATTGAGTTTTAGTCTAAGTTACCATAGACCCAAGTACACCATTTGGGTTCTGCATGCATTAAGTGGCTATTGAGAATGGGAGAGTCAACACTGCCCCTATATGCCACTGAGCCCCACCAGCATGCCATCACTATCAGAAAGGGAGCATAATGATGCCTGTAGGGAATGGCAACGCTGATCAACCAGATTCCCTTCACTACAGAGGTGGGGTGGAATACATGTGGCCCATTAGCAGCCTCAATATGGTCCTCTGGTACTTCCATTCCTCATTTAAAATAAAATAAATCTGTTTTTGTTCTTTAGGAGGCCTTTTATTGCCCCTTAGGAAGCCGAAAGGGAATTTTTCAATGTTTTGAAGGCTCCCCTTGTTATGAACTTGGAAAACATTATTTAATTTAGATTAATCTCCATTGTTACTTAGTAGGAGAAATGGGATTTCTCCACGCTGTTTGTCTTGGGATTTCCTGGAGAGTGTTACATCACCAGGATTAGCACCCCTAGAGGTTTAGAGAGTTATGAGAGGAACAATTTCCCAGAACTCAACACACCTGTTCCATAGCTGTCAGGTATCCCATTTTGCCCAGGGAAACCCTGTAATTTAGCCCTCTTCCCGCCATCACGTATTTTTTAATAATCTCCCATATTTTAAAAACTCCAGGGGGCATGTAAATCTCCTGTATATTAGTGTATTATTATTATATCTTTATTTATGAGGTATGTTCCTCATATCAGGGCCAGAGAGGAGTGTGTGGGCTCCCCCTGGTGGAGGAGGAAGCACCCCCTAGGCACACCCCTAAGCATGACTGTTTCCCCTCACGGGGAAGAAGGCAGCAGGCCAGCCTTACTGTAATAATTCTATTTTAAATCTCTTTCCCCATTCTCTGCTGCGACAGCATTTCATATTATGGTGATTTTCATGGAACTGTTTTTTACACTTATATCAGTTAATTGTCTACTGTCCTAGCCTTGTGTACCTCAATTTTATTTTTTAAAACTCTGTGTTTAAGACAAAACCACGGAAATATCCTCTTTATGTTGCATGCAAATATACAGTACAGTGATACCTCATATAACGTCCAGACTTGGTTCCACAAGTTTGGACTTTATACAGATTTGGACTTTGTATGAGGCATGCAAAATCCCAGCCGCAATGCCTCATACAACGTCCAAATCCTTGCCGCAGTGCCTCATACAATGTCATTTCCATAGAGATACATTGTACTGTAACAGACTTCAGGGCAAAGTCAAGGAAACAGACAGGAAACTGACAGAACTCTAAGAAATCATTGTCTAAAGGCTAAAAACATTACAAAAACTTGTCAAATACCCCTGATTGTCCAAGAACCTGAAGAATGCTGCAAAATTCCCAGGAATGCTTCCAAAAATTCTGACGAAAAAATTCAAAAAAATCCAAAATCGCGCTCAAAACCACTCCTAAACACTCTTTGCCTCATGCAAAACCCACAAGAGCAATGCACGCATGTGTCCTGCTTTTTATACTGCCCAGGCACAATGCAACCTGGGAAAAACCCAATGCCTCATACAAAGTCGCACGACTTTGTATGAGGCAACTTTTTTCAAGGAATTAGGCGATTTGTATGAATCCGATGTTGTATGAAGTGGACTTTGTATGAGGTATTACTGTACTTGAAGCTGATTGGCTCGTTATCTCTTCTCTCTTCTGGGAAAGAAGGTGTTAAACAATGATTTTACTGTTTAATAATAATAATAATAATAATAATAATAATAATAATAATAATAATAATAATAATAATAATAATAATAATAATAATAATAATAATAATAATAATAATAATAATAATAATAATAATAATAATAATAATAATAATAATAATAATAATAATAGAGCATATGTTTCAATAGACATGGTGTCTCGTGTGCTCCACAACCTCTTGCTAAGGCACTTGTCACATTCTAGTCACACCAATGTAAGTGAATGCAATAATATCAACAGGTGGATTTTAGCAGAGATCTTCTGCCTTGTTCCTGAGGACTTCCTGCCCAGTTCCTGGTCCTTGTGGGTTGTTGTGGTGCCTTGCCTAGGTCATGGCTGCCTGAACTCTGTCCTCACCTTGCTCCAGCTCCTGAAAATACTCTGCTTTGTCTGTTCTCTCTGTCACCTGACTTCTGGCTTGCTTTTGTTGTCTACACTTTTGTAATCTGAACTAATCCTGCATCTCTGGTTTCACTTGGACTTGGACTCTGGGCTGAGATTTGGTTACTGTTTGGCCTATTACTTTGTTGCCCTGGGTCCTGGCATTCATGGTATCTGCCTACACCCTAGACTCTGACAGCTATGTTGCTTAGTCAGCCTTTTGATTCATCTCATGCAATGCTACATATAATGATGTGTAGCAACTTTCTAGTTTTTTCAGGCAAGAATCTTTTGCACAGCTTTACATGAAGGTACTTGGTATGCTGCTGCTGCTTCCGTGTCTAGCCCAGACGTCGAACTGCCAAAATGAAGCCACCTTTTGGTGAATCCATTCTACAGTTCCTTTGTCCTGACCTAGTGTGAGAAAGATTAGCCAGCAACACAAGGCTGCCATTACCAGGGTACGCCCAATTGTGGTTCAAAAATAACACAATCTTCAAGGAGGCTCTTTCTGTGTACCCATACCATGAAGACTGTCCTGAGAATATAATGCAGTGGCTTTTCATCTGCCTTCCACATCATAGCGTGACACCTGTACCACTGATCCAGTTTTGCGAGTCACTTTCTAGTCCTGGGCCCTTTTGGTACACAAAGTTCTCTTCAGCCCTAGGCCAGTATTGATGAAGTTGCTGCCCTTCACCAAGATGTATTCAAGTGAGATTTAATCCACTTGGGGTCATTCACCCTTCCCTTTGGTCCTCAGGGTTGTCAGGTTAGTTAACCACCGTCTGACACTTGGCATTGAGTCGCTAGCAGTATGGTCTACTCTATTACCATAGCAGGATAACCTGGCCAGACCTGGTGTGCTGTATGAGATAAAGCACTGGGAGCTGGGAAACCTGAGTTCAAATCTCTATTCCTGAAACTCAGTGGTAGAAGTGGCACTGGTAAAAACCACTCCTTGACTATCTTGAATCCCTACTAGAGAACTTAAATCTATGGACCAGCCTCCATGCTTTATTTTCCACACACCAATATTTTGTATATATCTTGTTACCATCACAGAGATAAGCTGTAATTAGATAAGATATCATTTTAAAGATATGTTCAGCTATCTCCAAAAAATCAGTGCTAGCTGCTGAGTGATTTCAATGTGTTTTAAAGCTTTCAGTACAGCCAGGTGGCTATCTTATAACTTCTTTGGGTGCGTAAATTGATTTTCCAAGATGCAGTGTGTAAAAAACACCATCCATGTCATTACTTGCTGAAGACCAATCTGTTCATGTGTTGAGCAGTAATGTACTTTGGGCACTCTCTGTAGCCAAGTCCAATTTTCAACTACTCTACATATTTGCCCTTAATTAGACAAACTGAATAATCTTGTGCCAGAGTTGATTCCAGAGTATTGCTTACACTCAGCTTATTTGAATCATAGCTATGCAAGGCAACAGAACTAGAAAGATAAACTGAAGAGTGCTAGTGTCATGTAACAGAACAAGGAGAAACTGGATTAGATCCATTTGGTTGTTCCATCTTCCCTACACAAGATCTCAGTCCCACTTATTTTACAGAGATATCATGCTGATAAAATAAGAAAGCCCTGGTTTATCTGGTTGTAAACATCTTGAAGAAAGAATGGATTGCCAATGCAGGACATAATAGAAGGTGTCCCAAAGTCACCATACATAGGGAAAATGGGAAATTCTAGCTAAATGTACAGACAAAACATTCATTACAAAATCTTACAAAATATTTACAAAATAATCTCTACATGTTGGCCATCTCTTTCTACACAAGTTCCAAGATAGCTCTTGTTATGCAACTTTGTCTATCTATATTTGCGACTTTTGGGATGCCCTATAGTAAAGGATGTCTATTGAGGATGTCTTTGATTTCAATACAATTTAGGATTGTAGCTTAAAAGACCTTGTCTTTTCTATTGTAAACACTGAAGCATTGCTGTACTGCACTTCATTACTCCTTCCTTCCATTAAGTTTTATTATACAAAGCATAGCCTAACACTTTAATTTGTCCCTCCTCAAAGCCTAATGTCCCCTTTCCTTCACACATGCTTGCTCTTCAATATTTGTATCATTAGACAATACTGATAATGCTGAATCTGCTATGTTCCCTACATATGATTAATACAATTAGTAGACAGTAGATGCCCCAAACACTAACCCCAGTGAGATCTCTCAAAATAATTCATTAACTGAGGTCACACCATTAATGATCACCCGCTGCAAAGGTCTGCTATCATTTTTAACAAATAATTTTCCTACATAATAAAGAGTCATAAACTCAGTTCAGGTATGCTAATGATGAGGGTAACTAGAACTGTGAGAATTCTATTGATGTTTGTTTGTTTGTTGATATATTTATTTACATTTATACCCCACCCTTTTGATGCAAGTATTACTCGGGCAGCTTACAATATACAGTAAAACCTCGCTTAGAGACTAACTCACTTAAGAGCAGGATTTTCTCTGAATGGTCACCTTGCTTAACAACTAAAACCAACGAAAAACTTACTTAGCAACTAAATCGGGGTTCGCAAATCTTCCCACCAGAAGTCACAATTGGTCACTTACAATGGTGTTTTGCTTAAAGAGCAAACTCGATTAAAGAGCAATCCCATGGAACGCATTATGCTCTTTAAGCGAGGTACCACTGTATAAAATATACAATACATCATCATAAAATATGTATTTAAAAAATCAGAATAATAATCATCTGAAAATAATCAAAAATAACCCGAAGAGACAAAACCATAGTGTCAGATAATCTTAAAACAATAACAATATTCATAGTAAACGCTATCAGCAGCAGTACAAAAATGTAATAATAATAAAAGAAAATCCAGGGCCAGCACTACACAGTTCTAACTATTTTATAAGCCTTGAAAGGTTTGCTGACACAGGTAATGCTGATAGGAGCAATTCTAATCTCCACTGGTTGTTCATTCCATAGGGTGGGGGCTATGGAAGAGAAAGCTCTCGATGTGGTTTCTTTCTTTCTTTCTTTCTTTCTTTTTGCTTCTCTAGGTGTAACTACGATTGGCCAGACTATCAGGGGGTGAGTTCCTGCTAGTTGCAACTTGGACACCTTGACCAACCAGGCGGGACATGGATCTAATGGGCAAGCAGTGGCACAAACAGATACAAGGAGTCTATCCATTTCTTCAGGGACAACTGGATCAAACCGATCCCAGACAACATAGCAAGCCCAAAATAATGCATTCTCCAGAGATTAATCCTGTGGTACATGTGCAGTGTAACCTGAAACATGTGCTCATCTTTCACAACCTGCTATTTTTTGTGTTCAGAGAATACAACTTCCATATTGATAACTTGGAATGTGACTTTTTCCTGAGGTGTAATTGCTACTGGTTCTTCTTAAAAAATATCCACACTGACACTCTGATTTTGCTGATCAATTGACTCTGACTTGGCATGACTCAGTTGTAGCCCAATTTTGCAACTTTAATGGGAACTTTATACATAACAGGTTATCTGTTGCATGTATAAATTACATATAGTTGAGGGGGAAAACATTAGTAGGACTGAGAGGAGTGTATCTCAAAGATTCTGAAGCATCTTCATTGGGTAAAGGTTTATGTCTGCGTATAATTCAAAATGGCCATGCTTATCCTTCACAGCTTCTTTGGGGGCCAGAGGATTCAAAGGAAAATCTTCCTTTACATAATCTCAGGCCTTTGTCTGGGTTAATCTGCTATTGAGAAATGAGATAATAAAGGATGGTAATGGGCGGGAGGCCTTTTCTGTGATGGCACTTTTATAGTGGGTTCTCTTCTCATGAAGGTTCATGTGGCACCTGCTTTTCAACTTTTCAATTGTTATTTTTAGAGGCTTTTGGTTACTAATTTGTGGGGATTTTATTATTGTACATTTTATTCATAGTTCTATGCCAGTAGTTCTCAACCTCCGGCCCACAGACCAAACTGGCCCACACATATCATTAAACCAGCCCACGGTGAGAACCCAGGCACTCGTAGGACTGCCCGTCACCTTCCCCCAGCTGCCCCTGCCACCTTATGTCATAATGCATCACTTATGGCAGCAGCGGCACTTTCTTTCTGCTATTTTGGGACAGGCTTCGCTGGTCCCCAGGGCTGCAGAAGGCTTTGCGGAGCTTGATCTGCAGCTCTGGGGACCAGCGAAGCCTGTCCCAAAACAACAGAAAGAAAGCACCACCACCACCACATGCTGCCAATGACAACAGACACATATGTCCAGGGGCCAGACACGCCTCCGGCCCGGAAGCGTCAAAAGCAGGTCTAGCCGCTGGTGGGAAAACATTGAGAACACCTGTTCTATGTTAATTTTGTTAATTATTTATAAAATTAGCTTTAATACTCTTGTTTCAGTTGCACTGAGAATATCCCCCCCTGTATTTTAAAATGTTAAGCAAATAAAATGAAAAGAGAGAGATGTTATGAAGTCCCCATTTAACACAAGGAAAGACTTTTGAAAAGTTGTCTCACCGAAATTGTATCTTCCTTATCTATTCCCTATTCTCATCCCTGAGGCTATTTTTCATACTTATCAGTCTTTTTATTCCTATGTACGTGTACATGTAAATAATTACACAATCATGTAAACATGTAGTTTACAAATAATCACCCTGTGTGACATGAGCAGCTGTTGAAATGCTAATCTAAGCTCATCTAAGAATAGTAAATTACTGATTAATCAATTCTTATGTATCTCATAATGCAAACCATGCTTTTTAAAGCTACAAGAATTTGAGACACATTTGTTCCCTTGGTTAGCATATATTAAGAATTGCCTTAGGCAAAATGGGTTGGGTAATCTGATGGAAGGTGATCCTATCCCTCTGAAGATACATCATACGGAAGTTTCTCAGTGGCTCAAAGATGTGGCAATGCAAACTGGCAGGAGGAAGATTGGAGTCTATGTGCTATTTGAGACAGTAATATTTGTCAAATCCAAACAAATCATGTTAAAAGGGAAGCTGCAATCCCATAGATACTCACCTGGGAGCCCTGTTGAACTTAATGAGGCTTACATCTCAACAGTAATGCAGTGGGCTACACTGTAAATCAGATGCAATTAACCACACTGATTATCAGATAGTGATATATATTTCATGTGCTTCTGCAGCAAAAATATCTTAGAAACAAGTGTGGAAAAGAGGCACTTGTCAACAGTATATACTAAGTTATCTTTGCTACAGAAGTTCATGAAATAAGAAAAAAAGAGTATGTTCTAACTTGTTTAAATTTGCTTTGCATCATCAGAGCTTGTTTATGTTTTTATGTCCAGAATATAGATATATAGATATAGATATAGATATAGAGATAGAGATAGAGATAGAGATAGAGATAGAGATAGAGATAGAGATAGAGATAGAGATAGAGATAGATAGATAGATAGATTGCTTTGCTTTTCGGCAAAATAAAACATAGTTCAGCCTGGGTCTGGATTTAAGTGGGTGATGATTGGTTAAAATTCACAGTAATCTCGCTTGCCATCTATCTTTTTTCTTGTTTTTCAGTTGCAGTTGATTCAGACTCTTTGCAACCCAATGGACCATTCTACCCCAGGCACCCCTATCCTCCACCATCCTTCTCAACCCACCCAACTCTGTGCCCATTGCATCAGCAATACCATCTAACCATCTCATTTTCTACTGCCCTCTTCTTCTTTTGCCCTCAACCTTTCCCAGCATCAAAGCCTTCTCAAGTGAATCCTCTCTTCTCATTTGATGTCCAAGGTACTTTAGCGTCATCTTCACTATTTGACCTTTCAAGAAGCAGTCAGGGTTAATTTTTTCTAAGACTAGCAGAGGTTACCCGGCGTTGGATGTTATAAACTGTGATCATCTTTTTGGGGTTTGTTTTTTGTGGATTAAAAAAAGAACAAAGGATGATATAATTGTTTCAAATTGTTTTATTTAACCAAATAATGTTTTAGTTTGGGGGGGCAGGGGTTGTTAATACTTGTACCGTAGGTAATATTTTTAAAAATGTGAATTTAATTAATTTAATTTAATTGTCAAATTTATATACCGCCCACTCGGCCAAAGCCGACTCAGGGTGGTTCACAATGACAATTTTAAAAAACATGTTAAAAACAGTTAAAAGTACCCACCCCCTAAAACAAGTACATGTTTTTTACATTCAATGTTTTTAAACTGTGTTTAGATGTTTTGGGGTTTTATTTGAGTTAAAACTCAACACAGGATGTTATAAATCTTTTTATTGTATTTTTTGACATGTTTGTGATTTGTGTAAAATTTTGATTTATTGTTATGTTTTTGACTTCTTTTTACTCTTGTGGCCTCTAGGTGGGGCTGTTGTGTCTTTTGAGTTGTTTTTACTATTCTGCCCTGCAGGTGGGGCTGCTAGTGGTTTTGTTTTAGTTTCACTGTTTTTTCTCTCCTGGCCTCTGGATGGGGCTTCTTCTGGTAAGTAGTCTCTTTGTTTCTTCATTTCTGTTCCGGTCGTCGTGGAGGGAGGACGTGCTGGTGAGTTGTCTGGTTTTCTTTCTTCTGGGGTTTTTCTTTGTTTTGCTTTTGTGGTGGTGAGCTGGGAGGTGTTTCTGTTTGTTATTTTTTGTTTTGGTTGAGTTTTAGGTTTGTTTAATTGGTTTGGTTATTTCTGGTTTTGTTTAATTTTTCTTATTTCGTTGTTGTTTATTTGTGTAATTAGTTGTTTGTGTAATTTGTGGTTTTTTTCGTGTTGTACTTAGGTGTTTTGTATGTGGCTTTGTGTTATTGCGGATGTTTTTGTTTGTGTATTTTGTGGTTTTTTTGTTTATTAATGGTTTTTTAAAATTATTGATTTATTTTTGTTTTATTATTTTTTATTAATTTTGGTGTTTGTTTTTTGGTGGTTACTTTAGCTTGAAGAACGGGCTGCCTGTCAGTTCCTCTTTTCCCAATTGCTGCTTTGAATTTTGGTTTAGATGCAGCAATGGGGGAAAGGAGGAGGAGGCAGTCAGCCCATTCTTCTCCCGGGAAGGTTCGTTAGGTAGGTTGGGGGAGAAGGAGGAGGCAGAGAAGAGTTATCTGTGCCTAATGATGGTTCTCTCCTCTATGTCTCCTTTTTCTCCTGGCTTACCTAACCGGAGATCGGCAGGCAGCAATCCGTAAGGGGTGGTGCTCTTCCTTCTGGCTGTTGCTTTTGTATTTGGAAGTACAAAGGCATCAGCCAGTCATCCGCCAGGAAGGGTGCTTCCCCTGACAAACTGCTGCCTGTTTTGGGGGTTTTTTTCCACCCTGGCTCAACTTTCCTTGAGGCCAGCGGTGATCTCGCCGTGTCTTCAGCAGGGTAGCGTGGAGGAGAGGGAGTCCCTCTTCTCCCCATTGCTCTGGGAAAGAAGGCCGGCCGGTGTCTCGCGGTGGCGTTTTGTGGCTTTTTATTTTGCGTGGCTGTGAGGCGCTGAGTCTGCCTGCTGGGGACTTCCGCTCTCGTTTCGTTTTGTAATTTTATTTTTCGTGCACCAGCTTTCTCAGCGTTCTGCATGCTCATGGCGCGCAGGACCCTGGGACTTGTAGTTTTGCGTTTGTGGTTTGCTTTCATGCAGTGTTTTTTTTTCCTGCGGCTCGATTTCAATTGGCTGCGCCACGTTTCCCAACATTCTTTTTGCTCATGCCTCTCAGCCTGATTGGCTGCGGCGCAGCACTGCGCAGAGAATGTTGGGAATTGAAGTTGTTTCCCTTTGTTTGCGTTCATGGGGCTCTTGCCGCACTGGCGTGTTTTCAACCCTTCAGTAACCTCCATACCGGGTTCAGGCTAGTGCAAGAGGCTCGTTCCGGGATAGTGTGGATGGGTGCAGGAGCCTTTGTTACATTCCAAAGGTTAACATCTGGATTTATAGGTATAGATTGACTTGTTTGTTCTCCTTGCTGTCCAGGGTACTCTCAAAACTCTCCTCCAACACCACATTTCAAAGGTGTCTATTCTTCTGTGCTGAACTTTCCTTATGGTCCAACTCTCACAACCATATATTACCACCGGGAATAATATTGCTTTGACTACGTGTACTTTTGTTTGCAAGGTGATGTCTCTACTTTTAACTATGTTCCCCAGATTTCTCATAGCTTGCCTCCCAAGAATCAGTCACCTTTTTATTTCATGGCTGCAATCACTATCTACAGTGATCTTGGATCCTAAGAAGGTAAAGTCTGTCACTGCTTCTATCTTTATAGCAAAGGAAAAGCAACTTTACCCAAGGGAAGCAGAAGTGATATGCCTTCAAAGGCATACTTTTGAGACCATTTATCTATATCATTTTTTGGCAAAAATGTTTTTCCTCCACTCCTTTAGTGTCTTGCACGGAAGGCAAAGAAGGAGTCGCAGTGAGGACTAACACAGGTTTATTGGTTGATGATCAGGATGAACATGAGGTAATGGCGGAGGTACATCTCATTATATACAGTAGCACAATACATTTGAATCTTGCTGCACGGTAGCTCATTGGCTGCTACCGGCGTGACCTCACCCAGGTCACGCCTCTCTTCTGTAGTTCTTCTTCTGTAGTTCTTGATCATGCGGGGAAGTTCCCGCGGCTGTTCGTGATTTGGGGAATGTGAACCATGTGAGACTGAACGCTCGCAGCTGCCCTCTATGGGCGGCTTGCTCGCGTTCCTTAACAGCTGAGATACATTGTGATTGTGGACTGGTTACATTCATATATTTAAAGTAACATTGTACATGCATACATAACATCCCTCCCCCCTAGGATGGGACGAAGTCCCTCAACCATTGTGGCTTGCCGCACGTGCGCCTGGGGCGTGCGGCCGCCTGACCTAATACAGGGGAGCCTGTGGCCCCTGGTTCCGCGGAGTCTCGTCCTGCAACGGAAAATGGAGACTCGTTAGTGGTTCCGTGGGGAGTCTGCGACACCCTTGCATTGGGGGACGGGAATGGAATAAACAGCTGGGAAGTGAACCCCTGTCTACTGCCTGAGGAGCTCGGGGACCCTCCCAGCACGAACCTCGGGACCGACAAGGATGCCCTCGCGGTCCCGCCACCTCCTGCTGCCTGCTCGGGAGTTCGGGAGATTGAGGCGGGCGAGCCCCCGCCGGCTGCCTGTCTTTGGGGTGCTTGTCTTTTAGGGGCCGGAGCTATGGTGTACTCTCGTACGCAAGGACTGGGGGGGCTGGAGGTACCAGGGGCTGAACTGAAACCCCTCTTCTCGCTAGGACGGGTGGGGGACCACTCCGCTAACTCCCCCTGGTATGGAAAATCATAATTAAATTCGGCCCCTTCTTCTGAGGTATCCACCGCTGTGGGTGAAAACCGAGGGTATGCATTTGTAATCCCGGGAGCCGCTGTGTCTCCCCCTTGGGTAATGCGGGTGGGGGAGGACCCTAACGCTGATTGCCCCTCACTGGTGACCCGCCTTCTAAGTTGGTCGGCGTGTCTCCTCCAGAGTAGACCCGAGCTGGTCTCGACCCTATAGGATACTGGCCCCGTTTGCTCGATGATCGTCCCCGGCACCCACGCTGGCCCCGAGGCCGCGTAGTTCCTGCAGTGAACCGGGTCCCCTACCGAAAAACTTTTAGAGCTCTCTCCTCCTATGCTTATATTTCTCCCTTCATCCTCCACCCTGGACGGGTCCATCCGGTCAAAAAGTGTTACCGGATGCCTCCTCATGAGGAGTTCGGCTGGGGAAAAACCTGAAGCTAAGGGGGTTGTCCTGTAGCAGATGAGGAACTGGCACAGATGCAGGTTCAACTCACCGGGACCCATGCGCCGCAGTGCATCTTTCGTAGTCCGCACTTGGCGCTCTACCTGACCATTTGTGGCGGGGTGAAAAGGGGCAGCGGTGATGTGCCTGATTGCGTTCCTCTCTATGAACGTTTTGAACTCTGCAGACGTGAAGGTACTCGCGTTGTCGCTCACGAGGACGTCTGGCAGGCCGAAGCAGGCAAAAAGCTTGCGCAACTGCCTAATGGTCGCCGCGGAGGAGGTGCTGCTCATAGGGATTACCTCCAACCACTTGGAGTAGGAGTCGACTACCAGTAGGAACGTGGCCCCGCGGAAAGGCCCCGCGAAGTCGACATGAATCCTGGACCATGGCCCTCGGGCCGTGTCCCATTCCCTGTGGGGTAGCCGGGACTCCTCGGGCCGAGAGCTCTGGCAGCTCTCGCACGTGCCCACTAAACGTTCTATATCCGCGTCTATTTGGGGCCACCAAAAGAAACTCCTGGCTAGAGCCTTGGAGCGCACAATCCCTGGGTGACTGGTGTGCAGTAGCTTCAGTACCCTCGCTCTCAACTTCTCTGGAATGACTACCCGCTGTCCCCAGAGTAAGCAGCCCCTTTCCAGGGAGAGCTCCACTCTGCGTCTGCAAAACGGCTTGAATTGCTCATCTGGGGGAGTAGTGGGCCACCCTTTTCTAACCCAGGAGCTGACTTGGGCCAGGATCTTGTCGGCCGCCGTGGCCTTGGCGAGGTCGGCCGGAACAATGGGGGGTGAGTTGAGGGACTCGATCAGCAGGACTTGGTGGTCCTGCTCCACCTCGCATGCGGGGTCCCCTAGGCTAGGGAGAGGGGATCGGGACAGTGCGTCTGCATGGGAGATCTCCTTCCCTGGGCGGTAAATTAGCTCGTACTGGTAAGCGTTGAGGAAGATAGCCCAACGCAGCATCCTGGGGGATAGGATTTGGGGGGTCGGTTTGCCGGTAGTGAAGATCCCCAGAAGCGGCTTGTGATCCGTCACCACCGTAAACTCGCGGCCATACAAAAAGTCATGGAACTTTTTCGTTCCCGCGATTATGGCCAGGGCTTCCCTATCCGTTTGCGCGTAATTGCGCTCGGCTTTTGAAAGGGACCTTGAATAGTACGCCACCGGGGCCTCCCGCCCGCTCTCTAGCACATGGCACAGGACCGCCCCCACCCCCACCGGGGACGCGTCACAGACTAGAACCACTGGCTTCCTCAGATCAAAGTGGGTCAGGACAGCATTCGATGAGAGGAGTGACTTTAGCTCTATGAATGCTTTCTCCTGCCTGTCCCCCCACCGCCAAGCCGCGTCCTTCTTGAGTAGCGTGTGCAGTGGCTCCGCGACCGATGCCTTCCTAGGCAGGAATGAGTGATAGAAATTGAGGAGCCCTAGGAAAGACTGCAACTCTGGCTTCGCGGTGGGGCGAGGGGCGTTCTTTACAGCCGCAACCTTGGACTCCGAGGGCCGAATTCCCTCTGGGGTTACCTTGAACTCGAGGAACTCGACCTCTCTCGCGAAAAACACGCATTTGTCCTTTCGTAGGCGAAGCCCCGCTTTTTCGAAAACCGAGAGGACCCCATCTAACCTCCTAGCTAGCTCTACCTCACTCCCCGATGTTATCAGGACATCGTCGAAGTAGGGGAGAACACCTGGGAGTCCCTTTAAAAGGCGTTCCACGAGGGCCTGGAAAATCCCGGGGGCCGAATTCACGCCAAACTGAAGGCGCGTCACCTTAAAGGCCCCCTTGTGCGTTACGATCGTCTGTGCGGCGGCAGCAGCCGGGGTTACTGAGAGCTGCTGATATGCCTGCGCTAAATCTAGCTTGGCGAAACACCTCCCCCCATGTAATGTGGCCAGTAAATGGCTGACCACGGGCACCGGGTATGCATTTGGCCGAATGGCCTTATTAATCGTACATTTATAGTCCGCACAAATCCTGACCTCCCCGTTTGATTTGAGGGCTGTAACAATCGGCGTTTCCCATTCCGCCGAATCAACTGGAACCAAAATCCCCTGCCCCACCAGCTTGTCCAGTTCCGCCTCGATCTTGTCCTTTAGGGCAAAGGGCACTCTCCTTGGCTTGAGGCGGATGGGCCGGATTTCTGGGTCCAGTTCAAAGGAAACTGGGGGGGCCCTGTACGTTCCGAGCCCTTTTTTGAAAACGTCCGGGTGCGCATTGCACACAGCCCGCATTGGGTCAGTCTCGATGGCGTTAATGCCGGACAGTTCGATTCCCAGGGGAGCAAACCACTGTGTTCCCAAAAGGCAGCATCTCCCCCCCATGAGGACGACTAGGGGCAGTCTCTCGGAATAGTTCTTGAATTTTACCTCGAATTTTCCCACCCCCAACACTGGGATCCCATTTCCCTGCACGTCCCGCAAGTGTGACTTCATGGCCCACAGTTTGGGCCGCGCCTCTGGGGGAATGCGCATATACTCTCTCTGGGATAGGATGGAGTAGGATGACCCCGAGTCTATCTCCATTCTCACTGGGAGCCCCTGTAACTGTACCTCAACGAAAAAACACCGGTGCTCCAGGCCCACGCGGTTGACGCCTTCCTCGTCGTAGCCGGTTGAGACCTTTCTGGTGCCGGTCGCCTTCCGTTGGTGTCCCCGGGGATGGCTTGGACCGCCCTTGTCCTCGGTTCGCCCGCGTCTGCATACTCTGCCGATGTGTCCCTTTCGGCCGCAGTTGTGGCACTCGGCCTTATGAAACGGGCACCTCGTGCGGTCGTGGGACGCCCCACAACCGTCGCAGCGGCGGTCTTGCCTTTCGCGGGTCTCGCGCTTCTCCCCGCGTTTCCTTATCCGCTGGACGTCGTTGTCCTCGCTGGAGCAGGGGTCTGCCGTCGTGGACGACTCCTCGGACGTCGCTGGTGAGCCGGCGGGCAGCTTGGGGGCCCGCCAGGCCGTCTTCGCTGGTGTCCGCCGGGCCGCCTGCACTGGTGACTTGACCCTCTCGTACGAGGTCCCTCGGGACTTGAACAGTCTGACCCCGCTCCTGGCCTCCTCGGCTGCTTGGGCCTCCCGCAGTACCTCGTTGAACGTGAGGCAGTGGTCGTGGGTCATCAGCCGCCTCTGAAGCTCCTCGTCCCTCAAACCGCACAGCATGCGGTCTCGGAGGGCCTGGTCCAGGTCATCCCACTGGCAGTGCACCGCTGCAAGCCTGAGGGCCGCCGCGTAGGCGGACACGGATTCGCCTGGGCGCTGGTCTCGCCTATGGAACGCGACCCGGGCTGGGAAGATTGAAACGGGCGGCTGGAAATGCTCACGAAGCCTCTCCAAGATGCGGTCGATGGGCACGTCGTCCACCTTTCGGGGGGCCACCAGGGTCATCAAGATCCGCATCGCGGCCAGCCCCACCTGGGCCAGGAAGTGTGAGCGCATTTTCGCGTCGTCGTCAACGCCGGCGGCTTCCATCGTGTGCCGAAACTGGCACTCGTAGAGCTCCCATTGTTCGGGCTCGCTGACATCGAACTGGTACGGCTTGACTTTGGGATTCGCCATCTATCCCACCTTCGTCGCCAATTTAGTGTCTTGCACGGAAGACAAAGAAGGAGTCGCAGTGAGGACTAACACAGGTTTATTGGTTGATGATCAGGATGAACATGAGGTAATGGCGGAGGTACATCTCATTATATACAGTAGCACAATACATTTGAATCTTGCTGCACGGTAGTTCATTGGCTGCTACCGGCATGACCTCGCCCAGGTCACGCCTCTCTTCTGTAGTTCTTCTTCTGTAGTTCTTGATCATGCGGGGAAGATCCCGCGGCTGTTCGTGATTTGGGGAATGTGAACCATGTGAGACTGAACGCTCGCAGCTGCCCTCTATGGGCGGCTTGCTCACGTTCCTTAACAGCTGAGATACATTGTGATTGTGGACTGGTTACATTCATATATTTAAAGTAACATTGTACATGCATACATAACAACTCCTCAATTTGCTGGCGAAAGGACGTTTTCTATCATTTGGTAGGACACAGTGGAAAGACATGGGACTATGGGGACATTTCATCAGAGGGAATTTACCCTCCTTTGCAAGGTCCAAATTAATCAAACCTATAGGAGCCTTTGGAGGAGGAACCGACCTTCCTTTTTCTTTAGCAAGAAACCAGGAGGTAAAAAGAGTCACAGGCCATCAGTCTGGTGGCTCTTTCTGCTGACAGAACAGGAAATAAGAAGCACTCAGCAGCAAAAAAAACCCATACTAACTAGGATCTTTTTGACCTCTTTTCAGTCTCAGCCTCTCAGTGAATAACAGCTTCAATGAGTTCAGGTCAGACATGTTAATGACAGTTAGTGAATAATCTGATAGGCCTGTAAACTATAGTTTCAACCTATTCTTGAAGGAGCTGCACTTTCCTTAGCGGATTACATATGGAGATGCTGTCAGATCCAGCCCTTACTCTGGATGTTAAAGGCACATTTGTAGCACAAATGACTTTATAGTTGTTTAGGCTATTGTACAGCGTTCCATGCATTTTGGCATCTAGTCATGCCTGCCACATGTCCATGAAAACATCTGCAGACACAGACAGCACTGGCTCTTTGGCTATACACGGAGATTAGCAACGAACCCTAGAGTCGGTTATGACTGGCTTTTGAGCAAGAGCAACCTTACTGTACCTCAAGGGAATGGAAAACGTTTGCTAGTTATGCATGTCCTAGTGATGCCAAACTTGATTATAACATTTCTGAGAAATGTGCTGCCTCTGCAAAAACAGTGGATACTTGTGTTGCCTCTGAACATAATTCAATTATTGACGAGTAATGGCTGTTTTTAACACCTTGATGAGATTAAAAGGCTTTTACTGGTTTTAAATATTTCCTTGTTCAATGCAGGACATTGGCTTTGAGTGGAGAAAGACTTATATAGCTGAAGAACCATTTATACCATATACATTCTTAAGATTTACATTGAAGGCATTGTTCCAAATTACTTGACAGGAATTTTTTTTAAAAAAAAAGTATTACAACAATGTACAGTACTATTTTTAGCTGCTTTGGAAACTTCAGCTGAGAAGCAGTCTGGGTATTTCTTCACAAACAGAATATCATATCCTATTCCCCATGCCAATATGAACAGGCACAACCTGGTTTATTCTTAGATTTTGTACAAAACAGAGAACCATTTTCAGCCTGGAGCAGAAGCCTAGATAGGAAAGCAAGCATATTTCCTCTCCAACTCTTACCAGATTGTTCAGCAATTAAGACAATGTTGGGAAGCAATGGCTAGCTTTTGAGTGCTGTTAGGTAGAAAGGATGACGGTGGATAAGAGATAGGATCTCACGCTGAGTGTAAAAAAGCTTTCCATGCATGGAAAAGATCCAGCTAATGGTCCAGCAAGCTCTGTGAGAGCAGGTGAAAACTTCTGTGCCACCCCTGACATGTTTTTTTTTTTGTTTTGCTTTGTAGAGATTTGGTACAACCGAGCTTGAAAACATCAATAACCAACTTCCTTATTTTACTAATAAGTCTGTTAAAAACAATACTACCAATAAATAGGTCAAAAGATTTTCTGTAATTCACCCATTGTTCTTAAAGGAAAAATCAGAAGTAGTCCGCTCCAACATTTAAAACACTAATTTTGTATAGAAGAATCTAGAACATGTGTTCTGCACTTAGTAAGCATTTTACCTTCTCAAATGTTAGTTCCTGTGAAGTGACTCTAAAGAGTTGTTGGTTTTCCATTGCCTCCTGATAGCCACCTGTTTACTAAACTGAAGTTTCATCTCACTTGTTACGGTACAGCTGCTCAGAAACTCTTTGATTTTCTAAACCTAATAAATCATTAAGACGATGAAAGGAACAATTACTTACATTCATTGGTAAAAAAATGGTAGTTGGTATGATACCTTTGCATGCATTGCAAAAGGAAAATGTTTCTGAGCAGCTGGGTAGGCTCAAGTTGATAAATCTATTTTCAGAACCTTGCTTGCATGACAAACATTAATGGCTCACTCCCCTTAAGGGAGTAAGGGAGATATTCCCTTTCTTCTATTACTGTGATGGCAAACCTTCTTGGACTTCCAATTCCCAGAAGCCCTTGGCCTTGAATGAAAAATTGACTATGGAAGTCAATCAGGGAAAGGGTATTATAGTCAAGAGAAAATTTTGGTATATATAGAAACCCTTCGTACAATTCACATTGATGAATGAAGATGGGGTTAAACCATGACCAGAAATGTGTGGATTTTGGGAGGACAAATGATTTCATTAAGATCCTACTAATTGCCTTAGATTCCATTGTATAGCACTGTATTTGTTTTGTTGTCTTATTTTGTTTGTCTTGTATTATATTTTAGGTTTGGGGTGGTGGTATCGTTGTCCATATGTATGATGGTAGCTATGGTTGTGAAGTAACTTTATGATGTTATGTTACATACGAAACGTGATTAAATAAAATCTTAAATTAAAAAAAAAATCCCAGAAGCCCAAGTTCCCGTAAATCCACACGAATGGGTTTACTGCACTTCATCCACGATGCTCTCGTCGCTCCTGGAAGCAGAAGTAAAATGTGCCCGGATGGGTGCGTTTTACTTCCGCTTCCGGGAGCGGCGAGGGCGGCACTGGCTGGATGAAACGCAGTAAACCCATTCATGTGGATTCAAGGGAGCTTGGGCTTCTGGGAATTGAAGTCCAAGAACATCTGGAGTGCCAAGGTTCGCCATCACAGTTCTATCACATATTTCAAAGCTTTGTATGAACAGCACCCAATGTTTTTGGCAGCAGCAAGGCAGATGTATCACATGCTTCTCAGACAATGGTGGGAGTGTAATACTCCTGCCCTACAAAGTTTTATTTGGTTGTGAACATAAGCCTTTCTTCAGCTTAGGACCTCTTGGTGAAGGAAATACATAAGACTACCGCTACTGCAGACCAATGATCTAAAACCAACACAAACTCAAAATGTCGGAATTTGAGACATAATCCATTTCTTTGCCTTTCTAGTAACAAAGTTGTCATAAGACTCTTCTAGCTATTCCATCACATTTTAGCTATTCCATCACATTTTCCCTGCAATCACTGGATATACTAAATGTTATAAGCAGTTTAAAGGCCAAGGAGTCATTGGAAGGAATAATGAGAAAGAAGCAAAAGTGCAGATCAGACTCCAATCTTCTCAGTAGGATGAGCTGTAGCACTGTGGTGGCTTAGTGGTTAAGACGCTGAGCTTGGAAGACTGGAAGGTCGGATTTCGATACCTAAGTGCTGCACGACGGATCTTAGGGACATGAAAGGAGCCTCATTAGGGCGTCCCCCGAGCGGAGTTTCTCCAGCAAAAGCCCTTTCAACCCAGAGTAATTGCTGACACAAAATTTATTTAGTAGGAAGATCTCCTGATATTTTCTCAAGTATCATCTGCATCTCAGTCGTGGTGCTTATTTTTTTGCCTTTGAAACTCTCCTTGCATCACCAAATAGATTCCATGGCCCCAACCAGAGAAGACTATACTCCTTAAAAGTGTCTTTATTTACATATTCATCAATAAGAAGGAAAAACATATACATTTGAGAATACTACAATGTGTTAGTAAGGGTTCGATTACGAAGCCCCTGAACATATTCCTTAGCTTGATCAAACCCAGTCTTTGGTGGTTCTGGTGGAGGTGGAGGACCTTCTACTAATTTCACAAAATAATGACACTTGACTTTATCCATAATGCCAAAAAAGCCTCTGCCGTGATAGCGGATCCTTTTGGTATAGTGGCCTTTCCCAGAGAAAGATTCGGCTAGAAGACAAAAAAATAAATAAAATTAAAATCTCAGCTGGTTCTTAAAGCAGTTAGCCAAACTTTCAGCTCACTAGACAGACATTCTTTTTACATCTCTCACCTAAAATTATAGGAAGTGGCTAATCAAGCCACTGCTGCAGGGAATGATGAAAAAATGTATGTGAAAGTTATGGTGCAAGGACAGTAAGATAAATGAATACACTTAAAACAGGTAATGGCTACACAGTAATACTCCATACCAGATGAACCAAGCAAATTACGTCATCTTGCTCCACCTCCCCCATCCACTATACACCACTACTACACTAATATTGGAACACAAAGCTGAATTTATACTGAACTAGCAGATTTTGCCCGGCGGTGCCGGGCTGTTTTAAATTGTTTTGGAAGGGGTCTTTTCCTGTGTATTGTTATATAAAAAGACGTTAAATTGTGTTGGATAGTAAAGGGTTTGGTTTTTTTTTTTTCTTGAACAAATGGTGCCGGGCTGTTTTAAATGATGTTGAAAGGTTTTGTGATTTTTAAAATGTTTATTTATACGCACGGGCTGTTATAAACTGTGATCAGCTTTTTTTTAATTTTGGATTAACAAAAGGAGGAAAGGATGATATAATTTTTTACAATTATTTTTTTTAACCAAATAATGTTTTACCATGTGATTTTTTAAAATAGTTGTATCTTGGATAATAATTTTAACTGTTTTTTAGCTGTGTTTAGATGTGGGGGTTTTTTGAGTGAAAAATGTACACAGGATTTAAGAAATGTTTTAGAAATTTTAGATATTTTTTTCTGAATATTTTTGATTGTTTTTCTCTCCTGTGGCCTCTGGGTGGTGCTGTTGAGGTTTTCTTTTACTTTGACTGTTTTTCTCTACTGGCCTCTGGGTGTCGCTTCTTCTGGTAAGTAGTCTCTTTCTTTCCTCATTTCAGTTCCGGACGTCATGGAGAAAGGTCATTTGGTTGAGTTCTCTGGTTTAATTTCTTTTGGGGGTTTGTAGTGTTTTTTTTTGTTTGTTTGTTTGTTTTGGGGGGAGGGTTCTGTGTTTATTCTTGGTGTTATTTTTGGGTTTGATTTTGGATGTTTTTGGATGTTTTTTGTTTGTGCTTTTTGTGTGTTTTTTGAATTACTGGTTTATTTTTGGGGTAAGTAAAGTCAGCGGGCATAGCGCCGTCCGGTGTCTTTGCTTACCTGGGAATGGGTTCCCTTTCAAGGGTGGGCGAAGGCAATGATGCCTTCGCCCTCCCTTGAAAGTGAAACACTTACTCGAAAAGTAAAGGCAGAGCGCCGTCCGGTTCCTTTGCTTTCCAGAGGAATTGTTTTGCTTTCAAGGGGGGCAGGGGGGAGAAGGCATCAATACCTCCCCCCCTCCTTGAACTCCCTCTGTTGTTGTGGTTTTTTTCCACCCCAGCTCAACTTTTGTTGAGGCCGGTGGTGGTCTCGCCGTGTCTTCGGAGGGTAGCATGGAGTAGAGGGAGTCCCTTTCCTCCCCGTTGCTCCGTGCAAGAAGGCCGGCGGGTGTTGCGTGGCTTTGAGGGGCTACATCCGCCTGTGGCGGACTTGCGCTCCCAGTGTGTTTTTTATTTTTATTTTTTGCGCACCGGCTTCCTCAGCGTTCTGCGTGCTCATGGCGCGCAGGACGCTGGGGCTTGTAGGTTTGGGTTTGTTTTTACCGTTTGTGCAGCGGCTTTTTTTCTGCGGCTTCATTTTGATTGGCTGCTGCGCGTTTCCGAACGTTCCTTTTGCTCGCGCCTCTCAGCCTGATTGGCTGTGGCGCGGCACAGCCCAAGGAACTTTGGGAAATGGAGTCCTTTCTTTTTGTTTGCAATAGGGGGGCTCCTGCCCCACTGGCGCAAAATTCAACCCGACAGTTATCTGCGAACCCTGGTCAGGCGAGTGCACGGAGGCTCGGTCGGGGCTAGTGGGGCCTGGTGCAACATCCTTTGTCACATTCCAATGGTTAACGCACAGATTTATAGGTATAGGTCATATAATTGGGCTCCTTCAGTTCAATAGTATTGCAACAAGCAGTGCCTTTCCAGCTATATCAGAAGATGGTAGGGACTGAAACTTGGATTGTCAGCCTTCAAAGCATGTGTTCCACCTGTGAGCATTTATTTAAACCCTGATTTTAATCTACTCCATCACTCCCTTATTTTAGAGAGGTGCTTTTCAACTTGGGGCACACGCCCCACAGGGAGGCAATTTGATTTTTTAAGGGAGGCAATTTGGGAATGAGTAACAGTGAATGGCCCTTTAGGCTTCCTCTATGTGAATAGGAGTTCACTTTTTAAAAACAGTGGAACCTCAGTTAACGTAATTAATGCATTCTCTGGGACATTTCTTACAGCAAAAAATACTTTAACCAAATTTCCTGTAGGAATGCATTGAACGCATATCCCCATAGGAATGCATTGAAAACCAAAATATTTTAACTGAAAATGCGGTTTCTCATAGGAATACATTGAAAACCAATTAATCCATTCTGGAAAAAAAATATGTAAATCGAGCCACTATTTTCATGGATTTCCTTTTGTTATACTATTTTTATGTTAACCAAGCCGTTTGTTAACCGAGGTTCCACTGTAACAAGAATTATATGTCCCAGGGCATCAGGATTCTAGAGATGTTTAGAGCATTTAACAATCTCCTCCAATCTAGGCCTCACATGCAGCTCAGCTATTAAGAGAAGCAATCATGTGTTAGAGCCATTTAGGGACTGGGCCCTTAGAAGTCCCAGGAAAAGGCCATTGGTTTTCATAGTCTTTATATTTTGAATACAGTGGTACCTCGCTTAAAGAGCATAATGCGTTCCACGGGATTGCTCTTTAAGTGAGTTGCTCTTTAAGCGAAATACTTGGAAAAAGCACCACAGTTGCCATTGTAAGTGACCAATTGTGACTTCTGGTGGTGGTGGTGGGGGATTGCGAACCCCAATTTAGTTGTTAAGTGAGTTTTTGTTTGGTTTTAGTTGTTAAGCGAGGTGACCATTCAGAGAAAATTCTGCTCTTTAAGCAAGTTAGTCCCTAAACGAGGTGCTCTTTATGCAAGGTTTTACTGTATTTTCTTTGTTGCTGTACTCTTTCATCTTGTATTATTATTATTATTATTATTATTATTATTATTATTATTATTATTATTATTATTATTATTATTATTATTATTATTATTATTATTATTATTATCATCATCATCATCATCATCATCATCATCATCATCATCATCATCATCACACTAGGTCAGGACAAAGGAACTGCAGAATGGATTCACCAAAAGATGGTTTCATTTTGGCAGTTCCATGTCTGGGCTAGACATGGAAGAAGCAGCAGCATACCAAGTACCTTCATGTAAAGCTGTGCAAAAGATTCTTGCCTGAAAAAACTAGAAAGTTGCTACACATCATTATATGTAGCATTGCATGAGATGAATCAAAAGGCTGACTAAGCAACATAGCTGTCAGAGTCTAGGGTGTAGGCAGGTACCATGAATGCCAGGACCCAGGGCAACAAGGTAATAGTCCAAACAGTAACCAAATCTCAGCCCAGAGTCCAAGTGAAACCAGAGATGCAGGATTAGTTCAGATTACAAAAGTGTAGACAACAAAAGCAAGCCAGAAGTCAGGTGACAGAGAGAACAGACAAAGCAGAGTATTTTCAGGAGCTGGAGTAAGGTGAGGACAGAGTTCAGGGAGCCATGATCTAGGCAAGGCACCACAACAACCCACAAGGACCAGGAACTGGGCAGGAAGTCTTCAGGAACAGGAACAAGGCAGGAGATCTCTGCTAAAATCCCCCTGTTGATATCATTGCATTCACTTACATAGGTGTGGGAATGGGTGTTGCAGGTAATGACTAGAATGTGACAAGTGCCTTAGCAAGAGGTTATGGAGCACAGGAGACACCACGTCTATTGAAGCATATGGTCTAAGATGCTGGAGGTCTATTGAAACATATGCTCTATTATTATTATTATTATTATTATTATTATTATTATTATTATTATTATTATTATTATTATTATTATTATTATTATTATTATTATTGAGTTTTAGTGTTGGGACTAAAAAGGATGCTTTATGTCAGGGGTTCACAACCTACGACCCGTAGGCCAGATTCGGCCCTTGATGTGTTCCATCCGGCCTACAGTGATGACCCCAGAAGCACCCATGCAAATGCGCCCACTGCCACGGCATCCGGCCCACTTAGCTTTCTGAGGGTAAGTAGAAAACCTTGGGAACCCCTACTTTATGTTGTTAAATTACAGTTTAATGTTTGTCACTGCCACCTTGGCCTCTATAAAGGAAAGGCAGGATATAAATGTTTTAAATAAATTGAACTATGGAAGGGGCAACAGAAGAACCTTTCAAAAAAACAGAAAAAAGACATATCTCATAACGCAGCAAAAGACTACCACTGCCCATTGATTGACTTACAATAGAGTAGGGAACATATGGCTCTCAAATGCTACTGGACTATAAATTTCATCATCCCTACCAAACACTGCCAATGGTATGGGATGATGGGAGGTATACTCCACCACTACTTGGTGGACCATTAATTTCAGCTTTGCAACTTTTAGCACTTTAATAATGTAAACCCCCGTCTTTACCCACTTTTCAAAACCTTTCCCTAGAAAGCACAATTCCGCAAGCTGGTCACTCGCTTTCCTTCAGGCTGTCCAATCAAGGTACAAGTGGTACCTTGCTTAAAGAGCATAACGTGTTCCACAGGATTGCTCTTTAAGCGAAACACCATTGTAAGTGACCAATTGTGACTTCTGTTGGGAGTGGTGGGGGTTGCGAACCCTGATTTAGTTGTTAAGCAAGTTTTTGGTTGGTTTTAGTTGTTAAGCGAGGCGACCATTCAGCCGAAATTCTGCTCTTTAAGCGATTTAGTCTCTAAGCAAGGTGCTCTTTACACGAGGTTTTACTGTATTATGAATCACCATGAAGTGACATTTTGTTTCCCTCTTTGGTAAAAGCTATTTCTACACAGCTTTTTGTCGTCACATGTTTAAAAGAGGAATGAACTTCCTATGGCAGCAGTTATATAATAGAAAGTTAAAAGGATCGGTTTGACACAGAGGTCAGAAAGGCTGGACCTAAATGCCGCATCTAAATGCACTTAATTTAGAACCTTTCTACCTCAATTAAAGGTTGACAGATAACAGGTTGCTAAAAAAAAGAAAAAAGTGAAATGCAAAATGCTGGCTAACCCGCCAGTGCAAAATGACTTACAAACTATTGAAATAGACTTATAATGGAAAAAATGGGGTTTTTTTAAAGGTTTACAGAGAACAACATACTTTTTATTCATATGAATACTGGAGTAATTAAAACATTTGTAAAGGCCTAAGCCTTTAAAGTCTCTGCTCTTTAAAAATATGGAGGTAAATGAAACACTGAATTTGGCTGATACCTCAATATGCAATATTCTCTATATCAACAGGAAGAAAGGCTTGTTTTTATTGAAGATATTTTCATATTAGCCTAGCCAAAAACATTCATAACAAATCATTACACACACCCAAAACACTGTAAGATATCTTATATATATTTGGAAGGGTGCTTATCGGTTGGTTAGAACACTATTGTAAATTAATTGAATCTAAGTGAAACATTTAGCTGAAAGGTGTAGTAAATAAAAACATTTTACAAGTTTGTTATGTTAACTTGGAAGCTACAGATACAGTATATCCCAAAACTGTTTTAACAAACAGAAAGACTGAAACTAAGTGTTCAGCTACAGAAATCTTAACCAATAAATCTGAGCATTAACCATTGGAACTTGACAAAGGATCCTGCACCAGGCTATACTAGCCCGTACCGAGCCTTTGTGCACTTGCCTGAACCGGGTCCACAGGTCAACAAATGTTTGAGAAATGCGCCAGTGGGGCAAGAGCGCCACGAACGCGAACAAAGAAAAAGAACTTCAATACCCAACATCCTGTGCGCTGTGGTGAGCCGCAGCCAATTAGGATGAGAAGTGTGACCAAATAGAACGTTGTCAGTTGCTCTGCAGCCAATCAAAAATAAGCTTCAGAAAATATTTCAACGCACGACCGGTAACACCACAAATTAAACTTCATGTCCCAGCGTCCTTTGCGCTGTGCAACCCCTCAGCCAATGAGGCTGAGGGATACGAGCGCAGAGGAGGCTGGGAATGCATGCGCTGACTGAAAAAAAACCTGCTGGGAGCCGGAGGGAAAGACTTTGAAAGACCCAGCTGGAGGGAGCCAGGAAACGTTAAGTGCGGTCAGTGGGGGTGAGGGAGTGGGTGAGGGAGGCAATGAAAGGTGCTTGGTTCAGAAGGGTTGGGGGGGACAGACCCCTTTTGTCCCCCCAACCCTTCTGGACCCAGGAGACCTGGGACAGGGGATTGAATCCACCACCACCCCTCCCAAACACTCCGTTTTAAAAGAGAAGAAACAGCTTGGTTTCTTCTCTTTAAAAACGGAGCGTTTTTTTTAGGGGGGAACGATCCCCTCTCCCTGGTCCCCTGGCTCTGGAAGGGTTGGGAGGACAGACCCCTTTTGTACCCCAAACCCTACCAAACCATGGGGACCAGGGAGAGGGGGTCGAATCCACCCCCCCTCCCAAACAGCTTGGTTTCTTCTCTTTAATAACGGAGTGTCCTGCGGGGGGGGGGATCCCCTCTCTGCAGGGTCCCCTGGGTTTGGGGGGGACAATACACACACACACACACACACACACACACACACACACACATGACAATCCTGCCTTGCCAGGAATTTTTAATGTGTGTGTTGGTGGTTGGAGTGGTATTGTATGGGTGGTGGTGGTTGTGCACACCCAAAACCACCCCTAACCACCAACACACCTCTTTTTTACATAAATTACCAAAAAAATTATCCCTTACAACACAATTTAAAACAGCCCGCCAACGCCGGGCAAACTATGCTAGTATTCAATAAAACAGTCTTACAAATGGCTCCTCAATAACAGGGCAAAACGAACTTAGTGATACTTTATCCCAGGTAAATAAATGGTCAAGCAATTTGCAGTTAATATGTCTTATTTCTAGGTATTTTAAAACATGACAAAAGTATATCGTAATTTTCATACAACAAAGCTAGTCGGATGTAACAGCAAACCACTGACATGTTGTATTCATTCAATTCTTCCTCCACCCGCAAGGTATGAAACACCAGCAGTAACCTTATGTCTTATCCAAACCTGGAAAATTATTAAGCTCTGGAGGGAAATCTCCCTATTAACTCTTCACAGCCTTCTGTAATTTTCAGAAAGTCTTTCTAAACAATAAAGTAGCAATCCTGAACAAAATGAGATGAGATACATAAATGGAAAGCTAACCTTTTCTGTCACCTTGCCTTGTCTCAGGATCCAAGTTCAATTTTAAGCTAGTCTTCTCTTCCAAATTCCTGTCCAATTCCACATTGTTCAGAAATGTTTTTAAACTTTTCAAGGAGGTTTGCAGGTGTGGATGTGGGCAGAAAAGGAAGCTTTCCTTTATTATTATTATTATTATTATTATTATTATTATTATTATTATTATTATTATTATTATTATTATTATTATTATTATTATTATTATTATTATTATTATTATTATTATTATTATTACAGTATTTATATACCGCTTTCCTTGCGAAAAAGCAACCCAAAGCGGTTCACAATTACAATATCAGATATAAACAACAATCAATAGCAATGCCAACAATACAAAATATGCAACGTACAATACAATACAGTACAAAATAGGCAAATACAAAATTATCAATCAATAGTTTTCCTTCCAGAAAACTTAGAATCCAAGTACAGTGGTACCTCGCATAACAAACGCATCGTATAGTAATAAATTCGTACAACGGAGCGATCCGTTATGCAATGGCAATACCCCGCATAACGAATTTTTTTCCGTTATGCAGGGTTTTTGGTAACTGGGATATAACCGCTTAATGGGAACCTTGGTTAATGAAAAAATCACATAACGAAGAGCTCCGTGGAACGAAGATTTTTCATTATGCAGGGTTCTAATCTGTGCAAATTACACCTTTCAACCAGACTCAATTTATAACGAGTGCTAATCAAATTTTGCTAGGTCTAGACAAGTTCAGATTTGGTATAAACTAAGGTTCTATGGTTTGTCATTATTTATGGGTAATCCTTTATTTAAATTTCAATGGAGAACAACAAAGATACTGGAAATGCTTAACTAGGAAGAGTCACCTGGGAAAAAAATAAACTTGGAAATTGACTGGTAGTCTACTCATTTGTTGTATTAATAATCAGTTTCATAAAGTAATTCACTTATGGAAACAGAAAAGGTTCTATGGAAAAATAAAGCAAGGGAAATAATCCACAATGGAAATTTTCTGTTATACGTTTCTGATTATTATGCAGATTAAGGATGCTAACTACAGTGCTTGCATTCTCTCTAAAACAGTTCACATCCATTCTTAATTTAAAGTGATTCACACTATCAGTATTCGAGGCTACAATAAACTTTTCTAAAATAATAAATGAACTATTACCAATGTATAGGTTGGATTTGAATTCTACATTATGTTCCCTCACAGCCAAATCCTGGGCTTCGAGAAGGACCTGATACAAAAAAAAAAAAGAACATCAGCCAAGATACATCAAATTAACACCATGAGAATTTTTAATCTCAGAGTTTTATACCAGCCCTTTATATTAATATAAGTAGATAAAACAATTCATTAACCTTAGTGAGCACATACCGTATTTATTCGTGTATAACGCGCAAAATTTTATACCAAAAAAAGAAATCAAAGTTGGGGTGCGCGTTATAAACGAGGACTGGTGTGGCAGTGGTGGCCGGTCCCTTGAGGGCGCGAATGGTGAGTTCCCACGAGTTCACGTCACCTTGTCGTGTACAGTGTGCGTCACAAATAGGGTTGTGCCGCTTCATTTCCTCGCCCACACGGGAGACTCAGTGAGCGCATGACGTCACCCACCCTACAAGGACGGCGCCGGCGTGGTTTTCTCCAGCAGAACGGGGCGTGGCCTCCGCCTCCAGCCATTTCCCGCCATACGCCTCCTCACTCCCGGAGTCCCACCCCCATTGCGAGCCTCTTTTACTTCCTTTTTAGAATTGGGTCGGCTGTCTATTGCTGCGGCGGGTGAAGGGGAGGCGGGGGCGTGGCTTTGAAGAAATTGACGGGATCTGATTGGGTGGCGCGGGAGACGAGGCGTGGCCCGGAGGTAGCTCTTATGAACAAGCTTTTTCACCACGCATTCAATTACAATGCGTGGTGTGAAACAAAATTTTATACCGAGGTTTCATGGAAAATTAGGGAACTGCAGTGGCTCAAGTCGCTAAGACGCTGACTGGGAAGCGGAAGGTCAGCAGTTCGATTCCCGAGTACTGCAGGACGGAAATGAGCTCCCGTCTTCATCCCAGCTCCTGCCAACCTAGCAGTTCGAAAGCAAGAAATTGCAAGTAGCTAAATAGGGACCACTTCGGTGGGAAGGTAACAGCGTTCCGTGCGCTCCGGTGTCTAGTCATGCCTGCCACATGACCACGGAAACGTCTGCAGAAGCAGACAGCGCTGGCTCTTCGGCTTAGAAACAGAGATGAGCACTGCACCCTAGAGTCGGATACGACTGGCTTTCGAGCAAGGGAAACCTTTACCTTTTACTTCATGGAAAATTAGGGGTGCGCGTTATACACGAGTGCGCGTTATACACGAATAAATACGGTACTTGTATTCAAAGCCTATTTTATTCCTTCACAGCACAATCTCATCCACGTTCACTACATCTCAGGCCCATTTGCTTACTGAAGCTCACTCTCAGATAGATGTGGGCAGGATTTCTGCCTTTGTCAAGCTTCTGAAAGTGCAAAACATACTAAAAAAGAGAAGGTCAAAATGAACCACTAGTATAACTGCAATTATCAGCACTTTTAATGCAATCACCCCAACTTTTAATGAGGATGATGATAATTGTTATGTCCCATCATGGTAACTCTAATACTCCTTCAAGGTCACTACAATATTTAAGGAGTGGCTTTATCCCAAGAGTTTCCATAGTCGAATGGAGATTCAAATTCATGTTCCTGAGTCTTAGTCCGTCACTCTATCCACTATGCCAGTGATGGCAAACTTTGGCACTCCAGGTGTTCTTGGATTTCAATTACCAGAAGCCCAAGTCTGCACTCCTGCTGATCAGGGCTTCTGGGGATTAAATTTCAAGAGCACCTGGAGTGCCAAGGTTCGCCATCACTGCTATCAACACTAGGTATGTGATAATGATGATTTTTACATTCTGAAATAAATTTACAGCATACCTCTTTCATTATTTTTGCTCCCTTTTTGTCATTGAACTCCAACTGAGCTATTGCCTGATCAATGGTCATTCCTCGTACCTAAAATGGAAATTAATATGGAGAGGTGAGAAGAACTATACATTGAAAATAAACTCATAATGAATATATCTACTTTTCTTGGGAAATATATTTCACCATAAAAGAACAACATAACACTGATTCTTATTGATTCAATGTTCAATAAAAAATGTATACAACTGCATCCCATATTTTGATTGGACTACAAATGAAAAGGTTCTACATCCAAGTGGGTCATTCAGGCTGGAACACATTATAGAAAAACGAAGAATGAGGTTTTGCAGGGCATATCTTGAGACTGCGCAAGAGCACCCGAAAATAGCAGTGGACTGGGTGCCACAATGGAGTAAAGGAAAATCAGGTAGACCAAAGAAAACATAGAGAGCAATTTTAGGTAAGATTTGAAAAAATATACAAGTCTCCTGGGAAGAAACACTGGATGTAGCAGCAAACCAAACTTATTGGAGACAACTGATCACCCAATATGTGCCCTCATGTGCAAGGACATAAGAAAAGAAGACTATAAAAATGTTCTCATAGAGCATTACAGGTTCGAGTATCAGATTTCCTAGTCTCAAGTTATATGAATGGCATCCCAACCACTGCTGGGAAAAGAGGTTATCAGGAGTTAACAGAAATGTTTTGCACAGAATTACATCTTCTTCACAAGATGTCACTACCACACTAAGCGTGTCCAATAGTCGTCTCTCACAAAACTGCCTGGCACCATAAGCCATTCAAATATCACATTGTCAGTCACAACAGTTTCAAATGGCTTGCATGTGGCAGGAATAAAATGGACCTCATATGCGAGGAGAAATTAATTAATTAATTTTTATATCGCACATCTGGACTATTTCCAACTATGCACAGGGAAAAAACCAAAAGCATAATAGAACAAACAAAATAAAATGAACAACAGAACAAATACCTGAAAATTTTTTAATAAAAAAAATATGAAATGAAGCCTACAATTTTATCTTACCAGTTTTGCCAGATACCACATCTTGTCCTTGCTATATTTAATATCTCTCCGACAATGGTGTATCTCCTAGTGGGGAGAAGATTTATGGAATGAGGAGCGATATCTAATATCAAGTCCAAAGCTATTCAAGAACACAAGAAAGAGCCGTGGGGGCATAGTAGTTAAACTGCTGTACTGCAGCCAAAATGTTTTAAGTTCGATCCTAACAGGAAGCAAGGTTGACTCAGCCTTCCATTCTTCTGAGGTCCGTAAATGAGTACCCAGCATTATGTACGGGGAAATGCTAATTACCTTGTGAACAACCCAGAGAGTGCACTAAGCACTATGGGGAGGTATAAAAGTGTAACTGCTATTGCTAAGAATTGCAAGTACAGTGGCACCTTGCTTAAAGAGCATAATGCGTTCCACGGGATTGCTCTTTAAGCAAAACATCATTGTAAGTAACCAATTGTGACTTCGGGGGGGGGGGGGATTGCGAACCCCAATTTAGTTGTTCAGCGAGTTTTTGGTTGGTTTTAGTTGTTAAGTGAGGCAACTATTCAGAGAAAATTCTGCTCTTTAAGCGAGTTAGTCTCTAAGCGAGGTGCTCTTTATGCAAGGTTTTACTGTATTCTCATCCATGTCTCATCATTATTATTGGTTATAAAGTACTTATATTCCTCTCATGAGCAAAAAGTAGCATTTTACTTCATTTTCATGAGAGGTAAGTCAGGGTTGACAGCCAGTAAAAACCATCCGGTGAATTTCACGGCTCAATGGGGACTAAATGCTGGATCTCCCAACTCCAAGAGCCAGCACTACACACCACTGGGTCTTAAACAGACTCTGTCAATTAGAAATTTACACACAATGCAAAAAAAAAGCCCCAGTAGAGTTTAAGTCCTCAGTATATGACTAATTAATTTTTTTCACTAATAACAAGCTTCTCATTACCATTGTTACATCAGGGCAGGGAAAAGGCTAGGACCAGCTAATAAATGTAAAGACAATTCAAAATTCAAAACTAGAAAACAGAACAAACATATGTCCTTCTTTCTGTAAAGAGAGAGAGAGAAGTAACATTTACCTATTCACTGAAATTTCATCTGCATGTATTGCTCACATGTAGTGTACATATACTTCAAACCATATTTCTGGCAAAGCCAGTAACTGTACACATAAAACAAGCCAGAGAGTAAACAAAACAAAACTCCTGTTAGTCTTTAAGGTGCCACAATGTTTTTGTCTTTTTTTTGCTGTTTTGTTTTGTTTACTCTCTGACATGCTTGCAAAGACTAACACAGCTACCACTTCAAACAGAAAACAAAGTTTTTTTTAAAAAATTACATTGCATTTGTCTACACCAGCGATGGCGAACCTTTTAGAGACTGAGTGCCCAAACTGCAACCCAAAACCCACTTATTTATCTCAAAGTGCCAACACAGCAACAGGGGAGGAAGGAAACACTCCCATTAGGCTGCTGGGTGGAGGGTCGGGGCAAACTCTGTGCTGGGGGGAGGGAGGAAGTACTCCCATTGGGCTGTTGGGCACAGGGGCGGGGTGAACGCTGTGCTGTGGTGACTGCATGGGTGCCCACAGAGAGGGCTCCGAGTGCCACCTCTGGCCATAGGTTTGCCACCACTGGTCTACACTTAGTGTAACCACTTTTTATTTCAACTAAGCTGAGAAGTGAGCTGGCTCTCTGCACATTCATTATTTTCATTACTTTAAAAAACTATAAATAACAGAAGGCTAAGATCCCTTCACCCAAACAGAAAAACATGGGGAAATGTTCATACTAGTCTCTCAAGCATTTCCACACATCATCTCACTGGCTAGATATTCCAAACTCCTTAAAAGCAGCATCTTTTTCCTGCAAATTTTTTCATACTGCTTTTCATATTTTCCTTTGTTAACCATAAATTACAAGCTAACAAGGTGTGTTTTTTAAACACAATGCCCCCAATAAACCTGCTGTCTGAGGAAGCTGAAATAAAAATCTGATTACAATGAAATTCAGGCTAGGAGAAATACAAGAGAACAAAACAAGGTTCACTTTCTACTGACTTAAGACCACAAAAGTACAGTGGTACCTCATACAATGATTTTAATCTGTTCCACGGGGTTTGATGTTGTATGAGACAATTGCTATATGACGCATGCATTGTATAGCGGTTTTCCCTATGGGATGCATCGTACAACGATCTTTTTTGCCAAGTGGTTTTTCCCATTGAAAAATTGTTGTATGATTTTTTCCATAGGGAAAATAGTTATGCGGGACACCATTTCCCCCCACCAAACCTAATTGTTATGCAATTTAATTGTTATATGGGGCGATTGTTGTTTTAGGTTCCACTGTATTACCCTTTTAGATGTATCTAAAGCCAGTGTTTCCCAAGGAGGGGCACACGCCCCACAGGGGGACTTCAATTCCCAGAAGCCTAGGCCAGCCTAGGCCAGTGCTTTGGGAAACTGATTTAGGATTACATTACATTCACATTTATATGCTGCCCACTCAGGGAAGTCCGACTCTGGGCATTGAAGTCCAAAAACCAAAGTTTGGGAAAGACTTTTTAAATCCTAGTAATCTGTTCTGCTCAGCAGAAAGAGTGAGCGAGAGCCAGAGAAAAAATTGTCACAATTTCCTAAAATATGTTTCGTCATCTAGCACCTGAGTAAAAATTTAAAAAGTATGTCTGTAGACTAGTAATAAATTCAGTCCTTCAGGTATGGCCACATGGCTCCGCCCATCTTAAACATAAAAGCTGGAGGAAACATCAAAGCTTGCAGATGTTCAAAGATTACTGGCAGGGGAATTTATTCCAAAGGATTCACTATGTTAGACTGTTGCAGTAAAACAAGCAGTTCTACTGCACTTTAACTGACTAATACATTTAGTCTGGCTAATAGAGTGCTGAAATAGCGTAGCCCTCTTTGCAGAAGTAAAAAACAGAGAATCCAGTAGGACTGAGCAAGCTTGGAGCCAAGTGACTAATTATTATTAGTGATTAAGATGCTGAACTTGACAACTGGAATGTTGACACATCAGCAGTTTGAGACCCAAGTACTGCACGATGGAGTGAGCTCCTGTCTATGTCCCAGTTCCTGCCAACCTAGCAATTCGAAAGCAAGAAATTGCAAGTAGATAAATAGGGACCACTTTGGTGGGAAGGTAAACAGCATTCTGTGCACTCTGGTGTCTAGACATGCCTGCCACATAGCCACAGAAACGTCTGCAGATGCAAACAGCGCTGGCTTTTTGGCTATAAACAGAGATGAGCACTGAACCCTAGAGTTGGATATGACTGCCTTTTGAGCAAGGGTAATCTTTGCCTTTACCACTTGAAATAGAGGGGCCTGCCCTGAAAGACATCATAAGGGCATCCAGTATAAGAGTAACATTTTGCTTCCCATCCTATTTATTTGTATTAATTTCACCAACAAAATGCTGAAACACAGGACTCAATAAAATCTTTTAAGTGATACATTGGCTACAACAATAGTACTGAAAATAGCTGGACCTTGTTCTCACTTTCATACAATTTTAGAACCTTTCCTGCAAGCAAACGTAGACAAAAAGGAAAGCCAATCCTGTGACAAATGATATCTCTGCAATTGTATAAAATGGAGAGAAAGCGTTCAAAATGAGTACTTACCGCCGGTCTTCGAGGTTCTCCTGGTTGCTGCGGAGGATAAACAATTTTATTTTTCTTCTCCCATCTTCCTTCAGCAGAAAAATAAACGTTTCTCTGGGCATTACATAAAAGTGGAGGACTGGAAGCTGCTAGGAAACTGTAAAACAGAATTTTGACATTACATTGAGTCTGAACCCTGTTGTTTGTCATCACAATTAAATAAATAAATATTGCTTGTTAAATGCTATTCACCTTATACTTAACAGTTGTTCAATGCAGCTTTGTACTTGAACACACATCAGGAGAATACAACATTCACCTCCAAGCCAACGACAGGAATACTGCCATACACATAGCCACCACTGTATGCCAATAAAAGTTATCTTACTACTACTACATAGCCACCACAGTGCTGTTCAGTCTTTACACATGGGAAGTTTATGACAATTGTGAACATGCAGATCTTTCTCACCTGATCCATTCAAACAACGTGAATTGAACTGCTGTTTTAGGGACATCTAAGGACTTTTGGAGGACTGTTTCCATTAAAGAGCACAGTCCTGTAGATTATCACACATGGCTTTTCCAAGTCCCCTTTCCAAAGTTTCAAAAGAAGGCTGTCAAGTGTATTGGAGGGGGAGAAGGATGACTGTCTGAGATACACACATCTCAAGTCCTGTTGAACACTGGAAAGTTCATGTGGTTCTTGAAACCCTCTCCACTGTTTCCACACTAAATCCATTTTCAGGATGAAAAACAGTGAATAAGCAGATCCCAAATCCTCAACTCTGTTAGGCAATATCGCCATCTAGTGTTCAAGTCTGTACATTACATGCATACTCCACTCTAGAGAACACATAGGACCGTGATGGCAAGCCTTGGCACTCCAGATGTTCTTGGACTTCAATTCCCAGAAGCCCAAGCCCCCGTGAATCCACACAAATGGTTTTACTGCGATTCATCTAGCCCGCACCGCCCTCATCGCTCCCGGAAGTGGCTGTAAAACGTGCCCATGCGGTTAAGGCTCTTCTGGGTTAACCCTTCCTCCGTACGGGCGCGTTTTACTTCCACTTCCGGGAGCGACGAGGGTGGCGTGGGCCAGATGAATTGCAGTAAACCCATTCATGTGGATTCATGGGGGCTTGGGGTTCTGGGAAGTGAAGTCCAAGAACATCTGGAGTGCCAAGGTTCGCCATCATGGACATAGGATATGCATTTGCTTATTGCTGCCAATATTTACATGTATGTTTTTAAAAATACTTTTATAAAATACTTGATAAACCTTAGGGTTTTTAGAAGCAGTACTACTATATTTTATTATTATCCATGAAATTAAAAACTATTCTACACACTTTTAATTTTAAACTCCCCTCTATTGTTCATTTAAGAAAGCCTCCTTATCTCTCTTTGCTGTTCTCTGGAAATCTGCATTCAGTTGGGTGAATCCTTCTCTTTCACCTTTGCGTTTCACTTCCCTTCTTTCCTCAGCTAATGTAAAGCATCATCAGACAGCCGCTTCACTTTCTAGCACTTCTTTTACTTTGGGATGCTTCTACTTGCTGCCTACTGTATAATGCCACAAACCTCCGTCCCTAGCTCTTCAATTACCCTGTTTGTCAAGTCTAAACCTTTAAATCTGTTCTTCACCTCCACAATATATCCATAAGATTGTGATGTAGGTCATACCTGTGTGGCCTAATTGTTTTCCATACTTTCTTCATTCTAAGCCTGTTCTGAGCCACAATCAACCACAGGTCTCATTTGTACTGACTGTCCCATGGCCCCCAGGCCTAATCTGGCCTGCGCATATCATTAATCTGGCCTCCGTTCTTCCCCAGTAACAAATTGGACACCTTCCGACCTGAGGGGCTCATCTTCCAGCGTCATATATTTTATCTTTTGCAGGCGACATGTTGAAATGAATGACTTTTTTTAATGTTTTATGATGGTACTTGATTTGTGATGTTTTGACTTATGTGATGTTTTTGATACTGTGGTTTATTTCTATTATTGTATGCTATTGTATCTTATTTTACTGTATTGCGATACAGTAAACCCCCGGTTAACAATGCGTTCGGATGTCGTTTTGGGTTAACAACGTGTTTTTTCCTGCAAAGTACTCCCCCGGACAACGACAAACGTCATTATCCAGGAGATCGTGTTTGGTCTCCTACCTGTTTAAACGCCATCTTCGGGTCCCTGTGTCCAGCTCTCCGCTTACCCAGGAGTGTCTGGGAGGCTGGGAGGACCTATCCTGAGCTGTTTCCCCTTCCTAGCACCTCCCTGGCCCGTCAAACAGTTGAGAATAGTTGCGGCCGCCATCTTGTTTTTGAAAAAAACCACCCCATATTAAAGAAAAGAAACCTGATTGAGTTTTCCCCTTTATTATCAAGGGTGGGGGTGCGGTTCCCCTCTCTGCCAGGTCCCCTGGGTCTGGGAGGGTTGGGGAGACAGACCCCCTCCCCAACCCTCCCAGACCCAGGAGACCCAGGAGAAGGGATCGAATCCACACACAACCCAACACTCCGTTGTTAAAAAGAGAAAAAATCCAAGCAATTTCTTTTCTTTTTAACAACGGAGTGTTGGGGTGTGTGTGGATTCGATCCCTTCTCCTGGGTCTCCTGGGTTTCGGAGGGTTGGGAGGACAAAAGGGGTCTGTCTCCCCAACCCTTCTGGACCCAGGGGATTCCACCAACCCCCCCCCCCCCCCCCCACACACACACACACCATTTTAAAGAGAAGAAACCAAGCAGTTTCTTCTCTTTAAAAATGGAGTGTTGGGGAGGAGGGTGGATTCGATGCTATCTCCCAGGTGCCCTGGGTTTGGGAGGGTTGGGGGGGGAACAAAAGGGGTCTGTCTCCCCAACCCTTCCAGACCCAGGGGACCTGGCGGAGAGGGGGATCGCAATCCCCACCCCAATAATTAAGGGGGAAACTCGATCCTGGTTAATAATAATAATAATAATCATCATCATCATCCTTTGGATATTGTCCATGGTGGCTTCTTGGCAAGGATATTGGTGTGGGTTGTTATTTCCTTCTCCAATTTAGTCTGAGTTCTCCACCATGGCCTGCCCATCTTGGGTGGCCCTACACAACATAACCTGTAGCATCGTTGAACTACACAAGCCCCCTCACCATGGCAAGGCAATGCGCCCTTTTGTGGGACTTTCCTCATACTTCACTCTTGAAACTATCTCATCTGAGAAATCAAAGATGAACAAAGACAAGGACCCAAACACTGAAATAATTTCATAAGGGGCATATGGGTTGATCTACCACATGGATATGATATGGTTAGATGGCACCGTTGACGCATTGGGCATAGATCTGGGTGGGCTACGGATGATAGCAGATGACAAAGGAGCCTGGAGTGCAGTAGTCTATGGGGTCGCAAAGGGTCGGACTCGACTGAGTGACTGAACAACAACCACATGGGTAGAAAAGATTTTGTGATACTCAAGAATACCATGCCTGTTACACGTTTTGCCAATCACAATATTGATACCTAAAATATTATCTTCACCTGGAAGATTGACATAGACACAGAAGGAGGAAAGAGATTTTAACCATGTGAGCAGAAGAAATACAAGCCGACACCCAGGATGAAGCAGCAACCAGAGGAGGCACACTTTTGGTCAGCCTTTCCCTCTGCAAGTTACACTGATCCAACAGCACTACTCTGGCTACCACTTGCTGCTGGGTGTCAGCTGCAGAAAGTCACTTGTAAAGTCATAAAAGTGAAAATTAGTGCAAAAGACAGCGGCCACGCACAAAATAGCGTAGACGGGGAAAGAGAAGCCCATGCAGCTTCTGAAACACAAGAAAATCTGTTCAGCCTTCAGGCCTCAAAGGAGCCACAAGACCCTGTGGAAGGTAAAGGTCGCCCTTGCTCAAATGCAATCGTATCCGACTCTTGGGTTTGGTGCTCATCTCTGTTTATAGCCAAACAGCCAGCGCTGTCTGCGTCTGCAGACGTTTCCATGGTCATGTGGCAGGCATGACTACAGACAAAACTCGAAAAATTAGAATATCGTGCAAATGATCATTCATTTCACTTAAAAGGTGAAACAAATATATGAGATAGACTCACTACATGCAAAGCGAGATATGGCATGGCTGCAGTGGCTCAAGTGGCTAAGACGCTGACTGTGAGGCGGAAGGTCAGCAGTTAGATTCCCGAGTACTGCTGCAGGACAGAATGAGCTCCCGTCTTTGTCCCAGCTCCTGCCAACCTAGCAGTTCAAAAGCAAGAAATTGCAAGTAGATAAATAGGGACCACTTCGGTGGGAAGGTAACAGCGTTTCGTGCGCTCCGGTGTCTAGTCATGCCTGCCACATGACCATGGAAACGTCTGCAGAAGCAGACAACGCTGGCTCTTTGGCTTTGAAACAGAGATGAGCACTGAACCGTAGAGTCGGATACGACTGGCTTTCGAGCAAGGGAAACCTTTACCTTTACCTTTAATGTGTTATAATTGTGATGATCATGACATACAGTGTACATGAAATTATGTGATGATTATGGGGTGCATAAGTTTGGGGGGGTGGGGGGGTGTTTTCATAAGCTGTAAGCCATAAGCATCAATATTATAACAAAGTAAGGCTCAAACTCTCTCGCTTTGCATGCAATGAGTCTCTCTCATATATTTGTTTCACCTTTTAAGTTGCATTACTGGACTGAATGAACATTCGCACGATATTCTAATTTCCCGAGTTTCACCTGTAAACACGGAACGCTGCTATCTTTCCCGCCGAAGCGGTCCCTATTTATCTACTTGCAATTCCTTGCTTTCGAACTGCCAGGTTGGCAGGAACTGGGACCGGGACCGGGGCTCACTCCGTCGTGCAGCACTCTCGAGTCTCGACCTGCCGACCTCCCAGTGTCACGTTCAGGCGTCTCAACCGTTACCGTTTGAGCCACACCGCAGTCGTTAAACGGGTGGAAAGAGAGACTCACCCATTCAGACGCAACCAGGCGCCGCTACTCCACTTCCGGACAACAGCCCCTAGCATTGGAGAAAGGAGAGCCCGTAAATGAAAGGACACAACACGGGGTGCTTCGTGCTGTTCCCCCCCACACACACACACACACCTCCTCCCCCCCCCCGTCCCCATCGCGCTCACCCCAAAGCGGCAGCACAATCGCCATCCTCCTCCCGACCCTCTCCCGCCGCAAGGAACTTTAGGTATAGCTGAAGCCGCCTTTGCGACGCAGCGCTTGGAACCCCCCTAGGCGAGCGAGCGCGGCGGAGAAGTAAGTCCCGACGCGGCCACCGTACCCATTCTTTTACGACAACACGTGGGATGGTCCGGGCTGGGCATGGAGGTATAAGGAGGCGCTTTACGGCCAGATGCTGTGAGAGGCGGCGCACACAAGACGCAGGGAGTCTCCGTGAAAACTAGGGCAGCCATGGAGGCGGCGATGGTGGGCGGCGGCGGCGGCGGCGGCGGCGGGGCAGCCGAGCGGGTGCTGCCGGCCTCTCCCAACTGGTACTGCAGCCGGTGCAGCGACGCGTCGCGGGACGGGCGCCTCTTCGGCTTCGCCTCGCGGCACACCGTGTGCCTCCTGGAGGTCCGCCGCGCCGCCCCCTCCTTCTACGGTACGGAGCTTTGGGGCGCTTCTTCCCTCCCTCCCTCCCTCCCTCCCTCCCTCTTGGGCCCGGCCTAAAGCAGGGGTGCCCAAACCTTTTGGGCAACGTGGTTCAGGCGCCTGGTCGCTATGGCTCGGGGCCCAGATCCGTCCCGCGAAGCCCTCGTCGCTCCCGGAAGCCCCTAGATTGGAGAAAATGGAGAGTCAGTAGTGTTATTTTAAAAAGGACACAAGACGGAGACAACACAGGGTGCTTCGCGGCCTCGCCCCAGCACACCTTTCCCCCCATTGCGCTCACCCCAAAGCAGCAGCACAGTCGCTGTCCCACCAGGACACGTTTTACTTCCGCTTCCGGGAGCGACAAGGGCTTTGCGGGCCGGATGAATTGGCATTGGGGCCAGATCCGGCCCAAGAGCCATAGTTTGAGTTGTGTTGTTCAGTCGCACAGTCGATTCCGACCCTTTGCGACCCCATAGACCATTTTTCTCCAGGCGCCTCTGTCCTCCACCATCCCCCTCAGCACTCCCAGTTCTGTACCCATTGTGTCTACAATCCCATCTAGCCATCTCATCTTTGGCCTCCCCCTTCTTCTTTTGCCCTCCACCTTTCCCAACATCAATGCCTTCTCAAGTGAATCCTCCCTTCTCATTTGATGTCCAAAGTACTTCAGCTTCGTCTTTACTATTAGACCTTCCAATGAGCAGTCAGGGTTGATTTCTTCTAAGATTGACCTATTTGTTCTCCTCGCTGTCCAGGGTACCCTCAAAACTCTCCTCCAACACCACATTTCAAAGGCATCTATTCTTCTGCGTTCAGCTTTCCTAATGGTCCAGCTCTCACACCCATACATTACCACTGGGAATACCATTGCTTTGACTATTCTAATTTTTGTTTGCAATGTGATATCTCTGCTTTTCACTATGTTCCCCAGGTTTCTCATGGCTTGTCTCCCAAGAATCAGTCGCCTCTGGCCTAAAGCCAGTTACCTGTGTATCAGTGCAGCTCTCCTGGTGGTTTGGTGGTTAAGATGCTGAGCTTGGAGACTGGAAGGTTGGGTTTCGATACCCGAGGGCTGCACTTGGGGACACGAAACGAGCCTCATTCGGGCGTCCCCTGAGCGGAGTTTCTCCAGCAAACATCCTTTCAGCCCAGAGAAATCTCTGACACAAAATTATTATTGCAGTGCCTGTGTATCAGTATTACGGGTGCAAGGGCAGGGCGGCAGCAGGGAGGCCATTAGCAGTGCCTTGCCTGAGAATCTTATTGCGGTGTATTTTGCTTGGACAATACAGCATGAATTCACCAAAAAGGTGGCTTCATTTTGGCAATTTAAAGCAGGGGTGCCCAAACTTTTTGGGCCACGGGCCAGTCACTTGGTCGAGCAAGCCGGTCATGTTGTTCCTCCCACCTGGAAGAGGGAGCAAAATGTGCATGCACGGGGGCCAAACGCATCCGCGCATGTTCAGAACGCTGCCGTAAATGACCCACGGCAGTTGTAAATGCACTTACAACAGCCGTAGGTGATTTACAGCAGTGTTCTGTGCAGTGTGGGTATGTTTGGCACCCACACATGTATGTTTTACTTCCGCTTCCAGGAGCGGCTAGGGCATCAGGGGCCAGATGAAGTGGCTTTGGGTGCCGCATCCAGTCCATGGCCCGTGGTTTGGGCACCCCTGATTTAAAGTCTGGTCAAGACACACAAGAAGAAGAAGCTTATTCTACTGCAAGTTGGGTGCCTTGTGATTTCTTACCAGCCAGTGTGAAGTTTCTACACAAGGTTTAGAAGAGAGTCTCATTCTTCCCACTATGTTTGCCAGGTGTATTGTGCATGCAGCACCTGTGCCACTATGCTTAATGCATACATATATAATAGTCTACAAGTTGAATTTCTTCTTATATTTTGATACACCTCCCACACGCCCCACTTTTATCCCGTCTAGTTAAGTCATTGTGGGAAGTTAAGAAATTCCATTGTATGGTTTTGAGGAATGAAACCTGTGGTAATTTGTCACATCTAATATTGGAATAGAATCTAAGATCGAGGAATGAAATGCCATAACATTGAGCATAGTTCAGAAGTAAGGTAAAGGTTGTCCTTGCTCAAAAGCCAGTTGTATATGACTCTAGCGTGCGTTTACAGCCAAAGAGCCAGCGCTGTCTGCATCTGTAGATGTTTCCATGGTCATGTGGCAGGCATGACTAGAGATGGAACACTGTTTACCTTCCGAGCAAAGTGGTACCTGTTTACCTACTTGCAATTTCTTGCTTTCAAACTGCTAGGTTGGCAGGAGCTGGGACACTCCATCATGCAACATTCAGGTCTCAAACTACTGACCTGCCAACCTTCAAGTTCAACATCTTAACCACTAAGCCACCGCAGCCCCTAGTTCAAAAGTAGCAATTAGCAATTACACTTATATATCACCCCATAGCTCTTAGTGCACTCTCTGGGTGGTTCACAAGGTAATTAGCATTTTGCCTCCAACATGCTGGGTACTCATTTTACTGACCTCAGAAGGCTGGAAGGCTGAGTCAGCTTTGGACACCATAGGGATCGAACTCACAACATTTTGTTTGCAGTACAGCAATTTAACCACTGTGCCAACAGTGCTCTTTTTGCAAGTAATGCAAAAAGTACGTTGACAATAGCTTGCAGCTATAAGCTTATGGAACAGTTAACCCTCTACAATGGAGGGGTGGGGAATGCTCTCTTCCACAGCTTCCTGTGGTCCGTACCCTGTTCCAAATTTCCAGAGGCTTTGAAGACTTTCCAGAGCAGATTTGGGTGCAGGAGGTGTTCCATTGTGGAAGTAGTAGTCTCTTCACACGATAACTGTCTCTCTCACTAAGTCTGAATATATGAAGTGTAATTCAGAACCCTATAAAACCAAAAGTTGATTTATTTTATGTTATGTTTTATCACAGGGGAGCTAGCCGGCCACACCGAGCGAGTTTCTGGCTTCTCATTTTGTCCACACTCTGATCAAAACAACTACTGTGTCAGTAGCTCTGATGATGGAACTGTGAAAATCTGGGATGTACATACATTGACTGTTGTGATGGAACATGTGCTGCATCAGGTAAAGTTGTCTCTGCTTCTCTGACATCTCTGCAAATTCTGTTGGACTTGTTCAATGTAAAGCTATAGTTTTGTGAAACAATAAAATATGCGGAATATATTGGAAAATGTTCGCTTTTAGGGAGGTTTTCTTCTGTGTGATCAGATAGTAACCTTTACATATTGTTGGGTAGTTATTTTATTAACCTTATTTTTCCTCAGTGTTGAATCTCTGCCTATCATTTTATTATATTTTTCTCCATGTTTTGTGTTGGGTCCAGATTTAGTCATTTTGGGATCAGAATCATAGGAATAAATAAGATTTTAGTGGAAGTGTATAAGCAAGGTTAAGTTTGAGTCTAATCCTATTTTCTCTCTGTTTATATGTTTAGGGTCATTTTAGCTGTAATTGTTTTCCCATTATCTTCTTTTAACATGTTCCAACATCATGATTTGATTAGATGTAGTGCACTTTGTGTGGAGAAAAACAAAAAATGCTACATTACATAGGACAGTGTTTCCCATTCTTTGGTTTTTGGACTTCAATTTCCAGAAACCTAAGTCAATTCCCCAAAGCACTGATCAGCCAATATGTTGTCTTAGGCTTCCGGGAATTGAAGTCTACTAGTGTTCCGTAAAACATAGTTTGGGAAACGCTGACATAGAGAATAGGGCTCTAGAAGGTTGTAGATGCTTTTTCAAAATCAACTGCCAAAGTCCTATAGGGATTTTATGTGCTTGCAAAAGCATGTTTCATGCCAGGATTGGTTTATTGAGTCACCAGAGACACATCCATCAACTAAGAAAATGATTTCCATTAAAAGTGTATGCTTGGATAGAAGTAGCCACCGCCGTCGCTGATAACGGCGGCAAGAGCAAAGACATAAATTGCCAAAGCTAAATGACAAGATGCTTGGTGAAACTTGATCTCGCACACAAAGCAGTCCTTCTATTCACATGTCCAACATTTATTAGGCATTTTATCAGTTAGCCATTATTAGGCATTTTATCACTTTGCACAGTTCCTCTTGTATGTGCATAAAATGTCAACAATTTATTATTTTTATTCATTGCCCTTCTGTGTTGTCTTGCTCCCAGCAAAAGATTCAAAGTGGCTCAATTACTTTGGCCAGTGTGAGGAAGTAAGGGGTGCTATTTGGAAATTAAAACTTAAAAGCCTTATGGCATATCAGTTTCCCTTGTGCTTTTTGATCCATATGGGCAACAACGATTGTTCAATAACTACAGCGTTACTGGTAAAACACTTTCCTTTAGTCATAGAAATAGCTGATATACATTTTTAAAAGTTGGAACTGGCTGTTGTCTCCAGAAGGGACAGTAGTGTTATTTGTGTTGAAGTAGTTACTAAGGCAGCAAGCCTAAATGCACTTCATTATGTCCTGTTCAACTTGGTAAGACTTATTTTTCAGTAGAAACCTGAGTAATCTGTAAATCATGCCTCAATAACCAGTCCTTAAGAGAAATATGTCAAGTTGTAAGATGTATCCCTTGAAAGACACTTCCAGAGAAAGTCCCCCATGAGAGTACTGTGGTCACCGATGGCCCCTGAAATCAGTGCTTCTGCTTCCAGTTCGGTGACTGAAGACCAGATTGGTATTCCTCAAAGAAGCTGCATTGGTCCAGTTGGTCATCCTTTATGGTTATCTATTTGCTATTATGTGCTGTCAGGTTTCTTGCTTGTCTGGATTAATGGCCTCTAAAAAGTCCCATCATTTTGCTACACATTCATTGTATAAATAAAATGTCAACAAGCATCCATGGCTGTTTTCCTTTTTTATTGTCTTTAAATTTCAGAATACAATTTCTGCATTGCATTGGTCACCCAAAGTGAGAGACTTGATTGTGTCAGGTGATGAGAAGGGAACCGTGGTTTGTTACTGGCATCATCGAAATTACAGTCAGCAGTTCTTCCCAGAGCCCAGAACCATATTCTGTCTCACTTGTTCTCCACACCATGAAAATTTGGTGGCAGTTGGGTAAGTACAACTATCACACTCTGATAGAAGCTGCAAATTTTCATGGGAGTAATCCTGGATAAAAGAGAGCTATTTCAACTTGTACAAAACGGAATTGATTAAGTACAGTACCTGGTTATTTTGAGGAACAAAGGTAAATAATATGTTTGTTCTTGGTCTGGAACTAAACAGCAATGGTAGTGTTTGAGATGGCTAATTAATACCAGCCTTACTTCATTCTCTTTTTCAATACACAGTGGTCCCTCGCTTAAAGAGCATAATGCGTTCCACATGATTGCTGTTTAAGCGAGTTGCTCTGTAAGCGAAACACTTGGAAAAAGCGCCGCCACTGCCATTGTAAGTGACCAATTGTGATTTCTGGTGGGCGGATTGCAAACCCCAATTTAGTTGTTAAGCGAGTTTTTAGTTGTTTTTAGTTGTTAAGCAAGGTGACCATTCAGAGAAAATTCTGAGTTAGTCTCTACGTGAGGCGCTCTTTATGCAAGGTTTTACTGTTACTATTATTAACAAAAGCTATCTTATGTGCAAATACTGTCCCAAGTTTGCATATTTTTCAGTTGCTATGAAACTGATGGATTTTTTTTAAAATTAGATTCTTGATTATTGGTAGTACTGTGTTTTTTTTTTAAAAACTTTTGTACAAGCTATGTATTTTGAACCACGTGGTTCACGTAACATCTTTTTTCCTGACATTAGTTCCTAGCTGGCTAGCAAATGTTCAGCTAATTAGCTCAACTGATTCTTGATATTAATTCAGAATCAGTCAATACATGCAGAAGTCATCAGAACATGGAAAAGCATCTTAGTGATCTTTTGTTTAGGAAACATGGGATGAAATCATTGGAACTTATTAAGATTCTTAATCTTATTTAAGTGATTCAATGGCCTACTGTAGTTTCGACTTGCTACTGCATATCAGCCACCATTGTGCATTTTGAATTTATATTTGCTAGCATCTCCAGTTTCTTTCAGCTGGCAACCCATGTAAGTTATTCTGTAGGTAGCTTTCTACACATATGTTGTCCCTTCCTTTCTTGCATAGTAGGAGAAAAGAGAGAGTGGGTTTGGATGGAAGGCAATATTGTTCCATGCAAAAAAGGATACATTTTATACAGGCATAACTCAGTGTGACCTTTTTCATTGCATGAAAATGGAAGAACCTCTTTTTAAATATAAACCTTTTTATTTTAAGCTACAAAGATGGAATTGTGGTTGTCATCGACATCAGCCGAAAAGGAGATGTTGTCCATCGCCTGAGAGGTCATGACGATGAAATACATTCTCTGGCTTGGTGCCCTGTGCTTGGCGATGAAAGTATCTGTAGTCGACAGGAAGAGTACCAAGGTATGTATGTAAAAACAGCCTCCTTCTAGCAACCCCTTTGTGGGAATTAGTTGTGCTAAAAGACATGTGGCTCTTGTTTCACAGGAAACAGTTATTGTTTTAACTTAGTTTTACTTGGGTTTTCATTTTTAGAAAACTCCACTGCTGGTAGTGAGACTGAAGAAGCAGCTGTAACAAAAGGCTACTGCTTAGCATCAGGAAGCAAAGATCAGACCATTCGTGTGTGGAGCTGTACTAGAAACAGAAGTAAGTCTAGAGGATTTTGGCAGTGCATGTCATGTGTATGTGCATATTTATTCTGTGCTTTGCCATTTAAAACTAGCAGATTAGTACTGACAAATTGTACCTAGTGTTAGTACTCCCAAGTGTAAGACCCTAAAGATGTGTAGCAGTTTTTCTTGTTATTGTTAGGTGATTTCTGGCAGTGGCATGATTGAAGAGTCAATGAAATAGGGAGTGAAGCAATTACTTGTTTGAAATGAGAAATAGTATTTCTTTAACAGAAAAAGCACAGCTCAGTTTTATGCATGTTTAGACAGATCTAAAAACCCCATGTTTTCATTTATGTCTATTTATGTTTATAATGAGGTTCTGGTCATGTTCTGTTGTGAGAAATCATTGGAGCTAGATTTAGGACTGTAAAAGGAGAGGAAATTCTTAGCAACGTAATTCTAGATCTTTTGATTACTAAAAAGAAATCACTCTAAAATTGGGAGACCCAATGTTTCAGTCTGTAAAGCAGTTTGTTCGTTCTTGTCAGTAGAGACTGGCCCAGGTTTAATGATCTGGGCAGGTGTTCTCTAACAATTCATTCTCCATGGCTCAATAGCGATAGCAACTCTGAAGTTGCCCTTCTTGAAAAGAAGAGGTGGAGGCATGGAACCAGCTGTGAAAGAGCGCCTCTGGTTAACATTGCACTGGCCCCAACAACAACCTACCCACATTTTATCCAGCTGTTTTGGGTGAGTAGCTTCTTTGAATTAATTTAATTCAATCCAAGGCATTAGTAATGGAAAAATAAGTCTGCTTAATCACTGTAAGCCAACAGTAGTGAGGGAAATAAGCATGCATGGGGTTTGAGAACTATTTTCTTGGCATTCTATAACTTATATATTCCTAAAATCTTATTCAACAGCAGCCTTTTTCATTTGTAGGCTGCTTTTATAGCTGGATTTAACACTTGGGGCAGCACATCATCCTTTATTATCTGATATATTAATCAAGGTGTTCACTTTTTAAGAAATGTGTTCTTTATAACTGAAATCACAATTCTGCATATGGTTTTTTTTTTATTTTTTCATATCATTTCACTTTTTATTTATATACCGCTTTACTCGGCCCAAAGGCGACTCAAATCGGTTTACACCCATGTGTGCTGTCTGCACAGCAGACAGCAGCAGAAAAACACAAAAGAAATACTATAATAACAGTATAAAGAGCAAATGAGTACACAATACAAATATACAGCAATATAAAGTTCAAAAAATGTAATACAATCAATACAATATTCATATCAAAATATACAACGAAAACGCAAACATAACAAACCGCACTCTCCCCTAAAAAGTCCGGCAACAAACCCAGAGCCCAATGTCCTTGAGTGGACCATAGAACCCAGAAAAGTTTGGAAGAGGAAACCTCTGTGGGGCAACGGCTCCCACCTACCCGCAGACCCCCGGAGCCCACACCATTGGCTCCAGGGGCTGGGCAGGGAGCGTGCGGGGCTGCAGCGGCGGCAGCGGCTCCTCCTTTTCAGCTCTCTGGGATGGTGAGGCCCGAAGAGCAGGAACAGCTGGGACGGTGGCAGCTCCCACCTGCCCACAGACCCTGGAGCCGATGGTGTGGGCTCCCGGGGCTGGGCAGGGAGCATGTGGGGCTGCAGCAGCACCGGTGACTCCTCCTTTTCAGCTCTCCAGGATGGCGAAGGCCAGAGAGCAGGAGCAGCTGGGACAGCGGCGGCTCCCACCTGCCCGCAGACCCCTGGAGCCGATGGTGTGGGCTCCCGGGGCTGGGCAGGGAGTGTGCGGGGCTGCAGCTGCGTCAGCAGCTCCTCCTTTTCAGCTCTCCGGGATGGCAAGGACTGAAGAGCAGGAATAGCTGGGACAGCGGGACGTTTACTTTATATTTCCAGTTACTGCATTCCTTACTGTTCTTTCCTTCACAGAGGTGAAGTGCTGAAGTGGGATTTGACCCAACCTGGGAAGCGGAAATGGGAGATTCTAGGTGCTTCATCAGAAGGTCAAAACCATTCCAGAATAGTATTCAATTTGTGTTGCCTGCAAAAGGAGGACAGTCAGTTACTTCTCTCTATTTCAATGGACAGGGGTGTGAGTATCACTTTAAAAGCATTCTAGTCCTGTACATTCAAGGTTCTAAGAGTGTCAGTTTCCATGTGTCAGTTTCCATCAGTGGCCATCAACCTTGCTTGGAAACCACATTTAATTATCCACTCCCCCCCGATTCTCCATGTATTGTCAGTCACCTTTGATTGGAAAAGGCTGGTTGTGGTGTTGTCTGGTCCTGCCATTCTGGGGAAAAGATGACGTATAATGTATTAAACAAATGTGTAAATGTATAAATGCCAGACGTGTCTTGAGAGGACTGTACTCTCTGCACAAACAACACTTTCAGACTATCTGTTCCTTGCTCTTCTTTGTCTTACCTTTCACTTTGACTGGTTTCATGCTTTCTCTGGATCTCCCAAATCCATTGTGACTTTTTACTTCTTCACCCTTAAGTTGCTGGTCTCTCATATATAAATGAATGACGCACTTATGGTGTAGGAATGCCCAACATTATGGGTCATCAGAGGCTCTTGCTCTTGTGGCTTAGTGGTTAAGACACTGAGCTTGGAGACAGGAAGGTCAGGTTTTGATAATTGAGTGCTGCACTTGGTGACATGAAAGGAGCCTCATTCGGACGTCCCCTAAGCAGAGTTTCTCCAGCAAAAATCCTTTCAACCCAGAATAATTTCTGACATGAAATTATTATTAGTGTTCTGATTGTCTGTTTTTTCTTTTAAAATGTTGTTTCATAGAAAGAATGGATGGATGAACATATGTTCACTCATTTTGGCTTTTCTGGATTTATAATAAGCAAACTGAACTACTTGTATATTATGGATAGAGGGGGAAGAGTCTGAGGTATGATTCACTCTTGTGGGAGATTCCTGCTTAGCAGCGGTTATTTCCTTTTGAAAATGGCGTCGCTCGCAAGAAAAACATTGAAGAGAAGTTTCATTATTTTTAAATCTTTTATTGTTTTTTGTTTTACTGTATTGTTGTGGAATCTTCATTAACAGTTCTCCCCCCCCCCCCCTCTATCTCTCTCTCTAGGTAAAATGTTGGGACCTGGTAACTCTAAATTGCTGTTGGACAATGTCAACTCTTGGAGGATTTGTTTACAGCTTGGCCTTTTCCCCTGTGGACACAGGCTGCCTGGCTGTGGGAGTTGGGGACAGCATGCTCCGGGTGTGGAACACCCTGTCCATTAATGATCAGTATGACGTGAAAACCTTCTGGCAGGGTATTAAGTCCAAAATTACAGCTGTAAGTGTGTACTTTACTCCTGTATGTTAGAATACTTAATACATTTTTATTCCCAGAACTGACTTACACTGTCTGTTCTGGTAAAATGTGGTGAATGATTCCCTCCCCTCCTCGTCCAGAAGCTGTGGGACTCTCAGGCCGCCCAAATTTTTAGTTTAAAAAAAAAGTTGCAGAAAAAAATTCTGTATGCTCTCTAGGGTATATTGGGGACAATTTCCTCATGTTTTGAGGGCCTATAGCAGTTCGAAAGCAAGAAATTGCAAGTAGATAAATAGATACCACTTCGGTGGGAAGGCAAACATTGTTCTGTGCACTCTGTGGTGTCTAGTTATGCCTGCCACATGTCCACGGAAATGTCTGCAGACACAGACAGCGCAGGCTCTTTGGCTATAGACAGAGATGAGCACTGAACCCTAGAGTCAGATACGACTGGCTTTCAAGCAAGGGCGACCTTTACTTTTACTAGTACAAACAATATAACATGCCACCAGAGGGCACACGGACCATTTCAGTTTTAAAAGCCATTTTTTTATTAAACCTGTTTTTTCAATGAACAAAAACCTATAGGGTAGCCTTTTTAGCACATAAACATTGCATTTTAAAATGAAAGTTAAAATCCAAGCATGATTGGAGTTACACTATACAATCAATAAGTACCTCTGCTATTCCAGGAGGCAATGGCTGATGTTTCTTCTTCTTATATTATCAAATTCTTCCTCAGGAAAAGCAGTATTCACTAGGAAGTCCACTTCTGGACTGCAGTTCAGTTTCTTTTCAAGGGCTTATAAAGCGATGTGTGCCTATTTCTTTGAAATTGACATTAGAGTGTGTACGAGGTTGCATTACTGGCTGTATGTCCAAAAGGTTTTCCACAACTGTGCCATCTAGTATTTATATGCGTAACTGTTTTAAAGTTGTAAATTTAATACTGAAAACCAGTATCCAAAAAGTTTTTTAAACACTTATGACTTTTCCTATTGTTTGCAGTTGTCCTGGCACCCAAGAAAAGAAGGCTGTTTAGCCTTTGGAACAGATGATGGGAAAGTTGGCATCTATGATACTTACTCTAGCAAGTAAGAGATGACTGTTTTTTTAAAAAAAAACAGTGAGAGAAATATGGTATCAGTTTATAGCATAAGAAAGGAAAGCTGTTTTCATTTAATATGGACATAATAGCATATCTTGTTAAATATACTGCCATTGATGTAAATAGTTTTCCATAGCTTCTTTTTATCATTTCAAGTGTTAATAGTGTGTGAACTCTGTGCTATTGAGCTGTCATGTAAAAAAAATCCAATTATTTCAATGAGTATAATTTCTATGTAAAGACTAGAGTTTTAAACCCCATTAAACTGTCTCACACAGTTTCAAAGCACATAATATCATGATGGCATACATTTTGAGCAGGAGGTTGGACTAGATAGCCGAAAAGGCCCCTTCCAACTCTGTGATTCTATGATTTGCCTGACTTCTTACTTGTAAAGCAAATGTGCTACATTGGATTGTCTAAAGTGGAGGTGGTCAACCTTGGTGCCCCAGCTGTTCTTGGACTTCAATTCCCAGAAGCCCTGATCAGCAGGTATGCTGACTTGGGCTTCTGATAATTGAAGTCCAAGAACAGCTGGAGCACCAAGGTTGGCCATTCCTGGTCTAAAGCATGGGGGGAACTTTCTGGAAAAGCTTTCCCAGAAAAAAATCTATTTAAGAATTACCAGAAAGCGCCATTGCCTGCCCAGCTGTATTCATAATTTATTTTGAGCATTATCCTAATAACTCAATTGTTCCATCAACTCATAGCTGTAGGTTGCCTGCCAGGAGGCCATGGGCAAATGGGACATCAGTTGTCTTGTCTCAGAATTTGCAGTGAAAGAATGCAGAGGGACTGTGAAAAGTACAGCTGGCATCTAGTCTAGTTTAATTAGTTTTCCTGTTTGTGTCAATAGTTTTTCCTTTCAAAGTTTCTTGTATTTTACATTGGATCATGGGTAGTATAGTGTAGTTTCTTAATAAATGCTATTCATCCTCTCCCATTATTTCTATTAGGCCTCCACAAATCTCCAGTACCTTCCACAAGAAGACAGTGTATACCTTAGCCTGGGGGCCTCCTGTTCCTCCCCTGTCTTTTGGTGAGTCTTAAGAATCTCTCTGCAGTCGTTGAAGTCATCTCTGTTAGCACAAATGCTTCTTTTCTGCTGCAAGAGAAAGTACAATCCAACACCGAAACAGATATAGAGAACAGTGGGAATATCCTTCAAGTGTAAACAAAGTAATGGGTCCTCAGTTATGAAGTGATGCTCGTGCTGTTAATTACTTCCTGCCATTCCTGGATTCACTAGTTTCCAAAATGTTAGGAAGCTTTTAGAAGAGGTTGATATCATCTGGGATAATTTTTCAAAGGCTGCATGCCATTGATGGGGAAAATGGGAGCCAAAAGTGAACAAGGGATTACCTGCTTTCTTCTCAGTACCGGTTTCTTTCTCCCAACCATCCAACCTCCTCCCTATCCACTGGGCTACTTAGGAAGGGGTGAAGCCCATGCCTTGCAGAGGGCTTTTGAAGTTGAGCTAAGGATTGCAGGTTGCCCCAGGCCTTCCTATAGTTTGCAGTTGAAAGATAACCTGTCTACATGTTTAAGATAGGGTGGCATAATTACATTTGGGGCTTTTTTTGGTCTAGTTTAAACATCACACTTTCACTATAAAAGTGTATGCCTGGGGTTGCTAACCAAGAAGCAGTAAAATACAATAACAGTAAGGTAAAAGTCACCCTTGCTTGAAAGCCAGTTGTATCTGACTCTAGGGTTCAGTGCTCATCTCTGTTTATAGCCAAAGAGCAAGTGCTGTTTGTGTCTGCAGATGTTTTCGTGGATATGTGGCAGGCATGACTAAACACCGGAGTGCACGGAATGCTGTTTACCTTCCCACCAAAGTGGCCCCTAGTTATCTACTTGCAATTTCTTGCTTTCGAACTCAATGCCTAAATAGGACACAGTGGTACAGAGCACCTTATCCTCCCCAGGGAGCACTATCAAGACAAGACTGAAGGCAGTTGCAGTAAAGCATCTCCAGGGAGGAAACTCAGCATTTGGTCAGGTCCATGGGATCCAGGCAGGCAGTCATTGATTTTCAATCAAGTATTGAAGGCAATCGTTCTGTTTGTGCTGGTGTTAGTTTGTTACATTACTTATGAGCCATGATAAATTGGGGGAAGGGGGGGAGTATCTGCTAATGGCTGTACTTCCTGAATGGCTAAAGTTCCACTTTAGTCAAACCCCTTAAATTAAAGCTGACAGTCCTAGCTTCACTCACATCTTCCTTTCATCTTTGCTGTGATGGAATACAGAGGCCACACACCGAAAAAAGTTATCTTTGTTCCAATATTTCTGGACCTGATCTTTTGGTAGACCAGTTGCAAATGTGGTAGCATGATTTCCCCCCTCTTTATTGCAGGAGGAGATGGTGATAGGCCCTCAGTAACCTTATACAGCTGTGCAGGAGAAGGAGTTGTCTTCCAACATAATCCTTGGAAACTTAGTGGAGAAGCTCATGACATCAACAAAGTTATTAGAGAAACTAACTCAGTCAAAGTGAGTAAGAATCTATGTTGATACATGCTGTCAAGCTACTTCTGACAAGAGTATGGATCAGGAATCCTCAAACTTGGCTCTCCAGGTGATCTTGGACTTCAATTACCAGAAGCCCAAGTCAGCATACCCTTTATATTCAGAAATCAGAAATTGCTGGACTTGGCAATTGACTCTTGCATCAACAGTGCCACGTTTGAGGGCAGCAGGTTGGTTTATGGGGCTGGAAACAAGTTATATGATGCACCTCACTCTGTCCTTCAAAAGATGGGAGTTGGCCAATGGTGGGATGCTCTCTCCAGCCTCCACTAGTGTTTTCTGCCTGAGGTAATTGCCCAACTATCCATATTGGAAGGACCAACAAGATGTCTTCAACTGGGTTATTAAAGAAAGTGGAATAGCATAGACAGTGTCTGGAAAAGTAGAGATGTAAGAGAATAATGAATGGAAGAAATGGGAGCCTTGGATAAAATAGAGCTGAAGCAAAGGTACACAGCCAAAGTAGAGAGGAATGGCTGTGCACTAACATGTAGGAGGGCAGAGAGGACTGTGGGATCTTATTTATTTTTTATATTCAAATTTATATGCCGCCCAATCAGGTAAACCCGACTCTGGGCGGCTCACAACAAGTTAAAACACACATAAAACAATACAACCAATTAAAACCCAACATACCCACCCACCTACCCCATTCCTCTTAAAAACCCACATTAAAAAACTGCCTTCATTGACAATTAAAAGAAATGGGGGCTTAATTTATAAGCCAACAGGCGGGGGCCACTCTTCCATCTGGGCCCCACATCTGCCCCACCAACCAGGTTTTTAGGTCTTTTCTGAAAGGTAGCAGCTCCATCCTGTCCTTGCCTTGACTGTAGATCTGTTGTAAATTTAAAATATTTGAAATCACACTTTTCTGTTGCAACAACAGATGGCATTTTAAAAGCCTTTAAATAGGCTGAATTCTGAATTGAGCCACCTGGTCTTTGTGACAGGATGTCACATTAGTTTCTTCTGGTAAAGTGGCCATCCATGCTTTTTACATTGGTGTAAATTATTTGCACAGGAAAATTTACCAGAATAATTTAGTTGGTTAGGGATTTGGAATTGGCCAAATGTTGGCTGACCCCAACGTTTTCTTCTTTGTCTCAAAAGTATAACATGCATCTTCTTCCTAAGGGAAGCATGAAACAAGTAATGACAGAGTTGGAATATAGTAGAGATTATATTCTGTGCTTTACAAATGTTGCTTAGTTCTGCAGCAGCAATCATACCTACCTCCAAGGAGATGTTCCAAAAGCCGTACAGTTCTCATATAGGTTTGTATAGTGAAAGGCATGGCTCAGACTCCATTATTTCTAGTGGAGGGGTTTGGTTCCAGTCTCCTAGATGGATGGCTGATTCAGATGAATTCAATCCAGCTACTAAATGATTTCACGAGAATCAACCAAACAGGGGCTCTTGAATGTTACCCTGGGTATTCCCAGATGAACCTTTGACTATGCAAATGAACTGTTTCATGTTAAGTTTGTGGAAGGGCCAGGTAACGGGTTGCAGTCTCCATATTTTCCGATTGATTTCTTTGTGGGTTTTTTCCCTTATGAAAGGAAATCCATTCAGTAGAGAGAATTGCCACACAATATCTTAGAATGGTTCATGATAGGATTCTTTCAGATGCCTCCTTGCCATCCTCTGCTATCCCGTTATCCTTTTCTTATACAGTGGTACCTCGTATAACGAAAATAATTAGTTCTGCAAGGCTTTTTGATATGCGATTTTTTCATTATACAAAGCATGCTTCATATAACGAAATTTCCTATGGAATGCTTCATATAATGAAAATCTCCATAGGGATGCATTGAAAACCACCCTGGAAGATAAGGTGCTTCATATAATGAAATTTTCACTTCTATGAGGCAACAGTTTTCTTCACATTATTTTTATTGTATGAGGTTTTTGTTATAAAAGCACTTTGTAATACTGGGTTTTACTGTATATATTTTACAGAACCTGTGGAAATAGATTTTGGGATGATTAAAATTCAATAATTTCCCTCTACTTTCTTTTTAGCATAAATTGCCCGCACACACAGAGATCAGTTGGAAGCCCGATGGCAGCATCTTGGCTATTGGTAATGAAGATGGGTATGTGCTAAAATTTAAGTGGAATTAAATTATCATTTGCAGGTGTCCCAGTGGACAGCACAAAGAAAATATTGTGTATTTAACCCTTCCTACCTTTATTTGATTTGTTTTTATCCTTGATACACACTTCTACAGCTTTTTGGAAAGTAGAAATGAGGTTTCTTCGCCATATAACTGCAGCAAGTAGCAAATGCAATGCTGACTTGTTTCAGTAGGTAACAGAGTGTGATCATGCATTTAAAGGGAAACAAATATAAAACTTGTTTTAGCAGAAAACCTAAAAAGGCAAGAAACACAACATGTGTTGTGTGTGTGTATATATATATATAAAGAGCTAGCAATCTCAATGTTGTGATAAGCCATGGTTCTTAGCTTGTTAAAAATGAACTTTTGTGAGCCTGAGATTTTCACGGTTTCTCCTCTTCCCTTTCTTCCTTGAGAGAGTTTTCATGGAGTTTGCAAGAGTTACTTCCCACTTCAACTGACCTCAGTTTAGTGTGTTCTCCAAAACCCAAACTGGGATTAATGTTAACTTTGATTAATTTAAACAAGCAATATAAGATTGATTTGTATAAAAAATATGGTTACGGTTAAACTATGATTAATTTAATTTAATTTAATTGTTCAACTTGTATGCTGTCCCACTCGCACAGTGACTCTGGGCAGCTAACAAATAAAATCACAGAATATCACATCACCTTACAATAATACAATAATGCAACAGTAAAAAAAAATCAGAAACAATGTATATAATATTACAAAAAAATCAATCCCCACAACTAAGTCCACTTCCCTCCAGGTCAGACAGGCCAAGGGAAGAGGTCTGGAGCGGGAGCGGCGTTTTTGTGGCCATGGAACAGCTGCTCCCACTTCCCTCTAGCTGGCCGGACGAAGGGAAAGAGTCCGGGACGTCAGCGTTGATGGCATTTTTGTGGCCGCGGAACAGCTGCTCCCACTCCCTCTGGCCAGCCGGGCTGAGGGAAGGAGTCTGGGACGGCGGCGGTGGCGTTTTTGTGGCCACGGAAGAGCTGCTCCCACTTCCTTCTGGCTGGCCGGACCAAGGGAAAGAGTCCGGGACATCAGCATCGCCGGCGTTTTTGTGGCCGTGGAACAGCTGCTCCCACTTCCCTCTGGCCGGCCAGGCCAAGGGAAGGAATCCGGGGTGTTGGTGGCGTTTTTGTGGTCGTGCAACAGCTGCTCCCACTTTTCTCTGGCCGGCTGAACCAAGGGAAGGAGACCGGGACATCAGCGGTGTTTTTGTGGCCGCAGGACAGCTGCTCCCACTTCCTTCTGGCCGGCCTAAAAAATCTGCCATTAATGGCTAAGTAGCATAGTTTAGTTAGTACATTAACATGGCTATTTCTGTTTCTGGAAACTAAAAACCTCTTTAAGTGTCAGTTACATATGCATGGTATGCTAGTGTTTAGTACATACAAATTGACATAAAGCAAGATAGGCTCAGTGGACATAAAGGCCCCAAGAACTCTGTCCCAGTCTATCACAGTGTATCAGCATTACCGAATGCTACTTGGCAGCTGAAATTTAGGGAACAGGAATAGGTATCAAATCAGACTGACATTTTAATTTGATCAAAACACCACTAACCAGTTAGCATTCAGAAAGTGATAAGTTAAGAGCCTATCCCTTTCATTCTTCCACCATTTATTTTCATTCAGTTTAGTTCATGCACTCAGAGAAGGATTGTTAAGTGTTGCCTTGGTGTTTGTGATGCCCAGGCGCTTGGCTGTCCCAATAATTCATAATTCAATGTGGGGAGAGTAAGTCCTAGGAAGCCTCCAACCTGTTTGCTCTTCAGTCTCCATAAGAGGTTTAGGAGCATCTTCTTCTGGTTAATAGATTAATAATGGTTTCTTGTGTCCTATGGATTGTACATACCTTAACCACCCTTAAAAGCTATGGGTATTGTTCTTGGATGATAGATGGCAAAAATTATTTGCACATGAAGTGCACTGGTAACAATAGTTTCTCACACTTTTTCACATTTTAGATCTATTGAAATCTTTCGGGGCCCTGACTTGAAGCTCATCTGTACCATCCAGCAGCATCATAAGCTCATCAATGCTATTCGCTGGCATCACAGCCATGGGACCCAGCCAGAACTAGGTTACTTGATAGCTTCTGGCTCAAACAACGCTGTCATTTACGTGCATAGTATCAAGAGTGTCATAGGTAACTGATATTTATGCTTCAGTAAAGCTGCTTTCCCCCTTTCTTGACCACGCACTCTCCTCCATGACTCGAGATGCTGCAGAACGTGCCCTCTCCTATCTGAGTCCAGATGTGTCTAGAGCAGGGGCGCCCAAACTTTTTGGGCCATGGGCTGGTCATGTGGTTCAGGGGGCTGGTCACATTGTTTAGCGGGCCAGTCATGTGGTTCCTCCCACCGGAAGAAGTAAAATGTGCCTTGTTTTGCAACAGATATGTTTTGCAATAGGATGAGGTAGATTTTTTTTAGGCTGCCATTTTCTCTGCTTAAACCAGGGGGTGGCCAAACTCTGGCTCATGGGCCAGATCCAGCCCCTGACACCAATTTACCTGGCCCATGATGCCCTCGTTGCTCCCAGAAGCGGAAGTAAAATACGCCCATACGGGCGCATTTTACTTCCGCTTCTGGGAGTGATGAGGGTATTGTGGGCTGGATGAATTGGCATCAGGGGCCGGATTTGGCCCGGGGGCTGGAGTTTGGGTGCCCATAGTCTTGAGGCTGCTCTGCCTGTGTCGTTGAGTATCCTTGGGAAAGCGAGGGAGAAGCTGTATATGCAGAATCTAGTGTATTGACCATTGAGACAGACGCTCTCTCTTCACGCTTACTTACATATGAGCCTGCTGCTCTGTGTGGGCCCTGCTCAAATTTCAGTAGAACCCAAGAAGCCTCTTGCCATGTTACTATGGTGTCCCATCATAGCAGAATGTCTTGGGTGAAGTCCATTTGTTTGCATTGTTGACTCTAACGTTATCACGATCCATCTTCAGAGAGTTCTCCAGAGAAACCTGTAATGATAACAGAGCCCTTTCGTACCTTGGCTGGGCACACGGCTAAGATCACTGGCTTGTCTTGGAGCCCACATCATGATGGAAGGCTGGTATCAGCTTGCTACGATGGCACTGCCCAGGTATGGTTGTGGAAACATATAGTTCCTCATTCAGGGTCTTTTCCCTATTGTCAGCACCAGTCAAACCAATATAGGATTTGGGAATGCCCCTTGATTGCTCATTTGTCCAGACCACACAATGAGTGGTCTTCAAAAGATTGCTGCCTATGCTATATTTTGTCCTCTCAAATGCAGTGTGCATGTATTAGTATGCCTTTTTTGTTATGTAGAAGCTATATTTGTACATTTCAGTATTTTGATGCTGCTGTAATGTGAAGGTTGGTCTGTGGGTTGCCTCTGCTGAGCCATTCTTTAGGTTTCCTTTGCTCGAAAGCCAGTCGTATCCGACTCTAGAGTTCAGTGCCCATCTCTGTTTCAAAACCGAGAGCCAGCACTGTCTGCTTCTGCAGACATTTCCGTGGTCATGTGTCAGGCATGACTAGACACCAGAGCGCACGGAACTCTGTTACCTTCACACCAAAGTGGTCCCTATTTATCTACTTGCAATTTCTTGCTTTCAAACTGCTAGGTTGGCAGGAGCTGGGACAAAGACGGGAGCTCATTCTGTCCTGCAGCAATACTTGGGAATCGAACTGCTGACCTTCCACCTTCCAGTCAGCGTCTTAGCCACTTGAACCACTGCAGTCCCTGAACCATTTATTGTGCCCCAAAGTACAGCTGGCTGTGGGCATTCAAATGTTCCTCTTCTGGAGTGGGTGACCAATCTGTACAGACCTGCTTTTTCCCATCAGGATGGACTGATGTCTTGATAACAGGAGTTATCAATGAAGTACAGAGGGAAGTGCAGCTGATCCCCTCCATTCGCTGATCACTGATCCCATTAGTTGCAGTTATTATGGTCAGGGTCATGGGCATGGTAGTTATCACTGGCCCCCAATAGAGGCAGCCTGAGGCAGTTGCTTCTTCCAAATGGTGTTCCTCCAGAGAGACTTGCTCAGATTCTAGCCTTTGAAAGGATCCTTCAACCCAGCTATGCATGTCACTAGCACTTCCTGGGGAAGAGTCCAGATCAGTGTAGAGCTGCCCCAGCTTTAGAGGGCAGCAAAGAGGGGCAGTGATGAGGATGATTTAGATAGAGACACTCCTCTTGTCTGAAGTAGTAGTAAGAAGGCCTTGGATTGCTAACTGTAGTCCAAAAACATTTTCCTTCTTGTAAATAAAGGTTATCACTCTAGAACAGTGGTGGCGAACCTATGGAATGCATGCCAGAGGTGGCACTCAGAGCCCTCTCTGTGCGCACCTGTGCAGTTACCCCAACACAGGATTTGCCCTGCCCCTCTGCCCAGCAGCCCAATGGGAGCACTTCCTTCCTCTGTTGCTGTGTTGGCACTTGCGATAAATAAGTGGGTTTTGGGTTGCAGTTTGAGCACTTGTTCTCTAAAAGGTTCACCATCACTGCTCTAGAATCTTGCTAAAGTTGTCTTGGGTGAGGAAGTTCTATAAAATGTGGCTTTCTCTTTTAATGAAGGGGGTGTTGTTGTTGTTGTTTGCAGGTTTGGGATGTTCTAAAAGAAGAGCCTTTGCACAATTACAGGGGGCACCGGGGCCGGCTGCTCTGTGTGCAGTGGTCACCTGTGGAAATGGACTTCATTTATACCGGAGCGGATGACTTTTGTGTTCATAAATGGAAACCCACAAAGCAAGAGCACAGCCGCCCTCCCCAAGGTCAGTTGATTTTCTTATCCTTTGACACCAGGAAAAGACGTGGTGAAACTTTTCTCTAATGTAGTTTGGTACTTACGCTATATTTTTATTTATTTCTTTATTAGTTACATTTATACCCCACCCCTTTAGGGAAGAATGAATCCCTACACGAGGCAGCTAACAGCATAAAATCCCCCATACAGCAAACAAACTTATTAAAAATACACCCCCCCCCCCCAATAAAACTACAATAAAAGCTCACAGTAAAACAGACCATTAAAAGGGCCCAAAATATAGCAAACCAGCGTCCTAAGCAGCCTAATTGGGAGATATATAAGCCAGGCCCCAGTCTAATAGCCGGGAATAGGCAAAACATTTACAAAGGCTTCTTCAAAAAGCATAGTCTTCAGTTGCTTTTTAAAAGACTGAAGTAAGGAGCGCAAGTGGAATAGCATTCCATAACATTGGTGCTGCCACCAAGAAGACCCTTCTCGTCCCAGAGAAGTATGTGCTCCTCTGTATGTGCTTTCACAAATAAATCTAGTGAGCATCCCTAGGTTGCCCCAAGAATGGAGACCTGCAAATATGGAGGAAAACAGTGTGCCCTCATCTAATATTTTTTCTTCCTCTGCCCCACAGGCAGAGTTCCAAGAGCAGTTGCAGCATATTTCCGTCCCATTTTTCTTTGGGAAATGTCTGTGGAAATCCAATAAATTGATTGTGAACACTTGCCATCAGTGCAACAGATTAGAGCAGGGGTGCCCAAACTACAGCCTGATCCAGCTGGTTTAAGCAGAGAAAATGGCAGCTTAAAACTTATCTCATCCTGTAGCAAAACAGATTGCAAGGCACATTTTACTTCTGTTTCTGATAGAAGGAACCACGTGAATGGCCCGCAACCTGAAAAGTTTGGGCACCCTTGGATTAGAGGCTCTTCTGATCCCCCCCCCCCCCCCCCCAATGCTTTGGAAGCCTTTCAAAGGTGTGTGTGTGTGTTGCTAACCCCAGAACTTTGGTCTGAAAACAATTCTTCCGGAATCTATTTGTTGTTTGGTAGGTAAGAAGAATGTAGAGTTGGAGAAAAAGAGAAGCATTCAACCCAAGCCCAAAGCCAAAAAGAATAAGAAGAAGTTACCAGGGAAGTTGCCTTCAACTCAGGAAGTGAGTGATTGGGTGAATGGTGGAGAGCACGGCAAAGAGCCTCTTTCAGAGGAGAACGGGATATCAGATCAAGAGGGAGAAAAGGAAGAACAGGAGTCAGCTGCAAGAATATCCACAGAAGGTATTTAGCTCCCTCTGGCATTTGTTTATGGCTTTGCATGTTTATCTGGCATGGTGGTTCTCAATTAATGGCATATAAACCACCAATAGACCACAGGAATTTCATAACAAGTACTATGAATTCACTCTCAGTGTCCCTCTTGTTCTGTGAATATAAAGTGTCCCTCTTGTTCTGTGAATATATCTTACCAACCAATCCTGGCCTGGATTATTCATCTTGTGATTTATTTATTTTAGCAGGTTAGCAGTAATAGTGGGCTGTTTCCTCCACTTTCCTTGTTGCCTTTGTCCACCAGTGAATGTCATTAATATACTATTTTCTGCCAAAAACTATTCATTGTGTTTCTGCTTCTCTGCCATTTCTTAGGAATGGTGCTGCAATTTATTAAGTCTTTTAGATCACTTAAATTTATAAATATATTACCAGAATGCTTGTCAACATGTAAATCTCCTTCTTGGAACCAGTAGCTGTTTTGTTTCTATTTATTGTGTTGAGGCCAATATTTCTGATCATATTAGATGAAAGATATTGTAAGGATGAAGTACTACTGAACATAATGTTTCTCCAAAGAGTTTGCCATATGTGGGTTTGAGGAAAATAAACTTCTTTTCATCTGCAAGTGCAACAGGAAATCCGACAGTTTCCTAAGTAGCCTGGAGAATAGTGGTTAACTTCTGAAAAAATCCATAGTTATGGTTGGCTAATTGTTACATTGTTCACTTTTAGAAATGGTAGCACATGACTTTTGGCCAAGAAAGAGTCCATTTTTTTATAATTATCCATCAAAATGCATGTTATGTCATCTGGCAAGACTTGAAATAATACAAGGATATTTGGGCTTTGTTGTGACAATTCCTTTCCTGTTTCTGAAGTCAAACGGACTCTTTAGTTGAGTCAGTGAGGACTGATCTATTCTTACTTCTTCTATGGTCCACCTGTTTGTAATTTAGTTATAAATGCTAGAGGTACTGTAATGTTTAAGATCTAATAAGTAGACAAGCCCAAGCATTCTCTTTGCTGGACCTTCTGATTTTTGTACATGGCATGTCTCAATGTGACCATTTCCGCTATACATTGCAATAAACAAACAAATCAACAACAACAACCATGTTTCTTCATTATAGTTCACAAAAATTCTGTTCCATATCAACCACCTGCTGATGGGCCAGAAACCCTAAAATCTTCAGTCATTCTCAAAACCCTAGTTATGAGGAAAGATCAGATAAAGCCAGGTGGGTCTATGTTCTGTATTATTCCATGGTATATTTAAGTAGCTTGTTGAGTGAGTTTATGACGCTTGTCCTTTGCTTTAAATAAGTTAAGATATCTTTGTGTTCTTTAAAATTGGTTTATTTGCTTGTTTGCTATATTTCCTTTATTTTTATGCTGCCTTTCTCCCTGTAGTGGACTCAAACATGACTTGCAATCCGTTAAAACAACACTATCATGATTTAAAACGCTACCAGATACCACATTAAAAAACAATTAAGTGTATAACAATATTAAAGCCATGATTAGAAACACCACTAAAAACATCTTTGAAATCCCTACATTCAATAACATGCAGAAGCACGTATAAAGTTAATCGTGCCAATAGAATAGTAGAATAAAACAGCATTAATTAGAACAAGCAAGCAGCAGCTAAGTCTTTAGAAACTGAAACACATTATTGACGCAGATACCAGAATGTTATCCAGTGTTCAGTATTAGGAGTAGTGGTGGCTCAGGAACAACTGGGATTGGTTTTGTCCTCTTTCCTAGAAGCACATATTTTTCTTTTATCTTATAATAAGCGACTGTTACATTTACACTGCTCTTCATTTGAAAGGAGCTCTCATGAGTCTTCTCTTCCTTAAGTGATGGTATCTACATTCAGATGAAAAAGGACTGAAAGTTAATATTTTCTCCCCCTCATTAACATGTTTTGGAAAGTACCTTTTTTAAAGGAAACACTCATCATGAGGCAAAATAAAAGTATGACAGCTGTTTCTACAGGGTCAGATTCCTCAGTGAAGAGGAAAAAGCCTCGCTCCATCCTACCACTCAGCACATCTATGGACCATAGGTCAAAAGAGGAGCAACACCAGGACTGTTTGAGAATTGCCAGTTTGTTACACTCAAAAGGTATGTGCCTTTATGGCAAATTTGTTATCAACGTTTGAGGCTGAAATGTCATGCTTGAGCTGCACTATAAATGATGTTAACACTGATTTTGCAAGGATGAATACTGAAGCAATTATTTAGGACTTGTATGGCAGGGGAAAAGAATGCTAGGATAATTGTGCACAGTTATTAAGCTCTTGTTTGCAAAACACATTCCCCCTTCATTGCCTGTTTGGAAACATGACATAGGAAGGGCTGTGCAGAGTATCTTCAAAACACTCTAGAGCAGTGGTTCCCAACATGGGGCATATGCCCCACGGGGGGATTTCAGTTCCCAGATGCCTAAGTCAGTACATTGGTTGATCAGTGCTTTGACGAATTGAGTTAGGCTTCTGGGAACTGAAGTCCAAAAAACCAAAGTTTGGGAAACAATGGATGAGAGCTAGAACCCCGAGGAAAAAAGGGGAAGCGGAGAGAAACTGGAACTCATGTACATAAGGGGCTAAAACCTTGTTTCCCATTTAGTTACCCACAATGGCATCTGGGGAAAAGTGCCTTGTTTCCCTGACGAAACTGAACTACAGCTTAATTTTTTGCAGTCCCAACTTCTCCCTCCCTTCTTATTTTCCCCTGTTGCACTATGCTCATGACATCTACCCTATAACTGGAAAGCATTACAGAAATTCTAATTTAAGCAAGTAATATAAGGAACAAAAGAAGGAATTTTTACTTGAGTCTCCTGTTAATCTCCAGGGCTCAATACTAACAGTTCCTTGCATTTTAAAAAAGGACAGGTCTATTGTCGGGGAACTGTGATGGCTCAAGTGGTTAAGATGCTGAACTTGATGAGTGGAAGGTCAGCAGTTTGAGACCCAAGTACTGCACGATGGAATGAGCGGCCGTCTTTGTCCCAGCTCCTGCCAACCTAGCAGTTCAAAAGCAAGAAATTGCAAGTAGATAAGTAGGGACCACTTCGGTGGGAAGGTAAACAGTGTTCCATGCACTCCAGTATCAAGGCATGCCTGCCACATGTCCACGGAAACGTCTGCAGATCCAGAGAGCGCTGGCTCTTTGGTGGTAAACAGAAATGAGCACTGAACCTTAGAGCAGGGGTTCCCAACCTTTTTACGCCGTGGGCCTGACCACGCACCCGGACAGCTGAGCAGGCTTGACCACGCCCCCAGAAGTGGAAGCAGGCACATTTACAACCACCATAAATGCACCCACTTCCACGTTTCTGCATGCACTGGCGCATTTTACAGCTGACGTAAACATGTCCGCTTCCACTTCTGGGTGCAGCAGTGGTAGTGGGCCACATGAAATGGTGCCGTGGGCTGGGGCCAGCCCATGGGTTGTAGGTTGGGAACCCCTGACCTAGAGTCAGATATAACTGGCTTTCAAGCAAAGGCAACCTATGTTGTCATTGTCTTTACTGCACAAGTTAAACAATACATGTGAAAATGTACTGGCTTACTACAAATTAGATGGACAGAGTCCTGGAAATAGGAGGACTTTTGATTGTGTGTGGGAATGATACATGTATAAGGCTGAGAAGTAATACTTAGGATCAGGATCTTCTTATGGGTAATGAATTTCCCCCAAAAAAGTATTGTTTTCAAGACAATTTTATAAGGTTTTTTGAAAACTGTTGTGGTGCTTTATAAGTAATTAAGAAATATTTTAAAAAGACTTTCAAAGTTCTTCTTAGCATATGAATGAGACATATGAGATATAAAGCAAAAGTTTTTATTTTTGTTGCTTTTTATTGACTTTCTGGTAGATCTGAATGAAGAGTCAACATCATCTTCAAGGGATCCTTTCCATTTGGGCCTATTCACCGATAGACCTGCCCTGTATAAAATGATGGAAGTGGAAGGTTAGTTCTGGAATCGTAACTATAGCTGTCCCCACTGCTTTTGAGATAAAAATTTATGCTCATCTATATGCTGAGGTGGTAGTATTGAAAACTAGATCAATCAACAAGCTGTTACCTTCAAACAAAATGGCCAAAATCCTATTGCTGGCATAACTCAAATGGTGTAAATTTTGGTATTGCATTGTTGAAAACTACAAAGTTTATATTGACATTGTTTAACACAGTAGGTGATATCTCTTTGTGCAGTAGAAAATGTTTGTGCTGCTTTCATAATTTGCAGCATTCAATACTAAAGTTTATGCCATTTGCACCAGAAATTAGATTTTGGTCAATAAGTAATTCCATCAATTTGTTGCCTTTCATAGTCAGTCTAGGTTGCGTCAAGTAAATTGTAGCTGTGAAGTTAAGGACTCTATACATACCCTGATATTTTTGGTCACCATTTTGTTACGTGTCAGTCCGGCATTATTTGATGTCTTATCAAGAGTTCAATAAAAATCTACAAAGACTTAGTTTACAGCCCTCTCCATGTTGCTCTTTTGTGACCCTTCTAGTTAGTATATCTTAGCTAGCAAAGCAGTTCTGTTTAATTATTCTAGCCATGCTTCTGGCCAAAGGTTTGTTTGATCCACTCCTTTGTTTCTACAGGGGCCAATGAGATGTCTGTGGGAAGCCTACAAGCATGGTATAGCCCTCAGCTTTGTCTTTCTCAACTGCTGAGAAATTGTACATTGGCCAGAATCCTATTCCTTCTGCCTGCTGGCCTAAGTTCAGTGGTGTAAATCTCATAACTGAATTGCTGCTAGTTCAGAAATTGGTGCTTATATCTGTTGTCCTATATCAGTCATGTAGCCTGATGTGAGACAAGTTATGCAAGCTTCAGTTTCTTCACTGGCAGCAATTCACCGCTGAGACTTGATTCATTGGATTCTTTCCATTGTTTTCTTGGCTGTCCTTGTTGGTGGTGTAAACAGTTAGCAGAGTGGCATGCAGCGGCCAGCAAGGGGTGCACACCTGGCAAGGTGGTCCTCTCTCTTGGGGGGAAAACAGGCAGACAGGTCTTGGTGCAGGTGCAAATAACTATAACACAAAGCAGATACAGTCTCTTGAGTTTCTCAGTTGACCTCACTGAGTTAGTTCAGTTGTATTATATATAAAAGTCTATACAGATCAATAGTAGTAGTATATTCCAGCAGGGTAAATACAAACTGTAATCATAGACAAAACCAAGCAGATTTACAGCTTCTGTCCTCCTTGATGGAGAGCTTTCCCCGAGTAGTCCTTGTTCAGCAAGCACAGATGGCATAAAAGGCAAATACCATCTTCAGGGGCAGAGAAAAGGTTCAGTCCTCGTAGTAGGTCCTGGAACTTTCAGGATTCCTCGCCCAGACTGATGGCAGAGAAAGTCAAGCATTGGAGTTTGGTTAGAGCAAGTTGAGCATTGAAGCTAAAGGTTTGCAACTCTGCTTTGGCCTATATACACTGGCCCACAGAACACACCAGGGAAAAATCCATGGAGGTATAAAAAAAAAGGAGTTGTCATGACATCACAAACTTGAAGCCGACTAATCTGAAAGTCCGTCATGTTAGTTGGCCCAAAACATTTGCTCATTGTGTTTTGATTGTGTGGAGTCATGAAAGTAGATCGGGGTTTCCCCTTTAATATCAGTGGGTGGGGAGTTGCAATCCCCCTCTCCGCTGGCTCCCCTGGGTCCAGAAGGGTTGGAGGGGACAAACCCCTTTTGTCACCCCAACCCTCCCGGACCCACGGGACCCAGGAGAGGGGATCGAATCTACCCCACCCCCTGATATTAAAAGGGAAAACCTGATCGGGGTTTCCCCTTTAATATCAGTGGGTGGGGGGTTGTGATCCCTCTCTCCGCTGGCTCCCCTGGGGTTGGGAGGGTTTGGGGGACAAAAGGGGTCTGTCTCCACAACCCTCCTGAACCCAGGGGACCCGGCGGAGAGGGTATTCCCCCCCCCCCCACACACACACACACACACCATATTAAAGAGAAGAAACCAAGCGGTTTCTTCTCTTCAACAATGGAGTGTTGGGAGTGGTGGATTTGATCTCCTCTCCGCTGGCTCCCCTGGGTTTGGGAGGGTTGGGGGGACAAATGGGTCTGTCTCCCCAACCCTCCTGGTCCCAGGGAACGTGGCGGAGAGGGGATTTACACACACACACACCATATTAAAGAGAAGAAACCAAGCGGTTTCTTCTCTTTAACAACGGTGTTGGGCTCAGAAGGTTTGGGGAGACAGACCCCTTTTGTCCCCCCAACCCTCCCAGACACAGGAGACCCGGGAGAGTAGAGCGAATCCACCCCTCCGTTGTTAAAGAGAAGAAACCGCTTGGTTTCTTCTCTTTAATATGGGGTGGGGGGACCCCCTCTCTGCTGGGTTCCCTGGGGTTGGGAGGGTTGGGGGACAAAAGGGGTCTGTCTCCCCAACCCTTCTGAACCCAGGGGACCCAGCGGAGAGGGGGATCGCAACCCCCACCCACTGATATTAAAGGGGAAACCCGATCGGGTTTTCCCTTTTAATATCAGGGGGTGGGGCAGATTCGATCCCCTCTCATGAGTCCTGTGGATCTGGGAGGGTTGGGGGGGGGACAAAAGGGGTCTGTTCCCCCAACCCTTCTGGACCCAGGGGAGCCAGCGGAGAGGGGGAATCCCCCCCAAACACTCCATTTTCAAAGAGAAGAAACCGCTTGGTTTCTTCTCTTTAATAACGGGGTGTCCTTCAGGGGTATCCCCTCTCTGCTGGGTCCCCTGGCTCTGAAGGTTTGGAGGGACAGACGTCTTTTGTCCCCTCAACCCTCCCAAACCCAGGGGACCAGGGAGAGGGGATCGGTTCCATCCCCACCCACCCCCAACACTCCGTTTTTAAAGAGAAGAAACGGCCTGGTTTATTCTCTTTAATAACGGGGTGTCCTGCGGGGAGATCCCGTCTCTTCCGGGTCCCCTGGCTCTGGAAGGGTTGGGGGGACAGACCACTTTTGTCCCCCCCCCCAACCTTCCCAGACACAGGAGACCCGGGAGAGGGGATCGATTCCACCACCCCCTCCAACACAAGAAGCAATCGTAAACGGTAGTCTGCTAATGTTTTGGTCCACCTAATATGGTGGCAGGCCACATCCACTGGCTTCAAAGCAGCGTACAGCATGAAGCCTGTAGTGCCATCTCCTGGTTTTTTATACCTCCATGGAAAAATCCCAACACCTGTGTGTCTCTACAGTAGGTTCCTAAAGGCATCACACACAATATGCCTTGCAACCAGTTAGGGTGTGAGGCAAAGACTTACCTAACACTTGTGTTCCATGTTTAGAGGATGAGCAAGGTAAGGAATGATAAACTAGAAAACATATTTTGTTTTTCTCTAGGAAAAAACCACTTAGAAAATGGACACCCAGAGTTATTTCAGCAGCTCATGTTGTGGAAAGGAGACCTGAAAAGTTCACTTCAGTCAGCAGCAGAACGGGGAGAGTTGACTGATCAGCTAGTGGCCATCTCTCCAACGGGTAGGTTTGACATCCCAAAATTGCTTCTGAAGAAGCATCACAGAAACTGTTTCTTCTGAGAAAGAGGTTTAACTCAGATATAACAAAACCTGGCTTCCAAAGTGATTTCTGGATAAGATTGCAGAATAAGGAGGATTGCTGCCTACCTCAGGCTCAATCATGGACTCACTGGACTAGTTTGTAAAATTGATGTCTTTTGAGCTTGTGTAAGGATTCTACTGTGACTGCAGTGGCTTAGTGGTTAAGACGTTGAACTTGACCACTGGAAGGTCAGCCGTTTGAGACCCGAGTACTGCACGACAGAATGAGCTCCTGTCTCTGTCCCAGCTCCTGCCAACCTAGCAGTTTGAAAGCAAGAAATTGCAAATAGATAAATAGACACCACTTCAGTGGGAAGGTAAACAGCGTTTTGTGTAGTCATGCTTGCCACATGTCCACAGAAACATCTGCAAACGCAGACGCCACCGCTCTTCGGCTATAAACAGAGATGCGCACTGAATCGTAGAGTCAGATATGACTGACTTTCAGGCAAGGGTGACCTTTCTTTTCCTGCTATATCCTAATCCAAATCTAGTTGATCATCATGGCAATCAGCCATGAAGACTGTCCTGAGCATTGCGTCGCTGGCAGTAGGGGTTACTCTATTACCATATCAGGGTAACCTGGCCAGACTGGCAAGGGCGACCTTTACCTAAAAATTCTACAGTTTTTCCTTGCTTTGTCTTTATTCTGCAGGATGACCGTGGTTTTTTGTTGGTTTGTGCATTGAGTCCTTTCCAGTTCCTGTTCAACTTTTTATGTTTTATTTATTGTTAATGTTTCCTGTTCTGTTTAGCTGGGTATCAAGCCTGGTCATGGACAGTAGAAGCCTTTGTAAAGCAGCTTTGTTTTCAAGAGCAGTACGTGAAGGCTGCTTCTTATCTGCTCTCTCTCCACAAAGTATATGAAGCGGTGGAGCTGTTGAAATCACATTGTTTGTTCAGGTCAGTATATTCCTTTTCTTTTAATGGGCTTCAGCAGAGAATCTTCTTTTTTCTTCCCTGGTGATGGGATGGGGAGGAACTGAGGTTTATCCTCTCTTTGAAGTCGTGTAAGGATATTGTACAATAATTGTGTCAAAGGCATCAGAGGAAAGAATGTACTCTGTACATAAGCATTTTCTATATTTTAGTATCTGTAAAGGAGTGGGGGGGAGGGGGGGTTTGCTGGCATTACTGACTCCAATGTTCTGATCCTTCCTTTTATTTGAGCTGTTTTTATGCAAGACTTCCGTTTCATAATTTCATCCTACTTTCCTGTACTCCAGCTCTATTTCTTGTTCTGTGTTTTAGGAATGTGAACTTTTGTTTAAAGACATAAAGGAAGAGAGAGAAAAACGAGGCTCTTGCTTCATTTTCAGTTCTTTTTTGTTAGTTTGAGAAAGGACTCCATGAAACTTTTGGGTGCTAGTTCTCAAACAAATAAGAGAAAGTACTTTTTCACCCAGAGGATCACTGGTCTATGGAACTCCCTGCCAGAAGAAGTGGTGACAGCTGTCAGTCTTGACAGCTTTAAGAAAGGATTAGACAAGTTCATGGAGAACAAGGGTATCAATGGCTATAATTATGGATACTTAAGGACAACCTCCGGGTTGGAGAGATAGGCAGGATATCTCTCAATGCCATTTCCAGGGAATCCTAAGCAGGTGAAGGCATCTCCTTGGGAATAATACCCTGAAGCAAATGGTGAGCCACTGTGTGAGACAGAATGCTGGACTGGATGGGCTCCTGTGGCCTGTTCCAGCAAGGCTGTTCTTATGTTCTTATGACTTGTTTAAATGAAAGCAGGGAACATGAAAATGTGTTTTGTTTTCATGTTTCCCCTCTTTCATTAAACCTTTTCTTCCCTCCAATTGCCTTGGAAACTTTCCTTCCTGGCTGCAGTTGATTCGTGCCTTCTTTCCCCTCCAGCCTCACTTTTTCCCCTTCTTCTCTTTGCCTCCCTGTCACCACCTGCGGGGGCTCTAAGGCTTTTTTGGACTAGTGCCAGGGAACAAATGTTGGTGGGGGGGGGAATAATATAAAATTACCCCAACCTGGGGGGAGGGAGGCTTTCATGATAAATAAAAGGAGTAACGCACAAACAAATGAAATGAAAGAGACACCCCTTCAAAAGGAAACCAAATGAAAGATCTCATTCTCACACAGAATCAGCTTCCTACAGTTCTTTCTTTCATTCTTCATATCAGTGCCATAGTGCATTATTAGAAGTACTGTACACAGTACCTCACTAGTACCTGTCCCTCTCTATTCACTGCTGGTCAGGGGAATGGAAAACAAGCCATATGAGGAATGGAAAACAAGCCATATGAGGAAAGACTGAAAGAAATGGGCATATTTAGACTTAAGAAAAGGAGACGTGTGTGGTGTGTGTGTGTGTGTGTGTGTGGTGGTGGGGGAAATATAACAACACTTTTAAAATACCTGAAAGATAATCAGACAGAAGAGGAGCTGGATGGAAAACAAGCCATATGAGGAAAGACTGAAAGAAATGGGCATATTTAGACTTAAGAAAAGGAGACGTGTGTGGTGTGTGTGTTTGTGTGGTGGTGGTGGGGGAATGTAACAACACTTTTAAAATACCTGAAAGATAATCAGACAGAAGAGGAGCTGGATCTGTTCTCAGTCTTCCCAGAGTGCCGGACACATAATAATTGGCTCAAATTACCTGAACCCAGATTTCGGCTGAATATCAGGAAAAACTTATTAACTGTTAGAGCAGAACAACAATGGAACCAGTTGTCTGAGTGTTCAATTGTTGGGTATCCATCTGTCATACCTGCTTTTACTTGGATTACTTCACTGAGCAGGAGGTTGGTTCCAACTCAGTTATTCTATGATTGTAAGAAATAAATCAGGGTTTGGGCTGTGTGTTTTGTTTGTTTGTTTGTTGTTTTGCCCAATAACATGCAACATCAAGAACACTTGGGGAACTAGCATCAAATTTTCCATAATACAGTTGTGGACAAAGGAGCACTGGAACTGGATAGAAAAGCTGAACAGAGTTATTGTAGAAGTAAACCCATATAATGCATTTGAGTGAAATGTATTCAAAGTGGCAATTGATAAAAGGGGTAGTCAACATTTTACTTTTAAAAAATCTCATGCAAGGATATCACAAATAGCTGTAACAGTACTGTGTAAGTTGCACATGCCGTTACTTGCTCTATCTTTAATAGAAGCAGGCATTGGAAATTACAGAGTTTAATATCTTTCCGTGACATGTATTCTTCAAGCTTATCTTGAATGGAGACAACAGCGTTTCACACATTACCCAGCTTATACCATTAAGCGAGCTTCCATATATGTACGTGAGCTGCTAGAAACCTGTTGCCATGGTTAAGATTTCATTTTACCTGTTGCTTTTTTTAAGTACAATTCTTTGAGTGAAAATTTTATCCCCAAATTCAGTGAAGAGTCATCATCTGTGAAGTAAGAAGATGATGAATGATCAGCTGATAAGTGTGCATCTGTGAATCCAAGCTCTCCTTGTAAAATGCACTGGGATTCTTCAGGTTCTATCTTTAGTCATTATTTGGATATTGCTCTTAGGCTACTGGCTTGATTTTATCTGAGGAAACTAATTGTCAAAATCATGGTTGGAGTGAACATTTCCAACAAAACTCTCCTTGAGCCTTGACAGTTTGTGCATTGAAATGGTGTAGCGTTTCTGATTCTCTCCCCCCCCCCCTTTCTCTTTTTTGCTTAGGGAAGCTATTGTAATTGCCAAAGCTCGATTGCGTCCTGAGGATCCAGTTCTGAAGGATCTATATACCAACTGGGCCACAGTGTTGGAGAAGGATGGCCATTATTCCACAGCAGCCAAATGGTATTTGTGCCACCAAAATCTTCTAAATTCGGTGATACTGAATCCCCTGAAGATTTTGGTTACCTTGTGCAAGCCTTCCTTCCCTTTAGTATCCCAACACAAGACACGGGGGGAAAAGTCAGTGAATGGCACAGAATGCAATAGAAGATTGGGCTGTAGTTGTTTACCAGTTCATTTTAACTAGACAAGAAGTCTGATCTTTGTGCCCAGTAATTTGTCACCAGTTTTTCCTTCTGTGTTTTCTAGACAGCCAATGACATCATTAATAATGCTGCTGAATAATGATAAATCAAGTCTAAAAAAATCTGTCATATCCTTTCATTTCTTTTTAATATAACTTCTGTTTAATCATTGCTGATAATCATTATGATGATCATTACTCATCATACAGTAGAACCCCGTATAATGAAAATAATTCATTCTACGAGGCACTTCGTTATACGATTTTTCGTTACACGATGCATGCATCGTACAATGAAAATCCCTATGGGAAAAATCTTACAACAAAAAAAATCGCTTTACGGTTTTTCCCATAGAGATTTTTGTTGTAAGATTTTTCCCATAGAGATGCATTGCATCGTATAATGAATATTTTCATTATACGGGGCACAATGGTTTTTTCAAATCCTCTTCCTTGTATGATTTTTTTTGTTGTTGTAAGAGGCATTCGTTATACAGGGTTCTACTGTACATTAATCATATATGTGAACTTAATGTCCATGCCTATTGCTTTCTTTTCATTGACATCCTGTGGGTAACGGCAACAGTATAAAGTCAATGCCTACAGAAATTGCCTTCTGGTAAAGAGCTGGTACTTTACAAGAGAATGACTACAGTGAAGTGGGCTTCCGATAACAAAAGTATTGCAATGAATGAGTGTTTTCCTCCAATCAGAGTCATGGTATGCTTCTTAATGGCTGTTTTCTTACTTTTCTCTATTTTTTTAAAGTTACTTGGGAGCTGCCTGTTCCTATGATGCAGCCAAAGTGCTGGCTAAAAAGGGAGATATTGCCTCTCTGAAAGCTGCTGCTGAGCTGGCTCTGATAGCTGGAGAGAAAGATCTTGCAATGACGTTTTCCTTCCGGTGCGCCCAGGAGCTCCTCTCTTCCAAGAACTGGGTGGGGGCCCAAGAGGTCCTTCAGCAGCATGAGAGTTTGCTGGTAAGGATTGTGTATAGGTGGATAGATCAATATATTTGCTGCCGCCGCCGTCCACATTTCCATGACATATTACTTGCATTGTCCTATCCTAAGCCTGTTTGTTTAGAAGAAAAGGTTGCTTATTTCTTGGAAGGTATGCTTAGATTTGCAGGCCTAATTGACCATTCCTGCTTATGGAAGATTTTTTAAAAATGAATTGATATATTTAAAATAAATCTAGATATTTAGTTTACATTTTGCCCATTAACAAATAAATTAAACTGTTGAAAAGATGCAGGAATGGGGGAAACTACTACTTTGGGGTGGGTTATAACTTCTAGAATATCCCAGCCATTTTGCACTTATCAGTAAACAGATGGGTAAATTCATTTGATTTGAATCAATAATTTGCTTTTTGTAACTTTACAACTACCCTGTCAATTTTTTAATGCTTTGAATGGAAGTATATTTACAGGAAATGTACCTACCCAATCTTGGTTCTTGTTTTTCCTTTTAAAAATTATTTTTATTATTATTATTATTATTATTATTATTATTATTATTATTATTATTATTATTATTATTATTATTATTATTATTATCAACTTGTATGTTATTAATTTGTAGGGACAGAGATTGGTATGCTGCCTTAATGAATTACTTCACAAGTGCCTTAATGAAAAGAATCTGATGGAAAGCCAAAACTCATCTATACCTTGCTATCATAGTTGGCCACTGAAGCAAGACGGCTCTTTCACAGAAATGGTGCTCAGTGTATGGAAAAGTATATTTGGTGTGAATACTATAGAACAGTCACAGACCATATTTGAACAGTTGAAAAACCTTGAGTATCCTCCTGCAACTAGCAACACTCACCCTAGACAGGTAAATTTGTTCACGTGGCCACTGTGGGCTTCCAGCACAGGGAGATTTGGACACCATGAGACATGTACCAATAGCATATTTATTATCACCATAGCTGAAAAGGACAATGTAGACAATAGACCATTCGCTACTAGTCATCAAGATTGACTGTGTTTTGTCTTATTTATTTGATTTATATTCTGCCTTTCCCCACAACTCTTGGACCACAGGCAGCTTATAGGTAGCGGGTTGTGTATGTTTATGTTACGAGTATTATTATCTTCTTTAGAGAAGTTTGGCCTGTTTTCATGGCACTTTCTTTTTCCAGCTCCTGTTCCATATTTCCCACGATCTGACTTTGGCACTTCTCGGTCTTGAGACAGCCCGTTGGGAAGAGGCAGTGAAAGCTCTTCTTGGAGCTGTGATTCGGAGCTATGACGCTGGAAACTTTAGCCTTATGCAAGGAATCGGCAACCTCCTCCTTCCTACAGGTAAAGCCTCATTTCACCTTCAGTGTGGTATGGTAAGTCAGCCTGGGTAACTCTGTTGAATAACTTTTTTATACCCCTTGGATCCTATCACAATCATCCATTATCATAGCTTCTTCCCTTCTCCTTCCATATCAAATATTGGACAAATTTTTGTCACTACAAAAAACAGTCTGTGCTCTCCAATCTCCCCTTCCTCTTCCATATGCAAGAACCTGATGTGAAAAGGTGCACGTCTGCTCATTTGATCAAATAGAATAAGAGTTCTTCCAGAATGGCCTCCAGTCATACGCACCCTTAAACTCCCCCAATCCTCCTTGGCGCACAGGGTGTTCCTTGGGCCCCAGAATGAGGGTCAATGGGCGACAGCCAGCCTTTCGCTGCCCAGGTGACATGGCTTCTTCCCTCCACAGTAATAATCAAATAGCCCGCCCCCCCCTCCGGCCCCCACCCCATCCCCCAAAACTCCCCAACCCCTTCAATTTGTCCAGCCCTCCGACAGTGTGTTGGAAATACCGCCAACACTCGGGCCTCTGCCACAGGCCCGCCGGCTGCCGCCTCTGATGTGAAAACACTCGGGCTCCGCCAGCCCTAGGGCCAATGTCCCATCGCTGGCACTGACTGTCCATCATTCAGGCCTCTGCCACCGGCCCTCTGGCGGCTGGGGTCAGCTCTGCGGCCCATAGCCCAACATCGATACCAGTCAGGCCACTGCCACTGGCCCTCCAGGTGGCTGGGCCTAGATCAATGGCTCGTAGCCCATGCCCTGCTCTTAATGCCAGGGGGGCTCTGCAGGTTGTTGCAGGTTGAATGAAAATCAGGACAATAATTAGCCATCAAAACGAAAAACTTGTGATGGGCAGTTTTTTGGTCTATAGTGAGGCAAACCAACCCATAACAAGGTATTTTTTAACTGTGATTCACTCCCTCCCTGACAGATTTTATGGGATAATCTTTGTTTAGCATGCATAGACTTTTCAAATGTTGCATATGGTATGGATTTTTTTTTTATTTTGGCAGGTTGTGATGATCTGAAAGACAAGCTGGCCAACGCAGGCCTACAGAGCATGACAGCTTTCCAAAGTTTAGAGGCATTTATAGCTTATGGGCACCTCTATAATCTGTGGTGGAACCCGCCTGTGGTTTCTCTTGCTTCAGAGCAAAAGGGTGCAGCCTCTGAGGCTTGCTCTCCCAGTCAGCCCACCATTGTTGACCAAAGCAATACTGGAAGAGCCTTGTTGGGTGAAGAAAGTTCAGCAGAGGCTGAAGCTAAGGCTGAAGACCCCCTTTTCAAAGGCTACAATAATGGCACTGCTTCAGATAGAAACTCAGCAGCCCACTCAAGTCTATCAGTAGAAAGACAAGCGAAACTGAAGGCCTGCCGAGTGCTGCTTTCGGAGAAACATGCTGCAGTCCAGAGTATACAGAGGGATATCTCTGCTGTCCAACAGACTTTGGCTGAGATGATCCGCCAGCATCAGAGAAACAATTCCCACCAAAATGCCACCAACAAGGAGGATTTAGAGGCTGAATCTCCAGCAGGCCAAAAGCAGAGGTGAGTCTTGTGAAGTACTTTCTATGGACGGTGGCAGGGAATACATACATCTTTATTCGACTGTCAGTCAGCACAAAATAACACACAGAGATTTAAACTAACATTTAAGCCTAACAATCTTTACCTTAAGGATATATATATACTCTGTGTTAATAGGCCCGAGTCAATACTGTCAATTTTAATCTTGCGATGTTTGAGTGCCAAAAATAGAAATTTAGAAACTCGTATGGCTGACAAAGCAGCAACGCTATTCAAGAGAAATCAAACCTGATTTTCTCTAGGCTCAAATCTGATTTGGCAAAGAAGAGGAGCTGTGAGTATTTGTCTAATGTCAGCATAGAAGGGATAATTCAGAAGGATATGCTCAGTTGACTCAACCTTTGTTGCTTCCCAATAGAACAGCTGTATTGAGGGCGTTCAATCTAGCGGCCGTATAAAGCCTGCGATATTCCACATAACAGATTTTAGCCAAATATGGAGCTGGAGTGCTTTGCCAAATCTGGTCCCCCAAATACATCTCCGGTTTCAAAAAAGCAATATCCTCTCTTGCTTGCCTTAATGAAAAGAATCTGGTGGAAAGCCAAAACTCATCTATACCTTGCTATCATAGTTGGCCACTGAAGCAAGACGGCTCTTTCACAGAAATTGTCATCTACACCACATACTAGGGTGAAGTTTCTGATTTTTACCTTGTAGTAAGATATAGCAACAAGTGAAACAGAAACCCCTGATTTTGCATAGTTAAGATTTCCCTTCACAGCAATAATCTGCAAGCTGCAGTAAGTTTGGCATTCATGTGAGGCATCATCCAATGCAGAAAGTGACAGTGCGTTTAGGGGAAACAACATGTGCTTATATTGCTGCTGCATTGTGGAGCCATGGCAATGAAGGAGAAGTTTCTTTTGGTTGCTAGCTTTTCTCATTTTATGTAGACACAAGAAAATGATGATTTGGGCTTCACAGGATGGACTAAGTAAAACTAATTGCAAGCATGTGCATGGGCTTCCTGTAGTGAAGGATGGGTTGCTTTTAAATGAAGACAATTGGAATTGTCAAGATAATTAAATACACTAATTTAAATGGAATTTCCCACTGAATCTGCTCTATGGAATGGAACAAATACATTATGCAGAAGCCAAAGTTCTGTGCTTGGCATGGCAAATTGCACTACTGTAGACCCTTTGGATGAATGGAAATCTGGTGACTCGTGTCTCCATAAATTCCATTGATTCAAAAGGCCTACTCTGACTCCACTTTATTGTGCTAAAGTAAATCACACTCATAGGAGACCTATTTGAATTAATGGAACTTACAGAGGAGGTGACTTGCCAAATCCCCATTAGGCAACAGGGTTTTGGCCATTATTAATTTACAAGTAACTACAATAATCTTCATACTATATCTTGATGCTTATAACTAGCCCTTGTATATATATAAAAGCCCTGCAAGTGCTCCTCATGGAAGAGAAGCAGGTGACATTCTTCATCTTGGTTCCTCCCTTTAGCCCAGCTCCAGGCAGGGATGGTTTTGATTTTTTTTTCATGTGAGGACATGAACAGGGGCTAGGAAGGTAACTAGAAAATGGTCACCCAGTGAGTGTCATACTTATTTGTGGTATTACAATCTACAGACTGGCCAATCATTGTGTGCCTGGTGTACATGATGTGTATAAAATGGTGCCGTGAGGTCTCACTCTTATGTCTGATGAAGTGGACTTGGTCCACGAAATCTCATATTTAAATACAGGAGTTAGTCTTTAAAGTGCCACAACAACATAATCATTATAGCAATACCTTACATAAAGAGTGCCTCGCTTAGAGACTTACTCGCTTAAAAAGCAGAATTTTCTCTGAATGGTCGCCTTGCTTAACTAAAACCAATCAAAAACTCACTTAACAACTAAATCGGGGTTCACAATCCCCCCCCCCGCCAGAAGTCACAATTGATCACTTACAATGGTGTTTCACTTAAAGAGCAATCCCATGGAATGCATTATGTTCTTTAAGTGAGGTACCACTTTTTTATTATTATTATTATTATTATTATTATTATTATTATTATTATTATTATTATTATTATTAGGGTTTTTTTTAACTCTCTGATGTACATCTCCTTAGTCTACCCTAGTTTCCTTCCTGGAAATTAATACTTGATAACCATGAACTCAAGCTCATTTTTTATACTATTCATAATACTGTGACAGAAGTCCTTTAAAATAGTGCTCATTGCAAGTTCTTTAAAATACAAGTGATCCAAATTGTCAGCTTCAAACAGGTTTTTTTTGGCTTGAAATGTTTCTTTATATTTTATTTTAACAATTAGGGTACCTCTGTTTACGAATACCTCGGCTAACATAATTTTCGGTTTACAAATGAAAATCCATTTCAAATAATGTCTCGGTGTACTAATTTTTTTCGAAAAAGCAAGTTTCCCCAGAAAACTGGTGCATTACCAGAGCTGGACATTAGAGGCCACTGTCTGCAATGTAAAATACAGTGGTACCTCGGTTTACAAATTTTTCGCAATACAAAACATCCCAGAGAACGCATTAAATTCATAAACCGAGGTACCACTGTACATAGAATTCCTGTATAATCAAGTTTTCAAAATGCATTCTGGCAGAAACATATTTAGCTTATAGCATACCTTATGATGGTGTTCTGTTCTTCGTATAACTTACTTTTATCCTCTTATACAGTTAATTGACGAGTGGCAGATATGGAATATTTGACTGATTTAATGTATATTTGGAAATGTGATCTCACAAACGTATCTTTTTTTTACAGTGGAGAACAAGTGAATGAACAGATTTCCCTGCCAGAACTGACAAGGCAACTTACAGAAGCAAATAAAAAATTAGCAGAGTTCCCAGAGAGCATAACGGTAACATTTAAGATTGTGAAGAATAAATTCTGTTTCAAAGCCAGTTTCTTAGCTTGAGGTCAGTCTGAAGATTGGGGTAACTTGATGTAAGGAAATCAGGAAAATGATGGGGTCAGACAAGATGATAGGTTTATTGTGTTTTTTGGAGGTACTCTCCCAGTTAGTGAAGAAATGTGTTTGCTATACATGTCGATGCTTTTCTTTCTGATTGGTCATTGTGAAGTAAACAAGCTTAATTACAAGTCTATTTGCTGAGGCATGTATCTTGTATAATATCAGGCAATGTATACCGTATTTACCCGCATATGAATGCACTTTCCCCCCTTAAAATATACCAGGAAAATGGAGTGTGTCTTATGCTCTGATGTGTCTTATATACTGGCAAATACGGTATTCCCATTAATTCCCTTTGACCCTCATTGATTCTTTAGTTGTCAGTTGGCTTGTAGGGCATGGTTCCTTACAAAAGCACAAGCATATGTTTGAAAAGTGATTTCATTCATTCATTTTCTATACCACCCATCTAACCTGGCAGCCACTCTAGGCAATTCCCAATAAGACATCAATTTTGCAACTTCAGGTTATACTCCTTTTGTAGAAATAGACTAAGTACACATCATATAGAAATCCTTTTGAACAGTTTTAATAACCAGCAGAAGTGGCTCATGAGCAGCACATTGTCATCAAAGAATCAGTTGATTTTATCAGAATTGCAGAGGGGTAGTTCTAATTCCAAACAGGACTGCGGTGGCTTAGTGGTTAAAGAAGTTGAACTTGGTGACTGGAAGGTCAGCAGTTTGAGTCTCGAGTGCTGCATGACAAAATGAACTCCCACTTGACCCAGCTCCTGCCAACCTACCAGTTTGAAAGCAAGAAATTGCAACTAGATAACTAGGTACCACTTTGGTGGGAAGGTAAATAGCATTCCATACATCAATGTGTAGTCATGCCTGCCACATGTCCACAAAAACATCTGCAGACACAGACAGCCCTGGCTCCTTAGCTATAGAGATGAGCACAGAACCCGAGTCGGATATGACTGGCTTTCAAGCAATGGTGACCATTACTAGTTCTAATTTCATATATTTTTGTCATCAGAATTAACACTGATCATGTCACTATATATATCTTAATGACCCTACTGAAGTGTTAGGTATAGGATTCTATGGTAGGTGTCTGTGCCTGAAGTAGTGTACAGCAGGATCTGCTTCACAAAATTTTGTTTGTTTGTTTGCAGGCTTCCCGTTTCCCTGATGTGCTGGAATGTTGCCTTATTGTGCTTCTCATGGGTGGCCGGTGCTCTGTGGATGTGATTCCAGAATTGCAGCAACAAGCATCAGATCTACTTAAGAAATACAGAACAACACACATATGCAGGAATGCTTGCAATAAATTCTTCATATGAGGGCAGGGTTTTTCACTTAAAGTGAAAGATTGCTCAATTTGAAGTATGTTTCATTCTGGATGGATGAGAAGGATGCTACTGTTATACAGTCATAGTGGTCAGTTATTTAGTTTGAGGAATGGAAAAATTCCTTCACTGAAAAGAAGAGAACTTTTCCCCCAGTACTTTCATCTTTTCTGTGTGGAAGAACTATACAGGAGGTCTTCCTATATGTAGTGACCACCCATCCCTCCTTTGAGAGGCAGGAGTTGTGAATGATCAATAAAAACATATATTGTAAGTGAAATAAATGTATTTATTTTAATCATTGGTTTTATAAAGGTCTGCAACAAATTAAGAGTGGACTTTGGCTCACTTTTCTGTGCATTATTACTTTGTAAAAAAACCCTTCCTAGGACCATCTTTTGCAGTATTGTAATTGCTCAAGTCAACTGATCTACGATTTGTTTTTAAATGAGCCTCAAAATCAATACTCTCCTCTGTCTGGGGAAAGGAAGACGCAAAATGTGCAATCTTCTGTAATAGGTCAACTGCTTTCGTTTTCAATTGAGAACATCAATGTTTAGATCATGGGTGCCCAAATATGGCCCAGGGGCCAGATCTAGCCCCCAACACCGCTTCCAGGAGCGACAAGGGCCTCGCGGGCCGGATGAATTGGTGTCAGGGGCTAGATCCAGCCCCTGGGCCATAGTGACCGGCCCACAGCCTGAAGTTTGGGCACCCCAGTTTAGATCTTCATGGCTACTGTCAGGAAAGTTTGCACTCACTTGATCATGGTTCCTCCTTCCTTCCTTCTGGTGATCACACTAAGTATCTTGAGAATTTTCAGTATCCCCAGATATTATTTGGTCTTTTCTAAAACAAGGTTGAGCTGTTTATTCTATATCCATGGTTCCCAATGTGGGGCACATGCCCCATAGGGGGCAGTTCGATTTGGAGGGGGGGCATTGGGAGCTTGTTTAATGGCCTTTTAAGCTTCCTCCACGTGAATTTTTAAATAAGAATTCTATATATCATTGGCACATAACCTTTGTGTGCATTTTCTATAGAGATGACCAAACTATATAACTGCTAGCCAAGGTAGGACCTTCAACTGAGGTCTGACATATCTCATCAGATGAGAATGAATCAATTACAGAGAAACTGGCCAAATTTCTTTACCAGAGGTATTAAGTTATGTTACCGTGGATGTAATATTCTTCCAAGGATAATACAGTACTGTGTATTTCAGGTTCTTGATACATAATGCTTTTATCTATTATGCCATTTTAAAATATACATGTTCTATGCAATTCTGCTTGGGTCTAAAGCACCTTTTTTTTTTAAAAAAAAAAAAGGAAAAGTGGCCATAGACATTCTGTTACACCTACTGAATACAAAGGTGTCCTCCTGTGTACAGAAGCAATATCTTACACTCCTACCGCATTGTGACACAGGAGGGGGGGTGATCTTTGCAAATCAAATTGCACAGGGCAGATGCATAAATACCCTTTAAAAAGCCCAACCTGGCCACTGTTGTTGTATGGTGTGGCTTGCTTTTTACTATACAACTAGTAGACATTTTTCTTCTACTCAGTCCTTTGGATCAAAAACAAATTTGGAATACCCTTTGAAGAGTCATTTGGAAGTCAAAATCTCATGCCTTAAGAAAATTCTTTATTTTACAAAATTAAGAACCAATTATATACACAAGCACTTAACAGCAGCTTGCAATACTTTACATAATGGAGAATTTAAACTTATTAAAATACCATACTACTAGACATCCTGTTAGCAGAAGGGTAATTATTTCACTTAAAGTGAAAACATTTTTGGTCCCAATTATTATTGTAGTCTCAAGCATGCAGACAGTTTTATTCCAATTCTGCAGTAATTAAGATGAAACTTACTGATAAGATACGTGGTCCAGCATCCTAAAAGGAACTAGCTGTAATACTAGTCAAGGCTACCATTATGACTGCTACTGTAACGGATCTAAGCAGTTCATGCATTGTCTCCACCATCAGGACCAAGCGAATCACCTTGAAGACGGACTTACACCAAAGATAAAACTAGGAGAGGGGGCTTAGCAACAAATCACCCTCACTGAGAGCAAAAGAAGTTTTAAAATCTTTCAAAAGCTAAATCTGCAAGTGCGTGAGAGAACCTCAGCTCTGCTGAAAGCTCTGAAGTGATCGACTTCTCGGAAATTCAGTAAGGTTTAAAAGGAAAAAAAGATGTATTTACATAGTTTGTATCTGGTTTTTACATAGGGGCAAAATACTCTTACCAATCATTAATGATTTGACATCACTTGATTAGAATCTTCTAAGATTCAATGTAAAGATGTCTTCTGCCCTCTGGAAAACAATACCCAGTTTTTCTGCCACAGATTTTCAATGCATTTAAGCCATCACCTAGCTGTCACTGCTGCATATTGTTGATAATTGCCAAAATACTCATTTTCTCTTGCGCCGTTTCTACATCTTCATTCTGTTTCTGAGCTACTCCTGTACCAAGGCCATATAGTCGTCCACAATATTTGGCATCATCGATTGTATCTTCAAAGAATAACTGCAAAAAGAAAATAAATTATGCTGCTTGCTGCCTCATTCGTCCATTATACCCTTCTGACATATACTGAAATTTAAACCAACCATTATACCTCTTTCATTCTGAAGAATGCCATTCCGGTGAGTAGGGAGTCAGACCCAGCTTGATGCTGCCGTCCAATCCGCTGCAAATCTAGCTGATCTGCAACTTCCTGAAGACCGCCCTGCAACAAAGTACAAAATGAGAGCATTAGTGGGATTTTTAAGATCAACTTATGCTTACAAATTAATCAAGAGTTTTCAAAAAAGTGACACAAGAGTTAATTTCATACCAGCAAATTAAGCAATGGTATAGATCAGATTCTCAATCTATAGCGTGCGGGCCAAATCCGGCCTGTGGCACCAGATCATCTGGCCCATGCCTTTGCTGCAGTCACCACTTCCATTGCTGCCTCAATCTTTGTCTCCTCTGCTTGGCTTAGTGTGTCCCTGGCGGCACTCCATACTAGGGCGGATGTTGTAAGGCTTACAACATCTGGCTAGGGACATGCCGAGTCAAGCAGAGGAGACAAGGATTGAGGCAATGGCAGAAGTGGTGGCTGTAGCAAGGGCGCAGGCCGGATGATCTTGTGCCATGCAGCTCCTCCAGGCCGGTAAGCAGGGAAGTGGCAAGAGGGGAGTTGCGGGTTGCTCGAGGTGGTCACCAATGACGGTGGGAGCTCGGGGTGGTCCCGCCACAACCAGCATTGGTGGGGGAAGTGGTGGTGGTGGGGTGGCCTTTGGAGGTGGCGGCAGGACCACCCCAAGCTCCCCCACTGACGACATTGGTGGTGGTGGGACAACCAGTCCGGCTCCTCAACAGTCTGAAGGGGTGTGAACCGGTTCCCATCTTAAAAAGGTTGAGGACCCCTTTAGATTATATTAGCATTCCAGCAGCACTCTATGCAGTTTCTTCACCTACTCAGTGGCAGCAAGATGATGTTCAAAGACCACTACCGAAATAGATGACTATTCCATATCAGCAAGACTCAGAAACCTCCGGTGTGAAAAGTGAGGCTTATTGTCCTAGTTCTGAAAACAACTACTGTAGTTACAATTTGAACAAAGAGTTGAACATTTAAAGCAATGTTTCCCAACCTTTGGTTTTGGGATGTCAATTCCCAGAAGCCTTAGTCAATTCCCCAAAGCACTGATCAGCCAATGTACTGTCTTAAGCTTCTGGGGCGTGGGAACCACTGATTTAAAGCACTGTTTTTGGTAGCAAAAAAATAACAGATTTATGCTGAAATAACTATACAGTGGTACCTCATACAACAATTTTAATCCGTTCCACAAGGCTCTTATGAAACAACTGCTATACGACTTTCCCTAGGGGATGCATCGTACAACGATTTTTTTGCTAAGTGGTTTTTCCCATTGAAAATTTGTTGTACGATTTTTTTCCATAGGGAAAATTGTTATGCAGGACGCCATTTCCCCCCAAAATCTAATTGTTATGTGATTTCATTGCTATACAGGGCGACTGTTGTATGAGGTTCCACTGTACAATTATGTCAATAGGAAAGAGGCAGTCAACTCTAGAAACAAGTGTCACATTAGAATTGGGGAGCAATATACTCTTGCGATGAGTATTGGAGGGTAGAATAAAAAACCTGCCACTTACACAGTGGCACGCAACTTTAGAGAATGTGTGGCTACAGTCATAACAAGTCAAACACATCCTGGCCCTAAGGTGACTGATCTCACACAAAATCCTTATTTAATTCAGCTTTGTTTAAAATACACATAGGACACAAAAACCTACTAACTTACTTCAAGTTCAACAATTACAATGGTTTATTTGTAAAGTTATTTGTCTCCCACCCCAATAAGGGCCGAAGCAATGTTAAATCTATATTTTGTACCTTCAGATTTTTGCAACTCTTCATTAAGTACTTAACATCATATATAGATGGAAAGAAAAGGTTCAAAATGTGAAAAAATTCGTGCTCTTCTTCTGGAAGCCTTGAATCTGTCAACAGTTTCACCATATAACCAAAGTCATAGCCGCTGGTGGAGAAATGGAACAAAGACAAGTTAATGGTTATTCTGTTTTATCATTACACTCCCAGTTTTAAAAGAGGCATTTCATTATGCTACTATGGGAAGTCATGCTAGACATTTTATGGGCGAGGATCAAAACAAGGAAAATACGGAGGTGGGATAACAAATCCTGTTTCTTTTTTTATAAAATGGAAAACCATCTAGAATTGGACTCCAGGTACTTCCATTAATCAATACACAGTAACATAACACAATTTTGGAAAACAAAATAATTCACAAATTAAACTTGTTTTTTTTTTTTTTTTTGCATAAGCCATCATTTTAACACTTCTAAGTTTGGACAGATATGGTGCATCTGTTCATCATTTACCTAGAACAACTTTTTTCAATCAGTCTTTTTCCCCCTTCCAGGACTCCTCATGAATACTAATTACTTCCGGAGTGAATCTTTGTGTGATATAGAGCAGTGATGGTAAACCTTTTAGAGACTGAGTGCCCGAACTGCAACCCAAAACCCACTTATTTATCGCAAAGTGCCAACACAGCAACAGGGGGGGAAGGAAACACTCCCATTGGGCTGCTGGGTAGAGAGGCAGGGCAAACTCTGTGCTGGAGTGACTGCACAGGTGCCCACAGAGAGGGCTTCGAGTGCCACCCCTGGCACGCATGCCATAGGTTCGCCACCACTGATATAGAGTAATGGCTTCACTGGCTAGATTTCCACTTCCTATGCTTTTGCTAAAAGCAATGTGATTCGATTTTATATTGTGACTGTTGTTTTGTTTACTGTAAGCTGCCCTGAGTCGCTACGGCTAGCAGGCGGCGATATAAGTCACAATAAATAAACCCTGGCAAAAAAAAGTTATCAAACATATTGAGACAATTCATATTTTTAAAATAAAAAACACACTGTAAGCACATAAGTTATATGTATTAATACAACAGCATAGAAGTGAAAGAATACTGGACCAACCTGTGGAATGAAAGCCACTTGACATTGTCACAGAGTACCACACCAGAAGTCATAAGTAGCTCTGCAAAATGTAAAGTATCAATTCCTTCCTCCTCATGTTTCTGAAACTGCAGTCCAGAGCTCGCAAGAAGATCTATTGAATCCTGAGAATACATATCTTCCCTAATAAAGATGAAAAAGAAATATTATACATTGCTTTACATTTCTGCAGCAGAGATCATTCTACAAGGCAATTTTAGGAACGGGGTCACAGGCAAAAAACAAAATTATAACTTTGAAGCTGGGCTTCAGGTCAACACCAAATTTGACATAGTTGTAACAGTCTGCTTTTGCTCTGCCAAATTTGGGGGGCCATTGGCGAAGGGGTTTCAAATAAAGATTTTTTTAAAAAAGTAAAGCTGTTCCCCACCACCGTTTCCAGCAATATTGTCTTTTCTGATCTGTTCTATATTCCCATCTGCACATGGTAGGATAGCCTCAATTTATTAAAATGTTTGCTGTCATGAACATGCAGGTTGAATGAACATCTATTGGAAAACATTCAGACAACATGTCTGTAGAGCAAGGTATTGGAAACTGAAGGATTGTTTTCTAGTCTGTATTCTGCAGAGCAGGGAATGGCAACATTAATTTACCTGAGTGGTTAAAAGGTGTGTCTGTTTCTCTGCTGTATATGTTGCACTTACATGCACTTTTGCTTCACAGTTTAAGTTCAAAACAACCTTTGAAAATATTTTGGAACAGAGAGGCTGTGGCCTTATCCCAACCGTTCTTGGTTCTGCCTTCTCTTAGCAACTATATTATAATAGATCATGGGTTCATCTTCTGGGATCCTCTAGCACTGGGTAATTATCCATGAGAAAAGTTGTTGGAATTTGGGTATAGTTTATCTATACCAGGGATTCTCAACCTGCGGCCCGCAGGCCGGATGCAGCCCTCAGCGCCATTTCATGTGGCCCCCAACGCCTCCACACCAGGAAGTGTCATGTGGTGGAGGAAGGGCAAAATGGCCGTCTGGCCCTCAAAGCTCTCTGAGGGAGCATGACTCAGCCCCCGGCTTTAAAAGGTTGAGAACGCCTTATCTAAACTAAAACCTGTTTTAAAAAGCCAAGTTTCTCAATTCTTCGTACTTTCTTGACTGCAGTGAAGCCTCAGGGGTTCATAGAATGGCGGGGACAAAAGGAGTCTGTCCCCCCAACCCTTCTGGAGCCTGGGCACCCGGCGGAGATGGGAAGGCACCCCCCAGACACCCTGATATTAAAAAGGAAAAACCGCTTGGTTTTCCTCTTTAATGTCAGTGTCCTGTGGGTTCACCCCTCCGCCGGGTCCCCAGGCTCCACGCGGGCTATCCCCTTGTAGATTGGGCTGGGTGGGGGTGCCAGGCACCTCCACCCAGCCTGATCTAAAAGTCGACACCCTGCTCAGGCTGTTAGCTTTTAGATCAGGCTGGGTGGGGGTGCCTAGCACCTCCACCAAGCCCGATCTACAAGCTGACAGCCCGCAGCATCTGGGAGGGTAGGGTGGGAGGACTTATTCCGCATTGTTTCCCACCTTCCTAGCACCTCCCTGGGCCGCTCAACAGCTGAGAAAAATTGCGGCTGCTATCTTGTTTTTTTTTTAAAAAAAGAAAATAAGATGGCGGCTGCAACTTTTCTCAGCTGTTGTGCGGCCCAGGATGGTGCTAGGAAGGTAGGAACAGCGTGGAATATGTCCTCCCACCTTCTCAGATGCTGGAGAGCTGGGCACAGGGACCCGACAAACAGGTAGGAGACCAAACACAATGCACCGCATAACGATGTAACGTCGGTATCCGGGGCATGACTTTTCAGAAAATCCAGCATGTTATCCAAATTCGCCGTTGTGTGGATGGATCGTTATCCGGGTTTCTACTGTACCTACAAGCTATTTGAAAACATCAAGTGATGTTTAGTGCCACTGTACTAATACTCAACATCTATTCTATTCTCTAAAGACCAATCATGACCACCCTTTGTTGATACAGTATCAGACTGACTTGAGACTTTTTTCATGCTGGAATGTAAGTTTTTCCTAGTAAAGCCCTGTCAGCCTCACAAGTTACTCATTTTCTACTTTGCAACAGCTTTTTGTAGCAGAAAAGAAAATTTGTGGTCCCAATTCTGAAGACTTACGTCAGGTTGAACTTGAAGTTAAACTGCCATGTGTTAATTCCAGCAGGATATTCTCCTTTTTCATTTGTGAAGGTCAGGCCCAGCTGGATAATTTTTAGGAGGTCAACATTACACCGCAACAGTTGATACTGATAATCTATAGAGCTGCGAAATTCACCTATGGGTCGAACAACAACTCCAGGAAACTCTGTATCCTAGAAAGGAAAGCAAGGAAAAATCAAAGCCAAAGTCTGTTAGTAAAAGTGAAACTTGCCTATTGTACCAAAATAATACATTAGATTATTCTGAACTTTCAGAAAGACAGTGAAGGAAGCTGCACCTGCAAAATACTAAAACTCTACCACGGAACTACAGGTTTTAGACTCCTGTACCACAACTGTGGTGGCTTAGTGGTTAAGATGCTGAACTTGATGACTGGAAGGTCAGCAGGTCCGCAGTTAGAGACCCGAGTACTGCACAATGGAGTGAGCTCCTGTCTCTGTCCAAGCTCCTTCCAATCTAGCATTTCAAAGCAAGAAATTGCAAGTAGATAAGCACCAGTTCAGTGGGAAGGTAAATAGTGTTCCATGTGCTCCAGTGTCTAGCCATGCCTGCCACATGTCCACAGAAACATCTGCAGACGCAGACAACACTGGCTCTTCGGCTTTGAAACAGACATGAGCACTGAACCCTAGAGTTGGATACGACTGGCTTTCAAGCACGGACCTTACTACAACTGCAGGGCTGGCCTCCATACAGAATGTCAGATATACAGACATGAAGAAGAAATAATACCATTACCAATGTTAAGGAAACAGTATTATCATCTTCTATATTAAAAGGTTACTTAACACAGATATCCCTAAAACTTTACATGGTTTTCTGTCTGGCATCAGAATAATACATTTGAAGCAAAAGTGCTTGCTTATTTGGAATACAATCTTAAAATTCAGAAGAAAAGTTGAACTATTAAGTGCACGTTTACCATTGCAATGTAACTGTAGCTGAGAACAATTTCTCGAATTTTCCTCATCTCTTCTTCCAGATTGTTCGCCCATACTTCACAGATCACTTGACTATTTTCTGCAAGTGCCGCTGGCATCCTGATGGAATCACACCAGACTCTCTAAGGAGTATGCTCCAAGATGTCAAGCTAAACCGCCCTAAAAAATAATGGGGAAGAGAGTTTCAAAAAGTCTGATTGATATATTCGTCCAATAAAGCATCAATTCCTGTTCTATCAGTATGTTTCAAAGAATGTATGGGCAGCCAGCTTTTTTATACTTTGTCTTGGCAGCCATATAAAGAAATGCACACTCCATGGCATATCAGCATCTATGACCTACAATTTCTATGAGCAAGATAATTATTTTCACTTTATTTAAAATGAAGCAGATTCCATCCTATTTATCAACTAGAGCCTGCACAGCAAGTAACAAGTGATCAAAATTCAATAAACTGAAAGTCACAAGAAAATATGTTGTGTGCACTATGGAGGTAAAGAACTGGAAAGACACTGTGTATTGCTTCAAATTACCATTACAACGTTCACAACATTTAATCATAAACAGATAGGAGAAACAAGGTGACTGAGATGGATGCCGTACTTAAGTTAAAATTTTAATTTCTCACTTTGATGTGTTTGTAGAGTTGTGAAGGCCCGGGAAAAAACCGGAAAAATTGGGGGGGGGGGGGTGGACTTTTTTTTCCTGAAGCCTTTTTTGTTTTTTTATGAAAAATTGAAAAAATTGAAAAAATAAAAAATATATTATGGAATGTTTTATTTTAACATGATGAATAAAATATTTTAAGATAAGGCCGGGTTCAAATATTTTATAAATCATTTCTAAAAAAATATGTATGGTATCGGACTATTTTCCATTTTTCCGAAAATTTCCATCCCCCCCCCCCCCCGCCCCCGAGCTTCAAAATTCCCAGAAATTTTACATCTCTATGTGTTTGACACAATATATACAATTCTTCAGGTTCCCCCACCACCACCCAAAAGAACATTAAACTTTTGTAAAATAAATAATTCCTATCAGTTTGCTGTGTTATGTTAGCCTAACTTGTAAAGTCCTATGGCCGTGTACAATAAAGACTGGTGATAATGCCAGCCTAACGTGCATCACTCAAATTTCACACAACCCATTAACAAGGGTTGACAAGAAACAACTATGTGAGAAGCAGCTATATGAACCAACCAAAAGAATTGGAAAACATGGAAAGTTAAGCTCATTCGGTCAAACTCAACTACAAAAATGTTTCCATGTAAGCAAATCCTTATTTTGCTTTTTTCATGAAGCACATACATCCAGCAAAGATGGGAAAGCACCCAAAAATATGGCTAAATTCATATAACAGACATTATGGTTTCCATGGGAAAATCTTGTGCTCCTAAGGCCAGGAGAGTCAGCCTGACCAAGCAGAAATTGATGTAGACAAAGGCTTTATAGAAGTAATATAGCCTCTCCCTTTTTCAGACCACTATCATGAGGAAAAAGATACCATTTCATGAACAAGGAAACAATCCTTATGGTGATAGAGTGTTATTTTCTTCCACCAAGAATACATCTCCAGGGAACAGGAGGCTTCTTGCCCAAATTACTGACAAAATTAATCATTCATGACTTGACTGCCCTGGGTGAATGCTGTACACATCACATGCTATCTACTCAATCTGCCAAACATTACTGTGGAGACGTCAAAAGTTCTGATGTACTGTACATAAATATAAATGCAACAATACAGGGTGTCCCAAAAGTCGCCATTCATAGGCAAAATTGCATAGCAGATATCTTGGAATGTGTTCACCATGAGTGGGGGTGAAGACTTTGTGTGTGTGTGCATAAAGAGGTATTTTGTAGTTTGTAAAGATTTGGGATACATATATTCTGTACATAAAAGTGCATTTCTTTTATTAAATTTCTATACAGCCCATCTGGGATATTTCCCACTCTGGACAGTGTACAAACAATTAAATAAACAAGAGCAACATAAAACAACAAAATAAAAGACAGAATAAATACCTGATAGGGTCTGAGGGCAAGCAAGTTCAAATCTAATCAGCTAACCTATTGGCAGAGGTATGATATTCTTAAAAGTTTCCTTGAAGAAGAAAGTTTTAATTTTTGGCTACAATTTCTCATTTTCCCTATGTGTGGCGACATTTGAGACACCCTGTATAATGGATGCTGGAAAACCCTTAGGAACGATATTGAAATTCTGAGATACAAAATGCATTTCTGTATCCTGGCATGCTGGACTGCAGTGACTCAAGTGGCTAAGATGCTGACTGGAAGGCAGGAGGCCAGCAGTTCAATTCCTGAGTACAGTAAAACCCCTACTTATGAAAAAAAAGTCCGTTCCGTAGGCTTTTGCTTAAATCGAATTTTTATGTAACTCGAAACCCATAGGAAAAAATTTTTTTACGTAACTAGAAGCAAACCCATAGGAAAAATGAAAATTTTATGTGAATCAAAGCAAACCCATAGGGAAATGAATTTTTACGTAACTCAAAGCAAACCCATAGAAAAAAGAATCGTTATGTAACTCGAAGCAAACCCATAGGAAATTGTGTAAATCGGGAAATAGTTTTAGCACAAAATCATTATGTAAGTCGAATTTTATGAAACTCGAAGCATATGTAAGTCAGTGTTTTACTGTATTGTGTATATTATTAATTTAATAAATAGTAATGTATTTGTTCATTAATTACCATACGTTTGTTTAGAATTGTTCAAGCAAAACACTAAAGAGAATGGCAAATTGTTGCTCTGTAAATGGTAATCCACAAATAATAAATGTTCCCCAGTGTGCACCAGTACTGCACGGCAGTCAAATACTGTTCCCCAGTACTGTAGGATGGAATGGGCTCCTGTCTTTGTCCCAGCTCCTGTCAACCGTTCGAAAGCAAGAAATTGCAAGTAGATAAATAGGGACCACTTTGGTGGGAAGGGAAACAGCATCCCATGCGCTCCGGTGTCTAGTCATGCTTGCCACATGACCACGGAAACGTCTGCAGAAGCGCTGAACCCTAGAGTTGGATACAACTGGCTTTCGAGCAAGGGAAACCTTTACCTTTATCCTGGCGTGCAGTGGTCCATGGGGTCACAATGGTTCGGACTCGACTGTGCAACTGAACAACAACATCCTGTAAGTATAAGCCATCTCCATGAAAGCACACTAGGGAAAGCACACAGCTGTGCCTGGCGCCGCTCCCCTTGGCCTGTCCGGGCAGCGAGTTTAAAAGATGCTGGAGCTACCACCGCTGCTGGAGCCAGACTGTTCAAGCCTTGTTTGGACAAGCCCTAGTTTGTACTGTTTTTGCGATATTGATATATGCTGTATTATCGGATTTATTTTTTGTATTATTTGTTCTGTATTACTGAATTGTAACTAGTGGCTGAATTATTATTTTGTTGGTGTATTCTATTAGTTTCTGTATATTTGGTATTTTGTATCTTATTTATTGTGAACTGCTTTGAGTCGCCTGCAGGGTTGAGAAAAGCGGTATACAAATTAAACTTTATTATTATTATTATTATTATTATTAGTAGTAGTAGTAGTAGTAGTAGTAGTAGTAGTAGTAGTAGTAGTAGTAACAATTCTTAACAAATGTATGGTAATTAATGAACAAATACATTACTATTTATTAAATGCAACAATATACAATATTACATACTTTCCAATTCTCTCTCCCACATTTCTGCTTTTCTCCCCAATCCCTTCTCTAATGAAACCTGACTTTTTCTCATGTTTTAAAACTTCTAGAAATTTTACATCTCTTCATAGTAACTGAAAGCCAGTGTGGTGCAATGGATAGAGTTACAAACTTGGACTCAAATTCCTACTGCACTACAGAAACTCACAAGGGAGGGGGGTGTTGATAAAAGGACTTCCTCAAATACCTCACATAACTTGAAAAGCCTGCTAATGTGGCTATAAGCTGCATACAACCTAACAGTACATAACAGTAAAGGCCACAGTGTTTGGAATTTTTTAGTTTGGGGAAAAAGGACACAAAGGGAGACTCAAGGGGGAAGTATACCTATGAGATAAGTCACAGTTCTTTTTATGTGCTTGACCGCATGTCTAGAAATAGCTTTCTGGAAAAATGGGGAAAGTCTGTTGCTAAAGAAATAGATTTTGGATTTGAACTATAGCATTAATGGAAAAATTAACACAACTAATCAAATGTTCCAAAAACCCACCAACTCATGGCTAATTCCTTAATAAGCTTTGCAAACAGCCATAGTAACTTACATTTTCAACCCTCCTTCCAGGTACTTCTATGGAACAGTATGCTTCACTAATACCTTTCTTTGTACTGTATTAAGCTTATAGATTGCTACTTTTTTCCTCTTATGCATCTTCATATTTAACAAGTTATTCTTTGGATATTCATGGTACAGTATATTTTAAAACTAACAAGGTTTTTAATCACTTTATTTTACTATTGTTTATTTTACATTGTTTTATTGCTTTTTATTTAAAAAAATTAAAAGCAAGTCATGGTGTCATACAGAACAGGGATGGAGAAATATAGGTGTTTGGTTTTGGGTTTTTTTTGGGGGGGGGGATTTTCAAGGGCTGCACCAAGCTCTGAAATTCTGTGGTTATAAAAGCACTTACAGTTCCTAGAAGTCTAATAAAGGTAAAGGTCACCCTCGCTCAAAAGCCAGTCATATCCGATTCTAGGGTTCAGTGCTCATCTACTTCTTTTTAATTGAAAACTTTTGGGAGACTGACGGACTGCACCTAAGTTTATAACAAAACTTCCAAGGAACAAAAATGTCATTTTTACCAAAGTTTTACAAAACAATTTGCCCTCAGGGACATTAGGGCTGGAGCAGTGGTTCCCAACTATAGAACCATTGCTTTAATCTCCCATACAAGTAAGGTGATGCTCAAGATACTGCAACAGGGCTTTTATCTTAAATGGAATGAAAAATGTCATGTTCAAAGTGGTTTCCAAAAAGGAAGAAGCACTAGAGATCAAATTGCAAACATTTGATGGATACTGTAACATACCAAAGAACATCAGAAGATTACTCTGTGGTTTATAGACTACAGCAAAGCAGCTTTTGACTCTGTGGATCTTGTAGAACTATGGGTGGTTCTGAAAGAAATGGGGATACCTCAACAGTTTTATTGTTCTGATATGTAACCTTTATTGTAGACAAGCTGTTGCCACAATGTTAATATTGATAATAAATAAACTGAAATAGTGAAAGATTTTATATACCCATTAGATCAGTGTTTCCTAACCTTTGGTCTTTGGACTTCAATTCCCATAAGCCTAAGCCAATTCCCCAAAGCACTGATCAGCCAATGTACTGACTTAACCTTCTGGGAATTGAAGACCCCCTGTAGGGCGATGGGAACCACTGCATTAGAGGTTACTTTAGGGGAAACAGCTAATTTCACTAGGCAAGCAAAATACTACTGGTTCTGCTAGGTGAGCAAAACACATTGTAATCCAGTAAGGTTCACAAAAAATGAGGATGCCTCAGCATTTGAATGCCCGGATGTATAATCTTTATTGTAGAATAAAGACAGCCACAATGGTTTCTCACAGACAAAAGTGTCTGACAACAGTGCACTTTACTCCTTTATCTGTTCAATCTATTTTATAGAACATATAATATGAAAAGCTGGACTAGATTCCGATGAAGGATGAGTGAAAATTTGTGAAAAAATATCAAAAATTGTAAGATATGCATATGACACCATCTTACTGGAAGAATTTGAAACAACTTTTAATAATTTTCAATAACCCCAAAATAAAACCCCTGTTGCTTTAGTTTTTAAGGTTTTTCTGAAAACCTGGCTGGCAGGTCAGGTGTGGGGTCTTAATGGGAATACAGCTCCAGCCTGTTGGCTCATCCCCAGTTAGTGCTCAGTTAATATCCCTCCCTCTGTGTTGTTGTATCTCTCTCCCCCCCCCCCCATTCCCTTTTATTTTTTTAATTGGGGTGGGGGTAGTAGGGTGGGTAGGTAGGTGGGCGGGCGATTTGGGATTTTAAAATCTGTTCTTATATGTTTTTAACTGTTGTACCCTAAGTTGGGTTCACTTGATTGGGCGGCATAAAAATTTAAAAATTAAATTAAATTTTAAATTTCCATCTGTTACAGTAAAAATCCTTTTTTCTAAAGCTTTTCATTCTTTGCTTTCTTAGAAGTGCTTTAAACTATTGTTTGACTATGCCATGTTCTTCCTCAAATATTAAGAAATTTATGAAGAGTTGCTTTATTTTATATATATATAAACACACACACACTTCATAGGGCAGTTTGAAATCTGTTAAATTCACCCTTCTAGAGAAATTATTTCCCTAATTTGATTTAAACAAAATTTGCTGTAAATCATTTAAACCTTGACTCAAAAAAAACCCTGATACAATTATGTGATATGAGTCAAAAGTGTATTCTAGTCAAGAAGACTATGAAAAATATCTATAGTGTGAATTACTGAACTTCTTTGAAAGTCCAACTTTTATCATGTTGAGAAATACAGTTTGAGAACAATTTTTTCCTATGGTATCTACTAGCCAGAGAACCAGGGCAATAGAATGATTAACCTAAATAATTATACAATGTGGAATACCATATGATTTAGCCCCCCCTCCCCTTCAAGAATGAGTGCTATGTATTTATAAAACTTTTACACACACACAAGGAGAGAGAGGAAGAGTGTCTCATAATGCATACTTAGAATTAGTAACATCATGGGGGAAGTGGAGTAATTACTTTTAGACATTGAAAATCAAATCAACTTAACTTAAATAAAAAAATCTGATTACAAAATTTAAAACCCAGACTTTACTCTATATTTTATCCACTCCATTCCCTGTGTTACTCACAAAAAGGAAATGAGTTCTCTTGATAAGAAAAGTATATAAGTGCAACTGCTATAGCCCCCAGTTAACGGAGCAACGGGATTGTCCTTACCCCTCTCCATACATACAAACACAAAATGCTGGCTCTCACTCCCAAAAGTAGCATCAAATTCAGAATGCCACACACAACCTCAGGAAATTTTGCCCTTCAAATCCTCCCTCAACGAGGCACAGAAGTGTCTCCAAGTATTTTGATGACTGCAACACAAACAAGTGGCCTTCCTTGTCTCCCGGGTCATCACTCCAGATTGAAGGCCAGGAACCTCAGCAAACACATTAGGCTGGTTAGACGAAAGGCACTATGGAATGAATTCACCCAAGGTGGCTTCATTTTTGGCATTTTCACGTCTGGCCTAGACACGTGTGTCTCTCTCTCTCTCTCTCTCTCTACCTGCTGTGCATTCCTTCCCAAGGGTAGCCTTCTCTCCCCAGTGACACAAATAGACTCCCAATGGATCAATGCCCGCCATAACTTCCCACTTTTACAGAGCAGCAAAGGAAACCCCTTCCCGAATAATTCTTGGGCAGAGACGACAGTTTCGCCAGATCAGCCCCTGCTGTTTCTCCTTCAGCTGTCTATAACAGACATGAACCTGCCAAAAAACGAAGGCACCTTTGGGTGGCTCCATCCTGCTGCCGTTCCTTTCGCCTGACCTAGTGTGAGAAAGAAGACTATGGACTAAGACTAAGGACTGCAGTGGCTCAAGTGGCTAAGACGCTGACTGGGAGGCAGAAGGTCAGCAGTTCGATTCCCGAGTACTGCAGGACAGAATGATCTCCCGTCTTTGTCCCAGCTCCTGCCAAACTAGCAGTTCAAAAGCAAGAAATTGCAAGCAGATAAATAGGGACTTTGGTGGGAAGGTAACAGCGTTCCATGTGCTCCGGTGTCTAGTCATGCCTGCCACATGACCACAGAAACGTTTGCAGCAGCAGACAGTGCTGGCTCTTCGGCTTTGAAACAGAGATGAGCACTGCACCCTAGAGTCGGATACAACTGGCTTTCAAGCATGGGAAACCTTTACTTTACCTTTAATGTGACAAAGAGTAGCCAGCAACACAAGGGTGGCCATGACAAGGGTATGCCCGATGGTGGAGGCTCTTGTCTGTGGAGCCCTCCTCGCCCGCCATGCCATGTGCCTTGGCTGTGGAAGCCCCTTCCCCCTCCTCCCAACCCTAATGTCCGCGTCTCTCCCTCGAATCAAGACGGGGGCTTTAGTGGTTAAGACGCCGAGCTTGGAGACTGGAAGGTCGGGTCTCGATACCCGAGGGCTGCACTTGGGGTAGGAAAGGAGCCCCTCATGCGGGGCGTCCCCTGAGCGGATTTTCTCCAGCAACCCAGAATAATTTCTGACACAAAATTATTATTATCATCATCATCATCATCAAGACGGGCAGACTCGGAAGCCTCCCCTCACGGAGGGAAGAGGCCAAAGGCGGCCTCGGGCAATCCCAAGAGCAGCCGAAGCCCACGGCCACGCCACCCTGGCACAAGGCACAAGGCACAAGGGAGCGACGACGCAGGCAGCCCAGGCCAGGCCGCTTCCCATTTTCAAAACAAGACGACGGCAGCCAGGAAATCCGGTCCCCGGACAAAAGGAAAAGGCCCCGCCCCACCACCGGGGCCCCCCTTTCCATCCAGGCTTTTCCCGCCCGCCCTCCTCTCCACCAGCCTCTCGCCGCCGCGGCCTGCGCTCCCCTCACCTAGAGGCGCGAGAACAACCGATCTCTCTCTCGCGCGCGCACGCGCTCTCTCTGTCCCTTTACGCCGCCTTCGCCGTCGCTTTCTCCTTCTCCTCCTGGGGGGTGTTCCCGTTCTAGGCTACCTTTTCTCCATCACTCGGTGGTTTGAAGTGGATATTTTTTTCCCGGAGGATCTTTCCTCTCCCCCCCACAGCCCCACTACACTCCTCCTTCTCTCTTCCTACGCATGCGCCCGACTGGGAGGAGCACGCACGCGAAGGCCTCCTCGAGATAGGAAGCGTTCCACACCGGAAGAGAGGGAACACATCCGGTTGCGCAAACGAGTCTCCTCCTGAAGGGCGCGTCCTCGTGCTGCGCATGCGCCCTTAACACGCGTTTTATATGCCTTGTTGTGGGTCGGGGTGGGCGTGGATTAACCCTTGTGGTGGATGCTTGCTGCTTTCTTTATTCAAATCGTGTCAGAGTGATGCACCAGTAGCACCGCCAATGTGTGGCAACATACAAAGCTAAAATTAACACATCTAAAATAAAACAATTAAAAGGGCTAGATGTTGTTGTTCAGTCACACCTTGGCAACCCCATGGACCATTTTCCTCCAGGCACCTCAGTCCTCCACCATCCTCCTCAGCCCTCCCAGCTCTGTGCCCATTGTATCTACAATACCATCTAGTCATCCCATTTTTGGACGCCCCCTTCTTTTCCATCCACCTTTCCCAGCATCAAGGCTTTCTCAAGTGAGTCCTCTCTTCTCATTTGATGTCCAAAGTACTTCAGCTTCATCTTTACTATTTGACCTTCTAAGGAGCAGTCAGGGTTGATTTCTTTTAGGATTGACCTATTTGTTCTTCTCGCTGTCCTGGAGACTCTCAAAACTCTCCTCCAACACCACATTTCAAAGGCAACTATTCTGCACTCAGCTTTCCTTATGGTCCAACTCTCACAAACGTACACTACCACCGGGAATACCATTGCCTTGACTATGCACATTTTTGTTTGCAAAGTGATGTCCCTACTTTTGACTATGTTCCCCAAGTTTCTCATAGCTTGCTTCCCAAGAATTTGTCACCTTTTTTATTTCATGGCTGCAATCTCTATCTGCAGTGATTTTTCATCCTAAGAAAGTAAAGTCTGTCACTGCTTCTACTTCTTCCCCATCTATTTTCTAGGGAGTGAAAGGGCCTGTTGCCATTATCTTGGTTTTCTTGATGTTGAGTCTCAAGCCAGCTTTTGTACTCTCTTCTTTCAACCTAAGCAGCAGCTTCTTTAGGTCTTCTTCACTTTCTGCCATTCGGGTAGTGTCATCTGCATATCTCAAATTGTTGATGTTTTCCCCAGCGATTTTAATTCCAACTTTTGATTACTCCATCCCTGCATTGCGCATTATGTGCTCTGCATATGTTAAATAGGCAGGGTAACAAAATACAACCTTGTCTTACTCCTTTTCTTATTCCAAACCACTCCATCATTCCGTATCCTGTCCTAACTGTTGCTTCTTGACTCATGTTTAGATTTCTCATGAGACATACAGTAAAACCCCTACTTACAAAAAAAAAGTCCGTTCCATAGGCTTTTGCTTAAATCGGATTTTTTACATAATTTGAAGCAAACCCATAGAAAAAATGAAATTTTTATGTAAATCGAAACAAACCCATAGGAAAAAGAATTTTTACATCACTCGAAGCAAACCCATAGGAAAAAGAATCTTTATGTAACTCGAAGCAAACCCATAGGAAATCGTGTAAATTGGGACATGGTTTTAGCATAAAAACATTATGTAAGTCAAATTTTATGTAACTCAAGGCATTTGTAAGTCAGGGTTTTAATGTATAAGCAGTGGTGGGCTTCAAAAATATTACTACCACATTGTGGGCGTGGTCTGGTGGGCATGGCCAGGGGAAAGCCCTGTGTTGCACCTGAATTAGGACTACTTTATTTCAAAACTTGGGTGGGTGGGGCCAGCCAGAATTTCTGCTACCGGTTCTGGTGATCTGGTGTGAACCTGCTGATGCTGACCACTGCATATAAAGTGTTCTGGTATTCCCATCTCTTTAATTACTTGCCACATTTTATTGTGGTCCACACAGTCAAAGGCCTTGGTGTAGTCAATGAAGCAGAAGTAGACTTGTTTTTAGTATTCCTTTGTTTTCTCCATGATCCAACGTTTGTTGGCAATTTGGTCTCTAATCCCCCTGCCTCTTCTGAACCCAGCCTGTACTTCTGGTAGTTCTCTCTCCATTATAAAATCATGCACGGTGTGGACAAAGTAGATAAGGAAAAACTGTTTTCCCTATCGCATAACACTAGAACTAGGGGACACTCCATGAAACTTTTGGGTACTAGTTCTCAAACAAATAAGAGAAAGTACTTTTTCACCCAGAGGATTACTGGTCTATGGAACTCCCTGCCAGAAGAAGTGGTGACAGCTGGCAGTCTTGACAGCTTTAAGAAAGGATTAGACAAGTTCATGGAGGACAAGGGTATCAATGGCTATAATTATGGATAGCTAAGGACGACCTCCGGGTTGGAGAGATAGGCAGGATATCTCTCAATGCCATTTCCAGGGAATCCTAAGCAGGTGAAGGCATCTGCTTGGGAATACCCTGAAGGAAATGGTGAGCCACTGTGTGAGACAGAATGCTGGACTGGATGGGCTGTGGCCTGTTCCAGCAAGGCTGTTCTTATGTTATGTTCTTATGTGCTGCTGAAGCCTGTCCTGAATTATCTTGAGCATAACCTTGCTAGAGTGTGGGATGAATGCAATTGTTTGATAATTTGAGCATTCTTTGGCATTGCCCTTTTTTGGGATTGGACCGTATACTGATCTTTTCCAATCCTGTGGCCATTGTTGTGTTTTCCAAATCTGCTGGCATAGAGAATGCAATGCTTTAATTCCATCATCTTTTAGGGCTTTGAATAATTCAACTGGAATACCATCATCTCTACTAGCTTTGTTATTAGCAGTACTTTTTAGGGCTTTTCTGACTTCACTCTCCATGATGTCTGGCTCCAGTTCAAAACTCTCATCACTGTGATTGTCGTGGTGTTGAGGTCTTTTTTGTAAAGTTCCTCTGTGTACTCTTGCCATCTTTTCTTAATCTTTTCTGCATCAGCTAAATCCCTGCCATTTTTGCCCTTTATCATGGTCGTTTTTGCTTTAATTGTTCCCTTGATTTCCCCAATTTTTTTGAAAAAATCTCTAGTCCTTCCCCTTCTGTTGTTTTCCTCTATTTTTTTTTTTTGCACTGTTCATTTAAGGTTTCCTTACCTCTCCTTGCTTTTCTCTGAAAATCTGTGATTAATTGATTGACTTTTTCTCTTTCACCTTTTCCGTTTGTGTCCCTTCTCTCTTCCGTTATTTTAAGAGCCTCATCAGACAGCCACCTATTATCGTGCCACCTCAACAGCATTTCCTCTTGCCAAGATAAGGTCCTCCTCAGTGCACGTTGAGGGGCATCATGTGCATTGTATCATATGGGTGTGGGTGGATGAAAGCACCCAAGGAACAGGGAATAATGTGGACCAGAACAATGACTGGAGGGCATGTCCACTACACGTGGAAGCATGTATAGCAATATCCTCACACTTTCTCTAAGAGAAACTGACTTCTTTATTGATGAAATTTTTGAAATGGTAGCCATGTTAGTCTGTGCAAGCATATCAGAGTAAACAAAACAACAAAAGACAAAAAATGGAGTTGTTGTTGCTGTTGTTCACTTCCACTTATACCCCACCCATCTGGGGTTTCAAGTTAGTGTTAAAGGTGCCACAATTTTTTTGTCTTTGTTTTTGTTTCATTTTGTTTACACTGATATTCTTTATTAATGTAACTTATATATAATGGTGTAAAGTAGAGAAGATTAATTGAATGAAATGGAATAGAGATAGAATTAATCACAGCAAAACTAACACACCATTTCAAATTTCCTAAACAACCACAGACTCAATGTGATTTTTTAACATATTGGTTTCCTTTTTTATTGTTATCATGTTAATAAAAAGACAAGGCTTGTTCTCCCCTAGTCTCCTAAGTGAATCTTTGGTGTGATATTCCAATCTGATGTAGATTATAATTTGCATGAATGGCTTTCCAAGATAAACCTTTGTCCCTGACTCAAAATTTGCATTCTTTCTGGCTATTACTCTATCTTGCCAGTCAATCACCCCCTTTGGTCATCCTCCCCAGTTTACACAGTAATCATTGTGTCCCAGTATTGCTCCTCCCTGAAGTTACTCCAGTCCTCACCTTTTGTCCTGTAGTTTCACAGCAATTAAGGTCTATTGTTTCAGAATGGAAGATCATTTTAGGGTTTGTACACCTGGCTGTCCAAAGGATCAACTTTGCATTTTTCCACAGGAACCTTCTCTTTGAACATGCTCAATAGAGGTCAAAGGGCAAGGTAAAGCAGTCCCCTCCCTTGCAATGTAGCCTAGTATTTCCTATATAATATTTCTATGTGACATCTCAACTGTATAAAATGAGAACATCTGTTCGTCCAACCAGAGCAGACCGGAGAGGGTCCCTGATTTTCCCATCGATCAAAGGGGCTCACCTCTCTGGCACAAGAAAAAGGGCCTTTTCCGTGTCCGTTCCAGCCCTTTAAAATCTCCTGCCAGTAGAACTACGGTTGCAGACGGAGTTGCTGCCCTTCCGGAAAGGACTTAAGACCTGGCTGGCGGGGCAAGTATGGGGCCCTGAGGGCAATTTGGCTTCTGCCCACTGGCTCTTACCATGAGATGTACCTTCTCTCCCCTGCATGGGGTGGGTGGAAGTTTTAAGGGGTGGGTGGGAGTTTCTACTGTTTTTATTGTATGGGATTTTTAGTTTATGTAAGCCGCCCTGAGTCGGGTTTCCCTGAGTGGGCGGCGAACAAGTTGAAAAATTAATTAATCAAATTATTAAAATTAAATATACTCTGCTGCTCATCGCAAGGGTCAGATTCAACTTTTAGGAATTTGAGTCACTGTGCATGGGCACTATGTTGTATTTTTGTACAATTTATAATAAACTGCTTTCACCACAGCTTTTGGTGCTTGGTGTCTACTTCCTCTGCCAAGGAGCCTAGGCAATTTGAATCACGGTCTGCAGTTTTTGCTGTCAATAGCCCATTTTAATCATAAATGCTTTGTAGAATCACAAATGCTTTATTTTGGGTTACTACCATATCAGATTTATAGCTCTTTGGCTATATGACTGGCTTTGGAGCAAGGGTGAACTTTACCTTTACAGTATCAGATATATATTTTAGTGAAACACCTGTACTACTATTTTGTTGCTTCCATGTTCTTTAAATAAAGATTTTAAAATGTTATGGCTTCCTTTATGAAGTCAATCTATTTATATCCTCTTTTCCTACTCCCTTTACCATTTCCCATCATATTGCCTTAATCGTCTCATGATAGCATTAACACTTACACATGTATACTGCACCATAGCACTTAATGCACTCTCAAAGTAATTACCATTTTGCCCCCAATATGCTGGGTACTCATTTTACCAATCTTGGAAAGTTGACTCAGCCTTGAACCCAGTCAGGATTGAATTTACAATGTCAGCAGTTTGGGCTGCAATACAGCAGGTTAACCACTGCATCAACAGAGCTCTTATGTATGACAATCTCAGTGTAATACAGTATAGTAATGTTATTTCCAGTGAAGGTTCAGGCTAGCTAGCTTTTTCTTTTGCTTCTTGTCTGCCCTTTATAATTTTAAGTGTTTCTTCTGTCCACCTCTAGGATTTTCTTTTTACTGCAGGAATAATCCTTCTCTAATAATATCTCCTGGTTTATAGTCATTTGTGTTTATAGTAATACAAACCTGTTCTTTATGTGGACTTCAAATTCATCAGAAATATTATTTAAACAATATTTTGACAAGGATTATTTTAGTGATATTTTTCAGCTTTAAAGTTTGATAAGAGCAATTCATCCTCGCTACCACAACCTGTTCTTGCTCTTGTTTTGCCAGAAAGATTTAAGCTTTCCCATTGCTTATTTCCAATTGTGTAATCAATGATGCAGTCTATTTGATTTTTATATTAGCCATCTGCTGATATCTGCATATAGTCATCTGTTTGGTTGCATAAGCATGAATTTGCAATAAACAAATTACTGGCTTCTCAGAATTCTTTGAGTTTTTATGCTTTGTTCCTGATGCCTAGGTCAAATTCTTCAACATGTGTTTTTCCTTTGTTGACTACTTCTGCTATCCAGTTATATATTGTTAACAGTATGATTTCTTCTATTAAAGTAAAAAGTATGACATTCAAACAAAGTCTTCAGGGCACTATAAGATTTATAATATCCCTTGATAGTTTGAGCCTGTGATGATCTGTAACAGCTGACAGTTTATTGCTGGAAGGTGTTATTCCAGTGTGAAATCAAATTAACTATTCATATCTATCATATGAATATCTAACAGTGAATGCGCTGCAAAAAAATTCTAACCCCACCATGGGCGTGGCTAACTCTGTGGGCGTGGCTGACTCTGTGGGCCACACCCACTTGGCCTCCCTACACCATGGCCTGGGGTAGGGAGGTGGGTGCGGCCAGCCAAGTGGGCGTGGCCTGGGGAAATTTCCGCTTCCGGTGCCCAGGCACCTGTGGGCACCTGTAGTAGCGTAACACATATACATAAGCCAACCTGTACACACACAAAGAACCCTCCTCCTTTTCTCCCTGACAGGAGTGCTGACTTGGGCTTTTGGAATTGAAGTCCAAGAAAACCTGGAGTGCCAAGGTTTGCCATTTCATTTTGATATGTCTCACCATGTTTTTTAATAAGTTCAGTAGGGGTTTATCATTGCCACCTACTGCACAGTCCTGTACTAACATAAATTAATTTGAGTGTCACTGCCATTGCCTCCTCTGCCAGTGTCACTCAAGGTACAGCTGGTACCCAGCAGCTGTTACCACCAATGGCTGATCAGTGCTTTAAGGAATTTACAAAAAAAAAATGCAAAAATTGCAGGAGGAAGGCGATACCTTTACTGGAGTTTCCCAACCTTTGGTTTTTGGACTTTAATTTCTAGAAGCCTAAATAAATTCTAAGTTTTGTACCTGGCATGAAGACATCATGCCATACCTAAAGAAGAAATCTTTGATTTCGAAAGCTCGCAACATTTTAATTTCTAGTGATCTTTGCTTAACTATGGTGGTGGGGGTCTTTCCCCCATCTGTGTGCAGTGTTATCCTGGTCCGTGGAAAAATTGTTTAGCATGAAACCGGTCTGTGGTGCTAAAAAGGTTGGGGTCCCCTGGTCTATGTTATCTGTAAGTCTCATTTCCAACAACACATTTATTTATTTATTTATTTGTTTGTTTATTAGTTCAAATTTATATTGCCGCCCACTCACCATAGCGACTCAGGGCAGCTTACAAACAATACATTACATTACAATACAATATTTCAAATGACTTGAATTTTCCTCCTGTCTTTCTTTTACATAGTATGGATGATTTGGACCTTGGCCTCCAGTGACAAACTATGCTAACTCCCTGCCCTCCCTTTTTACTGTACTTCAAAATATAAGAGGACATATTTTGGAAAGCATGCACACAGTATGTTTGACAAGCTTTATGTGCAATATAACTTTTCTTCCTCAGGTTGCCTAACCCAAGGAGAGGGTTTGGAAATTGGAGCATAGCTTTCTAGTTTGCATTCTGTGGATCAGGCATAGTAATATTAGTTTACCCGAGAGATTAAATTGTGTCTGTTTCTCTGCTGTATGTGTTACATTTACTCACCATTTCGTTCTATCTAAAACAGGCATAGACAATCCTGTCCTAAGAACAGCCATCTTATGTACGTGTTAGGAGTCACCCATGCTCTCTCCTACTTCCACCCTGCCTCTGGGGCATTTGTATTTTTATTTATTCACATTTATACCTCACACTTTTGGCATGAATTTTTTTAAAAAACCATAACAGTATTCAAATTAAAACACTATCCACAGAAGTAAAAGGAGGTAATGTCAAATTTTAAAAGTCCAAGGTCAACATTGCACAGTTCTAATGATCATCCCCAATGACCCCCTGCTTCTAAAAGACAGGTGATCACCCTTGATGACATTGAGATGGCCTTGGAATCAAACTGACTTAAGTCTTTGAAAGAAGGCATCACACAGGAAGGAAATAACAAAGGAATATATATTTCTAAGTACGTACCTTGTCTGCAACTTTTATCTATAAAACCGTTGTATTCCTGAAATGCTTGTCGTCTTTTCTCTTACCCATTTCTTGAAGGAGGGTTGAGAGAAGAGGCCCTTTTAATAAAGCTTTTCTCTCGTTCTACAACTTGGCCTAGACAAAGAAGAAGAACCCATTTTGTATTGCCTTGAGACATCTCGTGATTCTGAAGATACCCGTCAAGCGCCGCTCCGGAAAGTACGGGAACTGCTCCGGCTTGGGTGAGCATGCACAGAAAAAACTCCTTTGTGCATGCGCAGAACCCGTTTGTGCATGCGCAGATGGGTTCTGTGTGTGTGCACAGTAACCCCTTCCCCCGCCGTTCTAAATATGGGACAGCACCGGGAAAGGGGAGGAATGCGCACCAAAATATGGGATTTCCTTGCCAATCCGGGATACTTGACAGGTATGATTCTGAGCCATTGGTGGCCTACCAAAAGAACAAGCAGCCAAAGGCACCAAGAAACTTCTGCAGTATTCAACAACAGAGTCTTAGCAAGTGATGATACCGTATTTCACAGCTGTGGACTTGCAGATATGCTTTTGCTGATCACTCTTAGCATCCCAGGCAGCGCAGTTGCTGGAGAGGGATCATGGGGGAAGTTATAGGCTGAAAATATCTAAATTGCTGTTGTTGCCCCAACTGAAGGCATGGCATGCAAACCAACCAATACTGCCTCTTTAACAGTAAAGCATTTTTCCTTTCCTCTCCCCCCACCCCCCAACCCAGCACAAAATTTGCCAGGGTAGTGGGTTCAAGAGACTTCAGTCCCTAATGCCTGGCAGTTATCCGCTTTTGCTTTAACCCATGAATTTAGCTGCCTCAGAAGAAAGGTATGTTCTTGTTTTTGACTAGAAAATGTGCCAATCTGCCTTGCATAAAACACGGCAGCACCCAGGAACATCCAGGCACCAAAAGGATCAAGGACAAATTAGAGAGATAGAGATCAATAGAGGATCAATGTGCAAGCAGTGGGAACCTGAGCAAACCCAGAGCAATTGGCCTGGTTTACAGTGCTCCGTCAAAACAAACTGGGTTGACCGATAAATGAATCACCTCTAGAGCACGTGTTTGCTACAGTCTCCCAGTATGGTGCCTCCCTGTGTGAAGTTGGGAGCCTGAAACTAACCTGCCTCTTCCTGGGGATAAAACTTGCTGAGAGAGACATGCTAGAGCAGCATTTCCCTGGGCTCTTCGTGGGGACGGAGGTCGGCTGCTTCTTCCCTGCCTTAAGTAAGTCAGTAAGAAGGGATGCTGCAGGCAAAGAACTGAAATGCAAACGCCAGGAAAGGGGGGTGGGGGAGAGATGCTGTTTTTGCACTTGATTTCATCAGCAAGGTTAAAAAAATAGCTATGTACAGTATTTTGAAAAGAGAGAAACGCCCCCAACAGCAAAGTCACAGGAAAGAAAATCCCTGGGATACTTTTCTACTGAGATCTGTATTTATTGTACTTTTGTAAGAAGCTTGTACTGTACAGCATTCGCAGTGTCCTCTCAGATAGCAGCTCTTTAAAAGTGAGGGAGCCACGCATCAATTTCAGTTTTGCACAGCTGTTGAGCCTAGCAGCTGGACTGAACTAGGACTGGACTCCTGCCTGGGCTTACTGGTCAGTAGGTAAAAAATGAAGTCAGCGCTGGCGACTAAATTTTATGACCAATTATGTCGCTCATGCATTCATAGTGTCGTTTTCTATGAATCTCAGAGGAGGGCCACACAAGCTCCCCAAAGCTTATTCCCAGATTAGAAGTGGCAACACTGTGACCTTGGTGATATTTAGGTACTTCTAAGAAAACCTGCCCTGAGCGGGGCTTCATGTTTTATCTTTGCTATATGGTTGGCTCCCCATTTATTTGTTTTTGCCAAAACAAGAAGGTAATGTGAGACTACAGCAGTGAGGGCGAACCTTTTATAGACCGAGTGCCCAAGCTGCAGCCCAAAACCCACTTATTTAATTCAAAGTGCCGACACAGCAACAGGAGAGGAAGGAAATGTTCCCATCAGGCTGCTGGGCAGAGGGACAGGGCAAACTCTGTGCTGGGGGAAGGGAGGAAGCACTCCCATTGGGCTGCTGGCAGAGTGAACTCTGTGCTGGGTGAAGGAGGAAGCGCTCCAATTGGGCTGCTGGACAGAGGGGTGGGGCAAACTCTTTGCTGGGGAGACTGCACGGGTGCCCACAGAGAGGGCTCCGACAGCCACTTCTGGCACATGTGCCATAGGTTTGCCACCACTGGACTACAGCCTATAAAACACCGCAAAGTCTGTGGGGCATCAGAGAATGGCTGTCATCCCTAGGGGAATTTTTTGGAATAGTAGCCATAGTCTGTGTTTCAAGCATATCAAAAACAAAAATGTTGTAGCCCTTTAAAGACTAATGGCTGTATTTTAATATTACGTATACATCACTCCTATGTTGGATGAAGTGAACTTGATCCACAAAAGCTAACATTAACTACAGTAGTTTTAAAGTGCTACAATGATTTTGTTTTATTTTGTTTACTCTCTGATATCCCTAAGGGAGTTTCCTGTCAGTGTGGCAGTGGAGAGACAGAGCACCCAAAGGACCTCTGCCAGACTTCACTGTTTCCTTGCCCTTCACTGTTCTCTGTACAGCAGATGAGAGAAAACAACAAGAATTTCCTTACTGTTGTTGAGAAAGTTTCTCTCTGGGGCTGGGGAAAGAAACTGCTAGCATGCATAAATGTGAAGACACACATGCATATGCAGTGGTGACTCATGATCTGAGTGTGGCAGGGTGGTTTCTCTCTGTTGGGCTACCAGATCACCGGTAAGGTAAAGATCACCCTTACTCGAAAGCCAGTTGTATCCAACTCTAGAGTTCGGTGCTCATCTCCATTTATAGCCAAATAGCCAATGCTGTCTGCATCTGCAGACGTTTCCATGGACATGTGGCAAGCATGACTAGATACTGTAGTGCATGGAACACTGTTTACCTTCCCACCAAAATGGTGCCTATTTATCTACTTGCAGTTTCTTGCTTTCAAACTGCTAGGTTGGCAGGGCCAGGGACAGAGATGGGAACTCATCTATCATGCTGCACTCGGGTCCCAAACTGCTGACCTGCCAACCTTCCAGTCATCAAGTTCAGCATCTTAGCCACTAAGCCACCATAGTCCCTAGATCACCTGTATGCATATGTAACTCTAGAGCAGAGGAGAGGGAGAAATGCATACCTGCCTATAGTTTTAGACTCTTATTTGGGGTGTCCTGTTTGGATAGGAACAGATAGAACCTGCATCTCAGTATTTTTGCACCACAATCAGGTGTACCCTGGTAATGTCAACCTTGTTTTGCTGCATAATCTTTCTCAAGCGAAAGGAACTGCAGAATTAACTCACTCACCAAAAGATGTCTTCATTTTCTTCCATGTCTGGCCTAGACACAGAAGAAGAAGACGACCTCAACACAGCACTACTTGCTCCCTATAAACTGAATGTCATGGTCCATGACCTTTATGATCCGTTATTTAAATCAAATCAATCAATCATTCAATCCTTAGGTTTGTGGGTTATTGTTAATGTCTTTTAAAATTGTATTATGTTTGATTCATATTATATGGGGTTTTCTAGTTGTTGTACGCCACCCAGAGTGGGAGAGCACCCCAGATGGGTGGGATATAAATAAATAAATAAATAAATTCTAGTCAGGTGAGGAGGAGCCAGTACTGTGCAATTCGGCTCATTGTGCCCTTTGGAGCAAGTCTGGTAGTGAGATGGCAGCATTGTGACTTGTGAACCACAGGCCCTAGAAGCTTTTATCAACAAAGGGTCATGGGGGGAAAAGCATAAGTACCGTAGGGTAAAGCCATGCAGGAATGAGAGCCATCACTGCAGCTGCTGGGCGCACTACAGTTGGCCCGATCAGGAGAAATACCAACCCTCTCTCCTGGCTCTGGGATGAAATATTAGCTAGTTATCCATATTTTTATCCAGACTTTGATCATGCCATTTCTGGTGTTATCAGATATATTTGTCTGACTTTCCCTAGTGATAACACAAGGACATAGGCTTGGACTTCGCCCTGAAGTTAAAGGAATGGGATGCTGCTGATGTGGCAACCCTGGGGTTAGAGAAACTTGAGCTGTGTGTAGCAAGAGCAGATGACAGCTTGGCTGTCATGGATATATCCTTTTCTGATTAAGTTTGGGCTATTATAAACAGCCTTAGCAAATGTGCCTGGTCCAGATTAGCTTTTATTTAGTTTGGGAATGGAAACCATTTTAGGATGCTGTGGAAGTTGATCTGGACTAGGGAATGGTGGGGGAAATGTAATCCTGTGGGATCTTCTGGACCACATTTAGTGGTCTTCACTATCATGGCATCATTCTTAATTCTTTCTCTGGGAGAAAGAGCCCACAGCTGGAAACATATCTGACTTGAGCTTCCAGTAATTGAAGTCCAAGAACTTGGCTTCGAATAATTGAAGTTCAAGGACACCTGGAGAGCCAATTTTGCTGACCCCAGGACTAGACTTCTACATTGTTCTCTGCTTTGGGCTCCCTTTAGAGCAGTGATGGCAAACCTTTTAGAGACTGAGTGCCCAAACTGCAACCCAAAAACATTTATTTATCGCAAAGTGCCAACACAGCAACAGGGGAGGAAGTAAATGCTCCCATTGGGCTGCTGGGCAGAGGGGTGGGTCAAACGCTGCTCAGGGGAGGAAGCACTTCCATTAGGCTGCTGGGCAAAGGAGCAGGTCAAACTCTATGCTGGGGTGACTACATGGGTGCCCACAGAGAGGGCTCCGAGTGCCACTTCTGGCACGCATGCCATAGGTTCGCCACCACTGCTTTAGAGACAGTGAAGGCTCTTCAGCTTCTACAGAATGTAGTCACCAAGAGGTTTGTACCTGATTTTATATGCAGTTCTTCATTTGATGTTCAATCTGCCCATCGTATGAGTAGCAAAGAACTTTACAAAAACGAAATCAAAGTGTAATTTAACTGAGCAGAAAAGCCTTAGTTGCAGAGCTACATTCTTGCTCAGCATTTACCAAAAATGTTCTTACTTGATTTGTTTTCCTTTGTTCTTGTAGATTTGTTTTGCTTCCAGGTAATTGCAAGTAACAGGTCCTATAGTTGAGCAAAACCTGAGTCATTAGGGCAGAGAGCAAAGTTAAGAAGTGAGAACATGCCTTCCTGATTAAACGGGTTTTTTCCATGACACTAGGTATCAAATGAAAAAACATTTTACTTTCCCCAGTTTCCCCCCTGCTAAAGTCTGAAATCTTGAAATCTGGATTTATATCCAGTTGTTTATATATTGGCTTAGATCCGGAGTTGAACTGAGTTTGGAGCATTAGTTATCCTGAGAGTAAAACAATTGAAATCAGCGAGACCTAAATTAGTGAAGACTCAGATGTCATTGGATTACCATTAGTATGAATTTGTTTAAATCTAACTCAAAGACTGGATTAATTATAACTAGACAAAGCCCACTGAATTGCTGGGGCCTCTTGAGTCCATGGGTCTACTCTAGTTTTAATTTACTCTAGTATTTCAGCCACTGAGAAACTAATGCTGAAGTGCTGGTGTTGCAATTGGCATATGGTGTAGTAAGTATATGTTTAACATTATGTGTGATTATACTATCTTTATAGTCAACAACTGTGCCCTTCGTATGATCACATAAATAAAGTACCGTATTTATTCGTGTATAACGCGCACTCGTGTATAACGCGCACCCCTAATTTTCCATGAAACCTTGGTATAAAATTTTGTTTCACACCACGCATCTAACGGGTACCAGTTATATCGGTGAAAAAGCTTGTTCATAAGAGCACGCCTTAAAACATTGAGGGAGGGGGGGATAATCAGACCCACCTGTTGCAGGGTAAAGAAAATGCAATCCGAAACGAGCACTTCCGACCCCCAGGAGCCTCGCTCGAACTGCGAGCTACCTCCGGGCCACGCCTCATCTCCCGCGCCACCCAATCAGATCCCGTCAATTTCTTCAAAGCCACACCCCCGCCTCCCCTTCAATAGACAGCCGACCCAATTCTAAAAAGGAAGTAAAAGAGGCTCGCGACGGGGGTGGGACACCAGTCCTCGTTTATAACTCGCACCCAAACTTTGATTTCTTTTTTTGGTATAAAATTTTGCGCGTTATACACGAATAAATACGGTACCTTCTCGGATGACACGGTTCCAAGGAGCATAAAGCTGCTCTCAACACTTTGGCTAACATTGGCTACTCCTTGCTTAATTATCATCTGCTAGGAACAAATGAAATAGCAATTGCACTTATATACCACCCCATAGCACTTAGTGCACTCTCTGGTGGTTCACAAGTTAATTAGCATTTTGCCCTCAATATGCTGGGTACTCATTTTGCCGACCTCAGAAGGATGGCAGGCTGAGTCAACCTTGATCCCTATTAGGATGCAAGTCATAACTTTTTGGCTGCAGTACAGCAGTTTAACCACTGCATTACCAGTGGACATGTAACCTTTTTTTGCATTTTGTTGTTGTTGTTGTTATATTCTTATATGCCTTACAGCTCTGTGGTTCTTTTTATTGTTCTTGATGTACTGACTGTAGAGATGTTTGTTCTTTCTTGTTCTTAGGCATCCCCATTCTGGGTCTCCATGAAAATAACAGCCTATATCCTGGGCTCCACCCTGCTCATGTGTGTTGCTTTCAGGAATTTGCTCACATGGTAAGCCCCCTCTTTACCCCCCTCCCTCAAGAGCCTTGCAACTGAGTGGTTGGCCAAGGAAGGAAGCCACCTTCGTGGGAACTAGAGCCCCACCGGTCACTGGGTCGCTTTGCTTTTACAGCCACCTGCAACAATTCTGGGGAGCTTCCAGCTTCTTCTGGCAAACGCAGTGGGAGAATCTGTATCACCTCCTAGGAGGCAATGAATGGGCTATTTTCATTTTAGGTGAGTGGCTTTGAGTTCAGGGAAGTCAGATCTGGAGGGGGCAGAGTCTGATTGGAACTCAGGGTGTCTTGGATTAACAAATGCTTTGCCTACAAACTGCAACCATAGGAGTCCCAACAGTTAGCAACCTGACAAGGTTACTGCTGCAGAAAAATGACACAAGTATGTGTTACTTTCAGTGTTGAGCTGCTCCAGGTGCCCACAGGTGCCTGGGCACCGCTAGCAGAAATTCCCCCAGGCCACGCCCACTTGGTCAGCCACACCCACCTCCCTACTCCAGGCCATGGCGTAGGGAGGCCAAGTGGGTGTGGCCCACAGAGCATACCTGTCAACCCGCAGTTCCGAAAAAACGGGACCTGCGCAGATCACTTGTGCGCAAGTTGCTTTCCATGCATGCATGGAAGTGCTACGCCGCTTGTGCAGCCCCTATGCAAGCAGCGTAGCGCTTCCACGCATGCACGGAAGGGTTTTACACTTGTGTAGAACCCTTCCACGCATGCGTGGAAGCGCTACGCCGCTTGCGTAGGGGCTGCGCAAGCGGCGTAGCGCTTCCACGCATGCGTGGAAAGCGTTTTCCCCCACTGCCAAATTACGGGGTTTTGGCAGCGCGGAGCGGGTTATGACGTCAATCGACGTCAAAATCCGTGGTAATCCCGGCCAAATTGGGATGGTTGACAGGTATGCCACAGAGTTAGCCATGCCCACAGAGTTAGCCATGCCCATGGTGGGGGTAGTAAAAATTTTTGCAGCACATCACTGGCTACTTTCCTGAGCAGTAGATAATGCCCCTGTCCCCCATTACCACCACCCCCAACCATCCATATTCAGCTCTTTCGCAGTATTTGGAGATGAGCACCGCCCCCTAGTCAGACATGACTGGCTTTCGAACCAGTGAGACCTTTACCTTTTACAGCTACTCCACACCAGGTGAACAGCAGTTCCTTTCCAGGCCAGTCTGATCTTCACCAACCCATGCCAGGAGTGTTTATGTGTGTACTGAACTAAATTTGCTGTTGGCCCCTTTCCCAATCTTTTTTAACACACCTTGCCGTTCCAATCTTCTCTTTACATGCCTGGGTTTGTATTTTTGTACTCCAGCTCACATAATTTCTTATGCGAGAAAGGACGGCTGGTTATACTACCTACCTTGAGATTTTCCATCTTGTATAACAGGATTATTTTTTGTAGCAAACATTTATTGTGATTGTTTACCCATATTATCATATGTGCTTTGCACACTTGTTTGTTGTTCTCATGTATTTCTAAGAATTTTTATATATGCATTTACTGTGCGGCATTTATTGGAAACAGCCCTGTGCAATCACACTGCACTACGTTGCTGCTACTCTGTTGAGCTCTGTTTACCCCGTGCAGTTCGTGGTTGCTCTTTTCTATTTTTTATACCACGTTATCAGTAAAAGTATTTTGCACATTGATATTCGCCCCTGTGCGTTCTTGGGTGTGTTCTTCCTCCCTCACAGAATTTCTTAGGCAGGCTAGACTTGAAGTCCAGAAATATAGATCTGCACACCTCTAGTCTGGATAGCTTGGTGTCGCCCTCAAACTAAGCTCACACGTCAGCTCCAGGTTTGTTTTAGGAAAAGCACCAGTTCTCATGCAGAATTAAAGCAGAGGAAAGAAGGAAGCACTCTCTGCATTCCTCCAATGTGTGTGATTGTGCAGCTCTCTTGTCTATTCACAAACTCATCCTCCTTGCTTTCCTTTTGCCACAGGCCCTGTACTCACGCCTTTCTTCATCTTTTGCACTTTCAATGGGATCTTACTGGTAGCAGATGTGACTGGCAAGCCCCACTTCATTACACAATACCGAATTCAGTTGGGGAAGAATGACCCTGTAAGTGTTTTTCTCTCCCCCCCCCCCCCATAATTAGCTTCCCACCAGGCTTGAATATAAACTTTTCTTTTCTTCATTTTTTGAAAGAAAGTGATCCTACCTAACCCATTTCAGATATCCTTTCTGCCCCTATCAAGGATAGTTTGTTGTTGTTCAGTAGCACGGTCGAGTCCGACCCTTTGCGACCAAGTGGACCACAGCATGCTAGGATCTATCAAGGACAATGATGGCTAACCTTGGCACTCCAGATATAATTGAACTTCAATTCCCAGCAGCCATGATCAGCAGGACTGCTGACTTCTTCGTCTGGGAACTGAAGTCCAAGAACACCTGAAGTGCTGAAGTTCACTATCACTGATCTAGGATATTAGCTACAGCTAATGTTTAAGAGGGTCCATTTGGAAAGACTTTTTCATCTTTACATTGCTCTCATTTCCTTCTTTGTGTAGGTGAAGAGGAATATACACATAGTTTATGTCATGCACTACATCTTAGCACCCTTTGAGGAAATATTTTTTTCACTACTGAGGCAAGAGTGGTTGTTTTAGATCAATAAAAGGTGTTTTTTTAATGACTAGTGGTGTTTTCGTAGCTGAATGGCAATTTGAACTCTCAGGGCTGCTGCCATCACTAGAGGGAGTGATTATTTCAAGCAGGTGTTTGTTATCACAGATAGCAAATTGTTGGGTACCATTTTATAATTGTGTTTTTATTGCCAGATTTGGGGAGATATTCATAGAGATAACAACACAACAAACTACTGAACTGACATTTTTTGATCCCTTGGTTTTGTAACCCTCAAGTCAGAGTGTGTGTGTGTGTGTGTGTGTGTGTGTCCTCTCACAAACTGACAAGATTTAATGTTCTGTTTCCTAGGTTGACAGAGAAAAACTGTGCAATGCCATTCGCATTGTCCTGTTTAATAATGTTTTCATTGCTCTGCCTATGATGCTCCTTCTCTTCCCCATCATGAAATGGAGGGGTGACCCATGCAGTTTGCAGCTGCCCACCTTCCACTTATTCCTTCTGGAAATTGCATTTTTTATTCTAATAGAAGAAATTATTTTCTATTACTCTCACCGGTAAGGCACTAGCATGCCAAGGTAACAATCTCAGCTCCCTTCTTTGTTGACTCTGTAATATACATTTATCTTATGGGCCAATTAAAATGTACTTATCTTTCTCCTATCAGGATAAAACAATGTCTTGCCCAGCTAATTCCACTAACAGCATGTAATACCATGGTGATGGTGGGGTAATTAAAAAGTAACTACCTCAATTGCACAAGCAGTTAAAAATTCCTGTATTTGCCCCATTTTCCTTTTACTAGTTGGCTCCAGCTGTGGAACCTCCTAACCAAGCTTCTGCTATCTGTGAATGTTGCATATAATGCAGTGGTGGTGAATTTTGGCACTCCAGGTGTTCTTGGACTTCAATTCCCAGAAGCCCAAGTCAGAACTCCTGCTGATCAGGGCTTCTGGGATTTGAAGTTCAAGAACAGCTAGAATGCCAAGATTTTCCATCACTGAATAGTGTCTCTTGCTTCCTTCCTTGTAGGCTTTTTCATCACCCTCTGCTGTATAAACACATCCATAAAAAACATCATGAATGGACTGCTCCAATTGGCATAGTATCCCTCTATGCCCATCCAGTAGAGCATGTGGTAAGTTGAATTCTGAGGAGACAAGAGAACCAAAGGAGGGGATGCAGTTAACAGGTCTTTAGAAACAGCTCTCCAAAAGACTTTATTCTAACACATTCTTGCCTCAATCCACATTTAGCAAAGTAGTTAGTCATAAACCACAAATGCAAAACACCCCCACCCAAACCACCCCTAACCAAACAAACAAACAAACAAACAAAAAACCACAAATAAAACTGGGCAAACTATGCTAGTTCTTTATAAACCCAATAGTTTCGCAAACATCCAGAGAGTACTGTTTTGATTCTTTGGAGTAGGATAAGAAGAGAATGGCAGTAACTCGTACCCACGATGTTTAAGGGGTGGTAGACCTTAAGACTAATTTGTCCTGGAAAGATGTGAAGGCACTCCTCCAACACAATATCCAGCTGGCCAAGAAAATAAAAATAAAAACACAGTAACAAGAATCCATTCATAAAACAGTTTGTGAGATACGGAGTATAGCAGTCGGAACCGGAAAGAGACTCAAAATTACTACAGGGCACAGTTCTGAGGGAGAAGGCCCTTCACTAACTCAGGAGGGAGATGTTTGGAGGAATGTGACTCAAAGGAGGAGAAGAGTAGGGGATCACTCTGAGAGTCTGAAATTACAGAATAAATTTGAGGCTCTTTCCCTCATTACACCTGATGAGAAAAACACAGAGGAACAACTGGTTCCACCTGATGATCTCTCCTTCATCACACTTGATGAGATCCAGGAAGATAAACAACAGGAACAAACTGAGGTTCTCTCCATTAATATGGTTGATGAGGTGCATGTAGATGAGCAGATTGCAGGAGAGAGGCTCCTTGTACTAGGCGATTCAATAATTAGAAATACAGAGAAATGGATTTGTGATGCACATGATAACCGTATGGTGACTTGCCTGCCAGGTGCAAAAGTTGCAGACATCATAAGAAATCTAGATAGATTGTTAGAGAGAACTGGGAACGAGCCAGTGGTCATGGACACGTTGGTACCAATGATGTTGGGAAGGCCAAGCGGTCTGTCCTGTAAGCCAAATTCAGGTTGTTAGGAAGAAGATTGAAGTCCCGGACTTCCAAGGTAGCATTTTCAGAATGCTGTCCCTCGCGCAGGACCTACCAGGCAGGCAGAGCTCAGAAGCCTCAATGCGTGGATGAGGCGGTGGTGTCGAGAGGAGGGTTTCAGATTTGTCAGGAACTGGAGAACATTTTGGGACAAGCCAAATCTGTTCAAGAGGGATGGGTTGCATTTGAACCATGATGGGACCAGATTGCTGGCACTCAACATCAAAAAGGCTGCAGAACAGCTTTTAAACTGATAACTGGGGGAAAGCCGACAGGAGCTGGGCAGCATCCGGTTCGGGAAGTGAGGAGGATGCAAAAATTACTGAGCAGAGCAAGGAGCTAGTCACCAGCACTCTAGCAGAAGGGTGCAAGAGGCAGTCTAACAATGCAACTGGACTCAAAAGACTGTATCAGGAAAGCCTATATAAATGCTTGTATACAAATGCCAGAAGCCTCCGGAACAAAATAGGGGAGCTGGAATACTTAGCAATAGATAAGAATATTGATATTATTGGTATCACTGAAACCTGGTGGATGGATGATAACCAATGGGATACAGTTATCCCAGGCTACAAACTGTACAGGAAGGATAGGAAGGGGCAAACGGGAGGGGATGTAGCCTTGTATGTCAAAGAAGTGATAAAATCGTATGAATTGGAATATCTAGGTGATTTGGAGTCACCATTAGAAGCTCTGTGGGTAAGAATACCAGGCCACAAGGATGGTCTAACAGTAGGCATATACTATCGGCCTCCGACCCAAACTCTTGAGGGAGACTGGCAGTTGGAGAATGTTGTAAAGGAGGCATCCAAGAAGGGAAGCCTGGTTATAATGGGGGACTTCAATTACCCTCACATAGACTGGGTGAACAGCACATGATAAAGAGATAAAGTTCCTAGATATGCTAAATGATTGTTCCCTGGGACAGATGGTTGAAGACCCAACTAGAGGTACAAGAATCCTTGACTAGATCCTGAGTAATACTGGTGCAAGATGTTAATGTGACTGATCCAATAGGGAACAGTGACCACAACTCAATTATGTTTAACTTGATCATAGACCGCAAGTCACTGATAAAATCTAACACAGAGACCTTAAATTTTCAAAAAGGAAATTTCCCAAAGATGAGGAAACTAGTAAAAAAGAAGCTGAAAGGGAAAATTGAGAGAGTCCAAACACTCCAAGAGGCATGGAGGCTGTTTACAAAAACAATAACAGAGGCCCAATTGGAATGCATACCCAAAAGGAAAAAGGGCACTGCCAGGTCCAAGAGGACTCCGATGTGGCTTACAGGAGCTGTTCGGGAAGTGATCAAAAGCAAGAAAAGCTCATTTAGAAGATGGAAGGCTTGTCCGAATGAGGACAGCAGGCAGAAACATAAATTCTGGCAGAACAAATGCAAGGCAACAATCAGGAAAGCAAAGCAAGACTTTGAGGAGCGTATAGCTAAAAATACTCAGAGAAATAACAAAGACTTCTTTAAGTACATTAGAAGTAAGAACCCAACTAGGAAGGCCATTGGACCATTAGATGACAATGGAAGGCAAGGGGTTATTAAAGAGGAAACAGAGATTGCAGAGAGACTCAATGAATTCTTTGCTTCAGTATTCACTGAAGAAGACAGAGACCACATGCCCAAAACAGAGCCTATCTTCGTAGGGAGGGAAACCGAAGAATTAAGCAAGATAGAAATAACCAGGGAGGAGGTCCTTGCATGTCTTGTTAAGCTAAACACTAACAAATCACCAGGACCAGATGGCATCCATCCACGAGTTCTCAGGGAACTTAAAGATGAAATTGCTGATCTTCTAGCCAAAATATATAATATTTCCCTCAAATCAGGCTTTGTGCCTGATGACTGGAAGGTAGCGAATGTAACACCAATTTTCAAAAAAGGATCCAGGGGTGATCCAGGAAATTACTGACCTGTCAGTTTGACATGTGTCCCAGGTAAAGTGATGGAAACCATCCTAAAAGATAGAATTAATAGGCACATAGAAGAGAAGGCGCTGCTAAAGGAGAGCCAACATGGTTTTACAAGGGCAAATCATGCCTCACTAATCTGTTGGATTTTTTTGAGAGTGTCAACAAGCATGTGGATAAGGGGGATCCAGTTGACATTGTTTATCTGGACTTTCAGAAGGCTTTTGACAAGGTCCCACACCAAAGGCTCTTGAATAAACTTACCAGTCATGGAATAAAGGGACAGGTCTTGTCCTGTATCAGCAACTGGCTAAGGGACAAGAAACAGAGGGTAGCACTAAATGGACACTTCTCCAAGTGGAGGGAAGTAAAGAGTGGGGTCCCCCAAGGTTCAGAACTGGGACCCCTGCTTTTCAACCTCTTCATAAATGATCTAGAGGTAGGAGTAAAAAGCAAGGTAGCCAAATTTGCTGATGACACTAAATTATACAAGGTAGTGAAAACTGTGAGAGATTGTGAGGAGCTCCAGAGGGATCTCTTGACACTGGGGGAGTGGGCAAAACAGTAGCAAATGAGCTTCAACATTAGTAAGTGCAGAGTGATGCATGTTGGGGCAAAAAAAAAACCCAATTACATTTATAAACTGATGGGGTCTGAACTCTCTGCGACAAACCAGGAAAGGGACCTTGGTGTCCTGGTGGACAACTCAATGAAGGTGTCAACCCAGTGTGCCTCAGCAGTGAAAAAGGCAAACTCAATGTTAGGGATCATTAGGAAGGGTATAGAAAATAAGTCAGCAAGTGTCATTTTGCCTCTTTATAAATCTATGGTGAGGCCCCATCTGGAATACTGTGTACAGTTCTGGTCACCATACCTCCAGAAGGATATTATGGAGCTGGAAAAAGTGCAGAGGAGGGCAACCAGAATGATTGGGGGACTGGAACACCTTCCTTACCATCTGAGGCTGCAACGGTTGGGCCTCTTCACTCTTGAACGACGACGTCTAAGAGGTGACCTGATTGAAGTTTATAAAATAATGCACGGTGTGGACAAAGTAGATAAGGAAAAACTGTTTTCCCTATCGCATAACACTAGAACTAGGGGACACTCCATGAAACCTTTGGGTACTAGTTCTAAAACAAATAAGAGAAAGTACTTTTTCACCCAGAGGATTACTGGTCTATGGAACTCCCTGGCAGAAGAAGTGGTGACAGTTGTCAGTCTTGACAGCTTTAAGAAAGGATTAGACAAGTTCATGGAGGACAAGGGTATCAATGGCTATAATTATGGATACTTAAGGACAACCTCCGGGTTGGAGAGATAGGCAGGATATCTCTCAATGCCATTTCCAGGGAATCCTAAGCAGGTGAAGGCATCTGCTTGGGAATACCCTGAAGGAAATGGTGAGCCACTGTGTGAGACAGAATGCTGGACTGGATGGGCTGTGGCCTGTTCCAGCAAGGCTGTTCTTATGTTCTACACAAAGGTGCTGTGACAGACATGAGAGCTTTTATGTTGAGATTCAAGGCAAAGTTTTGCAAAAATACAGGAATTGAAATAATTCAGAACCCAAGACCTGCCCTTTCCAAAGGCTTGGTTAAAGCCCAAACTCCAAGAAAGAATGCCTGACACAGATAGGTCTACTTGTTTTTCTGTCTTGGTGAGAAGCTGCCTAGTAGGCTTACCATCTTTGGATATTCTTCTTCCTCCATGTCTAGGCCAGACATGAGACTGCTAAAATGAAGCCACCTTTTGGTGAATTCATTCTTTAGTTCTTTTGGCTGATCTAGTGAGAAAGATTTAGCTGGCAGCACAAGGTTGCCATTACCAAGGTACACCCAATTGTAGTTCAAAACTACCACAGTCTTCAAGGAGGCTCTTTCCGTGTACCCCATCTTTGGATATTTGCAGAATAAGATTCCCTCTCCCAGGAAATACAGCACTTTCCCAACCATGCCATCTGGGTGTGGTGCAAGTTCTAACTGCGGACTGGAAGGCATCAAACCAGAGACGGCTGGATCTCCCCCTGTGCCAAGGTCAGGGCACTTAAACATTGGAGCCAGGATTGGCGAAAATGGCAAGCAGCAAGTTTCTCACTATAGAGATAAAAGACCAACAGATATTCTACCCAAAAAGCCCCAAGAAGAAGCACATGGCTTGGGGAAAAGAAGTTATGCCAGTATAAAAGGGCAGATGCATCCTGCTTCTCAGGGCCAAATCAGCAAGGGCAAAGAGGCTAGGTAAATTCATTAGTTAGTCCATTGGAAATCAAACAGTCATGCCTTAGGCTCTTATTTTTAACATCAGTCATTAGTGTGTTACCAGAAAAATGGCTACTGGATACAGTTGCAACTTCGGTTCGAATCGCTGGTGGAGCCCTTCTCCCAAGAAGGAGGAGGCATTTATATTAGGCAAAATAAAAATGGTTTATTGAAGAAGAGTTTAAGCATCCCTGGTTAGGTGCCGGATAAAGCCGTATTCTCAACCTTTTGCCTAATCAAAGTTCCCCTAGTGAGCAGCTCTTTTTGGTTCCGATGTTTGCATGCAAATATGCAGAGAGCGCCCTCTCTCTCATGACATTTCCTATCAGAAGGTTTTTATACCCTCCACCCAAGGGAACTCAACTAGTTCTACTACTAACAATTTTACAAAATAAAAGATTTACAATGGTGAACAAAAAACCAGCACCAGACTCTTTAGTTACATTAAAAGGTCAATCATATAGAGACAAAACAGGTCAATTACATAGAACAAAAGGAGATGGGTAGAGCAATTGCCCTGGAAATGACAGAGTTCATAGTTCAGCAAATGCAGGTTGTGACACCTTTCAGGTGACACCCAATGGGCATCCTTCAGACTCCCCTGAGGAGGAGCATTGCTTGAGGCTCTTGGCAAAATTCCATTCCCACCCAGCAGTTAATCTATCCTGAGTCAACCCAAGCACTATCTACAATTGAATACAGGAGGGGTCCCAAAAACAATGAGCATGCCAGGTGCAAGTGTAAACAAAACAATACAATAGGTAAACAGAGGAATCAAGTTGGCTTTTCTTGGGGCAAAATGTTAAGTGATGGCTTCCTGTGGCATTGAGCCTTCCTGGATGCTTGCAGGAGGTAGGCTGAGGTGCAAGAAAAGATCCTGATTTGAGATACAAACAGAGCATGTTAAAATCAAATTTAAAATATTTTAGTTTTTTTTTTTTGGGGGGGGGGGAATAATCTATACAGAGCAAAGGAAATATGCTAGCTTGAATAGAACAGTTCCAGGTATTTGAAAACATTTTTATTAAGTTATCTAACATCCCAGGTATAACTGCCAATGAAATAATATTTATTAGGAGTGAAAGGGGCCAAGTCTGTTGTGTCAACCCTTGCAGTATATACCTTCAAGCGTGTGTGAATGGGTGCATGGTCAGAGTGGTGCTTGTGTACACATAAGACTAATCAATCCTAAACGTGTGTGGCAGAATAAAGTGAGTGAAATAAGTTTATTTGAGAGGAATAAAACGGAATAACTTTATTAAAAGGGGATAGAAAGATAGAAATAAAAGACTGGGGCGTGCATTTTCTGAAAATGGGGTTACAAGTGTGCTGAGGATACAGCCTCCGAGATTCCACGAAGTTTGGAAAAGAACCTGAGAAGTTGACGGCATCTGGAGAAAAAAAAAATCAGTTTAGATTGCTTAATGCCTCTTTAAAAGGGACCACCCACAAACTGCCATGTTTTCTTAAGAGGTTTCTTGATTGCTTACTCATTAGAAACAGAAGCACAAGAAAGATTTCCAGCCAAAAACATGAAGACTTTATTTGCTGAAGCTGATTCCTGTTACCGAATGCTAGCATCACAGAGAAGGGGAAATTATGGCTTGCTGTGACTGTTGACCCATGGACTCCCCACCCAGTGATCTTTTGCACCCGTCTTACCCATTTTGAGGAAAGTTGCTAACTAATAATTTCAGCAATATTATATTAAGTAAAGCGAGGCTTGTATGAAGTACACCTGCTAAAAGCCTTCTGCCTCCTCTTAAAGACTCCTGTCAGCTTTCCTCTCTATAGCACAATGATGGCGAACCTTTTAGAGACCAAGTGGCCAAACTGCAACCCAAACCCCACTTATTTATTGCAAAGTGCCAGCACAGCAGGGTGAACTGTGCTGTGGGGTGGGAGAAAGCACTACCATTGGGCTCCTGGGCAGAGCGATCTCTGTGCTGGGGCGACAGCACACGTGCCCACAGAGAGGGCTCTGAGTGCCCCTTCTGGTATGCGTGCCATAGGTTCACCAATCACTGTTATAGCAAGTGCCCAATACTGAAGATGATTGTGTCTAGCGTTTTCTTGTCACACATTTCAAACTGCCACGCAAGCTTTTGCTGAATCTTATCACAGTAGGATGGAGATGATGCATTCAGGATGACCAAAAGCATTCAGCTGTGTGAGCAAAAGAGCTGCAAGATTGCAATGGCATTAGGACAACTTTTGAAAGAGCAACAATAAGCACATGTCTGTACAAACCCTTAAGGAGCTTGGAGTGTTACCTCCCTCTAACATTTATGTTTATAAAGCCTATGCCTTTCCCCCATCAGAATAGTTATATGTGGCGCTTAAAGCTATCTAGTCTTCTCTCTCCTTTGAAACACCCCACCTCTTGCAGGATTAAATGTTCACCATTTGGAATCTGTTTACATTCCAGGTTTCCAATATGCTGCCTGCAATTGCTGGCCCTGCCCTGCTTGGACCTCACGTTACCTCAACCACTGTGTGGCTCACCCTTGCCTTTCTGGCTACTACAGTTTCACATTGTGGCTACCATTTACCTCTCCTGCCCTCACCGGAATTCCATGACTTCCATCATCTCAAGTAATTGGATTTTGTTCTATTACAGGCTGAATTTTCAATTATTCACATGATAGTGTGGGGAAACAGAGGCGAGCAAGAAGCAGTGGGATATATACCGTGCCCTCTGCCAATAGCTTTTATGACCACTCCAAACATATTATAAAACCTCTCAGCCCCAAACAAGTAACCTAACCAGTCTCCTAGCAGCTGCAAACACAAGTATCGATTTTTGTGTTTTTCTCACTCTCGGCTTTCCCGGTCGAACTTCAGACATTTATTGGAATGAGGAACTCTTTGGAAAGAGTACACTATTATTTACTATCACTTTTGAGTGACTGTTTTCAAATACTGTACTGTACAAAGCAGTTACTCTTGACTGGTCTTCTCTCGGGTAAAGTGTTTCAAATATGAAGGCAAATTAAGACTGTTGCCTAATTTAAGTATGCTAAAAAGTGCCTCACAAATTGTTAAATACAGAATTTGGCCTTACATGCTCAACATTCCCTTAAAAAAAATATCACCCCTCCCAGTTATATACATTGGCAGGAAAACTGCCAAATCATGCCTTCTGACACTACTCCAATGGTGCTGTTTTTGGCTAAAAAAATTAAGACCAAAAGATAATAAAGGTAAAGGTTTTCCTTGCTCAAAAGCCAGCCGTATCCGACGCTAGGGTGCAGTGCTCATCTCTGTTTCAAAGCCGAAGAGCCAGCGCTGTCTGCTTCTGCAGACGTTTCCGTGGTCATGTGGCAGGCATGACTAGACACCAGAGCACACGGAACGCTAAGCTAATACTAAGTGTTTAATTTAATGCAAAAGAATAACCTCATGGCTGTGTTTAAAATAGTATGGTAGAGATGTAAGTCTCCTCTCAAAAATAAATACAGCCAGCAAATACATATTACAGGCAGAAAATATATATATGAAACCGTTATACATAAAAGCAAAATAGATAATAAGTGAAATATTGATATATTACATTTATTTATTTTATTTATTTATGGTTCAAATTTCTAGGCCGCCCAATCAGGCAAACCCGACTCAGGGCAGCTCACAACAAGATTAAAACATACATATTAAAAACAATTAAAAACCCCAACATACCCACCCACCTATTAAAACTAACCACATTAAAACTGCCCGCATTAAAAAGATGGGGGGCTTCATTTTATAAGCCAGCAGGCGGGGGCCACTCTTCCATCTGAGCCCCACACCTGCCCCGCCAACCAGGTTTTTAATTCTCTTCTGAAAGGCAGCAGCTCCATCTGCTCCTGCAACTCTACTAGCAGGAGGTTCCACAAGGCTGGCGCGGACACAGAAAAGGCCCTCCTTCGTGTGCCAGAGGTGAGCCCCTCTGGCAGATGGAACAATCAGAGAGCCCCTCCGGTCCGCTTTGTTTGGACGGACAGACACTCTTGGGACGATGCGGTCTCTTAGGTATCCTGGCCCACTACCATGTAGGGCTTTAAAGGTCAAAACCAGCACCTTGAATTGCACCCGGAGACAAACTGGTAACCAGTACAGCTCCCGAAGCAATGGTGAGGCACGAGCATAACGCCCGCACCCCATCACCATCCGGGCTGCTGCATTCTGCACCAGCTGTAGCCTCCGAATGGTCGTCAAGGGCAGCCCCATGCAGAGCGCATTGCAATAATCTAGCCTGGAGGTTACCAGAGCATGTGTGACCATGAGCAGTGAGTCCCTGTCCAGGAGTGAATGCAACTGATGGATGACGCAAAGCTGTGCGAAAGCCCTCCTGGCAACGGCTGCCACCTGATCTACAAGTAGCAGTCCCGAATCCAGAAGGACCCCTAAGTTGCATACCGGGTCTGTCTGGGGCAAAGCAGCCCCATCCAAGACCAAAGTTGGCAGCTCCCTGGATAACGCGGGCCCCCCTATCCATAGCCACTCAGTCTTGGAAGGATTCAATTGTAGCCCGTTGTCCCCCATCCAGACCCTGACAGCTTCCAAACATCTGGATAGGACATTGACCGCATCACTGGGGTCCCCACGGGCCGAGATGTACATTTAAATCTTTCACGTTTTAAGCCAAATTTATTTATGTGTGCTTCCTCATATATTTATCATCAATTACTATGTTTCCCTTTCCTCTTCTCTCTTAGATTCAACCAATGTTATGGGGTCCTGGGAGTTCTGGATCGCCTGCATGGAACAGACTCAATATTTAAGCAAACTAAGGCCTATGAAAGACATTCTGTCCTATTAAGCCTCACCCCCCTAACAAAAAGCATCCCTGATTCACCCAAGAAGTTAAAGTAAACCTTCTTTCAAGTTCACTTCATTCTCAATAATCAGAAGAATCCAAATATGGAAATACCATGTAGGTTTCTACTAAAAAAAAACCTTTGGAGCAGGTTTCAAATTAGTGCAAGCAGGACACAGGGCTCATTTTGTGCTACAACTTTTTAGAGGATATCAAGAAAACACTTGAGTCTACACAGTACCACGAGGGAACATGTCATCTACTACTGAAAATGATTACAGCTGATCAAAGATGCACCTGGAAATGTAATTGGACTCTACTGTGCTATTTAGACTTCTGTATCTTCTACTTACAGTTACTGACAAGGACAATCAAAAGCATGGGCTCTTGGGGTATATTTAATTCTAGACTTACATAGAAAGAGCCTCCTCAAAGATTGTGGTATTTTTGAACCACAATCAGGTGTACCCTGGTAATGGTACCCTTGTGTTGCCAGCTAATCTTTCTCACACTAGGTGAGACAAAAGCAACTGCAGAATGAACTTACCCAAAGGTGCCTTCATTTTGGCAGTTTCACATCTGGCCCGGACACAGAAGAATTCTAGACGCGAGTGAAGCAGGATTTTTCCTTTTGGAGAGCAGCGACTCTGTATCTTATTCTGAAATTAAGAGGCAACGCTGCCATTGTAAGTGACCAATTGTGACTTCTGGTGGTGGTGGGGATTGCAAACCCCGATTTAGTTGTTAAGTGAATTTTTGGTTGTTAAGCAAGGGCAACCATTCAGAGAAAATTCTGCTCTTTCAGTGAGTTAGTCTCTAAGCGAGGTGCTCTTTATGCAAGGTTTTACTACACTACTCTTTCATGCTAATTATCACAGAGTGAAAGAGGACACCCATGAATAGTTCTAGCAATATTAATAAAACTTACGATCCAGGTGAATAGTTTTCTATGAGTAGGGAAGTTGTGTAGAAGTCCAATCAAGCGTACAAGTTCCCAGTAACCAGTCTGAGTGGTGCTTGCACCAAAAGGACAGGGTATAAATGTGAATAAGTAAATAAAGTGGCAAAGAAACAAGGCTACTTCCTCAGGCTACTCTGTGGAAAATAGCTTAAGTCACTCAAGAATCTTGCTGAAGAACAATAGAACGTTGAACACAGAGCTGCCATTATAAATGACAACTGCGAATTAAGCATTGAAAGCTGAATTCCTGTTTTGTAACCTGCTGGTGGTGATTTTATCAACAGGAGACTTCTGGTAATTAAAAATGGCCTATTTCTGTCCTGAGCCTTTCTGACTCACATGCAATATCTATACCTATAAAAAGGTAGTGTGGGTCGTGCGTGTCCAGCATATACGTCCACACCCATCCCAACCATCCTGTAAGGAGCCAGCCACACTTACCTAAAGACCCTGTGAGCATTGCCGCAAGGGTCCGCCAGCCGAGAGTGGGGCAATTGCCCCACGAACGCGAAACAACGAAAATACTACAAACCCCAGTGTTCCCTGCGTGCGGCCAGCCACAGCCAATTGGGAGCCCAGCCTGAGTGCGTGCGAGAGTCAGGAGGACAACAGGCGAGCACGCCGGAGAGGCTGGGCAGCAGTCACGAGGGAAGCCAGCCCAACGGCCGCAGGAGCTGAGGGAAAATGGAGGCAACACGCACGAGGCAGCAGCAAACGAACTCGGTGGCTGCCCAATAGATGGAGAACAGCCATCCCTGCAAGGGTGAGGTGCGCTTTCTGCACCAGGATCAACCCCCCCAAAACACATCCATGCGGGATCAGGCTCCTCCTCCTCTCCTTACTCGAACATAGCCCATGCTCAGACGTCAGCGGAAAGGGGGGCGTGCGTGCGGCTTCACCCCCCCCTCACATGGCTGGGATGGAAAGAAAGAGCCCGAGCAAGGGAGGGAGCAGAGAGGAAGAGGAAGGAGCGCTCGCAGAGGTAAACTATAGCTTCAATCAGTTGGGGGGGGGGAACAAAAGATTTTGCCCACCCAACCGAGGAAAGCAAGCCACTTACCTTGGTGAGGTGAAGAAGGCGGAAGTGCAGGCCTCGCTATGGTTGCTGGGGAGGAGGGGGAGCCCCTCTTCTCCCCACGGCCCCAGGAACAAAGCCCGGTGTGTGTGTCCCAACCACCAACACACAAAATATACCTGCCCAGCAGGGCCGGGCAAAAATGCTAGTTTGTCATATGGGAGCCACGAGACAGGTTGTTCAGTCAGTCAACCCCAACATTTCGTGACCACCATACGCCAGGCACCCCTATCCTCCACAATCTTCCTCAACCCGCCCAGTTTTGTGCCCATTGCATCAACAATTCCATTTAGTCATCTCGTTCTCTGCCGCCTTCTTCTTTTGCCCTCAACCTTTCCCAGCATCAAGGCTTTCTCAAGTGAATCCTCCTCATTTGATGTCCAAAGTACTTTAACTTCATCTTCAATATCTGACCTTCTTTTAAAACTGACCTGTGTTCTCTTTGCTGCCCACGATACTATCAAAATTCTCCTACAGCACCACATCTCAACGGCATATAGACAGGAGAAACTCCTTCATTACTGAGAATCACGCCTTGCTATTACTACTATACAGAAGTGGCAACTTTTTATTAGACTTTCTCCTCCTGACCTGTGGCTTCTGCAACTTCTCCACAGTGAAAAGGATTATACAGGAGCTGAAGAAGCCACAAAACAGAAACATATTTTAATGACCCAAAATGTCCCCTGCTGGTGATGTTGTCAAAATTATTCCATGTGTGTTATGTCAGGATTTCAGCTACTGTGCTGATGAAATTTGGGCACACTTACCTGTGTCATTTTTATTGCAGCCTTTGGCTTGGGCTTAGCTGTGACAGGTGGAAACAGCCTCAGGAAAGAAAAGCAAGATGCAAGCATGGGCTTTTGAAGTTTTTATTTTTATACATTTTTTGTATTAAAAAGGAAAAAGCGTAATTACCACAAATTACAAAGGACTAAAGCACTACTGGAATAATGAGTCACATCAGCCTAGAAAGCAGATATTTTGAATAATATTACTGTTTATAATACAGGCTCTTGTTCAAGTATTTTACAATTTCCCCCTCTTCTCCCCCCCTCCCCATCCCCCCCCATGTGATGATGATCCTAGCACATGGGATAAGAATTATATACTATTAACTGGAAATGGAATTATGTACGGAGAACCATATTAACAAGATCTTTTCCTCCCAGTTGATATATGGTAACAGTTGGGTTTAAAATTTTCTCAGGAATAAATACAGCTGGAAGTGATTACAAACACTTCTCGGGTTTGATTTCAGCAGAAGGGGTGAAGCTGGAGCACACGTGCGCACACCACCTGCTCAGAAAAAGCAGGCATACCAAACAAAATAGATGTTATTTTCTATCGTGATCCAATGACCTGACATCTATACAAAACAATCACTGGACCCCTTGCAAGTTGCTCATCCTATGTTTTTAGCAGCTTAATAGACATTTCACATGAAACTCCAACCCTCATTTAAAGCTCCATGTTGACTCCTGTGTCACAGTTTTATGGGTTGGAGATTCCAACCATCAAGGTAGTGCACTACTGCAGGGACAAAAATGGCAATTAAGAGAAGGATTTAGCCACTCCTGTTCCACAGCCAGACATTGTTGCCAAACCAGGAAGGCTTAGGGGAGCAAAGGTTTCTAACAAGGGCATCAGTCTCCCTCGCCAAAGGATGTCTATGACCAAGCCACTCTGTTGCACCAGGAGATATACATTCTGGGAGGAAGGATGAACAGGTGCAGGAAGCAAGTTTGGGAAGGAGGGCAAACAGACGTTAAGAACCAAGAAAATAAACAGAAGGGCAATAGAAGGCCAGACCTGGAAGAACAAAATCTAAAGCCACAAAGGAATGGTTAAGCCCATGCCCTTTTTATGCTTTCAACCATACGGTGTCCTCATCACAGATACGTCGGTCCTATTTTCAAGTGTCTTCAGAAAGTGAAAATGTAAACTAACAGAAATGTTATTCTTACAACTCTTTTAAAAACAACTTTGTCCAAAACCCTGTTGCTGAGATGAAATTCCCCACCCCACCCCATAAAACCATTCATATATGAAATTTAAAAAATAACAGAGGCATTTAATAATGCAGTTACCCAAACCCTTCTAAAACCTAGCTGATTTTCAAAAAGTTATTGACAAATCTATACGTCAGAAGAGGATCCATATGGAAAGATAATAGAGCATAATAGTTTGCTGCACTAACAGATTTGTTTTTAAGCAAAAAAAAAGGAGAGTGAATGATGACTCCAACCCCTTTATGAAAGAAAAAAAAAATCAGAATTATGGCAAGAGTACTGAGGTCACTGTGTCATGTATTAACAGTACAGTCAGCCAGCCAACCAACCAACCAGAAGCAAGATGGGCAAGTACAGAACTTTGAGGGACAAAGAACTGCAAAAATCCAGATACAGGGAAAATGATAAGGACAGCACAGAGCACCAATGCTTAATCATAAAGGGCACTTACTTTTATTGTCAACCCTAAAACTGATTTTAGACCCGTTATTGTCACTGGGTCACAAAGAGGTATGGGCACCAGCAATCAAGGAACACATAATATTTTAAGATACCTTTTTTATGATAGAAAAGTCAAGTGAGATCCCACTGGGAAATACACACATGCACGCACGCACACACACGCACACACTGCTTTTAGCAGTAGCCTCAGGCATAAGGTAACAGATGGTAGCTTCCCAAGTTCAACACAACTGAGGAACCATCTTCCTAGCAGATACAACTGCATAATATCAGAACACAGGATAATACTATGTAGCAGCTACTGGATTGTTAATTTGCATTCTCTCCTCAAAAATATGTAGTGACAAGCTCTGCCTACTCTGCAAAAACTAGTGAGACTATTTTAAAAACAACATGTTGAGCTACATGTTGATCCTCTTCCATTTTTGTGTGCGCATCCAAAGGGGAGGGAGCTGACTTGTCTGAGCAGGGCTGCTCTCCTTATGAAAGTACATACAATGTAACAAATGCCACCTTTCTAGAATCAATGTCATGACCTCCTCACATTGGGCAGCAAAGGCACTGACTAAATAAATGTGCTAACAGCTACGTATTTAACAAGTGGCCATGACCACCACCATCTGAAGATGCAGTAAAGTGATTCCCGTGACACACAACTTCCAAAAGGCTAGTTTTCCACTACTAGCAGGTTGTTCCAGCTTCATCCAAAATGCAGAGTAGAAACAAGGACACTCACACAAACATTGAGCTGTTTTTATAGGGGTTAAAGTTTTGTACATTACTTCTTCCTCCCATAATCTATTCCTGCCTTCAGTGATCTCCTGAACTTTGCAAAAATACTCTTCGACATCACGATTAACAATCACTTCAAGCAATACGTTAATGAACAAAGCAGACCAAGAGACATCCTTCCAGAACAATGCCCATTCTTAACAGAAAAGATGTGAACAAAACCAACTGGTTAATCTCACTCAGTTTTTATAGTCTACACACTTCTTTCTTCATCTCACAGGGGAACATTTCCACTACACATGCTTTGCCCTTGTTTCTTTTCTGAATTTTGGTGATGATATAGGAGTTTCATCCGTCCCATCTCTGCAAACTGAAATTAGCCGAACATGAAACATAACTTTATTTCAATGCGCAGGACCAGAGAAGATAGAAGCTAGCAGCAGAATCCTCAAATGCCTATTCCCTATAAGGTGTTCTCATGTTGCAATGCACCAAGCAAATTTACATGACTACTCTGCCCTAGCCCATGAGCACGTCAGAATGCTTGCTTTTATTACCTGTGGCTTTTTATGGTACAAAGACTGAAAAGCTGAAAATTTGGATGACTCAAGATCACATCTGATGCAGCAAAATAAAACCCAGTCATTAGCTGTTATTCAGCCATCCTAGACTGCATAGCCAATCAAGACTGTTCCATAACAAACTTCCATTCACAGCATGCTTGGCACAGCTGAAAGGCAATAATCTTAAGTAGACAAAAGAAACCCTAGGCAGCAAGCCGTCTCCTCATTTATCTACATTGATAGTACCAAAAATGACAGAGACTGTGGTGCTTAGTGTAACATGTCATAACTAGAATAGGTCCATTGAAATGGTGGAATTTATAGAGTTGACTCATCAAATCACTGCTGATTCAGGGGACCTACACAATTTAGAACCTACTAGACTGTGTAATCTGATTTCAGCTAAAGAGTGACAGGCCCTGCACTGCCCTGCCCTATCATCATATGCCCTGAACCTCGCATTATGTACTTGCCCCAAATGGCTAACTGCAGGAATACAGTATCAGTAATTGTCATAAAGTAATGGACATGCTAAAAAAATCTGAGAAACATGCCTAGAACATGGAATCTGCAATACACAGTAAGGAAGACATTTTCCCCAAAACACCAAAGCCCAGAATCCCAAACAAAGTTATTCTTGCTTATTTTTGGGGAGACAGCATCCATACCCCCAGATACTCCTTCCCCAAAGTGGTGGAATCTTGTTTTCCCCCTAAACGTTCTGGGGCTACCGTTGAGGGAGGGAATTAGCTTTCAACATTATGGAGAGACCTTCGGCCTATGCATTGCCACACCTGGGGCTGGTGGTATAAGGAGTGGACTGATTAGAACCACAGCAAGGGATGGTGGATCACATACATAGTCTTGCACTCCTTTTGATCACCTTTTTTAAAATCCCTTTTTAAGAGTTAGCACAAGCTGCAGTAGCATAATGACCAAGTGACCAGTGAAAATGACCATTTTCCCTTCCCTGATTATTCCTCCAGTTTTCAATACAGGATTAATAAGGCAGGGGGATGGCAAAATGCAGGAAACAACAGAGCAGGTGTCAGAAATAACTTGTCTGTATAATCTGCTTCCATCTTCTCTGAGGTTTGATCCTGTAGCTCCAGTACCAGCTGCTTTTAAGGTGTTAAGAGCCATTTGAATATGCACGGCGAACAGTCTCCAGCTTCACTGCAGTAAATTTACCCAAGAGCAGCCAAGTAATTTTGTAATCAGAATCTATAAAGCAGGATGAGTAGACATGGTTCCAGTACATGAAGTGATTTTGTGATGCAGTACACAGTCAAAGTGTCAGTAGCTAGGGGGAAAAAATTAAACAGCTTTGCCTTCCTTGACTCAACCCAGGGAAGGAAGGCAGGTCAGCATGTCAGTAGATATACAGTCTACAGAAAAGGAAGCCTGCATAGCAATGTTAAAACGTAGCAAGCTGCCGCCAATTTGGAAACTATCACACACAAAGATCCCACTTTTTTCTTTTTCTGCATTAAAGCTGAATCTTCTGTACACACATTCTTCAACCAAAGACATTAAGAGCACGGATGCACACATGTGGATCCTCTCTGTGTGCTACCCATTTCTGGTATACCTGCCTGCCTGCCTGCCCTGGGATAGGAAGGATTATTCATGAGTTCCAGGCTTGCCCTGGTTGAGGAGGGAGGGACATGACAGTGTACCTGGAGGTTTGAGTGAAGCAACAGCATGCTCAGTTGCTGCTATAACAGGATGGGCAGCAGAACAGTTGATACATTTACATCAACTTCAACTACACAATAGCTGAAGTGCTCTAGTACCCTCTGCTCCAGAAACACCATTATTCAGATGGTAGGTAACAACACCCACAAAGACGTCAACGGTGTTCCAGTCAATACCAGTCACTGGAAGGGGGGAGATCACCAGCCACTGCAGACAGAAGTTACACTGAACAGGAAAACAGATTTGTTATAGCCTGGCTAAGTCCCAGGCAGGTGCCATTTTCCAAACTTGCTCAGAAGTCAGGGATGCCTCCAAATTCCCAACTCCACAATAAGGCAACTTATTATTCTCAAGGAAGGAAGCAAGAAACAGATTTTTTTTTAAAAAAAACTATGTATGTGTGTGATTTGTTGGCTTCTGAAAAAAAGACAGCTGTTGTTAGCAAAAGTCTCAGCCTGTCTTATTTGATGGGAAATATTGTGCAAGTTTACGTTCCACACATCACGCAAACAAGAACTGGGTAAGCCCAACATAAAGGTGGGCTCACATTCAGCCAGGATCCTTTGGTTGATGTCCAGTAGATACTCTGGGATGGAAAAGACAAGCAGCATATAAGGAAGCCATAGCAGATGTGACGCTTGTAGTAGAAGACTGTAGAAGGATTCCTTGTGCACTGTAATATCCAGAATGGGAAGTGCTTGCTGGGCTTGAAAAGACAAAGGCCAATTTCCAAACAAAAGCACATGGTTTGGCCCAGCCTTCCAAGTGGACTGCATAGTTGATCAATGTTCAGTGGGATGAAGAGGAGCTGGACTGTGTTGCTGCATGATGCAGAATAATTTTGGTTGATCCAAACAAACTTCTATCAATAATTTAAAATGTGAAATATGAATGAGAATATATGTATATATATATTCAAAAAAATATGAACAGGAATATATATATATAAAATCTCCCTCTTCCCATGCCTACCCCCAAAAAGATTCAAAGACATTAAAATATGAGGCTCCAGCTCCAATCAATGCTGTAAAATCATAAAGAGAAATGGATGCTTTCAACTTGAATAATCTTATTTTTCCCCCAGGCAACAAGAAATACGATGTGCACTGTAGTCCCCTACTTCCTGCAAGTAGGCTGGCCTTGGGCTCCCGCTTTCCAACTCCCTTCTGTGTCCCCTACCCCTTTTTCCATTTGTACGTCTGGTGCATCTACTTCCCCATTGTTTGAGTTTCCACTGTTGCTGTGGAAACTGCGGCATGTGGCTGGCTCAGGTTTTTGGCATCCTCCTGAACGAGCTGGCTAGATGAGGTGGGAACTTGGCTGGATAAGACAGAGCCTTGACTGGATGCAGTCTGGCCGACTGGTTTGCTGGAAGACTGAGACGGGTATCGCTTTCTTCCCTCAACTCCCGGTGCTGCTGGAAATCTCTTGTAGCTCCCTTCTTCCCCTATAGGGGGCTAAAACAGAAAACAGGAAGCTTAATTAGGCAGCATATGGGAACTCCCCCACCCAAAGTATTCTTCATCTTGAACTGCATGACGCAATTTTTTAAAAAAAGTTGTTCATTAAGTTTTAAAATATCATATCTTATTTGATACACATAAAAATTGCTAAGCGTTTACTCACTGTATTTCACCCCAACCAACCTCTATCCCAGAATAGCTATACCGTAATATCTAAGAATGGAATGCAACCTAATCCATATGAACCTTCACCACCTGGATGAAATCCAGAGAAAGCCTTAAATCTATCTATCTATCTGACTAAAATCAAGGTCCGGTGCTGTATGTTCCTTATACAAATCCACACCCCTGCACCGATAGCGCTGAAACTCGGCACATACGTACTTTGGGCCGAATGTCATCTCCCCAGCTCACCAATTCCCAGCTGACCAGATCTGAGGCTCCATGACATCGCAGGGTTCCCTCATACAAAGCGACACCCCTGCACCGATTGCACTGGAAACTGCGTGCACACCTACTTTCAATGTCTGGGGTGGCCGGCGTGGGTAACCGGCAGCCCGCCTTAGGGTCCTTGCCCCCCAAAATGGGCTGCAACGCTCCGCCTCTGGCTGGCGGAAACGACTAGGGGGTGACTGCGCATGCATGAGAATCCACCACACATGCACCTAACCCTGCCTGGCGTTCCAGGTTGTGGTGCATGCTCGGAATTGCACGTATGTGCCAAAGTCTGCCCAGCGTTCCAGGTGGCGCATGGCCTAGCCGCCAGTACGGACGGTGGCAATTATGGCCATTACGGCCGCCCCCACGACTACTGTTGGCGGCTGGCCACTGCGGCATGGCTCCTCTGCACTCCTGAGGCACGCCTCGGTGGAAGGGAGAACCCACAACCGTTTGGGGGGTGGGGTGGAGGACGGGACCGGGCCGTGGCCTTCCGCAGGCCTACGCCCACCCAATGGGTCCTCTGCCCATCCACCCAAATGGAGCCTCCTTTCCGCCTGACACAACCCATGGGAGGACGGAGGGGCCGGGCCGTGATGGCTACCCACTGACTGTAGTCACTGGGGAGGCTGGCAGTGGCTGCCAGAGTCAGGCTGAGAGAGTGGCTGCAACGACAGCAGACAAAAAGGTAAGGCAGCTGGGGTGGGGGATGGGTCCGGGTTTCTCCTTGGCCCGGGTAGGGTACCCCCGGGCAACGCCGGGTCCTTTGCTAGTATACAGCAAAACCCTGACATGAAGAAAACCAGTTCAATGGCCTCTTTCGTAACTCGATGCATCCCCATAGGGATGCATAGAAAAAGAATGAGCCCAGGATGAAGTTGAACCACTCTTTGTCCTCAGCTCATTTCACCACCACCACCACCATCTGCACCTTCCCAGCCAGACCGGAGAGATGGGAAGGGGTGGTGGTGAAGTGGAGTCCAGTCCTGGGCTCGTTTCACCGTGCAGTGCCTTCCCAGGGCTGGGGAAGCACTGCGGGGCTTTCGGGGCAGTCAGGTGAAGGCTGTGTCTGACTACCCCAAAAGCCCGTTCGGATCCTGCAATCGCCCCGGTGCCATTGGAGGGAGGGAACTGGTTCCTTCATCTCCCTCCCCCCAAAGGCACTGGGCAATTGCAGGATCCGAACGGGGCTTTCGGGGCAGTCAGGCACAGCCTTCACCTGACTGCCCCGAAAGCCCTGCAGTGCCTCCCCAGCCCTCCGGTCTGGCTGGGAAGGCACTGCAGGAAGAAACGAGCCCAGGACGAAGAGTGGAAACGGCTCCCTTTCACACCCAGGCTGGCTGGGACGGCACCGTGGGGGGGGGGGGGTGTTGGGGTTGGGAATGTCGCTCTTCATACTGGGCTTGATTTTACACAAACCCCTTTCATAAGTCAGGTTTTTTTTTGGTAAATCGGGATGCTGATTAACAAAACAAAACAAAACTTTCATAACTTGATTTTTTCATAACTTGAGTCATTCATAACTCAGGGTTTTACTGTACCAATCATTTATTCTGCTTCACATTATAATGCCCACTTTTTATTTTATAATTTTATGGAAGCCTAATACAGTACTTGCATTTTCATATAATTAATATATTGAATAAACAAAGGTCAGCTTAAATAAAACGTACTAGGCTTAAATTTTTTGCTTATCCATTACGAGTTTTTCTATAAAAATCTATAAACCAATTCTTTTCATTCAAAATAGACAATGAATAATCACAACCATTCTTTCAGCTATGGGGTATTATAAGACAAGCTGCTACAAACAGACACTACCTGGATAAAACATACTTAGCAACAGGCGGTACAAAAACATACCACTGTCATGCTCTCTACACAGAGCAGCCCTTGAAAAATGTACAGAAACTACAGCAGGACAAAAAGGTGGCGGAGCAGACTAATTACAAGGACTAGTAAACTAGATTATATATTCCCTATTTTAGCGTACCTTCAATGGTTCCGCGTCATTTTCCATGTTCAATTTAAAGTGTTTTTCATGATCTATAAAGTTCTTTACAAATTAGGACCTTCTCAGAATATAATAATTTCATGGCAGACATTATTCTTGGTTGAAAGGATTTTTGTGGAAGAAACTCCGCTCAGGGAACGCCCAAATGAGGCTCCTTTCATGTCCCCAAGAGCTGGGACAGAGACGGACGCTCAATCTGTCATGCAGTACCTGGGTCTCGAATTGCCAATTTAGTGGCCTCCCAGTTAACACGGTGAGTTTTTTAGCCACTAAATCACTGCTGCAGTGGCTCAGTGGTTAGGAAGCTCGCCTCATTAGCCAGAAGGAGGTACTACCACCACAGGTTTCTCACAGTACTCAACAATGACTGATCACCAAATCTGTTATTTACGTACTATAATATTTATTTTGGCCTCAACTAATCTAATCCCAGCTGCAAATTTAGGCCTAGTTCAGATTACATGGGAAAAATATGTTAGGCTTCTCGGAGCAGCTTTTGATCTTAGGCTTCTGAGAGCATCTTATGATCTTACGCATTGTGTCTATACTCTAGCTCAGTGTTTCCCAAACTTTAGTTTGTAGACTTCAATTCCCAGAAGCCTAAATCTATTCCCCAAAGCACTGGTCAGCCAGTGTACTGACTTAGGCTTCTGGGAACTGAAGTCCTTCATGGGGCATATGCCCCACTTTGGGAACCACTGTTCTAGCTTTTCTGCCTCCACAGCTATAGTTTGCCATGTCAGAACTTGGCAAACTATAGCTAACACTAGAAGGGGTGCCCGGCATCATGCGGGCGGAGTATTTGGGTGTCTGTCCTACCTCCCAGGGTTGAGTTGAAGCGTAGCCTCCATCCACGCACCCTCTCCCACACACATATCCATTCTTTCTCTCTCTTTCTCTCTCACACACACTCTCTCTTTATTCCTCTTTAGCACACACACACACAGTCACACACACAGAGCAGTGGCGTACTGACTCTGCTCTCTCCCACACTCTCAGATACTCTTTCTGTCCCCTTCTCTCTCTCTCTCTCACACACACACACACACACACGCACACCAACCGTGACCTGCATCTCCAGACAATGGACTGCTTCCGGAAGCGCCGTTCGTTGCCTGGAGATGCAGGCCACGCTGGTGGGAGACATGGGGTAGCGCTGGGCTGGGCTGGGCTTTACGGAGGGCCCCCCCTGTGTGCTGGCTAGTTGCCCCCCCCTGGGCCCCTGCCTTCACCTGTGGGGCGTCCTCCTCTGTGCAGCCCAGCCCAGGGCTTCTGCGCGACTGCCGTCAGCGTGGCCTGAGTCGCTTCTGCCTTGCCTCGTGCCTATGAAGGCGTTTGTGCTGCGGATTGGGCGCCAGCGCTGTCTCAGCCTAGGTGCCCGAAAACCCAGTCCATGTGCGGTTCCTGGTATCAGCATGGGCCGAACGGAGCGCTCCGTTCGGCCCATGCCTTCCGGAGAAGGGCCGTCCGCCTCCGGCTGAAATGGCAGCCAGCCAGGGGAGCCTCCCAACAGGGAGGTGGTAATACGCATGCGTCAGAATCTGCACAGGCGCAAAAACCTGCCTGGAGTTCCAGCCGCTGCCGCCTGGAAACTCTGGGCAGGCTTCTGCGCCTGCGCGGGTTCTGGCGCATGCGTATTACCGTCTCCCTGCCATTTCATGCTGCCGGGGGGGGGGGGGAGGGCTTTGCAGCCGGTTTTTGGGATGAAAGTCTCCGAAATGGTCTGCCGGTTCCCCGCACCGGCCACCCCAGAAGTGTGAGGTAGGCGGGGTTGCCGTTGTCAGGGATGGGGATGCAGGTGTCATGCTGTGTATTGGTAATATACAGCGCGACACCTCGATTTTAGTTATATAGATAAACCATTTTTCCAAAACATAATTAACCCAATTAGGACATGGAAAGCTGCCTTACAGTAAGTCAGGCCACTCATTCATCTAGTTTAGGGGTTTAGACTCTTATTAATACTAGATCTCTAGATATTCAGGACTAACCTAGGCCCACCTGGAAATCTCTGATGTTTCCTCAGTGGTCTCAAACCCCAAATGCTAATCAGACCTAGTCCTGCTGAGTTTCTGAAATCAGACAGGATCAGGTATGTTCTGGGCGGAATGAGAGACCATGTATTCTGGTTCTGAACTGGAGAACAAAGCCCAATCCTGTGACATGTTGGAATGTCACACAGCTAGTTAAAATCCAGAGGGTGCCAAAATTCATACACATTGACCAAAATATCCACTTGTATTGCTGCACATGCTGTTTCAATTTCTTCCCAAAGTACTGCCAGCATAGCCAGTTTTTTTGCAAACATCATACTACATATTGCTACCGTAATTCAATTCAACTTCAAAAAGTACATAGATAACATCTCTTAAAATGTGTATACATTTTTGGCACCCTCTGTACTGTTATAGTGTGCCATAAGGTAGGTTTCCCTTGCTCGAAAGCCAGTCATATCCGACTCAAGGGTACAGTGCTCATCTCTGTTTCTAAGCCGAAGAGCCAGCGCTGTCTGCTTCTGCAGACGTTTCCGTGGTCATGTGGGAGGCATGACTAGACACCGGAGTGCATGGAACGCTGTTACCTTCCCACCGAAGTGGTCCCTATTTATCTACTTGCAATTACTTGCTTTTGAACTGCTAGGTTGGCAGGAGCTAGGACAAAGACAGGAGCTCATTCCGTCCTGCAGTACTCGGGAATCGAACTGCTGACCTTCTGCCTCCCAGTAAGCGTCTTAGGCACTTAGCCACTGCAGTCCCGCCATAAGGTAAGAAAGTGGAATATGTGAGGAAGCCTAACTTCTAGCCACATGTTCATAAAAACACAAGATCTAGGTGCTGGATCATACCAATAAGTAGAAATCCCCCAACCCAGCCTTTCATACAACTACATTCTCTGTTACAATGCCATAACAGAGCAAAGTAGTGTACAGTAAAAACCCCAACTTACGAACGACTCGAGTTACAAAAAACGTGAGCTACGAATTTTTTTTTTGTAAACCGGGGTCCCGATTTACGAAAAAAGGGTTACAAAATGTTTTTTTTGTAAACCCGAGTCCCAATTTACGAAAAACCCTGGGTTACAAAATGTTTTTTCATAACCTGGGGTACCGATTTACGAGAAACCCCGTGTTACAAAAATTTTAAAAATGGTGTGGCCGCCATTTTGGTATGTAAAAGCCACATTTTCAGTGCCAAAATGGCACCGCCGCCATTTTCTATGGGGATGCCTCGAGTTACGAAAAAACTCGAGTTACGGATGAGGCCAGGGAATGGAGTTTTTTCGTAAGTTGGGGTTTTACTGTAGTTCACTCATGAACTTATCATTTGAAGATGGAAATATGCAGTTACAATCTTCATATACAAAAATACCATTTTGAATCAATGAATTTCTCATCACTTGTCACCATCTTTAGTACAATGTTTTCATGGAATCTAGCCATACATTCAAGCTAACAGTCAATAAGAGAAAGGTACCCAATACATGTATGGCCTAGTCAAATAAGCAGGGAAATGTGCTTTTATTACACATCTCAAAGTACAAAGGTTGTTTAGTGAGGAAGAAGCAATAATGTTCACTCACATCCACTCTGAAGTCTTCAAGGCGCCGGAATTTGCTGAGGTATTCTTGCAGTTTGCTGTCAATGTCAAGGTTTTTAGCTTTGGAATATTTTAAGAAGGCCCAGAACTTTTCTAGCCCATAAAGCTGCCCTACAATTATGACAGATAAAAAGACAGATCAGTCATTCCCACAAAGGAGTTTCTAAAACTACTATTTAACAACAGAGACAGTTTTTTTAAAAAAGTGGCCATAACAATTTAACTTTGGTAAAAGCTGGAATGATAAAGAATTGATAACCTGTTCAAACATTAAGAACATTCCAATGTCAGAATAGCCACTGAAAACTGTTCTTCTACAGCTATAAAATCTACTGCATGTCTTGTCTCTTTTGTCTGATTGGGGATGTCAAACAAGCAGAGGTCCAAATCAAGAGAATCCACATATAGAATCCTATTTCTTCTTAAGCCTGCCCCGTTTTACATGGAGACAATGACAAGCAGGAGACAGGATTACAGCAGACAGAGGTTGCTTACCTGCAATTGTAGTTTTTTAATGTTCCAGAGATGCAAAGGAGCCACAGGTTCTGCCACTGCTGAAGAATTGCAAATTTGTGACACAACAAGGGGAAATTGGGTGGAATGTGTTAATTCACAGGTGACCACTTGAAGGGTAGGTTACCTACCGTAAACATAGTTCTCTGGGTAGTCCTGTGAGCATTCATAAAGTTGTGTTTCCCATCCGCGCATGCGCGGTGGTCGGCTCTTCCAAGATTAGCTTTCGAAAGAAAGCGCTATCCCTGCATGCCTAGCGTTGGGGCCCCACCTCATTCCCTCAGTTCCTTTTGCATAGCCGCTGAATAGGTGGTAACTACAATGAAAGAGGGGAGGTAGGGGCGACATATGAATGCTCACAGGACCACTCGCAGAACTATGTTTATGGTAAGTAACCTACCTTTCTCCTTTGTGGTCTGTGAGCATCCATACTAATGGGTGATTCCCAAGCTGACTTACCAGGACGGAGGGCATCATTGGAGAACCGCACCCAGGACTCATGGTGGGATTCCCTCACGTCCAACCAGTAATGCCTCACAAAAGTGGAGGGCTGAGCCCATATCGCTGCCTGGCAGATGTCTTGAAGAGCGACACCTTGGGGAAAAGTGACGGATGTCGATACGGCTCAAGTAGAGTGGGCACGTGGAGCCATGGGAGGATCCTGATGTGCCAAGTCATAAGCCAGAATGATAGTCTCCACAACCCACTTGGAAAGGTGTTGGAAGGAGACTTGCAGACCCTTGTTCGGGCCAGCATGGCAGACTAACAGATGTTGAGTTTTCCCAAAACTTCTAGTCCTTTCTAAATAAAAAGCCAATGCTCTTTTCACATCCAATGTGTGAAGCTTTCTTTCCAAGTCTGATGATGGGGACGGGAAGAAAGTAGGCAAAATAGGCTGCTGTAAATGAAAAGCTGAGACAACTTTCAGCAGAAATGAAACATCCTGGTGGAGAACCACTTTGTAAACAAAGAATTTGAGAAATGGTTTATCAGACCTGAGGGCTGAGAGTTCACTAACCCTTCAGCCTAAGATTATTGCCAACAAAAAGGCAGTTTTATAAGTGAATAAGTGCAATGGTGGAGTGGCCACTGGCTCAAACGGTTTGTCAGTCAGTCTATCAAGCACCAGGGAAAGAGACCACTGGGGAATTGGTCTGCATACATTGATATAGGTGTTACCTAACCCTTTAAAGAATTTCTTAACTCTACGGTTACGAAAGAGTAGCCTTGCCTCTGAATGAGAAGGCTGATAGGCAACAATAGCAGTCAAATAAACTTTGAAGGATGACACAGAGAGACCCAATTGTTTTAAGTGCAGGAGGAATTGTAGTACAGTAGAGAGATGTGGAGAAACGGCAGCCTTACCAGTCGACAGAGCGAATTGCTGAAATTTAGCCCATTTATAGGAGTAAACCTTCTTGGTGGAAGGTTTTGTAGAGTCATTAAGAATAGCCATTAAAGTGGAAGAATTCTCCACACTGTCAAGCAAAGGGCTTCGAGGTCTGGATGGAGAACCTGTTGAGAGCCCCAAAGCAGGAGATCCGGGCATCTGGGTAGCCTCTTATAGTCCCAGGTTATGTCTTTGAGCGTGGGAAACCAAGTACGGTGTCGATCTTCCAGGACGCTAGAAGAGATACTACTCTGTGAAGCAAGGGGATCGGAGGGAAGGCACAAATCATGCCTTGAGTCCGATCCAACATGAACGTGTCGCCTAGGGAGTCCTTGTCGAGTCCTGCTCTGGACGCGAATAGTGGAAGCTTCGCATTCAAATGAGAGGTAAAAAGGTCTATCGTTGGGGTCTCCCAGCGTTGAGTCAGGCTCAGAAATATCCAAGGATGCAGTTCCCACTTGTGGGACTGGAAGTGCGTTCGACTCAAGGCATTTGCCAGAGTATTGTGAATGCCTGTCAGGTGAATGGCAATAAAAAAAAATTCATCTGGGGATACACCAATCCCAGAGTCTCATGGCCAGGGTGAGGAGAGATTGTGAGTGAGTTCCACCGATTGTTTATATAGTGGACAGTGGTCGTACTGTTTGAAACGATTTGGACGACCTTGCCCAATAGAAGTTGGAAAGCTTTCAGGGCTTTGAACACTGCCAGAAGCTCCAACCTGTTGATATGCCATTGGCATTCGTGGGGAAACCAAGTCCCATTGATGCACAATGAGCCACTGTGGGCACCCCAGCCCTAGTTGCTGGTGTTTGTTGTCAGTGGTACATGAGGGCGGGGATCTTGAAAAGGGTGACCCTGGAATAAATTTTTGTCATCCAGCCCCCATTGGAGTTGGGATCTCAATTGTGGAGAGAGATGGAGCTGTTTTGACTGAGGCTCCTCTAGTCCATTGTACACGGACAGAAACAAGCACTGTAGGGGTCTGGAGCGCAGTTTGGCATGTCTGAGGACTATCATGGTTGAGGCCATTAAGCCCAAGAGAGTTTGGACATGTAAGGCTGTTAGGCTCGAGGTGGAAATCACTTCCATCGTTGCCTTATAAATGTCCTGCTTGCGTTTGGCAGGAAGGAACACCTGCACAGTTGTGGAGTCTAGGATCATCCCTATAAACTAGACGGACTGACGGAGTGAGGCAGGACTTCTTCTCGTTCACCTTGAGGTATTAATCAGTGCCTCCGATCTGGATACTATGATCCAGTCGTCTATGTATGGGTACACATGGATGCCCATGGTGCACAGATGCGCCACTACTAGGGTCACAGTTTTTGTAAACACCCTTGGTGCCGTGGACAGGCTGAAGGGTAACCTGTTGTATTCGTAAGTCCAGCTGGACAGTATGAATCTGAGGTATTTCTTGTCACACTCCCAAATTGCAACATGGAAATACCCATCGGTTAAGTCGATGGTGGCAAACCACGTTCCTGGGAACAGAAAAGGAAGAACAGACTGGAGGGTGACCATTCTGAACTTTTTCTTTGCAATGAAGGAATTTAGTTCTCTTATGTCCATGATAGGATGAAGGCCTCCATCTTTTTTGGGAACAAAGCACATAGCATACAGCTCCGTAGCGAGGTACGGGCTGATGCGAATAAGCCACATCCATGTCACACGGGAACTGTCTTTCCAAGACAGGCTCATGGGCATCTTTGGAACTAGTGCGCGTTTGAGCCAAATGCCTTGCCAGCTTAGGGATGTGAGTCCTGTCCCATCCATGTGCTGGGGGAGGTGGTTCATTCCTTGAAAGAGATTGAACACATTCTCCATGCCCTTAAACTGAACCAAAGGAGCCACTTGGAGAGCCTTTGAGACTGTCTGTCCTTTTCTTTGTACTCCATAAGCAACAAAGAGTTTAGGTGTTTATCTAAAACACTTAGTATGGTCCAGATAAAAAGCTGGAGCCTTGCACACCAAGAGAGTGCAATAATCTCTCCAAGGAAGAAGATGGTTCCAGAAAGAACGGAAATGTCCATACTGTATGTAAAATCACCTTGTCAATAAAAAAACCTGAAGATACAGTGGGTCACTGTGGATAGCTCAGGAGTGGGAAGTAGGCATTTGGTTTGAGAGTCTGACTGGAGGTCGAAATTCACTTGCAAGGAACCATGCCTGTAATTTCATGTGAGGGAGAGTGACCATGGTCAAGGCCACAAGGCCCAGTAATTCCTGTATTCTAAATGTTGCAATCAAACAGTTGGTACACAACTGGTTCAACATACAGTGTCTTATTTTTCTTTTCTTGACTCTTGGAAAGAAGATTCTGCCCCTCCTGGAATCGAGGACGGCTCCAATGAACTTGTTTATTTCTTTAAATGTCAAATTAAATTTCTAGTTGTTTATCCTGAGGCTGAGGTATAATAAGAAGTCTCAAGTGAAAAGTATGTCCTGCCTGACTTGCTGTTCAGATTTGGAGACTACGAGCCAGTCATCTATATAAGGAAAGACCCAGATGCCCTTGATTTGAGAAATGCCACCACCAGAGCCATAAATTTTGTGAACATTTGGGAAGCCACTGAGAAACTGAAGGGGAGGACTTTTAATTCGAAGGCCTGGGTTCCTCTCATAAATCAAGGATAGAGACATTAGTTTTTACAAATGGCTATGTAAAAAAGATGTCCTTCAAGTGTATTGAGGTAAACCAAAGTTGATGCTCGAGAAGTGGAAGGATAGCTAACAAGGAAGTCAGTCTTGAATTTCTCGGTAGAGATGCAATTGACACCTCTGAAAGCCTCTGAGATCTAAAATACAGTCTTTATTCAGTACTGTAAAATATCAGAAACAAAAATTTCAATGGAGATCAGTTGGACGCACAGGCCTTATGGCTCCTTTCCACAATAGCATGATTACCTCTTCTCAAAGTACTCTGGTCAACATTGTGGACTGAAGAATGCTAATGGTGGAAGAGTTCAGAACTCTATCCATAGCCTCTCTCAATTATGGTAAGAACCCTGGCCCAGTTGGGAAGGAAATATGCCAGTAAAGGTACTTGGGAGGACAGTTGAGAAACTGTATTGAACCTTGGTGGTGCCAAGTCAGAATTGGTCCTTTGCCTTCCAATTGGGATTCTTAGTGGAATGTTTGGACCAGGGTCAGACTGGGAACAGAGGCCGCTTAGGTAGACTGCAAGGATGGTTGGCTGAAGCGTTGTTGGTTGTGAGAGTCTTTGGTAGAATAAGTGTATTGCTTATTCAAGGGTTAAGCATGGGAAACATATGTCATCTTCATTGTGAACGTCTTAACATCAAGCCTTCTGAAACAGATTCAAGTGTATCCAGTAGGACCAAAAGAGGCTCTGAGATGATGAGGGCTGCATTGTGGCCCTTCTCTTTGTGGTGGACCATTTTTTGCAGAGGTTCTCCATGACATTGTCAGTCTTCATTTTCATTTCATTTATTAGACTTGTATGCCGCCCTACTCGACAATGCGACTCAGAGCGGCTCACATTCCATGAAACTAGCAGCTGCTGCATTTTCCACCCCAACTTATACTCGGGTCAATTTATTTTCCTAGTTTTAGAGGTCCAAATTAGGTACCTCGATTTATATTCGGATCAACCTATACTCGAGTATATACGGTATATCATCTGTATAGATGAATTTCCTAGATTTCGTATTCGAGATATTGTGTATGTACAAATTAAATAGTAAAGAAGCCAGCACAGAACCCCTGGGGAAGGTCACCATTTATCGTTAATACTCTACTCTTAAGAGTCTTTTGAAAATATCTGGAAGTGTTTGTTGCTCAGTCTTGGCATTAAGAAAACCATCACTGTCAAACATGTCCTTGATGTGTGGTTTTGAATCGTCCGGAATGCTGAGGGATTTGAGCCAGGCATACCGATGCAGGGAGAGGGTGACTTATCGATTCTGACAGAGGAAAGCATCGATCCTCACTGTTGTTCCTTGCAGAGGAGTCACATTACATTGATCGGCTTCCATAAGACAGGTGGGAGCCCTCTTAGATACCTTTCGGACAGGCTGAACTTCTAAATCAGACCTACTTGGCAACAGCACTGTCGGTCTCCAATAGTGTACCTGGATTCTCTCCTTGATGGGAGAAAGAACTCAGACATCGTAGGAAGTACTGAAGGGGAGTGTTCACCTTCGCCCTGGGATGGCAATGGGGAATGACACTGACAGTCTAAGTCAGGGGTTCCCAACCTTCTCATGCTGTGGGCCAGACCATGCCCCTTGGACAGCTGAGTGGGCCGGTCACATGGTTCCTCCCACCATAAACACTGCCATAAAACACGTTCACAGCTGTCATAAACTTGTTTATGACAACCACAGGTGCATTTACAGTAGCATTTACAGAAGGCATGGGGTGCATTTACTCATGAACGGGTAGATTTTATGGCTGTTGTAAACATGTCTGATTCCGCTGAGGGTGAGTCACATGAAATGGTGCCACGGGCCGGGGCTGGCTCATGGACAATAGGTTGGCCACTCCTGGTCTAAATATTGACATCTTAATTCTAGTGCTTTCAACTCTCTGACAAAAGTCCTCATCTCCCTCAAGGCCTGGGGATGGCCCAGGGAGGAAAGTCAAGTGGCAGCGCTCCCACAGCCAGCTGGCCATGCCACACAGCTGCCTCTCGTTTCTCTCAAGACTGGGGATGGTTGAGGGAGGGATCCAGAAAGTCCGATGTGGGCTGCAAAATGAGGTGGAGAAGTAAGATCCTCCTGCCCATGGCCTCTGTGTTTCCCAGACCCTCCAGCCGGTGGGGCCAGGAGGGAAGCGACATCGTCTGCATGTGCGACTGCTTCCCATCCCCGTGCTGATGGCGTGGGCAACGGGGAGAAATGGCGAGGGTTCTCCGTGGCTGCGGGCGTCCTTCTAACCCTCCGGCTGGGTGGGGCCAGGAGGGAAGTGACGGCGTCCACAGCTGCAACTGTTTCCCATCCCTGTGCCAAAGGCGTGGACATTGGGGAGAAGCGGCAAGGGTTCTCCGTGGCTGCGGGCGTCCTTCTAACCTTCCGGCTGGGCGGCACCAGGAGGGGAGCAAGAGCATACACAGCTGCGACTGCTTCCCATCCCCGTGCCGATGGTGTGGGCAATGGGGAGAAGCTGCGTAGCCTGGAGGGAATGGGTTGGTTCTGAGTTTTTTCTGGTAATGTTCTGACTTTTCCCTGGTTGTATTGCCTGCAATATGTTCAGTTTGTAACATATATTGGATAGGATATTTTGTGGATTGTAATTTTGTAATTATACGATGTGTACATGTTTCTTGTTAATTCTTCTCTTGGAGATTAATATTTTGTAACTTGAAAATTGTATTATATATTCCCTGTTGTAAGCCACCTTGAGTCGCACTTGTGCTGAGTAAGGCAGGATATAAATTTAATAAATAATCATAATCTCTCGAAATGGGAGATGCAAGATACTGTCAATCGCACTCTTGACATTTTTGGATGGACAGAGGCCTTGAGTCTGATTCAGAAGGCTTGATGTTAAGACATTCACAATGAGGTGATGTATGCTTCCCACGCTCAGCCCTCAAGACACACACTGGAGAGGGGGACATCTCCTTATGTCTTTGCTTTCAAGATGATTCAGCTGGTGCACAAGGGAAGAAGCCAATGGGCTGTCTTCTGGATGTAACCGGGATACCCTGTGTCCCTTAAAAATGATGTAATAACCAGGCGGGTATGCATAATTGTGAGGGGGAGAGTATTTAAGTTCCACCATCTCCTCTCCAGGTTAATAGGCCTCTTGAATCCTGTGCCTGGATTTCTTCTCAGGTGGTGACAATTTCGGGGCTTCTGATTCTGATTTAACCTTGTTTTGAAAGACCCAGAGAAGGTTCAGGTGGCAAGGTATGGTTGACATCAAGGCCTTCAGGATAACATTCTTGGATGATCATTTTCAGGGTGTGTCCCTAGGTCACAGGCAACCATTATGGCCTTACTTACAAACCTGATCCAAGAAATACTAGATCTTCATGTTACCTTCAATTCCCCTCAGATTGACTCGGGATGGTGTGTCTCACAGGGAGAATTGCTTAAAAGACTACTCTAGTTTAAGATTTCTGTTTGTCCATTTTAGACATCGCCTTCTTTTTTTTGGATGTTTTAGGTGTTTTCTCATGTTACAGCATGGCAGATTTAGAAGCCTATGGCTCAGGCTCTACTTCAGGTCTAGACTCTGGTCAAAGTTGCTCCATTGTTTTACACTTGGATTTGTTTTTTCTGACTATCGCTGAAGACCTCAGAGACGAGGTAAGGGTGTTTCTACAACCTGGAGAGACTTCTGCTAGAGGTAGAGCTTCAAGCGCAGTTCCCTATTTTTTAGTGTTTACTTTTTAGTGCAACATGAGTGAAGCAGACTGCACAAGATTTGACTTGGTGGCTCTCTCCAAAACAATATAAACACTTTGAATTGCTGTCTTTAAGAGGGATTTTTACTGCAGTTCTCACACCTCTTAAAGGGGGCAGAAGTGACCATAAAACAGAGAAAAAACTACTCTATTTGTTTTGTACAGTTAGATGGTTAAACATGGACAACAAAGCAAAAATGACAAACTAGCACTAAGAACTGTAAACAATGAGGGAAAACTTTGCAAAAGGGCTGCTGAGGGTGCTCCAGAACACAAGAGGTCTGAATGCTGTAGTGGTAAGAAAAGAACTGAGGGGTTGCTGGGTGGGAATTGCATGTGCTGAGGAGGCTCCTTTGCAGCTCTGGAACATTCTGAGTCACATGTGCATGCACAGGATTTAATCCAAATTTTGTGCATTCACAGGTATAATGAAAAATCCATTCTTGCTCATACCTTCAAATTAGCACTTTATGAATATTTGGACAGAGGCTACTTAACATCTTCTAAATACAAGTTTAAGATCCCTTATTTATCCTACTCTTCCTGACAACAGAAGGTCAAATACCTGACAAAACACCTAGGATGGCTAAATCGTACAATTGTTTATCATACTTAAATGTATGAAAAGTTGGGTTTCACTTACCAGTGAGAACTTTCGTTCTTCGAGTATATAGTTTGCGAATACACACTATTGGGTTTTGCACCTGCGCAGAACATCGGTCAGAGGCTTTAAAGCTGATTGGTTAAAAGTTTTGGCGATAAGACTGCCCACCCTTAGGCGCCAGATCGGCATTTTACTTCAGTTCCATACTTAAGCCTAGCACAGGATAAACCAAATGATCTCATCCGTGCTGCTCAAGAGGGGAGGTAGGATGGGTAGTGTATATTCACAAACTATATACTCGAAGAACAAAAGTTATCACTGGTAAGTGAAACCCAACTTTCTCCTTCGTATAGTTTGTGAATCCCCACTATTGGGAGATTAGCAAGCTCACACTTACTTAGTCGGTGGGCAGTCGGATGAGATGATTCCAGGATGAAGTACATCGGTCAGGTAGGATGGACCCTCAAGGATGAGGAGCCTGGAGCCATCTGGCAAGGACGACACGACCAAGTCTGGCGTCCGCAGTGGCTCTGGTGTCCATCCTGTAGTGTTGGACAAATGTGGAAGGCCTGGAGCAGGTTGCCGCCTTACAGATGTCCTCGAGCAGTGTGCCCTCCAAAAAGGCAGTGGAAGTGGCAACCGCTCTTGTAGAATGTGCCCTGACATGTGGTGGAGGTGGCAACGAGGCAGACTCGTAGGCCAGGTAGATGGTTGATGTAATCCATTTGGAGAATCTCTGGGAAGAGATGGGTTCACCTTTAGACTTTTCCCCATAAACAACAAACAGACGCTGTAACTTACGGAACTCATGGGTCCTGCTGGTGTAAAACAATAAAGCCTGTTTCACATCCAGCGTGTGCCAAGTCCTTTCTTGAGCATTGCTGGGGTTTTGAAAGAAAGTTGGTAGAGATATAGTCTGAGCCATGTGAAATTGAGAGACTACCTTTGGTAAGGTGATGTCGGCGTGGAGCACCACGTGTTCATTGTAAAATTTGAGAAACGGGGCATCCACCCATAAAGCAACCAGCTCACCAGCTCGTCTAGCCAATGTAATGGCCACAAGAAATGCAGTCTTCCAGGTGAGGAGACGAATGTCCGTGGTAGCCAATGGCTCGAAAGGAGTCCTAGTGAGGGCATTCAAAACTGTAGATAACAACCATTGTGCATTCGGAGCCTTAACTGGGGGAAAAGCGTTTTGCAGACCTTTGAGGAAACGTTTCACCGCTTGGTCGCGGAAGGCACCTGATACAGGCGATCCAGCTGGAGAGTGGGCTACTACTGCTGCCAGATGGACCCTGATGGAGGTAATGCTGAGACCTGACTCCGCCAAATGGAGGAGGTAAGCCATGATGTGTTGTAGGCCAACGTTGAGCGGTGGCACCTGTTGAGTATCCAGGAAGGCACGAAACCGCCTGTACTTGGAGGCATAGGAATTCCTTGGAGAGGGGCGCCTTGCTAGTTCCAAGATCCTGGACAGTCTGGGATTATCCTCCACGTGATGAGGTGGAGACTGGGCAAGTCCGAATGGTGAAGTTGCCCTTGCCCCATCTGTAGAAGCATCGGAGAGTCTGGCAGCGTGCGAGACTACGACGACATGTGCAACAGAAGTGGATACGAGGGTTGACGTGGCCACGATGGAGCGATGAGAATAGCATTCGCCTGTTGCTGGTACATCCTGGTGAGGACTTTCTGAACCAGAGGAAACGGGGGAAAGGCGTAAAGGTAGTCCTGGTCCCACCGTTTCATGAAGGCGTCGCCCTCGGACTGCAGTCCGATACCTGCCCTGGAGCAGTATCTGAGGCACTTGTGGTTGGACTCCGATGCAAAGAGGTCTATGCTCGGTGTCTCCCACGCTCTGCAGAGGGAGTGAAACAACTTGTTGTCCAGTTCCCACTCGTGGGTCGTCGAGGTGAGACGACTCAGGTGGTCGGCCAGCACATTCAGTTTTCCCTGGATGTGGACTCCAATTGGAAAGATGTATCTCTCGAGACACCACTTCCAGAGTTGCACCGCTACATATAGCAATGTGGTGGACCTTGTCCCTCCTTGCTTGTTCAGGTACGCTATCGCGGTGGTATTGTCTGATGCTATTTGAACTGCCTTGCCACATAGCAATGTTTTGAAGGAATAACATATAGGAACAAGGCCTTCCATATGGCCAGCAACTCCAGGTAATTGATATGGTGGACGATCTCGTGAGGAGACCAAGTGTTGTTGACCATCAAAGTCCCGCAAGCGGCACCCCAGCCGAGGTTGCTCGCGTCGGTCAGAACTTGGATATGGCTGTGGAGGGTAGAAGTTTTTCCCCATAGCCACATTGAGATGTATGGTCCACCACGCCAGCTGGTCCACCAGTTCTGGAGAGGGAAGCAGCTGTTTGGACTGACTCTCCATGAGCTGATCGAATTCGTGGAGAAGCCACGATTCTAGGGGCCGGAACTTCAATCTGGCGTGAGGAATCACCGCCGTGGTTGAAGCCATCAGGCCCAGGAGTCGTTGAGCCTTCTTTGCTCTGATGAAGGGTTTGATCCTGAAATCACTCACTACCTGTGCAATATCCAGCAAGCGTTTCTCTGGGGCAAAGGCCCTGACTACCAAGGAGTCTAGAATCACTCCAATGTATTCCACTCGCTGTGAAGGTTCCAACTTTGATTTGGTAAAGTTGATTCTGAGGCCAAGACTCTGCATGAGATGGACGGTGTACTCCGTATCCCGAATGGTGGACGATCTGGTAGGGGAGACTATCAGCCAGTCGTTGATGTACGGGAAGACCCTGATCCCCTTCTGGTGGAGGAAGGCAGCCACCGGAGCCATGCATTTAGTAAAGACTCTCGGTGCTGTGGCCAGACCAAATGGTGGGCACCTGTATTGGTACACAGAGTCCCCTATCCTGAAGCGAAGGAACCATCTGTACTCCTCGAGGATGCGGATGTGAAAGTAAGTGTCCTTGAGGTCTATAACCATGAAGCAGTCCCGTTTGTTGATGAGGGGGAGGATGGTCTGGAGAGTCACCATCCGGAACTTCCTTGTGTGGATGCCTTTGTTGAGGCGATGCAGGTCCAGAATTGGCCGGACAACGAAGTACCTCGAGTAGAAACCGTTGTCCCAATTGGTTGGTGGCACCAGCTCGATGGCCCCCTTGGAGAGAAGGGTTGCAACTTCTTCTTCTTCTAGATGGAGAGACAAGGTGGTGAAACAGTGTTTTCCTACCCGAGGCATCCAGTCGAACTTGATGGCGTAACCAGCGGACAAGATCTTCAAGATCCACCGGTCGTTCGTGATGCCGGACCACACCTGGAGGACGTTCCGGAGGGGGAGGTATGGGAGTTGGAGTGAGAGAGTCCTGGCCGGAGAAAAGTCAAATGCACAACATGGACTTGGCGTCCATGCGCTTACCCTGAGCATAGGGTTGGTACCGTTGCTTGTTGTGCTCTCCTTTGCAGGTAGAAACCCGTTCTGGGCTGATCCACAGATCCCCCTTGCTGTTGAGGGTTCCCCCGGTAATAGTGAGTGAAGAGCTGGAACCTTGGTTTCGCTGGCTGTGACAGCGTGGTGAGCCCCAAGAATTTGGCCGTTGAGCTTGTTTGGCGCAACTCATTTATCACTTTATCAGTGTCCTGGCCAAATAACCCCTGACCATCAAAAGGGAACTCCTCGATTAACTTTTTTCATGGAGTCATCGAGGGTTGTTCCCCTGATCCAAGCGTGTCGGCAGAGATGGATCGCTGAAGACATGTCCTTGGCCGCATAATCGTTGATGTGCCGTGCAGTCCTCACTTGCTGCTCGGCCAGAAAGTCACCCTCCTCACTCAGTGAGTCGAGTGCCTCCTGGAGGTCAGCAGGCAGCTTGGCGGCCAGTCTTAGCATGCTCCCAAAGATGGGACTGGTACAGTCCCATAGTGGCTGAATAGTTTGCAGCCCTCATGAAAAGGGAACCGGTGGCGTAAAACTTACGGCCCACCGCGTCCAGCTTCTTCCCTTCCGGAGGCGAAGATACCGGAAACCCACTAATGGCCGTCTTGTGTTGGAAGGCCTTTACAACCAAGGAGTTCGGTAGTGGGTGGGCCTGGAGGAACTCGACATCCTCGTCCAGGACTTGGTACATCCCATCGAGCCTGGACGAAATGGAGTGAGCCGAAACGGGCCTTTTCTATGTTGCCTTCGCAGACGTCAACATGGATGGGAGCATGGTTATGTGGACCGGATGAATGGCCTTTTTGTCCAATTTGGCCGTCATCTGGTCCTCCCCTTCCAACGGTGGCTGGTCAACTCTTAGATTTAGAGCAGTGCCCAAACGGGTGAGCATCGCCGTAAGAGACCTCTGGTCCTCTCCCCTCGGCGGATTGATGGCCCTAATCGCCTGGTCAGGTGTCTTCTCTGCATCGACATCCCCCTCATCCTCCTCCAAGGACGCACTGGAATCATCGGAGGATGGGGGGGGGGACTCTTGAAGCCACATCGGAACTGCGCCAGTACGGCCTGGGCAGGTCGACAGGCTGGGTGCTCATTGCCTCAACGTCTGGACCATGCCAAAACGGTATGGCCGGGCCAGCGGAGCGAACGCTCGACCCTCGGGAGGGCGGCGGAGCAACAGCAAGGCCAGAATCCCTGGAGCTTGCGGTGGTCGGTACCGGAGCCAGAGACCGCAGGAATGGTGGCCTTAAACTGGACAGCAAAGGACTTTGCCATGGCCTCAAACATAGTCTTGAAGAGGTCCATCTGGCCAGCAGTGACGGTAGCCGATGGCGACGAAACGGTGGGAGGCGAAACGGTGGAAGCAATGATCGGTGACAAAATGGTAGCCGAAACGGTGGCTGCCGGAGCGTCAATAGTGGGAGTGCATGGCCTCAGTGACACGGAGACTTGCCGTGCAACGGAACGGCCCCTCTCACCAGCCGGTGATGAAGAAGAGTGATGCAAGGGGTAAGCTGGAGCCCTAGCCCTGTGGCCCTTGTTAGGGGAGTCCAATGACGACCGGCTACCCCAAGCGGAGGATCCCAGAGAGGGACATCTCACGGTGGAGAAAGGTGGTGAAGGCCCAGGAGAGGTCGGAGGACAAGGAGTCGGTGGCAAAGAACGGCGTCCTTCCGACCCGACCTTCTTTTTCTTTTCCTCGTTCTTGTCCTTTTTCTTCTTGTGAACAAGCGAGGAAGAAGATTTGAGTGCCTGCTCGGGCGGAGGAGCACTCATTGAGGCCGAAGTGGAAGGAGCTGCGGTGGGAGCGAGAGCAAGCTCCATCAAGTGAGCCTTCAGTCTATTGCTTCGGTTCTGGACCGCCAGACGAGTAAAGTTTTTGCAATGTACGCAAGACTGGCTCTGGTGGGTCTCGCCAAGGCAGAAAAGGCACTGGCTATGTCCGTCCGAAGCCGGAAACCTCTTCAGGCAAGAAGAGAACTGTTTAAAGGCCGCAGCCATGAAAAAATTCTTCCAAAGGAAGTGCAGTGAAGAACATCGAACATTCGAGAAGACAAACCCCGAAGGGCTGACCAGCTGCCACGCCCTTGAGGGGGGAAACGGTGACCGAAGCAAAGGAAGTAACTGAGTCCTCAGAGAAGAAACAGCACCGGGGTGGCAATCCTGCCCGGAGGACAAGATTGCTGGAAAAAATTGTTTAAATTGAGAGGTCTTTTCCGAAGACTCGACAGCAAAAATTACGAGAGCACTCAACGATCATCCTGCTGCTCAGGCGGAAAGAAGAGAACTGAGGTAAAATGGCGATCTGGCGCCTAAGGGTTGGTGGTACGGTGGGCGGTCTTACCGCCAAAACTTTTAACCAATCAGTTTTAAAGGCTCCGATTGATGTTCTGCGCAGGCGCATAACCCAATAGTGGGGATTCACAAACTATACGAAGGAGAACCAAAGGTTTTTTTCTTGAACACATAGGCCACAGTGTACTTCTGACTACACCATGGGAATGACAACATTGTCAGTGGGTGTCTGCCATTAGAATTTCTTCTTTTGATTTAACTGTGTGCATGACTTCCGTACAATAAGACAAACTCACATACAACTCAAAATTGAAAAGGGAAATCTTTCACTATGCCAAACCTGTTGCTGATATTATGTCTGTGCAACAAACTACCAGCCACGAGTTTTGGGGTCAAAGATGGACCACATGATCACTGATCATGATTGGCAAATGTATAATGTCACAATGTTTGTGACATCCATCTTTTGGGTGTGATCCATCAGCTTGCAAGAGAAGTATGTTTTGCAACCATTTGCAATAGGATTAAGCTTTGCAGCAGGTTTGAATAACCAGGGATTTTCCATTATTGCCAGTTGTAAAAAGCTACAATGTTACCTTTCTGTTAGGCTAGCTGGCCAATCATTGTGTGCCTATGTTACTGATGTGTTAAACTGATGCCATAAGGCCTCACTCTTATGTCCGATGAAGTGGATATGATTCACGAAAGCTCACATTTAAATATAGGAGTTACTGTATTGGCCAGTGTATAAGGCACATCGGAGTATAAGACATAACCTGTAATTATCAAAATAGGCCACTATATACAGTACAAAATGTACTCCATTTTTCCTGTGTATTTTAAAGGGGGGAAATGGGTCTTATACGCCAGTAAATAGGGTAGTCTTTCAGGTGGCACAAAGTTTTTTGCTGTTTTGTTTACTCTCTGATATGGTCACTGATGGAATTCTTTATAATTCAATGGCACCAAAATGTCACATATCGAAGTAATGCAACATTAACTAGAACATGCTTACCAGCTTCATAATCTTTTATAGTTTCTTCTTGGAAATCCTTAAATATGTCAGGCCGGAATTTCTTCTCCAGTCCATAGCTATAATATCTGAAAAGGCACTCCAGTCCGTACCTACAAAACATCAATTTTATCATCATTTGCCTATTATCGCATACTATTTCTTACCAACAGCCTTCCATACTGTTGTCTCTCTCTTCATAAAGTCTGAATTATTTGCTCTTACAATGTCCCCCCACCCCAAGAGGCAAGGACTGCTCAAATATCAACCAGCTCTAAATTCAACCCACATTCCATCTTTTCAGTCTATTTAATGCCAGTGTATTAAACACAACTGAACCTACCTGTACCCCTCTTTTGCATCTTCTAAGGACAGTTGCTTGAACTCTTCATACATTTTCTTGTTAAAGTGATCACGAAGGAAAAATGACCAAAATCGGAAGAGTGTATTCATCTCCTGAGACTGACCAATGCCCAGTCGCTTCCGCTCTGTTCCAGGGGAAAAGAGGTGAACATATAGGAACAAGGTTAGATTATACTCCTATATATATATGCTGCATTATCTCTCCCATAATTTAAAAAATAAAACAAGAACTTCATTATTAAGAGAATGTATTACTTATGATAGGTGTTTTCCAGTATTGGTAAAGGTCGCTCTTGCTGAAAAGCCAATTGCATCTGACTATAGGGTTCAGTGCTCATCTCTGTGTATAGCCAAAGAGCCAGCGCTGTCTGCGCCTGCAGACATTTCCGTGGACATGTGGCAGACATGACTAAACACCAGAGTGCATGGAACACTGTTTACTTTCCTACTGAACTGGTCGCTATTTATCTACTCGCAATTTCTTGCATTCAAACTGCTAGGTTGGCATGAGCTGGGACAGAGACGGGAGCTCATTCCATTATACAGCACTCACTTCCAGTCATCAAGTTCAGAGTCTTAACCACTAAGCCACTGCAGTCCTAAATAACTTGCTGTGAAGATTGTTGTTTGGCAATTGGCAGACTTAGTCCATAGTTGATGCAGGCCCTGCTGATGTAACTTTGGTCTCTGCTTGTCCTCTTTTAATAGGTAGGTTTCAGATGCTGCAACCTGAAGATGTGGACAGAAACCCTGAAGAGGTGAAAATAACCACGTGTGCTAGAACCTTGCTCTTCCTGGCTTTTAAAAACAGCCGTACAGGTACTGGCTGAGTGGGTATGGGAAGTAATGAATGCCTCCTTGCAGCAAGGCAGGGTACCAGAATGCCTAAAGGAAGCAGTAGTAAGAACTCTGTTTTAAAAAATGGCCTCTTTGAATCCTTTTGTATTAGATAATTATCAACCGACATAGTGGGCTGAAATTGAATCCTGACAAGACAGAGATCATGCAGGTGAGAGCGAACAATAGCCAGTTGGGTGGACTTCGCCCTAGGTTGGACAAAGTCATTCTTCTATGCAGGAATAGGATTTGGAATCTGGCCATCCTTCTTGATTCAGATGGAAGAACAGATTTCAGTGGTGGTCAAGGTTTTCTTCTATCAATTGAAGTGGACAGCCCAGCTCCACCTATATCAGGACAAGAGATCCCTTACCACACTGGTCTGTGTGCTGGTAATCTCCAAGAGGGATTAATGTAATGTCCTCTACGTGGGGCCTCCCTTGAACTTGGTAAGGAGATTGCAATGGGTTAAAAAACATGGCTGTCAGATTGATTACGGAAGTGTGTAAATTTGATTATACTTCCCCAGTTCTAGCAGTTCTGTGAAATATTCAAGGTATTAGTACTGATGTACAAAGCCCTATACCAGGGGTTGCCAACATTTTGAAGTCAGTGGCCGGGTCATGCTCCCTCAGACAGTTGGCGGGCCGGACTGGTGGTCGAGCCGCCGCCGGCAGAATCGTCCATGGACTCATTTATGGCTGTTGTAAACACATTTACAACAGCCGTAAATGAGTCCACTGCTGTCATAAATATGTTTACAACAGCTGTAAATGAGTCCATGGCTGATTCTGGCTGCAACAGCTGGAGCGAGGGCTGGCTGATTTGGCGCCGTAGGCTGGCCGCAGGTTTATATTTATTTATTTTGTATATTTATATCCCGCCCCATTGGTGCAAACACCTCTCAGGGGGGCTACCAACATAGAAAAGAAATACAATAAAATACAAAAATAAAAGGCCTTTACAGATAAAAATGTTGCTAAAACCCCTATCTAAAATACAATCTAAAAACACATAAGCTCTCAATACCCTCCCTAACCCCTCAAGAGATAAATAACCAGAGAGAAAAGAGAAAACAGAAGAAATACCTACCCCTGCCCTATATGGTTTGGAGCCTTGCTACCTGGTGGACCGATTCTCCCAAAGAAATACCTACTGGATGCTGAGATACTCACAGTCTATGCTGTTTAGAGTAGTCATCCTGAAAGAGGCTAGAAGGTCAAATACGCATAGCAGAGCCTTTTCAATGGTGACTCTCTCAATGTGGGATGAGCTACCAATGAAAATCTGCCAGGTAGATTCTCTTAACATCTTTTAAAAAGCAGTTTGAAACCTATTCATTTAAGGAGGCTTTTGCTTAATTTCTCAATTGATGAGGAGAATATTGGGATGAATTTTTAGTTGCCTCCCCCCCCCCCATGTATTTTAGAGTTTACCTGAATCAGGTTCTTAGATTAGTCATTGCTATTAGGGATTGAAGATTTACATACGTTATTATTAGATAACTGTATTATTTGTTTTTAATTTCCTTTTTATTTGGAATGTTGTACAGTGGTACCTTGCATTATGAACGCTTCATTTAACGCAATATTCACATTACGAATGAAAATCCATTGAAAATAATGCCTCACATTATGAATTTTTTAATGGAACAGATTAATTGGTTTTCAATGTATTCCTATGGGAAATTTGTTTTACGAATTTTTTGTAATACGAAACCTCCCGGGAAACACATTATTTTCGTAATGCGAGGTACCACTGTATTGAATTGGTTGGAGTCTTTTGTAAACTGCCCTGAGTAATGGTTACACTAGGATGGCAGTATAAATAATAAAGAAAGTATATAAATTTAAGAAAGAAAGAAAGAAAATAAATACTGGTATCAAGCACTAAAGCTAGGCACAGAGCAACTTAGCTGTATCAACAGAACTCACCATTAAGGCAGCGCCGGCGATATTTGTGGTAGACATGTTGCGTGAAGCCATTCTCTTTAAGGAGTTCATGGGAAGGGTGCTGGAACTTGGGCAATGACTGTGGGGTGCAGCCATAGCTGCCAATGGCTGGTGTGCCTTCTGATGGGCTGGAACTAAAAAAAATAAAACATTGTTATTCACAGTGCATGAGCTGTTTAGCTCAAGTTTTCAGAAAGAGAAAGACAGTTCGGTTTCACTTACCAGTGATAACTTTCGTTCTTCGAGTATATAGTTTGTGAATACACACTATTGGGTTATGCGCCTGCGCAGAACACTGATCGGAGGCTTAAAAAGCTATTGGTCAAAAGTTTTGGCGGTAAGACCGCCCACCGTACCGCCCACCCTGAGGCGCCAGTCCGCCATTTTACCTCAGTTCCATACTTAAGCCAAGCACAGGATAAACCAATTGATCTCATCCGTGCAGCTCAAGAGGGGAGGCAGGGTGGGTAGTGTGTATTCACAAACTATATACTCGAAGAACAAAAGTTATCACTGGTAAGTGAAACCGAACTTTCTCCTTCGTATAGTTTGTGAATCCCCACTATTGGGAGATTAGCAAGCTCACACTCACTTGGTCGGTGAGCAGTCAGATGAGATGATCCCACGATGAGTATGATGGTCAGGTAGAGTGAACTGTCAAGGGCGATGAGCCCGGAGCCCCCTGGCGAGGACGACACGACCAAGTCTGGCATCCGCAGTGGCTCTGGTGTCCACCGTGTAATGTTGGACAAATGTAGAAGGTCTGGACCAGGTGGCAGCCTTACATATGTCCTCAAGCGGTGTGCCCTCCAAAAAGGCAGTGGATGTGGCAACTGCTCTCATAGAATGCGCCATGACATGCGGCGGAGGTGGCAGTGAGGCCGACTCGTAGGCCAGGTAGATGGTAGACGTGATCCATTTGGAGAACCTCTGGGCAGAGATGGGTTCACCCTTGGACTTTCCTCCATAAGCCACAAATAGACGCTGTGACTTCCTGAACTCCCTTGTTCTGCTGGTGTAAAACAATAAAGCTCGTTTCACATCCAGCGTGTGCCAAGTCTTTTCTTGGAGTTGGTGGGGTTCTGGAAGAAGGTTGGCAGCGAGATAGTCTGTGCCATATGAAACTGGGAGACTACCTTAGGAAGGAAGGTGATATCCGTGTGGAGCACCACACGGTCATTGAAAAACTGAAGAAACGGTGCGTCTTCCCGCAGAGCAACCAGTTCACCAGCTCGTCGAGCAGACGTGATAGCCACCAGAAATGCCGTCTTCCACGTGAGGAGACGAACATCCGCGGTAGCCATAGGTTCGAAAGGAGTCCTGGTGAGTGCGTTGAGAACGGCAGACAAGGACCATTGTGCTGTTGGAGTCCTGACCGGCAGGAAGGCGTTCCGCAATCCCTTGAGGAAACGCTTTACCGTATGGTTGCGAAAGGCACCAGAAGCAGGCGAACCAGCTGGAGAGTGAGCCACCACCGCTGCGAGATGGACCCGGATGGAGGTAATGCTAAGGCCAGACTCCGCCAAATGGAAGAGGTAGGCCATGATGTCGTGTAGTCCCACCTGTGGAGGGTACGTCTGCTGGGATGCCAGGAAAGCACAAAAGCGTCTGTATTTGGAAGCATAAGACTTCCTTGTGGAAGGACACCGTGCTAGCTCCAAGATCCTGGACAGTCTGGGGTTATCCTCCATGCGGTGAGGTGGAGGCTGGGTAGGTCCGAATGGTGGAGCTGGCCGTGCTCCATTTGGAGAAGCGTTGGTGATTCCGGCAGTGTGCGATACTGTGACGACATGTGTAACAGTAGCGGAAACCAGGGCTGGCGAGGCCATGCTGGAGCCACAAGAATTGTGTTGGTCCGGTGTTGGTACATCCTGGTGAGGACCTTCTGAACCAGGGGAAACGGGGGAAAGGCGGAGAGGTACTCCTGATCCCACCATTTCATGAAGGCATCGCCCTCGGAGTTCAGTCCGATGCCTGCCCTGGAACAGTACCTGTGACATTTCCTGTTGGACTCCGACGCAAAGAGGTCGATGCTCGGAGTCCCCCAGGCCCCGCAAAGGGACCGAAATACCTCGTCGTCCAGCTCCCATTCGTGGGTCGTCGAGGTGAGACGGCTGAGGTGGTCGGCCAAAACATTCAGCTTGCCCTGAATGTGCACTCCAATCGGAAAGATGTGTCTTTCCAGGCACCACTCCCAGAGTTGCACCGCAAGGTAAAGTAGGATGGTGGACCTTGTCCCTCCCTGCTTGTTCAGGTATGCCACCGCTGTGATATTGTCCGAGGCCACTTGAACCACACTGCCGGTGAGTAGGGCCTCGAAGGAACGTAGAGCCTTCCAAACGGCCAGCAGCTCCAAATAGTTGATATGGTGCACCATCTTGTGAGGCGACCAAACGTTGTTGACCATGAGAGTCCCGCAGGCAGCCCCCCAGCCGAGGTTGCTTGCGTAGGTCAAAACCTGCAACAAAGGTTGTGGGGGTAAAAACTCTTCCCCGTGGCCACATTGAGCGGCATCGTCCACCACAGTAGCTGGTCCATCAGTTCTGGAGACAGAGTCAGCCATTTGGACTGGCTCTCCCTGAGCGAGTCGAATTCGTGGAGGAGCCATGACTGCAGGGACCGGAACTTTAACTTGGCGTGAGAAATTACCGCCGTCGTTGAGGCCATGAGGCCTAGAAGTCTCTGTGCCTTTTTCGCCCTGATAAATGGTTTGTTCCTGAATTCGCTTACCCCTTGTGCAATGTCCAGTAAGCGTTTCTGGGGGGCGAAGGCTCTGGTCACTAGCGAGTCGAGTACCGCTCCAATGTACAAGACGCACTGAGAAGGAATCAACTTTGATTTGGCGAAGTTGATTCTGAGGCCAAGACTCTCCATGAGGTGAACCGTGTACTGCGTGTCCCGAATGGACGACGAGCTGGTGGGGGAGACAATCAGCCAGTCGTCGATGTACGGGAAGACCCTGATCCCCCTCTGACGGAGGAAGGCAGCCACCGGAGCCATGCACTTGGTGAAGACTCTCGGTGCCGTAGCCAGACCGAACGGTAGGCACCGGTACTGGTACACAGAGTTCCCGATTCGGAACCGTAGGAACCGTCTGTGCTCCTCGAGGATGCTGATACGGAAGTAAGCGTCCTTGAGGTCTATCACTGTGAACCAGTCCCCTTTGTTGAAGAGGGGGAGGACGGTCTGTAGGGTCACCATCCGGAACTTCCTGGTGTGGATGCACCTGTTCAGGCGGCGCAGGTTCAGAAATGGGTGAAGTCCTCCGTCCTTCTTCTGAACCACGAAGTACCTCGAGTAGAAACCGTTGTCCCAATCGGTCGGTGTTACCCGCTCGATGTCTCCCTTGGACAGAAGAGTTGATATTTCTTCCTCCAAATGGGGGGATGAGGTGGTGAAACGGTGTCTTCCTACCCGAGGCACTCGCACGAACTCGATGGCATAACCAGCGGACAAGATCTTCAAGACCCACCGGTCGTCCGTGATGCCTGACCACACCTGGAGGACGTTCCGGAGGGGGAGGTATGGGAGGTGGAGCGAGAGAGACTTGGCCTTCGTAGTTTCAAACCCGGGATTTGGATTTTGCGTCGGACTGCTTGCCCTGTCCATAAGGTTGGTAGCGAGGCTTGTGTTGGCGCCTCTGTTTGTAGAAACTGGGCCTGGGCTGGTCAGTCGAGCTGCCCTGTTGCTGTGGGTTCCCCCGATATCGATGCGTAAAGGGTTGGAATCGCGGTTTGGTAGGCTGAGCCGGCGTGGTGAGCCCCAGGAACTTAGCTGTCGAATTCGTCTGCCGCAGTTCGTTAAGCACCTTATCGGTGTCTTGTCCAAACAGGCCTTGCCCATCAAATGGAAACTCTTCGATGAGCTTCTTCATGGCGTCATCAAGAGAGGTGCCCCTGAGCCAAGCATGGCGACGGAGCAGAATGGCAGAAGACATGTCCTTGGCCATGTAATCGTTAATGTGCCTGGCCGTCCGCATCTGCTGTTCTGCCAGAAAGTCCCCTTCTGCAGCCAGCGAGTCGAATCCTTTCTGGGCATCGGCAGGCAGTTTAGCAGCAAGGATCTTCACTTGCTTCCAGAGGTGGGACTGATAGAGGCCCATGGCTGCTGAGTAATTAGCGGCTCGCAGGAAGAGGGAACCGGTGGCGTAAAACTTACGGCCCACCGCGTCTAGTTTCTTCCCTTCCGGAGTCGAAGGTACCGGAAAACCGCTGACGGCCGTTTTATGCTGGAAGGCCTTGACCACCAACGAGTTCGGCAATGGGTGAGCCTGGAGAAACTCAACGTTCTCGTCCAAGACCCTATACATTCCATCGAGTCTGGACGAAACGGAGTGTGACGACACTGGCTTCTTCCATGTTTCCTTTGCTGACGTAAACATGGAAGGAAGCATGGTGATGTGGACCGGTCAAATCGCCTTTTAGTCCAGTTTGGCGGTCATTTGGTCCTCGCCCTCCAGTGGCGGTTGGTCCACCTTCAGGTTAAGAGCGGTCCCCAAACGAGTGAGCATCGCCGTGAGGGAGCGTTTATCCTCACCACGCGGTGGGTCAATCGCGCCGATAGCCTGGTCCGGCATCTTGTCGGCATCGACGTCTCCCTCGTCCTCCTCCGAAGACGCGCTGGAATCATCGGAGGACGAGGGAGGAATCCTGGTATCCACGTCGGGACCGCGCCAGTACGGCCTGGGCGGGTCGACGGCTGGGAGCTCACTGCATCGACGTCTGGACCACACCAAGACGATATGGGTGGGCCAGCGTAGCGAACGCTCGACCCTCGAGAGGTCGGCGGAGTGACAGCAGGACCAACATCCCTGGGGCTTGCGGTGGTTGGCACCGGAGCCGCAGAGGCCGCAGGCATGGAGGCCTTGAACTGTTGGGCGAACGATTTCGCCATTGCCTCGAACATCCCTTTGAAGAATTCCACCTGGGACGCATCCACCGCCGATGGTTGGGACGAAACGGTGGCCGGCAAACGGTGGTCGGAATGATCGGAGACGAAACGGTGGCCGGAATGGTGGTTGCCGGTTCGTCTATTGTCGGAGTCCTAGGCCTCGGGGAGACAGAAGCCTGCCTCGTGGGTGGACGTCCCCTCTCACGAGGCGAAGAGAGTACCTGCAGTGGGCGAGCTGGAGCCCCAGCCCTCCGACCTTTTGCAGGAGATCCCGAAGAGGACCATCCGCCCCACATTGAGGATCCGGGTGAAGGACATCTCGCGACCGAAAAGGGAGGCGAGGGCCCCGGAGAGATAGGAGGGCGAGGCATAGGTGGGAGTGATCGCCTTTCCTCCGACCTATGTTTCTTCTTCTTCTCCCCATTTTTCCCTTCTTTTTCTTCTTTCTGATGGAGAGGGTGGAAGAAGGAGGAGGTAGCGGCAGAGGCCGAGAGGGCCGAGAGGCACCGAGAGGACGTGGAAGCAGCCGCGGCGGGAGCCAAAGCGAGCTCCATAAGGTGCGCTTTCAACCGGTTGCTCCGGTTCTGAACTGCAAGTTGTGTAAAGTTCTTACAGTGAGCGCAGGATTGGCTCTGGTGTGATTCTCCCAGGCAAAAAAGACAGAGGCTATGCCCGTCAGAGGCAGGGAACTTCTTGAGGCAAGCAGAACACTGCTTGAAGGCTGCAGCCATCAAAAAATTCTTCCGACGGAAGGTTCGAGAAGGCGAGCACCCCGAAGGGCAGGCCAGCCGCCACCCCCTTGAGGGGGGAAACGGTGACCGGAGCGAGTAGGTAACCGAGTCCACCAGAAGGAAGAAACAGCACCGAGGTGGCAATCCTGCCCAAAGGACAAGATTGCCGAAAAAATTGTTAAAGTTCGTCAAAGACTTTCCCTCAGAAAGACGAAAAAATTGAGGAAGCTCTCAACAATTGTCCTGCTGCTAAGGCGGAAAGAAGAGAACTTAGGTAAAATGGCGGACTGGCGCCTCAGGGTGGGCGGTCTTACCGTCAAAACTTTTGACCAATAGCTTTTTAAGCCTCCGATCAGTGTTCTGTGCAGGCGCATAACCCAATAGTGGGGATTCACAAACTATACGAAGGAGAATGATATGTTTCAAACAAAATGCTGCAACCAAATAAGGAGTTACAGCAGAAAGTGACTCATAATGTGAGAAAACACGGGAGAAATTAACTGCTTTTGTCTGGTTCTAGGTGTGACCTCTTAAGAGCTTTGATTTTTCAGCTTCACTGAAATCATTAACTCTGCTTCCTCTTACCTGATGGATGCAGTTCGAGGCCTATGCTCCCGGGAATCCATCACCCAACCAACATGACATTCCATTGGAGGATTTGAACTGTGTCGCGTCTTCCTCTTTCTGGGCGTCTACAACAAACAGAAGCTCAAATGAGATTTCTCAATTTCTGGACTGAAGTTATTCACAGGCCTTAATTCAGCACAATCAAAAATGTACCAGAGACACCTCTGGTCACCACTGCACAAATATAAACACATGACCACCCCTTAATATGCTGGCGCTTACCTTTGCATCTATCAACCTTCCTTCCTTAACCACTGGGTAAAAGCGGGGCGTCTGTGTTGGGTCTTTCAGCTGAGGTGTACGAGGGGTCCGTGGGGTCCTGGCATTGCGATAGTTTGGGGATTCTGGCACAGTTGTTGGCAAGGATCGGGCAATGGTTGAAGGCTCGGGCACACCAAAGAGTTTGTTGGCCAAAGCATCTGTAGGAACTACAATAAAAAATAGTAACTCAACTCCACAGCAATAATACAGGACACATAGATAAACTTTCAAAACCCACACAAAACTACACTTCTTTTTTGACAATCCATAATTCCTCATTATTACAACAGTGAGGGGCCTTGTAATCATTACTTTTAAAAAAACAACCCTATGGCAGATTCAATCTCAAGTGCTTTTTTCATTTTCACAGATCTTATACTTTAGAGAACAGGAATTTCCCTTTTCTTTGCTGAAGCCTGGTACCAGCTGAACTTGACTTTGCTGCTGCTTCTGTTCTTAAATTTGGATCCTGTCATATTTCAAACATTTGCTATTAAAGAGGCTGAGACAATAATGGCAGTATTTGCTGCTCCATTCATTTTGTTGAAGAGCAGTAATTCAGCAAATACAAAAAAGTGAGGGGTTAAACCTGAACTAACATAAAAATTTCCATCCAAAAGACACAGCCGATCAGTTCTAATTTAAGCAAATCCCCTTCCTTCCCAAAATTCAAATAAATCCTCAGTAAGCATCATTTTGCAAAGAAAGACCCCACTGAACACTCCTAAGAAAGTGTAGTTGTACTTACTAGTAGTAACTTTCATTCTTCGAGTAGACCTTCTGTGAATACACACTTGTGGGTTCTGTGCCACAAGTGGGGATTCACAGAAGGTACGAAGAATGATATAAAATTAGGTACTGTGCAACAAGTATCCAGTTTTCCTTTAGCCTTCTCTCAATACCTGGATGTGTTAAACTCCACTCTTTAGCATAATAGAATACTAGCACTGCAGAAACATGGCTGAGACATCTTTCTCAATCCAGATGGCAAAGAGTGCTGTGCACAAGGTTGCATGTGGCAGAACCACCCCAAATTCATGCAAATTCCTTGGAGATTAACAATCCAAAACCTTTCAGTTGCACAGACATGTACCTGAGTACACACATTTAATCTGAAACCAGCACTTATTCCAGATATTTTGTTTACTTTGTGGCTACAAGCAATAGATATCTAGAAAGTGTTGCAAAACAGTCATGACTATTTTTTCTATATGTGTGTGTGTGTGTGTGTGGGGGGAGTGGTTAACTGATAAAAAAGGAGTCATGTTCTGAACTTTCCCCCCTGCTTGGCATCATTTTGTAAATGATAGTGAGCGTAAGAGGTATCCTAGAGACCATTAATATCTGTCATTAATATCGTCAACATTCACATTGCTATGTAAAATCTGGTATTCTTTCTCCTGCTGACAATGCAGGCACAATAATACACAGCACCATATCTTGGTGTTTTGAATCATGGATGCATAAAATACTACATTCATAAACTGGAGGATTTTTAAAAGAACTGAATAATTCAAACATATAAATGAAATCTTTGAGTACTCTATTGCCACATATATCTGAAATTCTCAGTAATACTTCATTCACGTGATGCCAATCCAAAAGGTTCGTGCAGTAATAAAAGTACTTGTCTTTGAGATATTACAGGACTCTTGTTTTTAATGAAATTTGGTAAAACAGCATATCACAAAAGGTGTGTCCCCATACCTTGCTGAAACCTGGGTGGCCCAGGAGGGACTTCCTGATTTGGGTCAACAGGAGGCTCGGGTGTCAAAGTGTCAAACTGCTCCCGACTGATCATATTCACCTTCTTGAAGTTCTCTACTTCTTGCTGTGTTTGAAAAGAGAACACATATTTTTTCCCCAAAGATATATAAGAAGTGGTCTGTAAAAACCATCTTCCCCGTAACACCTGCTGAGCAAGATAATTTATGAGGTAGACAACTTTCACTGAGAGAAAAAGCTTCATTAAAAACTGCAGTAATAAGAAACAAAACAGACTGACTGGGACATCCTAGAAAGAAAAGGTGTGCCTTGTTTTACTATAGATAATTGCATATGTAGCTGTGAAAACATGTTAGATCATGTAGCTCAAAGGTACAGTACCTGTATATGGTTTTGATTCAAAATACAAATTTTAAACAGAAGTGTTAACATGTCTCATTAAAGCTCAGAGCTGCCATTTCTATATGCGTAACGTCTCAAGAAACTATACATTTGACATAAAATAGATGAGATGGGAACAGACTGCAGAAATCTGCTCACTGCACAAAGAGAAAGGTCATTAAAAATAAAAACAGCTTGTAGGGAAGAGGTGCCAAAGCATTCGCAGCCCCAATGACCTCAAATGTTTCAACTACTTTTCACCATCCCTTGCCAGCCAGGTCAATTCTAGTAAAGGTAAAGGCTGCCCTTCTTCGAAAGCCAGTCGTATCTGACTCTAGGATTCAGTGCTCATCTCTGTTTATAGCTGAAGAACCAGTGCTGTCTACTTGTGCACGGAATGCTATTTATCTTCCCGAAGTGGTCCCTATTTATCTACTTGCAATTTCTTGCTTTCGAACTGCTAGGTTGGCAGGAGCTGGGACAAAGACGGGAGCTCACTCCGCCCTGCAGTACTTGGGAATCGAACTGCTGACCTGCTGGCCTTCCAGTCATCAAGTTCAGCGTCTTAACCACTAAGCCTGAGCCAGAGAGAGAGAGTTTGCAGAGGGTGAAGCTCAGATGGAAAGATCCTTTTACTTCTTCCTCATACAACAGTACTTTTAAATCTCTCATCCATGCCTGCTAAGTGAACACGGTTGACTTGTGAAGAATGTTTTGTTTATCCCTGAAAGGTAACATATATTGACATTTCTTAATCCAATATCTTGGTTAACTTGTAATTTCAAACTACACTTCAGTGAACATCCTTCTAACACACAATTCCTTTAAAACACCCTCTGAGCAACCATCATCAAGATTATTTCTTTGTCATGAAGCAGTTTGTAAATTGCAAAGTTCCATCTGTTTATTCTGAATACCTTTCTACAAACTCAATCCTTTTCACAAGAAAAAGAGGTTTCCACTTTGTTGAACAGCTGTATTTCTTATACAGTGGAACTCCGGATAACGACAAAATTCCGTTCCACAGAGTGCAGCGCTATCCAGATTTTGACGCTATGCGGTTCCTATGGGAGATGCTCCGGATAAGGACAAAAAAGTTGTCGCTATCCGGAGCATCGATACCAAATGCCCCTCTTAACGGTTTTGGCAGGTTTTTTTTTTGGCGTTATGCGGAGCATCACGTGGTGCATAATGAACGCGTTGTTATGTGGATTTGCCGTTATCCGGTACCGTCTTTACTGGAGTTCCACTGTATCTACTAGTTCGTCATACTGATGTCTGGCACAAGAACACCCAAACCCAGCCTCAGTGCAAATTCAAACTGTAGACCTATGTTTAAGGATGGATTTGTTTGTGCCTTCAAACAATACTCTTTCTTTAGCAGGGGTTCACAACCTTTTAAAGCCGTGAGCCGGATCATGCCCCCTCAGACAGCTGAGCAGGCTCGACTGGTGTTTCCCCCTGTTGTAAACGTTGCCATAAAACATGTCCGTGGCTGTTGTAAAAGTGTCTGCTTCCTATGGCAATGTGGGCCACATGAAATTGTGCCGCAGGCCGTAGGTTGAGAACCCCTGCTCTTTAGTGAACAGCTGTAAAACTACCACTGGCAGTCTTTCACTTCCAGAAACCAGATGGGCTCTGATCGGTTTACGGATAAACCTGAAATACTGTCCTCCTAATTCCAGATAGCACAGTGAAAAAGAAGTACTATTTTCTACTTTTATTACCTCATGATGATCATTAATAATCTCTAGTACTGAACAGCAATTCTAGGCATAGTAACAGCCTCAAAGTAAATCCTCCCGACAAATACAGTAAAACCCCGGGTTACAACCGCCTCAGTTTAAGTTTGCTGTGGTTTACAATGGCAAATCCTATGGAAATGCTGTCCCAGTTTACAAAATTTTAATGTATTTTTTTCGGTTTACAACGATCAACTCAGGACCATTTTTTGTAAAAAAATTCAATGCATCCCTATGGATGCTTCAGTTTACAATTTTTTCAGGTTACAACAGTGGCTGTTGGAACGCACCTCCGTCGTAACCCGGGATTTTACTGTATGTATCAAAGAGAGCCAAAACTTCATATAGATGGCTCAAGGACTCACTACTACACAATCTAAAAACACAGTTCCACCAACATACATTAGAATCCAGTGCAGCAAAACGCTATCTATTCCTATATACTAAGTGTGTTCCTTTGTATTTCAAATAAAACAAGCTTAGAAAAGTTTAAGACATCAGCATTCAAAAGTAAGCCCATTTATCCTATTCCTTGTGTTAGTCCTTAAAACAGTCAAGTGGAATAAACTACAAGATACATCAAGTACCTAATAATGCCCTCAGGTATTAAACTAGATATCGCTTGCATATGTGGATTTGGCAACCCACTTAACCTTCTAATAATATAAGACACTGAAGTAATCACTATTTTAGGAAGCAGATGCCTGCACAATTTCTGCACAGTGAAATACAAATATATACCGAAGGCTGGGATTGTGTCCTTGAGAGAGTCTAACTACATTTCAGAAAATAACCATGGCCATTTGGGCCTCCAAATAGGCTCTACTTCCTGGAATGTAGAACATACAAACAAATCAAGCAAGCAAGCAATGGAGGAGGATTTTACGTGAACTATTTCAAGTAATGACACTTAGGAAAAACCGCAAGAGTAAAAGGCCAAGACAGATTAGCAAAAACAAGTCTTAAACACAAACTACTCTAGAAAGAAGAAAGGCAAGAGCATTTATGGGGATCAACAGGATTCAGGCTCAAAGGAGGTACAAAAAGGTGAAATCAAAGCCCATATTTAAACAAAATGCTAAAAGGATTTGAAAAGCTTAGACTGGTGAGACAAAGACCAACAGGTACCAGAAGATGCCACACTGGCAGACTATTGGTATTGCAAATACAAGAACTATCAACATAGGTCAGAAACTGAATATGGGCAGATCCCCTCCCCCCAAAGGCCAGTATCACAATTGGCCTAACTAATAATAGCCCTGGTAGTGCGGTGGTTAAACTGCTGTACTGCAACAAAAAGGTTGTGAGTTCCATCCTGACTAGGGGTCAAGGATGACTCAGACTTCCATCCTTCCCAGGTCGGTAAAACAAGTACCCAGCATTGTTGGGGGCAAAATGCTAATTAACTTGTGAGCCGCCCAGAGAGTGCACCAAGTGCTCTGGAGCGGTATATAAGTGTAATTAAAGGTTTACAAGTAAAGGTTTCCCTTGCTCGAAAGCCAGTCGTATCCGACTCTAGGGTTCAGTGCTCATCTGTTGCAAAGCCGAAGAGCCAGCATTATCTGCTTCTGCAGACGTTTACGTGGTCATGTGGCAGGCATGACTAGACACCAGAGCGCATGGAAAGTAGTCCCTATTTATCTACTTGAAACTTCTTGCTTTCGAACTGCTAGGTTGGCAGGAGCTGGGACAAAGACAGGAGCTCATTCCGTCCTGCAGTACTCAGGAATCGAACTGCTGACCTGCCGCCTCCCAGTCAGTGTCTTAGCCACTTGAGCTATAATGCAGAATCAAGATACAGGTGTGACACATGCTACAACACAGGAAAGGGCAACCCAGGGGAAGCAGTAATGAGGTTTCTCACAAACTGGTGGCAATTCTTAATTCTTTGGGATACCAGGTCTGAATAAAACCATTTTTCTCTGTGCTCCAAGGACATAACAAGGAACAGTGCAAAAGCTATAAACCTACCTAGGATATAATGCTGTAAGAAGACAGGTTGTTAACAAGCCCTCTGCATAAGCTCCATAAGAACTTGGAGGCGCTAGGGGCAGTCTCTGAAGTTAGCTTGCAAGATCCTTCACCTGGGATATTCTTCTAATGTTTATGGATACACTTGGGAAGAAATTCTGTACAAAGCACAACCATTTGTGAAAATAAGCTTACCTCCTCCAGACTCAAAAGACTCTAGAGGCCGGGGATTTCTTGGGTGATCTTGTCTAATTTTGTTATTCATTATTATTGGGTTTATTTCTGATGTGATATTTTGTGTTGTAATCTGACTTTGTTAAATTGCTCTTGAATTGTACTGAATTTACTTTTTTGCTTCTTTACTACTGTATTATTGTTTTGTATGGTATATATTTGTTGTACTGGCCGCCTTGAGTCGGCTTCGGCTGAGAAAGTGCGGGATATAAATTAAAAAATTATTATTATTATTATTAACCACTCCTACTAGAAATATATATGAGACACCATCTATTTGCTCCTTTGCCTGCACCCATTTCAGCACAAACCTATTTGTTTGAACTAACAATATTGTGCCCACCCACTCGCCTAGTCCTTACCTTTATCTGAGAGTACTCCGGCTCAAATTGTTCTGTCCACAGGTCCTGTTCATAGTAATAGAGGCCATCATTGATCACCTTGGCCAACTCTGAACTCATCTTTGCCCTAGACGTGTGGTTGCCTGTTCTGTCTCCCCCTGGATGTCGTCGCAAATAAGGGGGTGTCTGTGTTACAATCAAAATCTTATTCACGTCTCTGTCATCAATTTCATAGTCTGAATCTTCATCTGACCAATCAGTGAAAGTGTTTTTACGGCCATCCATTTGTTCCATCTCTTCATCAAACAAGAAGTCCAGTTCCTCAGGCTCATCTTGGTCTTTCTGTTTCAGCGGTGTTTTAGATTCTTCTGGTTTCTGATATCAAAATGGAAAATAATGTCATGACAAGATCTCATGGGACATTGTACTAATTTAGTGATCTGATACTGCAAAGCTGGGAGATAGAAAGGCAGTGAGGTGGGAGGTTCAAACCTCCAAGAAAACAGACAGCCTCTAAGAAGCAAAGCACATCTCTAACAACATAAAGCCCAATTCATTATTAGTTTCTATTGTGCAGGACAATGACAATAAAAATAAAGATTTATCTATCCATCTATCTATCCTATAGGCATAATAATTTGTTAGTCTGAGAACAGAAATACTAAACGGCTGTAGGACTACACTGTCTGAACCAACTGTCCATCTTGCTTGATGAAACATTGTGCAATTCAGTTGCACAAGGCACAAATTCCAATAACTAGGGTTAAGTTTGAGTGAAGTAGCATAATTCCATGTCAGAGAAGGGAGCAATTCAACTAAGGCAGTGATGACAAACCTTTTAGAGACCGCGTGCCCAAACTGCAACCCAAAACCCTCCCTCCCTCTGCCTACTACCCGACTCACCCTGCACCTTCCCTTGTCCCCTCCCCCTCCCCCCAGGTGCAATTTCAGCCCATGGGGCATGAATCGAGCCTCCCCTCCCAATTGGTTGAAGGAGAAGGGTAGATGGGGAAGCAGCACTGCCATTGGCGCCGGCAGACCAAGCTGGGGCGGGACACATGTGCCATAGGAATGCCACCACTGTACTAAGGCAAGTGAGGTTAGACTGTTATACAGGAACAAATGTAGCCATTGCAACACGTCAACTACCTTAGGTCTGACTGGGGAAGGCCTTGGCCTTTTCTTCACTTCAATCCATGCCTCAGAGTCCAAGTCTGGCAAACTAGCAGAAAGCCCTTTGGGCATTGTTTTAAGATTACTGACTTCTTCAGTCTTGGTTGGCACAGGGCTAGAAGTGCGGGGAGAACCAGGAGCAGATTCTGTAACATGAATTTTAATAATAGAGAAATACTGAGACACAGAGAAAGAGCACAGTAAGAGTATTTCAACCTATGAATGCCATGTATTTTGCTCAGAGATAGAAACATAACAGAGAAGAGGTACAAACTTCTGCCTAAATGAAAAACTAAGGTGAACAGATATGGTTATTTAATGTTTATTCCATTTAATGTTAAATGTAATTAAATATTTTAAGTTATCTTATGACACCTTTAACTCTGTCATTGTTGGTCCCAAGCCTGGAGGAGAAAGGAGGAGGATTGGGTGGTGAGTTAGCAACCAGGATCTGTAAAACTTTATTGCTGAAGAAGCACCGAGGAGCTTCATCATATGATATGCTATAGTGGCGTAGATGGGCACCATGCAGCATGAGAAAGAACTGATTTTTTTCATAACTCGGGGTTTTACTGTATTGGGAAATGAAAGTGTCATGTGGTTTGAAAGAAAATTTGTCAGTTGTCCTAACCATTGACGTAATAAAAATGAATTGCATCACAAAGTTGAATTGTAAACTATGTAAAAGTTACACAGTACTGTAGTAGTATTAGTAGTTCCATGGCCTCTTTTGTAATTTGTTATTTTTTTGTAACTCAAGGCATCCCCAATGCATACAAAAATAAAATATTTTTTAAAAGAATTTAAATGGAGAGATCTCCCTACCTTTCGATGTTGCTGCATATCCTCATGCCTGGCCTATCCAAAGCCGAGACTTTGCTGAGACGGCAAAAGTCCCTTTTGCAGTTGCAGCAAAGTCTCTGGGATTCAGAGAATGGCGGGGACCGAAGGGATCCCTTTCCTAAAGTCTTCCAGAGGCAGGAGTGGCGGACACACCGGACACAGTGGTAGAAACAGCCACATGGCTGTTTCTGCTGCCGCCGCTGGCCTGTCTGCCAGGCCCACAGGCTCTGCAAAGGTCGGGAGGAAAGATTCCTTCGGTCCCTGCCGTTCTGCGTAGCCCAGTGCCTTTGCTGCGATCGAAAAAGTAGGGGGGATTTTTGTGGTCACATCAAAGGCTCTGGGCTTTGCAGAATGGCAGGGACTGAAGGAGTCTTTCCTCCAGACCCTTGCGGAGGCTGCTGACAGGTCAGTGACAGCAGCAGAAACAGCCACGGGGACATCGTAAAAAATGTCCCCGTGGTTGTTTCCGACGCTGTTGCTGGCCCGTCTGCTGGGTCCGCAAGCTCTGGAGGAAAGATTCCTTCTGTCCCCGCCATTCTGCAAAGTCCAGAGCCTTTGCTGCTATTGAAAAAGTCCCCCCTACTTTTTCAGTCACAGCAAAGGCACTGGGCTACGCAGAATGGCAGGGACCCTGGGGATCCCTTTCCAAGAGCCTTCCGGAGGTGGAGGCAGTGGCAGACACGCTGGACACAGCGGGGCAAATGGCCACGAGTAAGTCGTAAAAAACATCCTTGTGGCCGTTTGTGCAGCTGTGTCCGGGGTGTTCGCTACCCCCTCCACCTCCGGAAGGCTCTGGGAAAGAGATCCCCTCGGTCCCTGCCATTCTCCAAAGCCGCGATTGCCACTGTTTCCGCCGCCGCCTCCACCACCACCAAGGTAAGTGATTTTTTTAGATTTTCAGCGGGGTGGATTTTTAGAGCTCAAAATGTTGGTGTCATCCTTTTGAGCACTAAAAATTTGATTTTTAGAGACCAAAATAGCGGCAGCACCATTTTGATCTGTAAAACTATACACAAACCCTTTCGTAAGTCGGGTTATTTGTATAAATTGGGACACCAATTTATGCAAATAACCGTTTTGTAACTCGAGTTTTTCGTAAATTGGGGTTTTACTGTAATTAGTGAGAGGCAGAATTACTTTCATCTTTAATTTGCAAAGCATTTCTCTAATTTTCAGCTCTAACATTGTGCACAATAAGATGTCAATACAATTTTCAAAAAGTACTATATATCAATACAAAAGAGATAAACAAATGCATTAACTTAAAAAAAAGGGGGAGATTCAACTGCTTATGGAACAAAAATATCTCAGATACCTGATTCCCTTAGGAGCCAGTCTATCAATCTTAGACTAGAGGGCAACCTCAGCATATATGAGGTGAAATGGTGTGTTTTGTCTGACACCCCCAAATATTTCTGTAATTTGTTTTAAATAAGAAGTCTTTCAAGTGACCCTGGTGTCTACAAAAACAAAACCTGGTTGGCTGCATGTAGCTCAAAGACTACATGTTGCCTGTCCTTGCCATAAACCGATCCAAGTGATTCACACCAGGTATACATGGAACAAAAATGAGGAGCGCACATAAGAGATGCTAAACAACTTGAGTGAGAAGAGTAAGCTTGTTCTTTCTAAAGCCTACATATATTATGATTTCAAAACTATCAACTTTGAAAGGAAAAATGAGGGATCTTTGATATTCTTCTTTTGCCCCCCCCCCCAGTGGAGGGATATAGACACCCAATGACTGAAATCTTTTGCTTTAGTATAGTAAGTTACAATTTGAATAGGCTCACTGAATCTGTTGGGATTTTGTGAGTTAGCTGCTTCACAAGTTCTGATTCAATGGTCCTACTACTCTGAGATTTACTACACTAACCAAGCGGATTTCAGACACCGTCACCAACAAAGGAGTGACATCCATTTGTTATGTGCAACTGACCTGCATGGTTAAGTACAAATTGTCTTTACCGCTATCTGCTATTTAGTGCACATTACAGTACTATTTACCACAAGAACATTCAGACAGATTTGCTGCTACAAATTTGCAGCAGCACAAATGAAGGATGCAGACAGTATTGCTTCCATACATTTTTATGATCCCAAAGCCCACAGGAAAAAAGGATATTGTATTTCTTTTTTCCTGGAACACTATTTTTCAAATCAATAGATAAAAAGATGGACTAATAATTAGGCTTAATTAGGAATAATTTAACAGTAAGAAGGGCTAATATTTCATCAATTATTTACCTGTCTCCTTTTGAAAACTTTGCCTAGGTACAAATTCTGGGCAATTGATTAACTGGGAGAAATCCGTTTGTACATAGTCTGTCATGGATGGGCCAGGTAGAGGCCATTTCTCTGGTTCATCTTTTCTTCTGATCTTCTGGTCCACAATTTCTACCACTTTACTGTCTTTCAGTGCCTAGAAAATGAACCCTTGCTGTCAAATGTTAAGATAGCAGAGCGAGGCGCAGAGAGTTACTACAAACCAAGATATGGGACAGTTAAAACATTTTAATGAGCATAAAAAGCCATATTCATTTACATTTTGTCCTGAAGAGGTCAATTTGTAGCAATTAAATTGACATTTATATTTCACTAGCATAGGTGCCCGTCCGGCGTTTTTTCTTTCTTTCTTCCCCCCTTTTTTTTGGGGGGGGGGCCCTCAACCCTTGGGGTGGTGGTGGCTTGGGGAGGTTTTTTTCCTTTATGCCTCCCCCACACCATTTGTGATGCCCCCTGGCTCTCAGTAAAGGAACCTGGGCGGACTCACCCGGCATGATGATGAGTAGGTATTGAGGGGGGAATTTAGGAGGAAAGGAAAACGGGAGGGTAAGAATGAGGGAGAGAAGGAAAGAAGGAAAGGGAGAAGAACGGCTGGAGGTAGGGAAGGAAGGATGAGAGGTGGAAGGGAGGGGAGAGGGAGAGAAAGGAAGGAAGGAGAGAATGAAGGGGTTGCGGGAGGAAGGATTGCAAGAAAGGGACGGGGTTGCGTTAGGAAGGAGGGAGAAAGAGAAGAGGTTAGGAAGGGGGAAGTGAGCGGATACGTTCCGAAGGAAGGTGGGAGGGAAGGTAGGATGTTAGAGGGTAAGGAGAAAGGGAGTGCAAGAAGGAGAGAGGGAACTAATAGAGGGAAGAAGGAGGAAGTTAGGGAAAGAAGGAGGGAGGGACTCATGACATACCCCTCTCTCCCCCCGCCTGGTGTAGGGTGTGGGGGTTGGGCTGCTTTTTCCCCCTTGCCAGGGTTGAGTTTTTCCTGGGAGTGGTGGGGGGTTTATGGGGCCCCCTGCTGCGGCCCCTGCCTTCTTTCTTTCTTATTCTCCTCCCTCTCCATGTTTATTCCTTCAGCATGTCCCCTGCGCAAGGCAGGTGCTAGGGTTTGGGCACTTTTGAGCCCAGCTTATTTGGCTTGCGTAAGGGAGGGGGCGACGCGATCGCATTTTCCTCTCTCTCCCCCTGGCAAGGCCTTGGTATTGTGTGCCACCGGCTCCCCCGCTCATGGCAACATCCCGACTTCTGGTGCATTATTCCACATGAATCACTAGTACTTGCCAATGACAACTTGATAGTTAGCAATTCTTATATCCAAAGCAGTGACAGAATATATCCTCCTACCCAGAGCATCCATCTTACAGTCTTGCTGTTGTGATCTCCTCTGGACATTGCGTGAGAGGCCTTTAACTCAAATTAGGCTGAGGGTGCTTGAGAAGGAAAGTTGGGCCAGGGTCATGCATTTTGTAAACACGGTCTACCTGGCTCAGACAAGAGTTGTGATGAAAAAAGACTTGTTCCACGACTGTTTTACCAGATCAAGTGGTGATGATAGCATTGCAACATGGATTGACATGGCTACATCATTGTTGATCTGGTACAGAGAGGGTCAGGCTTAGTGAAGGCGGCCTCTGGACCTCTATCTCTAGCAACCTAGTTATTCCCATCACAAGTTTATTTTTATTTATTTTTATTTCAATTTTTATGCCGCCCACTCAGGTAAAAACCCGACTCAGGGCGGCGTACAACCATTAAAACATATAAAAACAGGTTAGAAAACCCGTCATCCACCCTCCTACTCCCACCCCATTTAATACTAAAAACTAAAAGGGAAGGGGGGAATACAGAAACACAGAAGTTCTCAATAATTATAGAATTCTTCTATTGGAGGAGGGTCAATATCTCCTATGTCAGATTCAGGAGTTTCTGCCAGAACAAATAGGGAGACTTGTACTTATTCTGTATCTGATTCAAAATCAGTAGAATGAAAACCATCTCCGAGTCATTTATTTACTTTTGCTTATACAGTAGAATTCCGCATAACGAAAAAACTTCATTCCACGGAGCTCTTTGCTATGTGGGTTTTTCCGTTATGCGGTTCCCTATGGGACATACCCTGCATAATGGAAAAAATGCTTGTTAACTGGGATTCCCATTGAGTGGGTATACCCCGGTTACCAAATACCCCACATAACGGGAATTTTTTTTGCTATGTGGGGTATTGCCTTTGCATAACGAATGCTTCGTTATGCAAATTTTTTGCTATGCGATGCGTTTGTTATGCGAGGTACCACTGTATTGTTTATATGCTTTTAATTGTGTAGACTGCCCAGACCAGCTTTTATGTTAAATGGGCAGTACAGAAAATTAATGAATGAATGAAATATAATAGGCTCTTGTTTTCCAAACTCTGAGGACCTCTGGCATTTCTTATTTCCAAAGAGTGGGTGAGTGTGCAAGTCCATTGAAGCTGTTTGTTTTGTAGTGTGTGATGAACAATGCTGAGATTGTTGAGCTGCCAACTTGGTTGCACTGATGTCTGTCCCAGTACCTAAGTTCTTTGCAGGCTTCTGCTGGTGAATCGAAGGAGTGAACTAACCACTAGGTGCACAAACACACAGTGGGAAGACAGTCCTAACATTATCTCCTTCTAAGCTCTAGAATGTTCCAACAGGTTTCACACAGGCATAAGAAAACCCATATATGAGATTAATGGAGACCACAAAGAAAAATATTCATATACATATACTGTACGTTGTTTTGTAATTACCTCTTAACACACACACACCTTCTGACTAATAAACCAAGCCAGTTAGTCAACTCTTAAGCCCCCACTCTGTTCTTAAATCCCCCCCCCAGCCATAGCTGTCAAGTGCCCCATATTGGCCGGGAACCTCCCGTATTTTACCCTCTTTCCCGGCGTCCTCCTGTATCAGGAAGACTGCAATGCCCTAATGCCGCTACTGGAGGGCTGCACAGGATAAGCATAGCTGTCAAGTATCCCGTTTTGTCCAGGAAATTTCCCTTATTTTCAAATCCAAAACTTGACAGGTATGCCCGAAGCTAAAGTATAAAGTTACAATTTTGCTATTACAATCTCAACATACAAACTTTGCTTTCTTATCTTAAGTTTCAGAAAGATATCAGGGGATGTTAAAGAGTCTGAACACAATATTTCAATCCAGCTACGCAGGTCCCAAATGCAAAGCAGACAGGAAAAGCACTTACCTTAATTATAAGGCTTACGTCTGTAGTCAAGGCCTGAACCCGATGGAAACTGGCAATAAGAGTGATGGGAAGAAAGCCTTCTGTATCCATTTTTCGCCTCAGGAAAAAGTCGCGTTCCAAGTTGTCAACACTGAAGTAGTATTCTCTGAACACAAACAATAGCAAAGTGATGAAAGATGAGTACATGTTTCGGGTTATACTGTATATGTGTCTCAGGACTAAACTCTGTCTGGAGAATGCATTCTTTTGAGATTGCAAAAGTTTTCTCAATCCTGTTCTCTATTACCATTTAAATTGGACTAAACCAAGCCAATCCTAAACATATATACATTATATGTGCGATGGAAGCCAAGTAGCAATAGCAATTACACTTACTGTATTTGCTGGCATATAAGACACGCTTCCCCCCTTAAAATACACTGGAAAATGGAGTGTGTCTTGTACTGTATATACTGGCATATATCGGGCTATTTTGGTAATAACAGGGTGCGTCTTATACTCTGATGCGTCCTATATGCCAGCAAATATGGTATATATTGCCCCATAGCACTTAGTGCACTCTCTGGGCAGTTCACAAGGCAATTAGCATTTTGCCCCCAACATACTGGGTACTCATTTTACCAACCTTGGAAGGATGGAGGGCTGAGCCAACCTTGATCCCCATCAGGATCAAACTCACAACATCAGCAGTTTTGACTGTACAGCAGTTTAACCACTTTGCCACCAGGCCTCTTCATAAATGGCCTCTTAATAAGAGAACCTTCAAATAATAAAAATACCACCTTATCTCTACCTGTTCAACAATAGTCCTAATAATTTCAGTTGAAATAGTCTTAACTGCAATCCCATTCAATAACCAGAGAACAACACACACACCCTCCACTGTGTGTGGTGGTGGTGGTGGAAGCCTCAACAAGATCTTTTAACACAGCTTGTTTTTATGGAGGCAGAGGTGGGAAAGAAGAGACATAAAGGTCACTGGTTCTCTAAGAATAGGGGATATATCATTAGTGACTACGTCTGCAATGCTATTTCATAAAGAAAAAACCACCAGAGATTTGAACAGCCAACCTCTACAACTTACATCTACCAATATCAGAGCTTGTAACACAGGAAATAAGTTGACATGATGCTTTCCTCTGTGCATCAATGCAACGTATTTGTGGTGGAGGTGCAAAGTATACTCTCCTGAAAGGTCTCAAGTTCCCCTCCACCATTCATATTTACTAAGTTTTCTTAAAAATATACCTGATAAAGAGGCTACTCGGTTGTTTGATTCTACTCTCAACTGAGCACAAGCATTATTTTTCTACTGCTGTTATCAGTTCAGAAACCAGACATAAATCTGGGTGCTTTCAAGTGGTTAGTTCTGTTCTAAACGTTTGTATCAGGGTACCCATGTAAGATACTGGAGTGTTATAAAGTAATGAAGGATCAACATCTTCCCCCCGCCCCGCCCCCGGTTTAACTTGTTTTATTTGCTGGCAGGGCTAGCCTTGAGATAATGTGAAGACCACTCACTTTGTTGGTAGGACTCTAAACAAGACATGACCAGAAGCCTCTCCCAACACCCGCACTGCCTCCAGTTCTCTGCTCCCCTACGAACCTGTTCTGGAAGGTTTCCTAGCCCTCTGGAAGATGTTTTGAAGGCACATGGAAGGCTGTGCAGTCCCACTGACAGAAGAAGTTATGCCAGTGGAATGAAAGTGCTGGATCCCACCTGCCCAATGACTCTTCAAAAGCCCAGCTGGGGGCTTTTGAAATGGTTCAGAGAGCTTCTTGATACGTACATCTGCCGCTTGATATAGTCTTTGAGCAACTCTTGGTCCACACTGTAGAGCTCAGTGCTGCTGATGTTGTCAAAATAATACGTGATATTACTAGCGTACTTCTGACTGCGTGAACCATCAGATCCATCAAATTTCCGGTAGCTATAATGATAATCAAAGTGAGCTACAAAGAGAAAAGGGCACAAGGATATTCATTAAGAGCTCCATTTTAAATAAGACCATTATCATTGACTGCAAGAGATTATGCAGACCAAGCAAATACGCACCTTTTTAAAAATCTGATTCTAGGGATGGACAAGGTTTACATCTTACTAAAACTCTTTATAGGCAAAGAGATTCACTGAAGCAACATTTTAAAGAAAGAAAAATGCAATCTCCTACCGAAAAAACAGTAGACGACTGGATAAGAGGCATTATCATCATTTAATATTTGTACCCCGCTTTCCTCAGCCCAATGGGCGACCCAAAGCGGCAAATTACAACAGAGCATACAAAATACAATATATCAGAATACATACAATAAATACAATGGGGAAGAAGAAAACAATTACAATTACAAATAAAAATACAAGTTCGAGATTAAATCAAAACAAAGTCCGGGCGAAGTACGGAATACACTTCCCTGAGCAAGTGAGTGGCTCCAGGGGAAAAACAGTAAGCTATATAGCTATAAGCTATATAATACAGTAATACTTCGGATAACGTTTGCACCAGATAATGCTAAAACCACATAACGTTAAGCAATCTGGGGGGGAAATTGCATCGCATAACATTGAAATCCTATGGGATGTATCGCATAACGCCTATGCCGGTTACAATGTATCTCTATGGAGTTTGAACGTTATACGATTCATCCTATAGGATTTTAATGTTATGCGATGCATGTATCGCATAACGTTAAAAATCGGATAACGCTAAGACTTGTGGAACCGAGTTTTAGGGTTATCCGGGGTTCTACTGTACATGTCTTCTTACAGTCCACTTCTCAAATAACTACTGCATTCATATATAAGCAACCTGTGCCTAAAACCTACGAACTTTCACTTCCATTAGCATGTGGAAGTGGCACCTAACATTTAAGATAACTTTTACATAAGTGAATTTAAACTGCTGTTGTGTACTTTAATGATATAGTGCATTCAACTCAAACTGATCTACTCAGCTAAAACAAATCAAATCCCTCTAGTCAGTAACATTCCAATTGAGTAGCCGTTTGTTGCCTATTGGTTTTTTATCTGTAATATCAGTAACATCCTTTATGCATAAACATATTATGGTCTCATACGTACCGCGAGTACCTCCTCTTCCTCTCCCTCTCCCTCTCCCACGGCCACGGCCTCTGCCCCTGAAGGCACCACGCACAGTGGCCCCCTCACTCTTGACACTAGATGTTTCATCTTGGTCAGTCCAGTTCCGCTCATGCTTGTTATCTAGATGCCAACCTGCAACAGAATTGGAAAGGGAAAGAAATGAATCCACCTTTACAAGGGTGGAGTGCTTAGAGAACCTTGGTGAACACAGATACAGGTGAAGCCCTTCTCCTTTTATACTCAACAGATACAGGAAGGTCAATGCTATTTTTTTAAAAAAAACACCCCTCAAACAAATCAGTATTTTTCTACCTTAAATATTCCACATCCCATTAGTGGTATTTTGATACTACTTTGACAAAAACAGTCAATCTCATGACCAGAATTACTGGCAGAGTGCAGTTATCCATTTATAATGCACAGTCCTGCCAAACTGCTAAGTACATGAAACTACACTATATACCGACCAAGCGTTCAAAGACGTCTGAAGAGAGATGAAAGAACTTGTCTTAAGAATTACCAAAAGCTTTTGAAAACATTCTACTGACTGTCAAGGTTTTATAATTTGTCTGTATAGTCTGCAAAAATAATCAAAGTGACCGTAAAAAAAATTGCAACCCTGAACACGTACACCATGCTTCCTCCTAAAAGGTCCATAAAGATCAACAGGGCTCTTTGGGAGGTGGCTCAAGCATCAGACTTCTGGTTAATACTCTCATACCTTTTGACTCATTTCTGTTGTTGGAAGAGTGCCGATGTTGCTCATTCTGTCTATTGTTGCGGGAGGCAGTTTTGTCCCTTGCCACCTCAGACTTCATATCTATTTGCAGAGGGACCCATTTGTGTCTACTGCCTGCAGGACAAAAATAACCATTGACTATCGCAAGTGCTGAAGTACACAGAAAAAGACTCCTCAAAGATTGTGATATTTGTGAACTACAATCAGGCATACCCTGATAAGGACAACCTTGTGTTGCCGGCTAATCTTTCTCACACTAGGTCAGGTGAAAGGAATTGCAGAATGATCTCACCCAATAAATTTTGGCAGTTTCATGTCTGGCCTAGACACGGAAGATGACAAAGGCTGCACATGCCCATTTGTGGGCATTCAGTGCCACCACTGTAAATTCTCCAACAATAAATGTTTTCCTTATACAAATTATGCTTTTCTTTTTCTGACAAATTATTGTTTCCTAAAAAAACTGGGGAGAAAATCACTTCCAAAACTCTGTAGTGCCCAGTGTTTAATTAGTTTTTAATTGAGAGCTGGTGCTCTCAAAATAAAAAATAAAAGAATTGCCTGCCCCACATTGATGGTTATTGTGAGAGAGAGGACAGAGTGCACATTTTTAACATGGACTTGTTACTTGTATTAATTTTATATTGGAATTATTTATTTATCTTTGTGATCCTTATGTATTTTTTTCTATTTGAAAGCCTTCTATAACCTATATATAGACATCCTTGCATTTTGCTTCATTTCTTTCTTCTTTTTCCTTATTCCTATTTTCATTTCTTTTTCCTTTTAAATTTGCATTGTTATTATGTTATGTTTAGACCTACTGCATCTCAATTCCAACTGTTATGCTTTTAAATAATCAATGATTTTAAAAAATTAACACACACAGGGACATGTTTGAGCCGAGGAAGACTGATTAGTACAAGGAAAAATGAATACATTCAAACATCCCCCTGGTCCACATCAACTTTATACATCAAAGTAATGCCACATGAGAAAAACAGGTTCTAAGCAGACCTACTCTACTGGGCTTTGCAAACCAGAAACAAATGGAATGTAGTTAGATTTAGGGGTGTAAAGGCATTGGATTAGATTGGGAGAAACAGGACATCCCCTTCTCCCCCTTTCTTCCAATTCTGCCCACGGATTTCACATCTCTAGGGCCACTTAGAAATTCCATCAAAACAGAAATATAAATAAATAATTTGAACCTTATAGATCCAAGCACATGATAGTGCTTCCACTACTAAACAAAGACTGGACACATCTCTTATTCATGTCCTACTTTGGGAGTCATCGGAACAAAAACTACTATGTTATGAAATGGAATTGAAAGAAAATGTTGATGGAGTCTCTTGCTTCGGTTTAAAAGATAGACATGACTTGTTTTTTACCAAGCACATAGGTTTCTCTTGATGTCAATCATTGGTTTTTATTTATTTATTTTATTTATTTTTATTTATTTATGGTTCAAATTTGAAATATTTGGTTACTATGTGAACTAAGCTATGCTGGATCAGGCCATAGATAAGCCATCAGATAATGAAGCATTATGAAACAGGGATAAAGGTGGCTATGTCCACTGGATTAGTGCTGAAGGTGTATCCCTCCTTACAAGATTTAAGATCATAACAGTTTGCCAAGACAACAGAAATGTACGTTAGCATAGTTGTTTTTTAAAAACAGAAAGGAGAGTTATGAACTTTTATCTCTGCCCTTCCATGTATCCAGGGCTGCCATCAGAAATTTCTGGGCCCCATTCTGAGCAATCCTATTGGGGGCCTCACACACATACTTTTCTCCCAGTAATGTCACAGTTATGGCCGCCGCCGGCAGGGCCCCTGTCAGCTCCGGGCACTATAGGGCAGTACTGGTACTATTGCCCTGATGGCTGCCCTGCATGTATCAATACAAAAATGAATGTTAGTTTTACACATACCATATTTTACCAACAGGAAATCGAAAAAACAAAAACAAAAACGTTCTTTAAAAACTACTTGCAAATAATTGTGTATTTATTGGGGTGGAATTTTTTTTTTGTCTTCAATTTTTCAGTTAAGTACTGAAGAGCTGAACATAGTCATGCTTCAACCCTCCAAAGAGTTTCTTCTCACCCTTCTTCTTTTGAGCAGATTTTTGGTTGTCGTCATCTCCATTCTTTTCTTCCCCCGATTCATCTGACCTTGTTTTCATGTTCTCTTTCCCATCACTTCCTTCACCTTTCTCCTGTTCCTTCATGTTTTTCTTAACAGGAAGCTTCCGCAAAGATGGAGGCTTCTGTGGCAGGTGCTGGAGAAAAAATAAAACAAGGCAAACGAGGTGAGAATCACAATAGCCATTCAGCACAATGTGCCTGGGCAGTCACGCTGATATGCTATTCCAGAAAGAATAGGTATTTTGAAGCCAAGAACATCAGTTATCTTCCGGAGAGCTTTAATTAATTAACAGCAGCAGCACTTTGAGGCAACAATCCTTTGCTCTTTGTCCTATATTTAGTTGCTGCAACACGTTTCCAAGCAGGAAGTTTCCAAGCAGGAATAATATTATTATTATTTTTTAAAAAACTATCAAATTAAAAGGGAAACATGTATGTGAGGAACAAGTACCATAAAAACAAGGTATTTCCAATAAATTCTGATTCATTCAGAAGCCCGCTAAAGGGTATTTGGTGAATGAAAACAGAGACAGGACTGGCTGACAAGAAGCCACTGCAAACCCATAAAGAGAAGTATGTTTTAAGTGCTTCTAGGTAAAGATCGCCCTTGCTTGAAAGCCAGTCGTATCTAACTCTAGGGTTCAGTGCTCATCTCTGTTTCAAAGTTGAAGAGCCAGCGCTGTCTGCTTCTGCAGACATTTCCGTGGGCAAGTGGCAGGCATGACTAGACACCGGAGTGCACAGAATGCTGTTTACCTTCCCACTGAAATGGTACCTATTTATCTACATGCAATGTCTTGCTTTCCAACTGCTAGGTTGGCAGGAGGTGGGGCAGAGATGGGAGCTCATTCTGCCGTGCAGCACTCGGGTCTCAAACTGCTGACCTGCCGACCTTCTAGTTGTGAAGTTCAGCGTCTTAACCACTATGCCATCCCAGTCCATTAAGTGCCTCTGTACCTGTGCTTTCCTGTGAGTGCTTATATCAGCCATATTAAAGCCCTACAGCTAACAGCAAACCAAGTACGTACTGTACAAGCCAGCAGCTTAAGAAGTGAGGCTTAGTGCCAACTACTCTACCTGCTTTACCCCCTTTTCACAGTGATCCCACCCCCACAGTTACCTTCTTAGCTATGGTTCACTGTGGCCAGGATTTAGAATGGCCTGCAAACTACTATCCCAGAATAGCACCAATGAGCTAGGGAGTACAGTGGGCAGGGAAACCCTAAAAGGAAATCCTCTGCATGGAACTTGTAATGAGCTATTCCTGGCTTTCTCTTAAGCAAGGACTTAATAACCCCAAAAGGTGTTGCTCAGACTGACTTAACTATATGGTACAGAAACAGGAGACTGCATTGTAGTGTGAATTATATGAATTCCATTACTTTCATTCTGCTCCTTTATATACATGCCCTCCCTCTTACTCTCACTTGCCTGCACACACAGACACATTGCTTACAAGGAATATATGGGCACTTTCAAGGCTGGGAGCTTCACTATAATCCCTGCTGTTCCAATTTAAGAAAGATACATCACATGAAGACACCAGACAACAGCAGAGCACTTAAAACCCATGTACATGCAACTGTTGATGCTCAGTTTATGCTTTGTGGGAGACTTTTTTATTTTAAATTATACACTTCTTTCCTTTTTTTACTATAAGAAAAGTTTCTGTCAAATGAATAACTTCTGCATTTACTCATCAGGTGGCTCAATTATCTTGCAAATGAGACAACTTCCTATACCTTCGAAGTGTACCATGGGATCTGCATGAAATACTGTAGAAGAAACCCGAAGGTGACTCCCAGTAAATTCAACTTGATCAAGCAGTGAGATTGTCTAACAGTGATTTCTGTTTTGAATATTTCAATAGAGACCACTCTGTGCTCATAAACATATCAGGAAAAATGTGGTTAATGCAGCAGGATTAAAATGTCATCCCTTGATGCTTCTAAAACAGAGGTGCCCAAACTACAGCCCATGCGCCGGATCCTGCCCCCAACGCCAATTCATTTGGTCCGCACCACCCTCGTCGCTACTAGGAGTTGAAGTAAAACACATCCATCCAGGCGCATTTTACTTCTGCTTCTGGGAACGACGAGGGAGGTGCAAACTGGATCTGGCCCATGGGCCGTAGTTTGGGCACCCCTGGTTTAAGCAGAGAAAATGGCAGCCTAAAATCTATTTCACCCTGTTGCAAAACAAATTGCAAGGCGCATTTTACTCCCACTTCCAGTGGGAGAAACCACATGACCGGCCCACAGCCCAAAAAGTTTTGGCACCCCTGTTCTAAAGGGTCAAAGTAATTGAAAGAATGTGGACCGATAAAATAGGGATAGAAAAGTTTAAAAATGTGCCACCCTTTAACAAATCTATTTATTTATTATTAGTATTTATATACTGCCCAACTAAGTGCAGACACTACTCTGGGCAGTTTTACAATCTACAAACATTAAATTAATAAAAGGCAATACAGAGCAATATTCTAGAGTGATATTCTATGATTAAGAATACTGAGAAAAAGAAATGTTGATGACAATGTGAAATATGCAGAAGAGAAAATTTCCTTAATTGCCCTCATTACCTACACATAAAATATTGCAATGCTGTCTTATAGCGTCAACTAAAGACACTTAACTTGGTTCATGGCTTCACTAGACAGAGTCAGAAAACCTGGTAAATAGTAATCAATAGAGAATCTGGAATGTCAAGAAATGATACTTCACTCATCATACAAAAAAGGTCTTTAATATGCAACTGATTTACTTTTATAAAAGGCTTTTAGTGACTAGTCAAACCTTAAGTGTGACAACCTACATAACAACTAAAATGAAATTAAAAATATAGGAAGTAGGGGAGTCACACAAGCTTTTCTTTTAACTGAATTCAATAAAATGCCAGTGTTTCACAGAGCAGGTTTAAGATATTTACCCTCATTCTGAATAATGCTATTACTGTATTTGAAGGAACATTGAACCTACTGGGAACATAACATAATATGATCTGCACATTCCATTGTTGTGAATGTGGTGGAAGTTACTGTACCTGAAAGGATAAACCTGAACCCAGTGTCTACTCTGAAACAATATAATTTCAACTCTTAAAAAAGCTGTACATGTTCCATCACAGCCCAGAGATCTGCCTCAAATTAGTACCCATTTGGTAAAACTGATTGTCAAATTCTAAGCATCACTCTTCCTATGACCTAGTAAAATTATAAGAGGTGTGTCAGTGTTATTGTTACCACTAAACTGGTAGCTGTCATTCCTTGAAATGTTTTCTGCCATAAGCAGTCACTCAATAGATAAGCAGGCTATTATCAATAAAAGAAAATATGCTCATTACTGTATAATGAACAAACATGTCCATCCACTACATTCAAAACTGCCTACCAGATATTTTAATCAAATCCAACAGATAGAAAAACAAAACAAGTATCTGAATACAAGAAGTCTAGGAAGGAGCTGAGGCAATGAACTTACTCTAGTTTATTTCCCAATTGGAAACAACTAGTTCTCAAAGTACAGTGGTACCACAGTTTACAAATGCCCTGGTTAACGTAATTTTTTGCTTTACAAATAAAAAAACATTGAAAATAATGTCTTGGTTTATGATTTATTTTACGGAATGGATTAATTGGTTTTCAATGCATTCCTTTGGAAAACTGCAGTTTGGTTAACGAATTTTGGTTTTCAATGCATTCCTATGGGGAACTGGTTTATGAATTTTTCGCACTATGAAACATCCTGGAGAAAGCATTAAATTAGTAAATCAAGGTACCACTGTATAATTAAAACTTCTCCTAAAGGTGGTAGCTTTTAAAAATATATATGTTTATGCACTTGTATTTTAGGCCTGTGCATGTCTCCCAGTGTGTGTGCCTGTGCAAACAGGATATACGAAAAAGAAAATTAAAATAGAATGTATGAGGCACATCCCAACTACAACTGATAAAAATGGGAGTCTCTTATTTCTGAATATGTATTTTATGAAAACATCAAATACTATGTAAGTGATAGTATGCAAAGGAAAGATAACAGCAAAAGGACGTGTCATATCAAATACTGAGGACCTGATCACAAAAATGTACACAAATATTTACTTTGATGTACTGCATATCTTTAGTGCATATTTAGTGCATATTTTCATCTAACTTCTGAAGGGGGAAGTATTATCTCCGGTTCTATCTTACTGTAATACACCTCTACATGGGGCTGCCCTTGGCGACTATTTGGAGGCTGCAGCTGGTCCAGAATGCTGCTGCCTGGGTGGTGATGGGGTGTGGGCGTTATGCCTGTGCCTCGCCTCTGCTCCGGGAGCTGCACTGGTTACCAGTTTACCTCCGGGTGCAATTCAAGGGGCTGGTGATGACCTTTAAAGCCCTACATGGTAGTTGGCCAGGATACCTAAGAGACCGCATCTCACCAAGAGCGTCTGTCCGTCCAACCAGAGTGGACTGGAGGGACTCCCTAACTGTGCCATCGGCTAGAGGGGCTCACCTCTCTAGCACAAGGAGGAGGGCCTTCTTCGTGTCTGCCCCAGCCCTGCCAGTAGAACTACGGCTGCAGACGTAATTGCTGCCCTTCAGGAAAGACCTTAAAACCTGGCTTGCAGAGCAGGTGTGGGGAGCTGACGGGGAGGTGGCTGCCACCCGTTGACTCTTCTAAAATAAACTGTCCCTCTTTTACTGATGGGTGGGTTTTTAATGGGTTGGTCTTTTTAAATGGTTTTTTATGGATGTTTTGATGTCTGATATGAGCCGCCCAGAGTCGCCCTTTGGCGAGGGGGCGGCATACAAATTCAAATAAATAAATAAATATTGCCTAAGAGCAATACAATCGTACACTGCAATCCTAAATCCACCTTTCTAGAAGTTAAGTTTCATCACACTCACTTGTATAAGAACACAATCATGACATAAGTAAACTTATAATAATAGTACTATAGCTGGACACTTTACTGAGCAAAGAACCTCCCGAAATTCATAGAACTTCCTGATTCTGTAAATAATCTTTTTTCTGCAATCCTCATTCATGTCAAAAGAACAATGTTTTTGGAGCCAGAAAATGTGTTTTACCTGTACACTCTTGTGAGCTATTTCTCCTGGTGTTGGCCAATTTGTGGCATCCCCAAAGTCACCAACCTATTGTGATAAGCAGAGATATACAATCAACAAACAGGTTCAATCATAAAAGTAACACCATTATTTCTCCAGCATAAAATTTATCCTCCTATGCCAAAAAAAAATTCCAAATTACAACATCCTCTATTTCTATCTCTCTTAAGAGAAAAGAATATTTCAAAATGTGTAACATCATACAGACAATACAGAGGGCAGTCCTTCTTTTAAGTTGCTTTTTTGAGGTCCTTTGTTCTTTAGGTATTTTTTTTTGTAATATAAACTGCCAAGAATTGTTGTTTGTTCTAGCATGGTTTGCAAGTGAGCACATTTAATTTGACCTTTTTGTACATAAAGCTTATCTGTCACTCAGACCACTGGTTTGTTCTTCTACAAAATGCAATAGAAGACTTCAGAAATTATAAGTACCTGGTTTTCTGACAGTAGCATCTAGTGAAGAACATGGATGTTTATGACATAAGTATAGATCCTATCAAGGACTTGGAATAATTGAGATACAAAACTAGAAAAGTTTGTGGTTTGAGTACTACAACCCTTATGTTAATTGAGATTTCAAACACCTGTCATATTGCAATTAATCCACTGCAAGGGTATGTTCCGAAAGGACTAACTTGGGAGACTGGAAATCTTTATGTATTCTTAGAAATGCTGAATGCAAATACAGTGGACCCCCGATTAACGACGCGTTCGAATAGCGTCATTTTCGATTAACGACGCTATGACGCTCCCAATATGATTGTTCAAATAACGACGTTATTCGAATAACGGCGGTACTTTTTCCTGTCGTTATTCGAATAACATCATTATTCGATTAACGACAGTATTTTTACCGTCGTTATTCAAATAACGACTTTTGTCGTTATTTGAATAACGACGTTATTCGAATAGCGAGGCTACTTGGGGAACCAAGTAACGTCGTTATTCGAGTGTCTACTGTACTAATGGCTTTAGAGCAGTGGTTCCAAACTTTTTTTTTGCCACACCCCACCTAAGCATCTCTAAATCCCCCCTGTGACAAATCATTCTTATTATTCAAAAAGTGAACTCCTGTTCATTTGGAGGAAGGCCAAAAGACTATTCACTGTTAATAACTCATTCTCACACACACACCCCCATCAAATTGTCCCCTTATGGGGTGTGTGCCCCACGTTGAGAACCAAGGCTTTAGAGCAAGGGTTCTCAACCTTTTCAAGCCGGGGGCCGGGTCACACTCTGTCAGTTTCGAGGGCCAGATGGCCATTTTGCCCTGCCTGCATAATGAGGGTGGGCATTTTGTTTCTCAAATGCCCTTGGAGGGGTGGGGAGCACATGAAATTGCACCAGGGGGCTGGATCCGGCCCACAGGCCTTAGGTTGGGAACCCCTGCTTTAGAGATAAAAAACTATGACATTAGATAAGTTCATATCTTTAAAGCTCCTGCAGTTTTTCAAGAAGCTGCCACAGAAGAACAAAAACTAGGCTTCAGTCATTTATGTACCCGATTTGCTGCACTTCCTGCAACATATAATACAATTCTTAGGATACAATTTACTTATTCAAAGTGTTTGTTTAAATAAGAAGCATTGGATTTACTGAGGCAGGTATAAAAAAAGACAGATTCTGCTTTCTAAATTAAGGGGGAGGGGATGAGGTCACTAGAGGCACTAAGAAAGAGGCTCAAATAGCAAGCAGAACTGTCTCTGTATGGCAGCACTACTGTAATGACATTGCAGAAAATTCTCCTCTCACTATGGGAAGATTTTTGTCATGTGAAATGGCCACTTTTTTGTCTTTTGTTTGCTTCTTTTATTGGCTGCACAAAATTAAAGGTCTCTAACCCTCCTTCCTCTGAGCCCAGCTTTCTTGCTGCTTCATATACAGTCAGGTTTAGAAATATTGGAACAAAGTTAACTTTGGGGCATGTAGCCTTTGCACCTCGAGAGCGAAACTATCCTTGTTCCAATTGTTCTGGACCTGAACATATATTGTCTTCAAGTGATATCTCATTTCTTCATTAACTTAGCATGTCTATGCCCAACAATCCTGGGTGATGTGTGGGTGTTAGCATTTGATGAACTTTGCCATGAACCAGAGATCCCAGCTTGGCAAAACCTCTGAACTGCTAGCACATTATGAGCTTTGCCCTTCAGCAGGGTCTGTAACTACAAATCAGATAAATCAGTAGCATTTCCTGCTGTTAGCGATTTCCAATCTGTAACACTTGAAATGCCAATATGATTTTTATATATTTTCTTCTAATAAACTCATTACTTAAAAAAAACCTCTTCTAAACTTGAACTGAATTACCATAATACAATCATAAGTCTCAGTTTAAGGTGTCTACTTCCTTACAACTCTTTATTATATCCAATAAAAAAGAAGGTGAAGATGACAGGAGAACAGTGTGAAAATGCATTTTTAAAAGAAGAGGCATTTCATCTATTTAAAAGGAAAGTTTTAAAAGGCAACCTTGAAATCAGGGGTATCCAAACTTTTCCTGCCAGGAGCCTGACAGTCAGCTGTGCGGGCTGGTCATGTGGTTCGTCCTGGCATCAGCAGCAACATGTGAAATTGTGCCGCATTTCTGGGCGTTTCCCCCTCCTCCCTGGAGGAGGGAGCATTGGGGGAGCATTTTTGCGCCCTCTTTTAATTTTTTAGCACTTCTGGTGGGGTCAGAGCAGGTATGGCAAAAATCCAGCACGTGGGCTGGATGGTGACATCATGTGGGCCGTGTTGTTTGGGCACCCCTGCTCGAAATGAAAGAACTTCATCAGTAACACTCTGTGATACATAGTAGCAAGAGCATAATTTCAAATGCTCTTAGAAGTATGTTTTTTTTTAAAAAAATCATGTCAGAAGCACACAAAGGTGCTTTCTGGGTTTAAAGGATTTTTGCTGGAGGAACACGGCTCAAAGGACGCCGGAATGAGGCTCCTTTCATGTCCCCAAGATCCTTTTCCCCACCGAAATGGTCCCTATTTATCTACTTGCAATTTCTTGCTTTCGGACTGCTAGGTTGGCAGGAGTTGGGACAGATGACGTGCGCTCATTCCGTCATGCAGTACTCGGGTCTCGAACTCTGACCTTACAACTGACAAGGTGAGCTTCTTAACCACCGAGCCACCGCAGTCCCCAGAAGTGTGGTAAATACCCTAGACCAGTGTTTCCTAACCTTTGGTTTTTGGACTTCAATTCCCAGAAGCCTAAGTCAATCCCCTAAGCACTGATCAGCCAATGTACTGATTTAGGCTTCTGGGAATTAAAAGCCCCCAGTGGTGTGTGTGCTCCACATTGGGAAGTACTGCCCTAGACATATAACATTATAACAGGCATGGCCAAACTATGGCCAGTGGGCCAGCCCCGGCCCCAAAAGCCATTTCATCCGCCTCCAATGCCTTCGCCAAACAAGAAAGTAAATATGGACGCTACTGTGCATGCGCGAGAAGTGGCCATTTTATTTCTTGGTTTGGTGAGATGCTTCAGCGGCAAATCAAGAAGTAAAACGACTGCTTTCACGCATGCACAGAAGTGTCCATGCCAAACCAAGAACTAAAATGGCAGATTCCATGCATGAGCAGAAGTATCAGTGAAAAATCAAGAAGTAAAATGGCTGCTTTCGAGCATTAGCATCCACACCAAACCAGGTAATAAAATGGCTGCTGTCACGCATGCGCAGAAGCATCTGCGCCAAATCAATGAAAAAGCCACTTTCACACATGCATATTTCCAAACCAGGAAATAAAATGGCCACTTTTCGCACATGTGCCCACTCAGCTGTTCCAGGAGTGTGGTCAGGCCCCCAGCTCAAAAAGTATGAGCACCCCTGCCTTATAGCAATAAGTGAAGCATTTTCTAAACAGATGAAAGCTGCTCCATGGGTAAAACAAGGAGCAGGAGACTCTGCGTTACAACTTCTTCAGAAAGAAGCAATATAGAACTACAGAAAAATAAGAAATTAGAAAGCATTGGATAGGTAAGACAGATCCATTCTTTTCAAGTTGCATCTACTGGTGGCAAGTCCTCTACAACACATAACAACTAAGGACTATCACAATAACAAGTGAAGGAAGAATATTGGCTCAAAATACAAGCTCAAAGGCCTTTCATATCTCTTGCCACAAAATAGGACTATCCTGTCCTAGCAGTCATAGACAAATCGAACTTTTTACTTGCAAGAACACTAGATCCTACATGTCTAGAGCTGATTAAGAGATTCTTACAGCTAAAGCAAAGAAAACAGAAGCAGAGACAACCTAAAATGCAGCAGTCATCAAAAGTATATGTGGAGTAAGGAGCAAAGGACTAAAAAACAAAGCAGATGGAAGTGTAAACACACCTAATTTTCCTTCAAGCTTTATCTACAGACTGCAAGCAAGATAGAACTCTGACAACCTCAGTTTGCTTCCATCATGGTAAAGTAACAGGTCTACAACAAGTTCACGTTGATTTTCAGTAAATGATGGCCTTCACTTTCTCCTTCTCTTTGGATTTAAACAGAACAGATTAGCATGTACCTTGCTTCCTTTCCGTTGCCTTGGGTTTGCTGCTTTCACCACCTTGGCTGGAGTTGAATGCTCTGGCAAAAGGAGGGGGAAACAAACAGAAAAAAATTAGTATGCTTAGTTGATCACTGAATGAGACCAGCTCTGTACAGAAAATGCACATTTTCAGTCCTTATTGTACCATTCTACACAACCACGCTTAACACTTGTTTTTTGCCTCTAGTCTAAAGGATCAACCAGGGTAGCCTCTGGAAACACCTACGCTCTCTCTCATCAGTACTGGAAAGGTCAGGGTACTGGAACATGATATTCAAGTTCAACATGTGGAGTCATGGTCTACTAAGATTTTTTAAAATGTGCTCTCTTTGTATCTGCTGTCCAAAAACAAAATTTCATTTGCCCGCTCATGAAATAATAGTACCTGTCTTTAAAAATAATCTCACTCACCTTGAAAATGAGCAACACAATGTTTTAAAGTCCAGCCATAAATAGCCAGTCTGAAAACCTGTGGCCATTTTTTCAAAAAAAAAAAAAAAACCTGAAGGAAAAATCTGTGCTGACACTAGAGACAAGTAGAGGGAATACTGGTATGTGTTAGCAAAACCACCAGCAAGGCCTATTCAGTAAAACCCTGGGTTACGGACGCCTCGGGTAACAGAAAACTCAACTTACGGAAGGAAATCACGTACTGATTTATGGGGGAAAATCGTGCTACAGACAGTTTTTTGGGGTGTTCCGACGCTTCGCATGGCTGTGGGAGAGTGTTTGGAGCATTTCTGCTCCGCTTTTGGAATTTTTCATCACATTTTGGCTCCAGCAGAAGCTCTCAACGCAACCAGGAAGTGCTGGAAAGTGTCTCTCCCTCCCCCATGCCCCATCAGCTGTTTGGTGGCACTTTTCCTGCAATTACAGAGCTTGCCACTAGATGGTGATGTTGAAAATGTAACGAATATGCTTTGAAAATAAAAAATATCAGCACCGGAGCTCACTAAAATGCAAAAAACAACAACAATAACCATATTTCTTCCACCCAATTGTCACCTGGGATCACCACATCAATCAGCCTATCCAATTTTTTTCCAACATAGTAATGTCTGCCGTGTTTTATTCAAACTTTTTATCAGTTTGGATCTTATCAAGTCCCACAAGATCTTAACCGTCTTGTCCTCATTCTTAACCACCTTTTCAGGTTTGTGTTCCCACCTGTACTTTGAAGGTGTTATTACATAATCCTTGCTGCTTCCAATGTTACATTGCTGCAACTCAGCTATGGCATCCTCTGTAGTCAGTCTGCGTTCTTACCACATCCACTGATAACATGGTCCACTGTTACATGCTCTGCAAGTGAGCAACAATGCTTCCATTCAAAAGGGATGAAAAGCCCCCCACCACCACCACCACCACAATCTAGAAATACCTAAAAATTATAAAATTATAAAGTGTGGAAATGACTGAATCAGTACCATTTATCTAGAAAATAAAACCTAGAGGAGAATTCTACCTGGAATCATCCAGGTTTTGGATTACAGTTTTCATAAATTTAAGCCATCTTGACTAATGGTTAGTATTACAGGAATTTCACTCTGAAACAAATGGAGAGCAGTAAGCTGTAGAAGGATGATCTAGAGCAGGGATTTCCAACCTTGCCCTCCTCACAGATGTTCTTGGACTTCAATTACCAGAAGCCCAAGTCAGCACACCTGATCAGGGATACAGGGAACTGAAGTCCAAGAATACCTGGGGGGGGGGGGGGCAAGGCTGGGAAACCCTAATCTAAGCTATTCATAAATAAGGACTGAAATCTGAGAGCACTGTAAGGCTTTTGTAAGACAGAAATTAAAAAAAAAATGTTTTGCAGACTTAAACTGCCTGCCCACTAATGAAAAGCTCATCATCAGTTAATTAATAGCTAGTTGACACATGATCTCAGGACAATTTGGCAGCTGATGAAAGAGGAAAACAATCACATCTCAAATCACGCCTTATGAAAGCTGAGTCAACTACATTTATTGCTACAAATAATGGCTTGTTTCATGCCCCCTCCCTCCATAACCACCCCAAAAATCACATATACCAAGCCAAGAAATAACTCGTTTTCTCCTCGCATCTCCCGCTGACAAGTGAAAGGCCAGTGTCCAGTAGTGCAAAGAGCATGGACTACATGCATGAATGGTAAATTCTAACCCAGCCTTACAGAAAGATGTAACCAAGTTCTTGAACCATGAAAATCAGAGTAATGTATTCAGCAGCAATCCACCATAGCAAAGGCCAAGAATATTATGTAATGGGGGCAGGGGGCTGAATTCCAGAATTTAAAATACTTCCACTTTTCTTCAGTGCCTCAAAAATCTCAAGTGATCTTTCCACTTTCTGCTACTTGGTAGCTCTGCCTTAACTGGCCATCTGAGCACAGATCTTGTAGGAAGAAAGTGAATTATGATTATTATTATAATTATTTATTAGATTTATATTGCCGCCCACTCATCACAGCGACTCAGGGTGGCTTACAGTCAACATTAAATATAGCTTAATTAAAAACATCTTTAAGCAAACCCCAGACTGTCCCCAGCTAATGGGTTATTTAGGGTGGTCCTATATAAGCGGGGGGGGGGGGGGAGGACTCTGGGAACTTTAACACTGGCACCTGTGGAGGACTGTTCAGTTGTTAACCCCATTCTGTTGCCATAAACCCAATTTTGTTTCAACCTGCCATGTTGGGCTCTGTGGATTTAGAGATGGAGCAGGAAGGTTCCATTAATCCAGGCAGGGCCAGCCAGGCTCACAGCTTTTTTAAAATACTGTATAAAATAATGCATGTATCACCACAGCAAGGAGAACAAATAGGTTGATCTTAGAAGAAATCAACCCTGACTGCTCATTGGAAGGTCAAATAGTAAAGATGAAACTAAAGTACTTTGGACATCAAATGAGAAGAGAGGATTCACTTGAGAAAGTCTTGATGCTGGGAAAGGTGGAGGGCAAAAGAAGTAGGGGGTGACCAAAAATGAGATGGCTAGATGGTATTGCAGACACAATGGGCACAGAGCTGGGTGGGTTGAGGAGGATGGTGGAGGACAGAGGTGCCTGGAGGGCAATGGTCCGTGGGGTCGCAAAGGATCGGAATCGACTGTGTGACTGAACAACAAAAATCACCACAGCAAAGGCCCAGTAAATACATTAAAACAGGGTGACACACTGGGAGACATACATCAATAGAGGGAAAAAAACACATGCATTGTTTCTTGTCTAACATGCTTGAAGACTAAAATAGCTACCATTTCAAAATTTACAGAGTGAGTACAAGATAACATTTCAGTACAGCAAAACCTTGCATAAAGAGCGCCTCGTTTAGAGACTAATTAACTTAAAGAGCAGAATTTTCTCTGAATGGTCGCCTCACTTAACAACTAAAACCAACCAAAAACTCACTTAACAACTAAATTGGGGTTTGCAATCCCCTCCCCCCACCAGAAGTATAATTGGTCACTTATGATGGTGTTTCACTTAAAGAGCAAACTCGCTTAAAGAGCAAACCAGTGGAACGGATTGTGCTCTTTAAGCGAGGTACCACTGTATTTTTCTTTTATTGCCACACTCTGGCTGAAATCCAGTAGTAAGTAATAACTAGAGCAAGCCTATTAAATCAATGGACAATACAGATGAGCTGACTAACCACGTCTCCACTGATTCAATGGGTTTATTATACTGTACTGTAGTTACAATTTGCAACTGGGTTTCAGCCACTTTGTTAGTTCCCTTTTCTTAGTAACTCGTTTTTCCTTTCAATTTTCTTCTGTTCCAGATTAAGTCCCACCGTCTTTCCTCTTTAACAACTTCTTTTATGTCGAGGTCAGGCACCTTTTGGTGAGTTCATTCTGCAGTTCCATTCACCTGACCTAGAGTGAGAAAGATTGCCATTACCAGGGCACGCCTGATTGTGGTTCAAAAATACCACAATCTTCGAGGAGGCTCTTTTTGTGTCCCCTTCCTCTTTAACTGAAACACAATGGCAGTGATCACAAAAGTGGCTCTTTTTGTGTACCCTTCCTCTTTAACTGAAACACAATGGCAGTGATCACAAAAGTGACAACGATCCAACCTGAAAGATTAGCAAGGAGGAACCACATTCAAGACACACTCAAGCTAACACAATTCCTTTAAATAGCCTCAGATTCCACACAATCTCCTAGACGAGGCTAGGGCTAGAATTGGGGCAGTAGTTCTGACTAGAAGATGTCCATGCAATGCTTAGAAGTTAAGGGTAAATGGGTAGTGTAGTCTTACCCTTCATGAAATACTGAGATAAGTACAAATCTTACTTCTAGAATAAACACATTTGCATAGCTTAGTTTCGACTTATCCTCCTCCTTAATAAACACAAGACATACAGGTGGAGTTGTGTGACACACTGATGCAAACCACTCATAACACATTCATTTGTGACTTTAAGTGACATAAGAACCATAAAATCTATTTAATTGGAGCAACTGCATAAATGAAGACTATTGTCTCAAATAAATCACACAAGGACTGGAATGCTCTGTTTTGAAGACATGTCCTTACTTTACCGTGTATATTCTGTAGGCTTCCAGATACTTGCCTAATAATCAGGGGGGGGAAGTCTAATATGAAGGCTCAAGCCTCTAAGACCAAGTGAACAGGTCTTTTTAAGGAAATTTTCATAGTTGAGAAATAGCCAATGTAATCTTAACTACACAGTTAATCCAGGCAGCAACAGTTATCAATCTCCCAAAACTTCAGTGATACCATTTCACATTACACTGGCTCTGGACTCTACTACCTAGACAACATTTTGCTTCGTGGCAGGGCTGGCCCAGCACAGTCAATGAATACAAGGTAACAAGAAGATCCAGATATTGGCAAACACGACAAATATCATGAATGTTTAAAAATATTACCATTTAGCGTGTGTCAATAACATGAAACGTTACTCAGCTAAAGCCTTTAAAAACTGCCACAGTAATGATAAGAGGCAATTTATTTCAAGATCATAGCATACCACCAATATACACACCAGCTGGAGATGATCCAGTATCTTTCTACATTAACTTGAATTTCCTTCCATTTTCCTCTCAATCACACAGGAACCAGTATAACCCATACCCTCTAATTTCCAACAAGATCTATTTATTCCGGACATTACCAACATGCAAAACTTGAAAGTGAAAAATTCAGTACATAGCTTATTTCAACTTGCAGTATCCCTTCCTAGACAATCGGAAATTGTTTTCCAGTCATTCCTTCTGTGAATGCTCTTGTACGGCTTCCCAGGGCCTACAGGTGGTAGGACAAATAACCCCATTAGCCATGCACACTCTGGTAATCTATGGCTGATGGTGATTTGAAGTCCAGTCCCTGGCTGTTCAGTCAGGTAATCCATGCCACTGAGTTGTACCAGCTCTTTATTACATTTACTATACTTCAGAATGATCAAAACCGCTAAACCCATAACATGTATTATTTAAATTTCTCAATATTGATGCTAGTATGTCTTCTAAACATGCAGACATCAGCATAATAAAAATACTTGAAAATGATCTATGCAATAGCAGAGAAGAAACTGGTCCATCTAACACAATATTATTTTCAAAACAGTCATTCTCATACCTGTCAAATTTTGGACATGAAAAAATCTAGGCACATCCAAGAGCCTAGAAGAGGAGGAGCCACAGAGAAGTGTTGAGTTTCCCTGGTGGAGGAAGAACCACCCCAGAGGCACAATTGCTTCCCCTCACAGGGAAAAAGGCAGCCAGCAAGCCAGGCTTGCTGTAATAATTCTATTCTAATTTCCCCCTCCCCCTATCCGACTGCATTTCATATTATGGTGATTTTTCATGGAACTGTTTTTTACACTTTAATCAGTTAATTGTCTCCTGTCTTAGCGTTTTGTGCCTCAATTTCTTTTTTTAAAACTCTGTATTTAAGATAAAACCACGAAAGTATGCTGTTTATATTGTATACAAATATACTTGAAGCCATCTCTCCAGGAAAAGAGGGTGTTAAAGGGAAGTCAATGAGCCAATCGGCTTCAAGTATATTTGCATACAGCATAAACAGCATACTTTCGTGGTTTTCTCTTAAATACAGAGTTTAAAATACCTCTGCTATGGTATGAGCTGCACACCTCATGAATAAAGATACTGTATAACACAATAATATATGGGAGATTTACATGCCCCTGGATTTTTTTTAAAAATATGGGAAATTATTAAAAAAATATGTGATGGTGGGAATAGGGGCTCTAAATTACGGTGTTTTCCTGGGCAAAACAGGATACTTGACAGGTATGGTCATTCTAGATGTTATTCCTTAAGGTATGTTTATTTACAAAATTGAAAAAACTTTAAGGGCACCTCCTATCCAAACCCAAAGAAAACTTTGCTAGCTAAGCCCTGCAAATGTAAGATTACAAAATCACTTTGCGAATCACCCACAACAGACACAGCCCATCAAAATAAGATAGTACTCTCTTTTGGACATGTCTACTATTAGTGGAATAGAAGCTGATCAACAAATGTAAGGGCAGTTAAGTGGAAAGCGTTGATGTAGATTAAAAACCTTAAAACTTTAAAAGAAACCTCTTTATAAGACCAGAAAAATTATTGCCTAGCAACCCATGGTTTCTTTTGTTTCATGCCAGGTTGTGGCATGAACTGCAACAACCTGGTTGCATGAAGTTGCATTTTAGGTCTACAAAAGGGAAAGGGTGCTTTGCCTTTACCGTTGTTACATTGAGACACACTTTGGATTTTATTACTCAGTACTCTTAACAGAACTAAGGCCTCTTCACAAATGCATTGTGCAACATTATTGTTATCGTTTGTTTTATTTTTTATTACATCCATCTCATTTTTAAACCCCAAATCAGCTTCATGCTTGGAGTTAGAAACAAGACCGTCCTTGATCTCACATTAGTGAGCAAAATGTTGGTCACATAACCTCAACCACTGAAGAAAGAGCCCAGATGATTAGATTTCTGATTAAAGACAATTACTGTGGATCTCTAAAGTGAACTAAATGACTATGTTCACCTGCCTTCCCAGTAACCACTATCTTCAATAAAAGGTTTTGCATCTCTGAGAGAAAAGTTCCTCATTGGAAAAGGGAAGGCGGGATAAAACCAGAGCACAAAAGAACCAGAGCACAAGCTAGTTTGTCGATCTTGACTCACTTCAGCTGTCAGCTAGGTTCAACACGGATACCAACTAAGTCAAGGAAAAAAATAGTTTTCTGAAAAAAAGACTAAAAGAATCCCTAAAAATGAAGCCTTTGAGAAGAAGTAGTGAGCAAGATTCCTTGCCTCGCAGCCCACAAAAGGCAGCATGTTGTCACATGGCATCAGCCATAGCCAACCTGTTGGCAATAACCAGTTCCAACTCTGTTGTTCCCTGTTTCAGAAAACATCAAGAAAAGAAAAGCCCTCTGGACTGAGCAAGAAACAGCCTGATCAGGACTTTGCTGCAAACTGCTTGCAAACCCAGTTAAAAAAAAAGTCTCTTTACCTCGCTTGTCTTCCCAATGGAGACAGAGAAGCAATTTTCATTTTATCTTGATCAGACCTTAAACAGGGATCTCTCACACACTCTCTATCTTTCATGTGAAGAAAGAAGACCAGGAAACTCTGGAAGTGGTGGAAACTTGGGCATTATCTCTTCAGAAATCTCACAGCCAGGAACTAATCCCTTGATGGGCTGAATCACATCCATATGCCAGATGTTCCTCCCTCTTTTCATACAGAATCAGGACCACATTGGATAACTCTTCATGCAACGGAGAATATTCAAACACTAAGATATATAGACAAGCAGCTCAACACGTAAACATACAATTATCTAATAGAGTATTTTACAAATATACTACAAGTTCCAATAATATTGCTCCATAGCTTGTCTAAAGGAACAGCCTTTGTTTATTCTGCTTCTCCTTAATCTTAACCTATAAAATCAAGGGTTAACCGTTGGAACTTCGTATAGGCTCCTTAGCCAGGCCCCACTAACCCGCACTCACCATTTGTGCACATGGCCGAACTGGGTACGCAGGTAAACGCAGGATTGAGAATTGTGCCAGGGGGGCAAGAGCCCCACAAACACGAATAAACTAAATCAACTTCAATACCCAACGTTCTTTGCGCCGCGCTGCGCTGCAGCCAATCAGGCTGAGAGGCGCGACCACAAAGAACGCGCCGCGGCCAATCAAAAGCGAGCCGCAGGAAAAAAACGCAGCACAAACACAAACCACAAACCCATTACTACAATCCCCAGAGTCCTGCACGCCATGAGCGCACAGAACGCTGAGGAATCCGGCGCGTGAAAAATTAAAAAAAACCTCACCCCCTCACAGCCACAAACACCAGCCGGCCTTCTTTCCCTCCCCAACAGCGCCTGAAGCTCCCGATCATCAGAGTTTCCCATTTAATATCAGTAGGTGGGGTGGGAGGATCCCCCTCTCCGCTGGTTTCCCTGGGGTTGGGAGGTTTGTGGGGACAAAAGGGGTATGTCCCCCCAACCCTTCTGGACCTAGGAGACCAGGGAGAGTGGATCGATTCCACTCCCACCCCTAAGAAAAACTCTGTTTTTAAAGAGAAGAAACCAAGCGGTTTCTTCTCTTTAAAAACCGGGTTTTTTAAGGGGGGGGAATCGATCCACTCTCCCTGATCTCCTAGGTCCAGAAGGGTTGGGGGGACATACCCCTTTTGTCCCCACAAACCTCCCAACCCCAGGGGAGACAGCGGAGAGGGGGGTCGCAACCCCCCACTCACTGATATTAAAGGGGAAACCCGATCTACTTTCACAAATCCACACAATCAAAGCACCATAACATAATAAAGCCCCCCTCCCCACCACCTAGCCCACCCTTTCTAACTCCCACCGACCACGCCCCCTCCCCACCACCAAGCCCACCCTTCCTAACCCCCAATGACCACGCCCCACTCCCAACCACCTAGCCCACCCTTCCTAACTCCAACCGACCAAGCCCCCCTCCCCACCACCTAGCCTACCCTTCCTAACTCCCACCAACCACGCCCCTCTCCACCACCTAGCCTACCCTTCCTAACCCCCAACGACGTCCCCCTCCCCACCACCTAGCCCACCCTTCCTAACTCCAACCAACCACACCTCCTCCCCACCACCTAGCACACCCATCCTAACTCCCACCGACCACGCCCCCCTCCCCACCACCTAGCACATCCTTCCTAACCCCCAATGAACACGCCCCCTCCCCACCACCTAGCCCACCCTTCCTAACTCCAACCGACCACGCCCCCTCCCCACCACCAAATAAATAAATGTTTACAAAATTACTAAAAAACAGTCAAAAACATCCAAAATACACAAAAACAACACCAAAAACAATATGAAGTAAACAAAAACACAATCAAAAACAAAACTAACAGTCAAAAATACAAATTCCAACACCACCACCACCACCCAAAAAGAAAGAAAACAAGCAAACTTACCAAAAGATGTCCTACCTCCACGAGGACCAGAAAAGAAATGAATAAAGAAAGAGACTACTTACCAAAAGAAGCTCCACCCAGAGGCCAGGAGAGAAAAAACAGTCAAAATAGAATAACCCCTACCAGCACCACCTGCCGGCCACAATAGTAAAAACAATTCAAAAACACACAACAGCCCCAAACAAAAGGCCACAAGATTAACAACAAATCAAAAACATAACACAAATTCACAATTTTACACAAAAGGTTACAACAATACAAACAAGTCAAAAAAATACACTAAAACACACTTTAACACAAATCACAAACATATGTCAATAAAATATAATAGAAACTTTTTAAAAATCCTGTGCTGAGTTTTAACTCAAATTAAAACCCAAAACATCTAAACACATTTTAAAAACATTGAATGTAAAAAACATTTACTTTTACATTATTAAAATTATTACCTACGGTACAACTAATTAAAAAAAATCAAAAACTAAAACATTATTTGCTTACATAAAACAATTTGAAAACATTATATCATACTTTGTTCTTTTATTAATCCTAAAAAAAACACCATAAAAAGCAGATCACAGTTAATAACAGCCAAGCCAAAAAAAAATTTACGTAAATAACCATTTTAAAAATTAGTATTACAAACTAAGCAATTTTGAAAAAAAAATAATAACACAATTTAACCTTGCAACACAATTTTAAACAGCCCGGCAACGCCGGGCAACCTCTGCTAGTGATCCATATACTGCATATGGAAACATTTAGGGCTGTTCAATAATTTAAAATCTGTAGATGACACCATCTTACTAGCAAAAAGCAGCAATGAGTTGAAATGACTCTTAAAGTGAAAAGAAAATGCCAAAACAACTACAGTTGCAGACAAAATTCATTACTACAGAAAGCGTGGTCTCCATGAATCACACATATAGTTCACTCACTAGCTCACTTACTAGATGGTGGATTTGTCAAAGGCATGGAGTAGATTGGGGTAGGCAACCCAAGGCCCAAATCCAGCCCCCGCCCTCACTTCAACTGCCACTGCTGTCACCACAAGCAGCCATGGATGCATTTACAGCAGCCGTAAATGTTGACAAGATGTGTGGATGCATTTACGGCATGTTTACAGCAGGGGGCCACCAGTCCAACCCCCTCAACTGTCTGAGGGAGCGTGATCTGGGCCCCGACTTAAAAAGGTTAGCAACCCCTGGAGTAGATGATAGCAAAGCAAAAGCAATTATAGGCCTTCCAAATGATGTATCCACCTTGGCTCTGGTATCCACCTAGTAATGTTTTACAAAGGTTAGGACCATGTTGCAGTCTCGCAGACATCATGCAGTTTCTCACCCTTCAAGAAGACAACAGTTGTTGCAACTGCCCTTGTAGAGTGAGCACAGATGATTCCTGGAAGTGGTACTTTTGCCAGCTGGTAGCATAGCATTCTGGTGTTCATAAGCTATTTAGAAAGAAGAGGTTATATAATGTCCTTTGTGAGGACTGTGATAATTTACAAAGAATCTCTGTGTTAGCCTGAACTGTTTAGTCCTAGAGATATAGAATGGTAAGTTCATCACACATCCAAAGAACGTAGGGATCTCTGACATCCGTTTTAAATGGATCAAAGAAAGTTGGTAGAATGATGGGCAGATTGATACTGCAATATCTTTAGAAGAAGAGTAAATCTGAAAATAAAATGGTTGGTTTGGGAAAATTCAATAAACAATGGGGGGGGGGGATAACTCAACCCCTGAGCAACCCTAGACACATCAAAATTGATGTCTTCTGCTGACTCTCCTCTTAACCCTTTCTAAGTTTGGTGAATTTGGAGTGAGGGTGTCTGAGTTATGGCCCCCAAATAACTCACTGAATTTTACCCAAACCAGCTGGTAGTGACCTAAGACTCTTGTACAGTACTCTAACTCCCGTAGTTGTCAGTGGTTAAAAGGAGGAAGTCATCAGGCAGTTCAAAACGAATGTGAGTGGCCACTGAAAATAAGGGTTGTGCACCACAGGAAAAAGATCAGGAACTGATACAGAAGGAGGAGATTCTCCTAAGGAAGCTGGAAAGATAATGAACTTTTGGTACTTATACTGATTTTGTTGTTAATGATGATGATGTTCTTCTGAATTCTTACAATATTTTTACCAATGCTGATTAATTTCCATGCTATTAAAGTATCACCACATCCAGATGTAACACTGAGCCCCTGGTTCTGTGTTACCAGGTGAAGAACTTTTGGCAGTTATTTGAACTCTCATTCCATCAGCTTCAGTGACAAGAACTATACCTGGCATAGCTACAAAGGAGCTGTGAGGATAGCACTGGATTTATCTTGGACGGGTTTTACTATTATTCTGTGGAATAGGGGGAATCAGTGGATATCAGTACATTGATTCCTGTGTCCCAGGATTCAAGAAGACATCACTTAGTGAATGTGCACTTCTCCTCCCTCAAACAGTATCTTGTACATTTTTCTGTTTTCATTGGTGACAAAGATGTCTTTTAAGCATGTTATCCATCTGTCACAGATATCAATGAAGATGTCATGATTCAATTCTCACTTGTGTATCTAGAATGACTTTCTGTTAACACGTTTTTGTATCCTTATAAATAGATGGCAATTGGGAAAATATGCTGCTTGAAGTACCACTCCCAGAGGCATACAGGGAAGAAGAGGAAGCTCGAATGAGTCTCTCCTTCTTTGTTGATGCAATACATTGTGGTTACATTGTCCATAACCACATGTATCATTTGACTTGTGATGATGAGTTCAAAGGACTTTAAAGCCTTTGTCATGGCTAACAGCTTTAGCTCATTTATTGTTAGGTTCTGAGGCAAATTCAGGGCTCCATCTGCTGGTTGGATGCCAGGTTTATTCTGATTTTTTTTTGGGGGGGGGGTGTTGAGAGGGAAGGGAACAAAGGCAGAAACAAAAAAAAAAGTTAAGTACAGTAAAATATTTTTTTGCCTTTTCCTACTTTTTTAGCTCACGGGACAATCGAATGGTCCAGTTATGATCAGGGAAGTACAAAGAATGAGGCGAAAGAAATATAGATTGCTCTGAAGACTCAGAGGTGAGTCATTGGCTGTTATTACTTGTGCAATAAGTGTGGGGTAGCCTAACAAACTCATTTTCATCTCTAGAAGATTCTGAGAATTCTCATGCAGGCACAAGAAAAATGTATGTGTGATTCACGGACACCATGAAGAAGAAACAATACAACTTTTATATAGACAATGAAGAAACTGAAACAGTGAAATATTTTGTATACCTAAGTTCAGTCATCAATCCAAATGAGGACTGCAACCAAGAAATAAGATTGAGAGTCAGAAAGGCAGCAATGAAGGAATTTAAAAAGATCATCAAGTGTCAAGATGTGTCATTGGAGATTAAGACCATTCACACTATTATATTCTTGATCAGTATGTATGAGTTTGAAAACTGGACAATAAAGAAAACGGTTTATTTTATTTTGTTGTTTGTCTTATTATGTTGATGTTATTTGTATGTACATCGCCCAGAGTGGGAAATATCAAAGATGGGTGGTATAAAAATGCAATAAATAAATAAATAAATAAATAAATTGGCTTGTTTGAAATATAGTACTAGAGGAGAGTTTTGCAGATATTCTGGGACTGCCTGAAAAATGTATAAATGGGTCCTGGAGTAAATCAAGCTTGAACTTCTCTGGAGACAAAAGTGATGGAAGGTGAGGCAGCCTTACTGTGGGCATATTATGAAAAAAGCAAGATTCTCTGGAAAAGATAATGCTAGAAAAAGGTTGAAGGCAGCAGAAAAGAGGAAACCAAATGTGAGATGGACGGGTTCTTAAAGGAAGCCAAAAACATGAGATTACAAGAGTTTAGAAGAATTTAGCAGGACTGTTGAGGACAGGACATTTTGAAGATCTCTCATTCACAGGGTCACCTTTGGTCAGAGATGACTTGAAGGCACATAACAACCTTATATCATTATGCTCTTCAACTGCTCACTTCCATAAGTGCATAAGAAAAGGGTCTGCCAAAGTTTCCACAGCAGTCTGCACTGAGAATGAAAGGTGCAAACTCTTTGACAGTGCAAGATTAAAAAGGCAGATACTGTAATAATCTAATGTCAGTGCCCTTTAATCACTTGCTCAGCTGAAAATATGGTTCTTATTAACCATTAATTGCTGACCTCAGCAGAACAACATAATGGTCAGATAAGGCTGTATCCCTAATTCTCTTAGAGTATAGATACAATAAAGATAAATTTTAAAGCATCCTTCAGAATTCGATTTTTAAATTAGCTACACATAGCTTGGACCTAACAGCACCCTTGAGTTTAAGTTCTGGTCTCTAGAAGGCAAAAATAACTAGCAATTGCAAATAGGCAAGTGACTAGGCTGGCAGAAGAGATAAGCACCATGTCTATCCTCAGCTTGAAGCACAGATATCAAATGTACTGTTAGAGAATGTTTCATTTAAATCATAAAAATGCAGCTCTCCACCCCTTCTCTGCCAGTCCCACGAGGCAAGTGAACATTGTGGAAGGCCTATAATTTTGAAAGGGCTATTTATAAAACTGACTAATATGGGTGTAATTTTAGAATATTAAAAATCTCTATCCTTCCCATAGTTTAATTGCACCCAAATAGATGTGTTTATCTTTAAACACATTTTCAACCTTCATTTCTATTATAATGAAGGCTTTTCTTTATGATTAGCTATATAAAAATTATGCTTTGTATCTAAAGAAAGACAGGTTGTACTTACCAGTAACTGTCGTTCTTCGAGTATGTTGTTTGTGAATACACACCTATGGGTTTTGCGCCTGCGCGGAAGCCAGTTTGGAGCTGTAGAGCTGATTGAATAAGATTTATGGTTAGGACCGGCCACTATCTCCACCCGCCCTCGGCGCCATCTTGCGCCTCTATCCTCAGTTCCTTTGAAAGTTAAGCACTGGAGAAAATTGGAAATCTCAGCAGTGTAGCCAACAGAGGGGAGGACGGGTGGGTGGTGTGTATCCACAAATAACATACTCGAAGAACGACAGTTACTGGTAAGTACAACCTGTCTTTCTCCTTCGTGTTGTTTGTGGATCCACACCTATGAGAGATTAGCATGCTCACTTACTTGGAAGGTGGGCAGTCACTGGTGAGATGTGAAGACCAGGTAGAAGGTGCAGGGGAGATGGAGATGCTCAGAGTTGGGAGGCCCTCCGGGTAGATGGTTGGAGGCCTGCAGTCAGGATGGAACGGCCAAGTCTGGTATCAGTCAGAGACCTGGTGTCCAGTCTGTAATGGTTGACAAAGGTGGAAGGTGTCGACCATGTAGCAGCCTTGCAAATGTCCTCAAGGGCGATGCACTCTAGGAAGGCTATAGAGGTGGCAATGAACCTCGTGGAATGAGCCTTAATGGCAGCAGGTGGAGGCTTGGATGCCAGTTGGTAAGCCAGATGGATGGTGTGGCAGATCCACTTTGACAGTCTCTCGGATGAAAGAGGTTGGCCCTTCCTGTGACCACCATAAGCCACAAAGAAACGGGTGGTATCACGGAATTCTGCTGTCCTCCTGGTGTAGAAAAGGAGAGCCCTACGTACATCCAGGGAATGCCAAGTTCTTTCTTCTCTGGAGGATGGATTGGGAAAAGAAAGCAGGCAAAGTGACCACTTGGGAGAGATGGAACTTGGTAACAACTTTGGGTAGAAAGGTCAAGTCAGGATAAAGGACCACATGGTCATCAAAAATTGCAAGGACGGGGGGTCAGAACGAAGAGCAGCAAGTTCTCCTGCCCGTCTGGCAGACGTAAGCGCCACCAGGAAGGAAGTTTTCCAAAAGAGTAGCTGCAAACTAAAAGTAGCCATAGGCTCAAAAGGTAAACGCATGAGGGCGTCCAGGACTGTGGTCAGCGTCCACTGAGGGGTAGGAATTCTCCATGGAGGGAAGACATTCTAGAGACCCTTGAGAAAATGCTTTACCAATTCGTTGTGGAAGGCAGTACGGAGAGGTGAATGAGACGGAGCAGCGGAAACTACAGCCACAAGATGCACCCTAACTGATGAATGAGAGAGCCCCGATTTGGCCAGGGACAGCAGGTAGTCTGAGAGGTCCTCAAGAGAGGCTGTGTCCACAGTAACATGCTTGGCCTGAAGGTGTACTAGAAACTGTTTGAACTTGGCCAAATAGGATCAGGAAGTCAATGGCTTGATGGCAGATTGCAGAATCCTGTCTAGTTGTGGGTTATGAGCCATGCAGTCAGATGTAGGCTGTGCAGGTCTGGGTGCAGAATACTGCCGTCCGCCATGTGGATGAGGTCCAGTCTGACGGGAAGTAACATCCACTCGGATGCGAGTTTCCTGAGCAGAGGAAACCATGGCTGCCTCAGCCAGGAAGGAGCGATAAGAATGGCCTGAGTCCCGTAGTGTTGAAGACGAAGTAGCACCCTCTTCTCAAGTGGAAGTGGAGGGAACAGGTAGAAGCGCCCCTTCCACGGGAACATGAACACGTCCCCCAACGACCCGTCCTGCCCCGGTCCTGGAGCAAAACCGGTGGCACTTGCTGTTGCGGTGGGAAGCGAAGAGGTCCATCGTTGGAATGCCCCACCTGCGGCAAAGCTGAGTGAACATGGGGTTGTGGAGCTCCCATTCGTAGCTTGACGTAGTCTGCCTGCTGAGGCTGTCCACTATCACGTTGAGCGTGCCCTTGATGTGGACTCCAATCGGGAGCAAATTGACTTGGAGATACCATTCCCACAGAAGAATGGAGAGGTATAGTAGAGACCAGGACCAGGTCCCCCCTTGCTTGTTCAAGTAGACCAGGGCAGTCGTATTGTCCGATGCCACCTGAAATAGACCCTAAGATCAACGGTTTGAAGGACCTGAGCGACTTCCAAATCGCTAGAAGCTCGAGGTAGTTGATGTGGTGGGACTTCTCAATGGGAGACCATGTGCCGTTGATATGGAGGGATCCCAGATGCGCACCCCAGCTGAGGTTGCTCGCATCCCTGGTGACTTGAAAAGTCAGATGGTTGGTTGAAGGGCCTCCCCATAGTGACAAACGACGGATCCGTCCACCATAGAAGTTGCTCTTTCAACTCTGGAGTAGGGTGGAGACACATTCTGTAGCGGGTTGAAGGACGCCAGAAGCCATGACTGTAAGAACCTTAGTTTCAACCTGGCCTGGGAAATGACCGCCGTGGTGGACGACATTAGCCCCAGAAGTCTTTGTGCTTGATGAGCGGTCACCATTCGATGAGAACAGAAGACTGAAACCATGTCCCTTATGTTGGCAAGACATGGGTACGCTCTGGTCTGAATGGAATCGAGTGTGGCCCTGATGAAGTCCACCCTCTGGGAGGGGTTGAGCTTGGATTTTTTGAGGTTCAACCTCAGGCCAAGAGTTTTCAGGAAGGCGATCACAAAAGTAATGTCCTCCGCCGCCCATTGCTGGTCCGTCACCCGTTGCTGGGAAGAGGAACAGATCAACCAGTCATTTATATAGGGATAAACTGTGATCCCCAGAGACGTAGTGGGCCGCAGACGGGGCCATGCACTTCGTGAACACCCTCGGCGTGGTGGATAGGCCGAAAGGGAGGCACATGTACTAGAAGATTTCCCCTCCCACACAGAAGCGAAGGAACTTGTGGTGGGACGATGAATGGGGATGTGGAAATAAGGCCTGCTGGTCCTGTCACTCGCCAAACAGTTGGAAAGAGCGCCTGCAGTAGAAACCGGTGCCGCCCAAACGGAGCTTGCTGGAGGTTGTACTATCCCTTTGGAGGTCATTGAGAGTATTATCCATTTCAGCAGCAAAAAGTCCCTGACCATCGAAGACCATGTCTTCTTTGTGTCCTCAGCAAAGTCTAGGAATGGCGCCTGATCTGGACTGCTGCAGCAATGTTCTTAGCCTCCAAGTCACATATGTGTTTGGAGGTCCTAATCTGCTGTTGCCCAAGGCAGATCCCTTCTTTACACAGGGTGTCCATTTCGGGATGAAGATCGGCCAGTAGTTTGTCCAAAGAGGCCTCTAGCTTCCTCCCATGGCAGCAGAGTAGTTTTGCCGCACGGAGCGACAAGGACAAATGCGCATAAACGCGGCGGCCTAACACACCCAGCTTCTTCCCTTCCTTTGAGGCGGGGAACGGCACACTGTGGACAGCGGTGCGGTGTTGGGAAGCCCGGACCACACTGGAGTTCAGTTGTGGAGGAAATCTCCATCCTCTCCTAGTAATTTGTAGATACCGTCAACCCTGGTGGAGACGGTATGAGCTGAAACCAGCTTCTTCCAAACCGCCTTGGTTTGGAAACAGTGGATAAGAATGGGAAACAGCGGATAGGAATGGGAGATGAACCGGATCTTTTTCGGTTAAGTTAGACCACACACTTCATCCGTGAAGGGGGACGGTGGGGTCTCAGCCTTAATGTTCAAGGTAGTACCCATATGAGTAAGGAGCCCGGTCAGGGTACGCTGGTCCTCCGGTTGGGAATGGTCCTTGCTCCCGATCTGGTCGAGCATCTTGTCAGCATCCACCGGTGGGAGAGGTTCATCCTCTGAATCCGGTTGGTCGTCATCAGAGCCTTCTGACCTCTCAGAAACGGTGGGAGGTGGCAGGAAGGCCTTGGGGTCCGAGTCAGACCAGTACGTCCTTGCTGAACTCAGAGCATCCCCTGACATAGAAGGATGAGGGGAGGCAGTGGTGACTTGCTCAACCCAACGCTTCTTGGACCCTGGTGGCCGAACGGTGGACTTACACTTCGGAGGATGCGCCAGCTGATCCGTACGAGGCGGATTAGAAGCGGGCGGATCGGCGGTTGGAAGGAGTGCCTTGACTTGGGTAGTGACTTGGGAGGTGATCTCCTTGGCCATGGCGCAGAAGAGGGGGGCCAACGCATCAACCGGCACCAGGGCCTGGGAAGCAGACACAACCGAGTCCTGAGATTTATTTATTTATTTATTTTTCACGCTTATATACCGCCCACTCAGGTACAACAGGTTGAGAAGGAGGGTCAGGTCATCTGGGCGGTGTTGGAGGAGTGTCCTGGCACGGTGGCAGGCAGGCGGACTCCCCCGTGGACTCCATAACTGGCGATGATTGAATCGACATCGCTGTAAGGAAAATGGCCAAAGCCGGTGAAGGCGGAGGCAAAGGCCTGGTGGCTCTCGGAGTGGGAGATAGAGAAGAGTGGTGCTTTTTTGACTTTTTCTTTTCCTCCTTCTTTTTCTTCTTCTGAAACAGCTCAGCCGTGGTGAGCTTTCGGGCCGGAGCAGCAGTCGAAGAAGAAGGAAGAATGACAGAGGCTTGACGAGAACCCGTTGGTTGGGGAGCCAAAGCGGTCGCCATGAGGTAAGCCTGAAGCCTGTTTTTTCTGTTCTTTTGGGTTACTCTGGAGAACGTCTTACACGCTGGACAGGAATGAACAGGATGGCTCTCGCCTAAACAAATAAGGCACCTGTCGTGGCTGTCCGTGTGAGGAATCTTGGAGCCACAGGACAGGCACTTCTTGAAGTTCAAGTACAGCTGGAGTGCCAAGGTCTGCCATCACTGTCCTACCACATAAAATCTATTTTCCCACCACTCATTTCTCTTCCTCCTAGAATTTCCCTCAGAAATCTCCCTCCCCCTCCCCCCCTTCAGCTCTTTCCCACTTTCTCCCCCATCCGTTTCCTACATAGGTACTCCTTCACTTATGCTTTCCCTTTTGATCCTAGCCTTGGTCTCCCACCTTCTACTCCCATCTTATTTAGTCATTCTAAACTCTCCCAATTTCTACACTGGCATCTCCAAGTTCCTTCCCTCACCAGAAAGTGACTTACCTTCATTTCTTTTCAAGGTAGTGGCTGTACGCAGTGCTTAAAACCAAAACACTGGTTTTCACCTGCCTTTCATCTTTACTTCCTAAAAATGCTTCTGGCTCCACAAAGGGATTCAGTGAATACACTGGCATGTCTTGAAGCCAGCATTTCACATAAACATAATGCATTCCATGGGATTACTCTTTAAGCGAGTTTACTTTTTAAGCGAAACACCATTGTAACTGACTGATTGTGACTTCTGGCAGCGGGGATTGCAAACCCCGGTTTAGTTGTTAAGCGAGTTTTTGGTTGGTTTCAGTTGTTAGGTGAGGCAGCCATTTAGAGAAAATTCTGCTCTTTAGATGAATTAGTCTCCAAGAGAGGCGCTCTTTATGCAAGGTTTTACTTTACTTGGTAGAGGTCTCCCTTGCTCGTAAGCCAGTCGTATCCGACTGGCTTTCACATACTCTCATAACCCAAAAATTAAGTAAGTCTTTTAAAAATCATTATATTACTTAATGAGCAAAAGGTGTGCTATACAGTCCTCCATGCTGCCTGCCATTTGATATAGTCCTAAAGCAGAGTAGAACGATATGACAGTTTAGACCACACAAAGCATATTTAATGTGAAAGATGGTTCACCAAGTCTAAACAAGTACTGGTATCTGCAGCTCATTACTTTAAACTTAATTGTCGACTGCAACTCGTATCTGAGAATGCATTTTTCTTGAAGCAGGAAAAATGTCATGGCCTCATTGGCATGAATTTGTTTAAGGTGGATCCCAGCTTGCCATGAAGTGACCCACACACTATGATCTCGGAGCAATCTCCTGCGGCACACATGAAATGAGAAATGCAGGATTTAACACCAGGACTGCAATGGACTGCCCACAGCCTTGAGGATATGGACAAGGTGCGCCTTCACAGCCAGTCTATCTGGCATAGCCTCTTCCACCTTCACGACCGTTGGGAATCAAGAGTTCCTCCTCTGACTTAAACTTAATGAGAGATAATAAAAGCAGACTACTACTGAGATACAAGAGCTCTAAACAGATCCCTTTATACACAGCACAAGCAAATATTGGACTTGAAATAAAAGAGATTCTTTTAACGAACAACTATACTTCACCACACAGAAATAATTCATTGGCTGAAACCCATTAGTAACAAGCAACTAAAGTAACCCCACTGAATCAATGTGTTGTTTGATCAGCCAACACTGATGTAAATTCTAATGATTCAATAAGCCTACTCTAGTTTCAGTTTACTACTGGATTTTAGCCATTAAATAGCATTATAGATTTAGGTAACAGATAAAATCAAAAGTTCATAATTAACTTTCCTCCAGGCTAATTAACTCACCCTGGTGAACAAGAGATTCCCCATCTTAACTCCCCATTACAAACATGCAACTGGAAAAGCAGCAAAATCTTTCCAGCTAGTGACACAGGACCAAATGTCCTCTATCAACGTGTGGAGTTGTGAAGCTTCAGAGAAAGTACAAGGTAGATTAAGAATGAGCAAGATAAAAGTAACATCCAACTACCAGCCCCATAAAGCTGCTGATGGTCGCACCCTTGTCTTTTAATTATCAGAAAGCCTGAAGTGATACCATTGGACATAAGGAGCGGGAGGGAGGGTGAAGCTGAACCAAAAGAAAAAGGTATGTATAAGCTTCACTGTCACCTCACTGTTATTAGTATGAGGGACAGGCTTGACAGACAGTAGCTATTCCCATTAAAAGAAGGCCACTATAATCAGCACAAAATCTACTATAGACAAATTTAGCCAACCCTCTAGAAATGTTTGCATGTTAACAATATAATCTTGTCTTATCCAGTGTAGCATAACCAAAGCAATGACCCAGAGAATATTCTGCAACCACTACCCTCCCATGGGGTTTGTGACCTACAGGCTGTGAATCCATATTTTAATCACAAGAGATTCCACAAGTAGGCACTGGAAAAATAAATGATCATAAACAAAGTATAGGTCGTCAGCTCCTATCCACAATTTCAGTTATCTGCAGGTATAGAAATATTTAGCAAAAATCCTGAAATAAAAAATACATGATGCAGTAGCAAACACGTAACCCATGCAAAGTAGCCAGTCAGGCAGATGTCAGAAAACCTGCTAACACCCATATTCAACCTGTCTGCCACACTCCGGACCTCTACTCTGACTCAGAACTGCATAGAGTACATATAGATGTATGTGCTTATATAGTTCTCAGCAAGAAAGCTTATAACACAGCCCTGCATGTGTCTATTTAGAAACAACACTCACTGAGTTCACAAGGCTTACTTAAATCAGTATCTGCCTTCTTGGTGATTTAATCTGACTCAAATTAAATCAATTTCAATAGTCATCAGAGGTAAATGCCAAAAAATGACCTAGTAGCAACAGGAAAAAAAAATCATGCATCTTGTTTTAAAAAAGGATACGTACCAATAACTCCTTAAGAAAGTCATTCTCACAATTATGAAGGGCAATAATAGAACAATTTGTCACAAGACTGGTATTTCTTATCATAGTTAGCAGGAAAAAATACTTTGTGTTATCAAGTAGATTCCAATTTATGATGACCCTTTTCAAAGTTTTCTAATTATAAAGTACAATACTCAGAAATAATTAAACATTGCCTTCTTCTGGGGCATTCTGCAACCATGAACCCCACCCAAAGTCACACAAGCTGCCTCTTCTCCCAGAAAGCAATTCCAGTTCTTGGCCTTGCAGCCAGCTGTTCCAAACTCAATAGACCAAGGCAGGGTTCCCAACCTTTTCAAGCCAGGGGGCCGGGTCATGCTCTCTCAGTCAGCTTTGAGGGCCGGATGGCCATTCTGCCCTGCCTGCATGATGGGGGCAGCCATTTTGTCCCAACAGCTTCAAAGGAGTGGACATTTTGTTTCTCAAATGCCCTTGGAGGAGGTGGGGGCCACATGAAATGGCGCCGCAGGCCTTAGGTTGGGAACCCCTGCAATAGACTATCCAACTAATTCACATTTAACATGCTGTTATGTGTCATCAAGATGGAACCCTATCAGGGCTTTCAAGGGAACTGAGTGATTTTACCAATGCCCCTCTGTCCTCCAATGAGTTTTCATGGTCAAACAGGGATCCAAACCCAGTTATCGTGAGTCCTAATCTATCATTCTATCCATGACACCACAATGAATACCACACCAGTTTAATTTCTAGATTTAGAAAAGATGTATTCAGCTTCAAGCTACAAATCAAAACATTACTAACCAGTACTGCATAGAACTTTGGAAAATTCAAAACCAACTGCACATTTTCCCAGTAACCCTTACAACAGCCCTGTGAGGTGTATCACTACTATTCCCACCTATTGAGAGGACCTAAGACACATGGCTAATGTTGTGCTTAAGAGCACAGAGTAAACTCATGTTTGAGGAGCGAAATAAACTGAAGCATTCCCAACTCATACAGTGCATCGCCTAGTCCTCTGAAGTCTTAAAAACAATTCTGGCATTAAATACAGACATTGTATTTACACTTAGGATTTAAGAAAGGTGCTCCAGGTGAAATGAATTAGCTCCTTTTACTCTTCAGTTTGTTAACAAAAATGATTAATTTACTCCATAATCTCACACAACTGTAAAATAAATTTATGAGGGTTCACTGGGGATGGCAATTGTTGTACGCCTGGTCCAAAAATATGATAGAGGTAATTAATAAAATGAACAAAGTTGCATTCTTTAAAGGAAAAAAATATGTTCTGTTAGCCATTTTCATTTTAGACATTGTGAAAAGAGCCAAGGGCTGAATAATTCATGCACCCATTCCCCTCCCAAACAAGTTTAAAGTTACAGGTTTCTATGGCATCTAATTGGCTGAATGTTGGCTACTCTTAATATATCCTATTTCTAAAATACATACCAACTGAAAGTACAACTCCATATTTTGGTAAGAAACTATTTTGTTTATTCACTAAATTTGAAAGTCCATGACAACATAATACAGAGAGGGTGGTCTGGCTTCTAAAAGAATGAAAGACAATAAAAGTTCAAATAAAATTCAATAGAAGTTCAGGCTAGAAGAAAAAAACAAGACTGTCCATAAATAATAAAAATTATAATTTCCCCAATTCAAACGTGATAAACTACAAATAAAATAAGAACAGAAATATATCAAACTAAGGGAGAAGGAGAAAGGATGTGATTGGTCATAATTGCAACTCAATGTTTGGTGATAGCTTCCCAAGTTGTTTGACATATGGGATCTAACCCCTGCAAAATATTCAACTTCCAAAAATGGATAAGCCAAAATATCTTATGTGACAACAGCAATGTATCTCAAGACTAAAATGTGTTCAAGAAAGTCAAATCATATAATCAATTAAAATATGACCTACAACATAGTAAGCAGTATTTAAATATTTATGCATTGTTCTTATTAGAGTAGTGTCCAGATGTCTACAATTCTCCTTCTGCGACTGTAAGATATCTGACCCCCAGATATTAATTCATCAAGACAAAGAAACATACATGAATGAGGTTACAGAAGTGGAAGGACATTAGCAGCATGGCTAAACTGAGGTTCTTCCTCCTTCTTTTAAACAAGGAATGCTCCAATGACTAAATCAAGATTCAACATGAAGTTAAGGCTTCTCCCCACTCATGTTACACAAGATTGTGTTTCATAATCAGGAAGTACTGCTGTATTTGACTGGACAAAAAACTCCACAAATCCCCTTGCCAGCTTGCCAAATAAATCCCCAACACATTCTATACAAAGGCAAAGAACTGTGCAAAAGGGAAAAGATCTATCTTTCCTCACACTGGCATTGCAACATGCAGAACAGGGGCAAGCCAGTGGAGCAATTTTTTGCCTGCAACAAAAGCCTGGCATAAAATGTAAAGTTAGCCTCTCTACTCATTCTCCCCAGTCTAATATTCACAGGGACTGATTTAAAAAACAAACACCAAGTGCAGCAAGCTAATACCAGCACAAAATTTGTGAACTTCCCTGGACTGGAAGGACATTTGAGTAGAAAGACATATACATTCTATGACTTTTGAACTTCAGAGGCAGTAACATTCCTATCAGATTTCCCCTCTAAATGCCTTGAAAACAAGGCATCAAATTTTTTAAAAAAATAAAGTTACCTTCTACTGGACGAGCATGCCCTATCACAGAGATGGGCAGGCTTGGCCCTCCAGCTGTTCTTGGACTTCAATTCCCAGAAGCCCAAGTCAACACACCAGCTGGTCAGGGTTTCTGGGAATTGAAGTTCAAGAACAGCTGGAGGGCCAAGACTGCCCATCACTGCCCTATCACCATCATCTGAGGCCCCTTCTCATTACTTCCTTGCTTTCGTTATGTAAAGGCCTTTATTCATGACACTCAACCTGCAGAATGTCCTTCACAGAAAAGATCAAGTGATATAATATCTAATGTCATTTCAGAACCAGCCCCCCCCCCTTTCATATACTCAGGGAACAAATCTTATAATCTAAGTTCTCTTGATTATATTACTGCCCCTTCAGCTGAATTTTCAGATATGTTTCCCATACATTTCCAATGTTTTAATATTTCACTGCACACCACAATTAAGTGATGGCTACTACAGAAGAATAAACTGCTGTTCATAAATATTTGCCATGACAAAGTACAAACAACCAGAATGGAGAACAAGATAGACATTTGGCAATTCATTTCAGTATGTATATGCATGTGTCAGCGTGCGCGCAACAAAAGGCATATAACCAATAAATAGTTCGATAGCAGTTATAAATTTAAACAGTGGAAAATATGAAAGCCACATTACTAGCCAAATCCAAACTTAAATAACAAATTTAAACTACCGCAGGACATCAGCAAGAGCACACACTAACAAAAGGCAGCTTCAAACAATTCAGTTTTAACTATGTTCATAAAAAGCTAAATGGGTGCCTGGCAAACATCTACTGGAGTTTATTACAAAAATATGGGGCCACAAAAAATAATAATACCCAATTTCTGGTGGCTACCTTTTTAGCCTCCTTGGACATTACATGTCAAAATAGGAGATACAGTGGTACCTTGAGATACGAATTTAATCCGTTCCCCGGGGTTCTTCATATCACATTTTTTTTGTATTTCGAAGCGTGGTTTCCCATAGGAATGCACGGAAAATCAATTAATCTGTTCCAGAGGTCAGGAAAAAACCATTTTTCAGGTGCTCAGGCAGCCTGCACCACTTTCCACATTGGCAGGAGAGTGGTCAGAGTGTGGAGTTTGTTGGAGTTGATTTTGAGTGAGATTTTGATTTTTTGATTATTTCCTCTGCATTTTTAGAAGCATTCTTTGCATTTTTCGGATTATTGGAACATTCTTTGGCAAAGTGGAAAGATAGGCAGATGAGATTTTTGGTCCGAATGGCTTGGGGGTGGGGAGGTGGACGGAGAGGGTGGCGTAGGGATCAATATTTTGGCTGCTGTTAAAATGTTTTTTTTAAAAAGAAATTCCTTTGTCTAGTTGGTTGTTTGGGGGCACTGCTTGGTGTGTGTGTGTGTGTATTTTTAGATCAATCTTTTGGCTGCTGATAAAAAATTTTTTAAAAAAGAAATTCCTTTGCCCAGTTGGTTGTTTTGGGGCACTGTTTATTTGTTTCTGTTTTTTTGGGGGGGTATTTTTAGACCAATCTTTAGGCTGGTGGTAAAATGTTCTTTTAAAAGAAATTTCTTTGTCCAGTTGGTTGTTTTAATGGGTAATTTTGTCATCCATTTTAGGGCCGCTTCTAAAACTGTTAACTTTTAAAATGGAGTCCTTTGCACATGGCTTCATATAGGCCCACTGCATGATGGGAAATTTTGTCATCCATTTTGGGCCTGCTTCTAAAATTGCTAGCTTTTAAAATGGAGTCCTTTGCACATGGCTTCATATGGGCACATTGCATGCATCTCTAAGTTGTGGGCTTTAAGCATTGCTGCTCAGGTTAGCAAATGGCATGCATGTCTAATGGGGTGGATTCATTCTCTGGCTGTGCATGTTTAGATCCCAACCCAGCACTGTGGTTTGCTTTCTTTGACAGGACATGTGATAAGGTGTTTTGTTTTTTTGGCTTTCATTAGTTTTTGTGGCTTGTCTTGGTGATCTGTACTGTAATTGTTTATTGTTTGGTTTGGAATGTTCTTGCACTTTATTTATCCTCTAAACAATCACTTCATAAAGTTTTCAAGAGTTTAAAAATGTTGTATGGTTTTTTCCCTTCTAAAGTCTGGTTGGTTTGACATTTTTTGCAATGTACTGTACTGTGCTGTACTGTATTTATCCTTTAAACAATCACTTCATAAAGTTTTTAAGAATTTACAAATGCTTCATGGTTTGTTTCCCTAAATTCTGGCTGTTTTGATATGTTTTTGCAATGTATAGTACTGTTTTTACCCTTTAAGAAAGTATTTCATAAAGTTTTTAAAAGTTAAAAAATGCTGTATGTCCCCCCCAAAACAAACAAACAAACAAACTACAACAGGGTAGTTTGGCATGTTTTTGCAATGTATTTACCCTTTAAACAATCCTTGGCTTTCCCGAGGTCTGTGCTGGTTACAATGTATCTCTATGGAGTTTTTCATTGTACGATACATCCCATAGGGTTTTTTGTCGTATAACAAAATAAAATCGTAGAGCGAATGACATTGTGGAACCAAACTTTTTGTTATACGGGGTATTACTGTACTAGGTATTCCAATGTTTCCCATCAACATCCAAAACCTGATTTAACCACTACCATCAATGCATCTGCATAACCAAGTTGACAACCATGTATTATACCTATAACAGCACACAACAGAGGCAAGAAAAGAGATTCAAAGCAAGCAAGCAGGAAAAGAATATTTATGGAGTGATTTGCCATGACTAGAAGATGACATTTCCAGTTCCAATGTCAAGAACTCTTCAGGAAAAAACTCAGTCATCTTCCACTTTAAATAGGTATGATCTGCTTTCTGAACTGTACTGCAATATGCACTTTCTGCCATGAAAATATTTGAAAAGTTTTAAATTAATACATGCAAAAATAATTTCAGAAAGCATAAACATGATTCCATATTTCATTCTACTTATATGTCATTTTGTTATTTGCTAATTCCAAGGCATGGACATTTTCAATGAATCATACTTCTATTTCAACAGAGTCTTACAGGAAAATAGAGTGCAATTTACAACAGCTCACAACCATCATCAGGTAAAGTATGTAAAAGATGTGGGAGACTGCTGTACAGGTCTCCAGTCAGGTCAGATGGACACTCTTGGAACAAAAAGACCATTTGTTTTATGTTAAAGCCATTATCCTAAATGCAAGCACACACAAGCTACCTGTAAAACAAACCACATTTGTTACACAAGCACCTCCTTATCGCTCCCATGCACAACAATTGTAAAGCCACATGAGTAAATACATTTGCTTTATTTTGACTACTATATGTATAGAAAACAGTTGAGACAGAAGATACAACTGTTAGGACTACATGATTAACACTTCATAAACTAACATCTGCAGAAGAAAACTGCTATTTTACAATTTCAAATCATGTTTTAAAATACAGAGCAAAGACAGGTTTATTATCGCATATCCTCTATGGCCACCTAGCTCTCTGATTCAGCAAAAAGATCTGTCTGCAACTCTTTTTTCTGGATGTGCACAAACAGCTAACTTGTGAAATGTGCAGTCTTATGGGACAACTCTTTCTCTATCATCTTCCTTCTTCCTTTCTGTGCTATCAAATAATCATAAAATGCACTAAGTTTTCATGATGATTTTATTTTTATTTATTAAATTTGTATTGCCGCCCCCTCGTTGGAGCGACTCCGGGCGGCTTAAAACCAGACATAAAAACATAACAAACCTCCATACTAAAAACCATATAAAACTAGCTTATTAAAAAAACGATTAGAGGTTCTACTTTTTTACAGAAATCCCATACATCACTCCAGGGACCTGTGGATGCTAAGAAGGTATACAAGGGTGTCCAATTGCTGTCAAAGGCTGCTTCTGGGATAAACATCTGGTATAGGGAAGGAGCTAATGAGTTCCTTCAGTATATCAGATGTTTGAATTAATCCCTTTCTCTCTTCTTCTACAGAGGAGCAGAAGAAATGTAGTTATCTTTTTAACTTCCTAGACTGTATAGCAGAGGAGCATGAGGGTTTCACTGCGCCCACATACATGAATACAATCCCTCAATGGATATGTGGAGACAGGTTACCCTCTTTTCTTTGCACACCTGCCTGCACCTGCCTTTATTGTCATCATCCTCCCCTTGCCACCATGAACGCCTCCAGGTTGCTCTAAATCAGGGGTTCTCAAGGTTTTCGCGCCACAGGCCAGGCTACTCACCTTCAGACATCTGAGCGGGCTGGACACAACCGAAGCGGGCGCATTTACGTATTGCATGGATGTGTTTGTGCATGCATGTCCGCTTCCGGTCATCACCGCGGGCCAAGTAGGTTGTAGGTTGCGAACCCCTGCTCTAAGTGTTTGAACGGGGTGTTATTTAGCCCCATCCCCCCTGCCCTACAGGCTAAGAGGAGGGATGCTAACACATCCAAGGACACTCATGAGCATCATGAGTCACCTTGGCAAGTGGGCGGCATTAGAAATTTGATTAATAAATAAATAAATAATCATGGGCAAGTGAGACTTTAATCCAAAAATGAATAATCCCAGACTGCCCCATGAGGAAAATAAGATTATCCAAATCTAAATTTAGAACTCTGATGTTAAAGGTAAATAATTTTAAAGAATATCTGAGAGTAAATAAAACAGAACAGCCAAAAAAAAAAGACAAAAAAATGTTGTGGCACCTTAAAAAACTAACTCTTGTATTTAACTGTGAGCTCACAGTAGAATACAGTTAGTCATTAAGCTGCACAACATTTTTGTCGTTTTTGCTGTTGTTTTATTTACTCTTAGATATGCTTGCACAGACTAACGTGGCTAACACTTCAAAAAAATTTAAAGAGCCACTAAAACTAACAAGATTTATTTCTAAAGAAACATAGGCATGTTTGATATACACTGAAGAATTGCAGTGAAAAGATGCTGGGGAGAGGTAGGTCAGAGAGCACATAAATCTTTCATTAGTTGGATCATGAGGTACACAGAAAGAGCCTCCTCAAATAATGTGGTATTTTTGAACCACAATTGGGCATACCCTGGTAATGGCAACCTTGTGTAGCTGGCTAATCTTTCTCACACTAGGTCAGGTGAAAGGAACTGCAGAATGAATTCACCAAATGGTGGCTTCATTTTGGAAGTTTCATGTCTGGCCAAGACATGGAAGAAGAAGTTGGTCTTAGCCCATATTAATCAGACACAATATGTGTTCCACAGAGGCAACATTTGCTGCTGAAGAAAGGAGTTGATTTAGTGAAATCCAGTGCCATTTACAACATAATATATTGCATGAACATAAGGGAAGCTACATTCAACAGGACACAGCTCTCAGCTAAGGAATTCTCAGGTCTCTGTCTGTCTCTTTAAACCAGCTAGACTTCTTTCAAAGTTGAACTGATTCAAATGCACTTCACTGCCACTTTTCTAAAGGTGAGTCAGTATTCTTTTAACAATCTTTTCAAATACAAGACAATTAGATTGAAAAGTTTAGAATGAACAAAGGTGTCTTTCAGCATGGGCACCGTATCCAATAAGATTAAGAAAAAAAAAGGTTACCTGAACAGGCTTTCTTAAAAGTAAGAGGGACTGGAGAGATCAATTGCTTTTGAACATTTGTAGTGGAATCTCTCTCTCTCTCTCTCTCTCTCTCTCACACACACACACACACACACACACACACACACACACACACACACAAATAATAACAATAAATAACAATAATAATAATAATTGGTAGGAACATAGAGAAAAACCCAAGCCTTTAAAATCTATGGAAAACTATAAACTAATCTTAAACTTAGTGACTGGATTCTTATTGATTAGTGATGTTAAGATAAGTATGATAGTGTATACCAGGAGTTCTCAACCTTTTAAAGCTAGGGACCGGGTCATGCACGTGCCCTCAGACAGCTTTGGGGGGGCGGATGGCCATTTTGCCCTTCCTCCACCACATGGCATTTCCTGATCTGGTGGAGGTGGTGGTGGGCCACATGAAATGGCACTGTGGGCTACATCCAGCCCACGGGCCACAGATTGAGAATCCTTGGTGTATACTGAGCCAATAAATTGCCATTTGTATCTCATCTTATGTGTCAGTCTTGAATTATTGTATTATGGTCATTTGCACCTGGTTAACAAGTTGTTGTTAGCAAGCAGCAACCTGTTAACCAAGAGCAACTCACCACTGCAATTTATGCCGGCATAACTAAACAATATGCTTCTGGTGTGTAAATGATTAAGCAACTGCGAAAGAGGCATACATTTAGTAACATCACTTGTCTCTAAGGTCCTACTAGTTCTAAGAAAAACAAAATCTAGAACAGTGCACTTTTAAAAACCAAGAAAGAACACTCAATCCCTCAATCTATATCATGTGGGAAAAGTCATGGTTCTCAACAGTTTCCAAACTGATGTTAGTTTTATATTATTAATTTGTCTTCAAGAGAAGTAAACAAAGAAGAAAAGAGTGAACATGCAAACACAACAATTTTTCTTCTAGCACCAAACTATGGGTTGGGGGGTTACATTATTTGTTAATATTTATATCAATTTTTTCTTTATTAAAAAGTACATGGGGTATACCTCTAACAACAGTCTGTAAATACCTGTAAACAATAGAATTGGAGAGAGCAAAGAAACCTATGTTTTTACAAAACAGTGCAACACACAGACTCAAACCAAAAGCCTAGATAAAAACAGATCTTTAGGTTGACACCAAACACTTAGTACTAAAACCAACAGTATTGAGGATAGTGGACCTCACAATGCTGTATCTTTATCACAAACACTTGCTTCTGGACTGCCAAATATCAGATCTCTGGCAATTAACATTAATAAGGCACCTCTATCTAACCAGGAAGCCTCAGCCCTGGTCTGGAGCAGGGGTTCTCAACCTACAGCCCGTGGGCCGGACCCAGCCTGTGGCACCATTTCATGAGGCCCATGTTGATGCCGCCACCGGAAGTGGACACGATTACGACAGCAGTAAATGCACCCACGGCTGTCATAAATGCATTTACAACAGCCGTGGATGCATTTTATGGCAGCGTTTACGGCAGGGGAACCACCAGTCTGACCGGCTCAGTAGTCTGAGGGGATGTGGTCTGGCCCACGGCTTTAAAAAATTGAAAACCCCTGGTCTGGAGGGACACAATGCCAAACCCTTGCCAAAATTAAGCAGATTAAAGGCCAGTCAGTATCCCAGTGAGAAACTGCAATAAAGTATTACCTATGTTGCCCTGAGTTGTACTGCTACAGCATGGTGGAAAACCAAAGAGCTTTAAATCTGGATTCTGTAGCCCAGCCAACAAATAGCCTTGAGCCAGAAAATCAAATTCTCTAATGTAATTATTTGGCCAACCTTCTACAGTGACTTAGAAGGATAAATGTCTCCCTCTGCCTGCCAACGAGTGTTTCCAAGGGACTAAGTATGATGAAGCAGCATCAATACAGAATCTCAACCATAAGACCTGGTTCTGCTTTGTTGCCAGGTTAGATTCCATTATAATCCCCCCCCCCTTTTTTTGGGGGGGGGGGGGCAGCGGCAATATTTACCATATTGATAAAAATTTCTGAAACATTACAATGGCCAGAATCCTATTACGTATTTATGCCTACATAAGAGATACAGTATATAAATCTTGGTAGCAAACTGATATGCATTAATGAGGCACTGATACACTGAGTACCCAAGCATGTTGGGGACAAAATGCTACGGTAATTAACTTGTGAACTGCCCAGAGAATGCACTAAGCAATATGGGGCGGTATATAAGTGTGATGGCTTTGCTTTGCTATCGTTTTTAAGGCTTATGCCAAGGAGCAAAAACCTTAACAAATAGTAATTTTCCATCAGGAATTCTGTTGTTTCCCTTATGAAAACATAAACTGACAATAAGATTCTGGGCAACAAACTGGTTTATTTCATAAAACAAGTTGTCAGTGACACAATTAGACACAATTTACTAATCAGAAGAATTTTCTTCTGCTCAAACTGTTAAATATTTTCCATGTATGATTAAAGTCCAGATGCTGCATCACCTTTGCAAAAAGCCACCATTGGAAGTAAATAAGATAAGGCAAGTTTTCATTATCAAAGAAACTATAATTTTCTATCAATATACTAAAACCTCAAGTAAACAATACTAAACTATTAAATTCAGAGGTAACTATTTAAGAATACTGTATGTAAGACTACAAGCTCTGTTAAAAGATGTGCAACTATAGAAGACACAAATCTTAAAAACATGTAAATATTTAACTTCCTCCAACTCATCAAAAAACTTCAAGGTAAAGGTCACCCTTGCTCAAAAGCCAGTTGTATCTGACTCTAGGGTTCAGTGCTCATTTGTTCATAGCCAAAGAGCCAGTGCTATCTGCAGACATTTCCGTGGACATGTGGCAGGCCTGACTAGACACTGGAGCGCACGGAACGTTGTTTCCCTTCCCACCAAAGTGGTCCCTATCTATCTACTTGCAATTTCTTGCTTTTGAACTGCTAGGTTGGCAGGAGCTAGGACAGAGACAGAAGCTCACTCTGTCATGTAGCACTCAGGTCTCAAACTGCTGACCTTCCAGTTGTCAAGTCCAGTGTTTTAACCACTAAGCCACTCCAGCCACTGCTAATTTCAATCTGGCAATCTCCATTGCCATGTTTATGTAGCAATTTAAACAAACAAACAAACAAAACAACTGGGGGGGGGGAAACCCGTAAGAGCAGAATAATTTGCCAAAACTAATGTCTGAATGGCCAATGCTGCCAAGTGACAAAAATGGCACTTGTTTTAGCCAGGAACCTGTTAGACCAAAGACTGCAGATCTTTTGGCCTACATTTTCTATCCCTTCCATAGAGCAGAAACAATGACAAGAAACTGCAAGATTTGTAGTCTAGAACATCTGGTGGCCTCATGTCTTCTGCTTTAGTTCAGCAAAGATGAATAAACTGTGGGCATCACACAAATGCACTGCAGGTTCACCACTAAAGAATAGATTCAGGGAAATGGAACATTTATCAGAATTTTCACTTCAGCCCGTCCTCCCCATATACTACTCAGTGGTGCTTGTGAGAGGGGCATAGGAGATATGTCCTCCGGCACGCCACCTGTACTCATGGATAAGTGGATTATGTGGAATAACAAAGTAATACAGTACTGTACTTTAATTCTAAGCTCCTGCTTCTTGGTAGAAAGTTCCCTGTACAAATATAGCCAAAAAACATGACAAAATTAGCCTCTGCATATCTTACTGTACTTCCTGAAATACAATCTCAGCAACAGATAATATCGTACAGGTTATATTAGAGATTCATTAATATCAAGAGAGCAGTTGTCAGCTGAAAGGTTTCATTTGGACCCCCAAATGCATCTTTCTACAAAGATGCACTAATAAGTTGCATTCATTTTATGTAGTTCTGTATTTATCTTACAGAAAGATAAAGTTATTTATTCAACTTGCTCAACCTACTAAGTCTCAACCTACTAACACACTGCTCAGTGTGTTATTACAAACAACTATGTAGAACCTCCTCTGGGACTTTTAACCTGCAGGAAGCTTTTTCCTGTATGAGTCCCAAAACCAAATGCTATCAAAACTCTACATTTCTCTATGAGAAACTCAGGCAATTAAACATACTGGAATAAAATATTTAAGACCATCTTTATACTAATGCATATGCAGAAAAGCAGCCCTGGAGACAGGACAAATGGAAAAAGACATTTTGGCCAGGTGGCACAGAACTATGTTTCTTCCAGAAGTCCGTAAAATTTGATGATTCATCATACAACATCCTACAACACAGCAGCAGCACCTATGACTAATCTTCAGTATACGATTTGAACAAATGCGGAGTTATAGGCATTCAGGAAAATATCATTTCAAATTGTTCTTTTCTGTGTAGTTAAACATTCCCCAACAGCAAAGTGATTCTGGATGTCCCATCCATAAGTTTGTTGTTCAGTCGCACAGTCGATTCCGACCCTTTGCAACCCCATGGCACCCGTCCTCCACCATCCCCCTCAGCCCTCCCAGTTCTGTGCCCATTGTGTCTACAATGCCATCTAGCCAACTCATCTTTCCCAGCATCAAGGCCTTGTCAAGTGAATCCTCCCTTCTCATTTGATGTCACGTCATGTCTTCCTTTTTTGGCATATCCTCCAATACTTTATGTTAGAAACAGAAGATATTGTAAGTTAAAACAACAGCTTCCCAGCACTGCTTATGACAAGAAGCAGTTTATGAGAAGGAAAGCTGAGGGCAGATTCCTAGCTGAACTTAAGCGAGTGCCACCTCAAGACCTCCTTGTACCTCAAAAGTCATATTAGATCCCTTCAACTGAAATCTAAGTGAAACCCTCTCAAAATGACTAAATGCCTCCATGCTTGTGTGTCTGCCTACTTACTTCTTCCTCGTCTAGGCCAGACTTGAAACTGCCAATACCAAGCTACCTTTGGGTGAATTCATGCAATACTGTAGTTCCTTTTGCCTGATCTTGTACGAGAAAGATTAGCCGGCACAACAAGGTTGCAGTTGCCTGGGGTAGGCCAGATTGTGCTTCAAAAATACCAGTCTCCGAGGAGATCTGTCATCTTAAAATAAAGAGGAGCCCAGCTGTATCCATCTACAAAAGATTAAGCCCACGTGGACATTGTAAAGACCTTTGTCCTACATTCATTCTGGCAAGGGCTCTTCCTGTGCCGCACATGTACGTTTTCCGGGTTGAGGAGCATGTCTTTCATGGGTTATGAGGACTAGCAAAAACAGTTATATATCTATATATGTTAAAAGCGGAAGAACCGACATGCACGTGGGAAACTCACGATTCAAAAGGCCTAATCCTCTTCTCCCTTTCCCCCTTCTACTCTGCTTTCGAGGCAGATTTCCCTGTCACCCACTGCGCCAGAGGCCTCCCCATGGGTGCCAAGAGGAAGGGCAGGCAGGCGGACGCCCATGGCACCCATGGGGAGGCCTCTGGCGCAGAGGGTGACAGGGAAATCTGCCTTGAAAGCAGAGTAGAAGGGGGAAAGGGAGAAGAGGATTAGGCCTTTTGAATCGTGAGTTTCCCATGTGTGTCCGCTGGACACACAACACACACACCCCACAACACACACACCCCGGCGTGTTCGGGTCCCAAGGCCAGGCCCTGCAGCAGCGGCGTGTGCTGAGCATGATCACATGCTTTTTTTTTTTTTTGCACCGAGAGAAAAACCACGTTGCCTTCCTTCGCTGCAGTGGAATGCTGGGAAAAGAAATGGGAGGAAGCGCCGGAGACGCGGCATTATGCACTCCCACCGCGCATGCATGCATACACACACACACCCAGCCAGCTCGCGGCGTCGGGGCGTTACAAGAGAAGCCAGAGCTCCAACCGTCGCCAGGAGCACGTTTGCACACCGGGACTCGGAACGCTGCAGCGGGGGGGGGGGGGGGGGTGAGAGGAGGCCTCGCGGTACTTCGCACGCGGCCTCCACCCCCCCGCCTTAATACCGTGTCACTACTACTACTACTACTCCCCCCCCCCCCCCCCCACACACACACACACGGCGCTGGCTACCCCCATCGTCTCTCACAGAGACTCTGCTTGCTGGCTGTCTTCCCTGTTCCCTTCCACTGTGCATAGTTAGCAATGACATTTGAAATTAAAAGTCCACGAAACCTCACAGTTAAATACAGGTGTTAGGTATTTTTCTTTGCTCTTGTTTTATTTAATCTCAGACTATGCTTGCACAAACACGGCTAGCACTTCCAACATTTGAAATTAGGGTGCCTTTTTTTTAAAACCCTCGCCGGCCCTGACCCAAACCGAATTCGACCTTCCTCCGCCACCACGCCCGAGGTCGGCCTCCGCCGGATCCGATTCCCACTTCGTTACAACTTCACTCTCCACCCCCACCCCACACACACACACAAGTCACACACACACACCTTGTGTCATCGCACTGGGGCTATTTAAGAAGCGGCGTGGTCAATCCGGATAAGCTCCCGCGCGCTCAATTCAACGCGGACAGGAGCTGATAAACATATGGCCACAAGGGGTGTTGGAGCCGGGTGGGGGAGGGAGGGAGGAGGAGGAGGGATTCCTTCTCTCGTTAATAATATAAAATAATAAATACGCCTCGGGTTCTACTAAGGGAAGCACGGCTCCCTCCCACCCAAGCAGGCCAAAGGTGGCGATGGCGAAGTGAAAGGGGGGGGGGAGTGAGCAGGGGCGGCACCCGATGAAGTGAAGGTCCCCTTCCACCACCACCCCATGGCAGAGGCGTGTTCCCCGCCCCCCCGTACCCCGCCTTGCCCGAGCAGGGCCTCGTCCTCCGAGAGGACTCAAGGGCGGATTTCGGAAGCCCCGGTGCCCCACGCTTCCCTCCCGCGTGGCCTCTCGGCTCCGGACCCCCCTTCGCTTCCAGGCAGCCGGGCGAGGTGGATGGAGGAGGCGGACAAAGGCGGGGTGGAGTTCTCGGCATAGAGAAAAGAGGGGGGGGGGATTGTCACCATATTGCGGAGATGGGAGGGGGGGAGGCGCCCCCCATCCACCCCCACCCCGCACGGGCGGGCTCTCATTCGCTGTCTCCGAGGCGGGGATCTCCCCACCCACCCACCGGCGACCCTCCCTCCACCACCACCGACCCACCTGGCGGAGACTGTCCGTTGAGGGTGGCCAAAGCCACTGGGGCGTTCTTAGTCCAAGGGTTCACCTTGGGCGGAGGGGCCTCGATGAACTCCTTGCGCCCAACTCCTCCGCCCTGCTCGCCGCCCTCCTCGCCGCCGCTGCTGCTGCTGCTGTTGCTGCTGCTGGCCTCGCCGGGCGGCCGGTTCGATTCTAGAGGGGCGCTGCCGCCGCCGCCGCCCCTCTGGTGCAAAAGGAGGTTCTCCTTCTCCTGGTGGTTACTATCCTCCTTCTGCTGCTTGATGCTGGGGGGCTTGAGAATTGCCCCGTTTCGGCGCAGATGCTCCCCCACGTTGCAGCTGCCGTTGCTGTTGCCGCCGCCTTCCTTGCTGCAGCTGTCGGGGCCGCCGCCACCCGCCTTGCCCTCGTCGCTGCTGCTGCTGGCCTTCTCGCCCGGGTGCATGAGGTGCTCGCCTTTCTCCTGAGGCTTCTTCATCCCCCGCCCTTGCTCCTCAGAGGGCAGCAGCGGCGGGGGATTGGTGGGCAGAAGAGCCTCCACCTGGGTAGCCATTGATCTGCGCCCCCCCAGAGCCTCTTCTTCCTTCCGCCGGCTCCAGGCTCCCCACCCCCACCCACCCTCCCTTCCCAACAGCACGCGCCCGCCCCAAACTTTGCCAACGCCCCCCCCTCCTTTCCCGCAAACCACCTCGCCGAGCCTTTCCCCCTCCCGCGCTCTCTCTCTCTTGGCTCAGTCAGGTAAGAGACGCGGCCCGCCCGAAGCGAGGAGGAGGGGGGGGGGGGGCTCGGCTCGAAGCACGACGGGCTTCTTCTTCTTCCTCCCCACTCCCTGGAAACCCAACCCCCTCCTCCCCTTTTTTTTCCCTCCTCTCTCAAGCCGCCGCAGCAATATGGAGAAGCAAAGAAACCACGCGACTGGCCCGGCGAGAGCGCGCGCTGCTCCGACCGTCCTCCTCACTCACACCCAGGCGGCGAGGAGGGCGGGAGCGCCCGCGCGCACACACACAGCTCGCTGGCTGGCGCGTTCCGGCCGCGCCGCGCATAGGGAGGGAAGGGAGTCAAGGGACTCAGGCAGGCAGGCAGGACGGAGCGCGTGCGCGCAAACGCGCGCGTGCCTGATGCAATTCGGCGAGGGGAGGCGCTCCTTAAAGGGGCAGCGCAGCGGCGCTCGGGGAAAGAGGAAGGAGGGTGGGGCGAGAGAGAGGCCTCCTTTCCGGCGGGCGAGCGACCTGCATCCCACCTCGAGCAGCAGCAGCAGGAGGAAGGGGCGGCCTGGCCCTGTAGGATCCCCGACCCCGCGTAGCCTTAGTAGGCCCTGCTCAGTGAGAGGAGAGTGAAAGTGCATACACGAGGCGCCTGCCTGGAAGGCGCTTTCGTCGAGTCCATCCACCCACGCACACAGGGCCCCATCCTGGCACCATTCTCCGGATCTGCCAGCCCGCAGGCGCCATCTTGGAGGGCAGCGTGTGGCCCCTACGGAGGTTGCCGACTAGCGGCGAGTCGCTGCCCGCTCGCCCGCCCGCCCTCAGTGGGGAGGCCTCCTCATTGGGGCAGCCGGGGCCCACCCGTTTTCCCTTTTCACATTTACTGCTGCTGCCTGAAGGGCAGGAGGATCCTCAGCAGCCTTTCTGTGTGTAAATACAGTATGTCAGGTTTATTCAGCTATCTTATGCGCTTACATATAGTGTGTCTTGCCTTTCTTTCCAAACAAGTTATGGTTGTTCCCTCCAGTTTGTCCTCACAGCAACCTTAGGGGAAGGCAAGGGGTTATTAAAGAGGAAACCGAGATTGCAGAGAGACTCAATGAATTCTTTGCTTCAGTATTCACTGACGAAGAGAGAGACCACATGCCCAAAATAGAGCCTATCTTCGTAGGGAGGGAAACCGAAGAATTACTGTATTTTCTGGTGTATAAGACTACTTTTTAACCTCGAAAAATCTGTGCCAAAGTCGGGGGTCGTCTTATAGGACAGGTACTTAACTGCAGCTTGTTTCCCCTTGCTTCATATGTCCGGCACATATGGTGGGGGGTGCCGCGGCTGAGTCCCTGCTCTGTGCAGGGAGTATGAAGCAAGGGGAAGCAAGCTGCACACATCTTCCTGTACCTCGAAGAGGAGAACGTGAGCATGGATTGGCTCTCCAGAATCTACCCATTCGACTCGGAGGGCTGCGCGTCTTCGGGTTGAGTGTGGGTTAATTTTTATTTGGTGTGCATTGGAAGAGAGGTAGTCTTATACGGCAAGTATATTCCAAGCTCTATATTTTAACTGGAAAAGTTGGGGGTCGTCTTATACACCCAATCGTCTTATACGCCCAGTATTCTTATACGCCGGAAAATACGGTAAGCCAGATAGAAATAACCAGGGAGGAGGTCCTTGCATGTCTTGTTATACTAAACACTAACAAATCACCAGGACCAGATGGCATCCATCCACGAGTTCTCAGGGAACTTAAAGATGAAATTGCTGATCGCTTAGCCAAAATATATAATCTTTCCCTCAAATCAGGCTTTGTGCCTGATGACTGGAAGGTAGCGAATGTAACACCAATTTTCAAAAAAGGATCCAGGGGTGATTCAGGAAATTACCGACCTGTCAGTTTGACATGTGTCCCAGGTAAAGTGATGGAAACCATCCTAAAAGATAGAATTAAATGGCACATAGAAGAGAAGACACTGGAGAGCCAACATGGCTTTTGCAAGGGCAAATCATGCCTTACTAATCTGTTGGAATTTTTTGAGAGTGTCAACAAGCATGTGGATAAGGGGGATCCAGTTGACATTGTTTATCTGGACTTTCAGAAGGCTTTTGACAAGGTCTCGCACCAAAGGCTCTTGAATAAACTTACCAGTCATGGAATAAAGGGACTGGTCTTGTCCTGGATCAGCAACTGAAAACAGAGGGTAGCACTAAATGGACAATTCTCCAAGTGGAGGGAAGTAAAGAGTGGGGTCCCCCAAGGTTCAATACTGGGACCCCTGCTTTTCAACCTCTTCATAAATGATCTAGAAGTAGGAATAAATAATAAGGTAGCCAAATTTGCTGACGACACTAAATATACAGGATAGTGAAAACTGACAGATTGTGAGGAGCTCCAGAGGGATCTCTTGACACTGGGGGAGTGGGCAAAACAGTGGCAAATGAGCTTCAACATTAGTAAGTGCAGAGTGATGCACGTTGGGGCAAAAAACCAATTACATTTATAAACTGATGGGGTCTGAACTCTGCGACAAACCAGGAAAGGGACCTTGGTGTCCTGGTGGACAGCTCAATGAAGGTGTCAACCCAGTGTGCCTCAGCAGTGAAAAAAGCAAACTCAATGCTAGGGATAATTAGGAAGGGTATAGAAAATAAGTCAGCAAGTGTCCTTTTGCCTTTTTATAAATCTATGGTGAGGCCCCATCTGGAATACTGTGTACAGTTCTGGTCGCCATACCTCCAGAAGGATATTATGGAGCTGGAAAAAGTGCAGAGGAGGGCAACCAGAATGATTAGGGGACTGGAACACCTTCCTTACCATCTGAGGCTGCAACATTTGGGCCTTTTCATTCTTGAGCGACGGCGTCTAAGAGGTGACCTGATTGAAGTTTATAAAATCATGCATGGTGTGGACAAAGTAGATAAGGAAAAACTGTTTTCCCTATCACATAACACTAGAACTAGGGGGCAGGCACTCCATGAAACATTTGGGTACTACTTCTCAAACAAATAAGAGAAAGTACTTTTTCACCCAGAGGATCACTGGTCTATGGAACCCCCTGCTAGAATCAGTAGCAGAAATTCTGGCTGGCCCCACCACCCATCGAAGTTTTGAAATAAAGTAGTCCTAATTCGGGTCGAGTCAATACAGGGCTTTCCTCCTGGCCATGCCCGCCATACCACGCCCACAGAGTAGGTAGTAAAAAAAATTGGAGCCCACCACTGATACCACTCCATAGCACATAGTGCACCCTCTGGGCAGTTCAGAAGGTAATTAGCATTTTTGCCCCCCAACACACTGGGTACTCATTTTACCCAGTCACCCTTGGTCCCATCAGGATTGAACTCACAATGTCCACAGTTTTGGCTGTAATACTATAGTTTAACGCAGGAATTCTCAACCTTTTAAAGACGGGGCCCAGGTCACTCTCCCTTAGAAAGCTTTGGAGGTCGGATGGCCATTTTGCCCTTCCTCCACCACATGGCACTTCCGGGTGTGGTTGAGTTGGTGGTGGTGGGGGCACATGAAATGGCACCATGGGCCGCGGGTTGAGAATCCTTAGTTTAACCACTGTGCCACAACGGCTCAGGTAACTGGGATCAGGATTTACACAACTCTTCATTCTAACCACCGTACCAGAGTGGCTTTATCAGGATCATGACTTGAAAGTCACTTGCTCTGAGCACGTTTTACTTGAAAGGAAGGGGCAGTCTTAAAAGTCAGAACTGTAGAAGACAGTGCAATGCAACCGGTGGGGGAAACAGGTGGTGAATTTGAATACAGTACTCTGAATCCAATTGCTAGGATACAATGCTAACTGGAAAACAGTGGTTTTTAATGGCTTGTGTACGCAACAGGGTCAACAAATGTCTTATAGTTTGAGTCTGATGATACAGTATGCATTTGTGTAACTCAGTATTGTCTTTTTTTACTTTACATGACATCTATCTGGATGATTCATACTACAATATTATGAAAATGTTATCGTACAGCTTCTGCCAGTCGCATCATTGTTACAACAGTTGTGGTACCAAATAAAATGTGACAACCCAGGCACAGTTTGTTTGCTTATATTTATATATTTTATATTCTAACTTTTCACCAAACTAAAGAGGTGGAAAATTTTAAGCCAGTGTGGCTCACCCGCCTGCTGTTTTGATGGCAAGTTGTGATAACACCACAAACAAATTTAAGGCAAACCAGGAAAACAAAATTGTGAATCCAACTTCACAATGGCTGATCCCTAAGAACAAGTTAAGCCTCAGAATTCCTTTAAATGACTTCTTGTGGGCTGAAATATCCCATTAAATAATATGCTTAGTGAAGAACTGGAAGTAGTGAGATGTCAAATAATGGGAAAATCTGAAGTATGAATCAGTTTTTTTTAAATGGACAACAGATTTTTTTAAACTTGGAAATTTCTTGTACAACTTTCCCTTAGCAAATGCACTTCTCCAAGTGTGTCTGCACACTTTTTATGTGGCACTATTCATTTTCTGAGATTGTTTTACTTAAAAACAGACAAGCAAAATGCTTCACATATCAGAAATGGTTGCTCTCCATGTAATGTTACATAATAAGGTAATGGGTTGTACAGTAAAACCCCTACTTACGGAAAAGTCCGTTCCATAGGCTTTTGCTTAAATCGATTTTTATGTAACTCAAAGCAAACCCATAGGAAAAATGAAAAAAATATGTAAATCAAACCCATAGGGAAATGAATTTTTACGTAACAGCAAACCCATAGGAAAAAGAATCTTTAATTCGAAGCAGACCCATAGGAAATCGTGTAAATCGGGACATGGTTTTAGCACAAAATCATTACGTAAGTTGAATTTTATGTAACTCGACGCATATGTAAGTCGGGGTTTTACTGTGTCTTGTTCCCAGCTAGTGGGAAATGTAAAGCACCACAAGTACTGACCAGAGAGTAGTAGGAAGCATCTGTTCATTTTTCTGAGTGCCATTTTTTTAGGTATACCATTAATTGTACAAGGGTAAAGCGTCTGCTTCTGTTTTCATGTGAAGAAAATAGCAGCCATGTGATTCTGAAGGGATAAGGCAAAATATGGTTTTCCCCCTTACCAAATATCTATGGCTATTCAGAATCTGAAAACCAATTCAGTGCCTATGAAGTAGATGCAAATAAACTTGAAGCCCAAAGTAGATTAAAAACTACTTTCAGACAAGAACCATGCCAAAAGGACTATAGTATTTAATCCATATCATTAATTTATTAAAATGAACTGAATTAATCAACAATAGATTTTTAATTATTTTTACGTGATTACTTATAAAAACAGCTAGTCACAAACATGATATAGTGGGTAAAAATGTAGTTATTTCTGCTTGTGACATTGATTGAAGCTGCAGTTATGTGTAATTCCTTAAATGGTGCTATATGGAAAATATTTTTACCCTCTTAACCAATGCAGGTAGGAGGGAAAATTAATTACATTTTCCCTGTTCCTTGACAGGAGCAAGGGAAGTGCTTCATTGCAACATCTAATGCTGAAGAGGCTGGTTAGCATCTTCAACATACTGGATGTTGACACCAGAAACAGCTTTTGACAGCTTCACGACTGCTTTTGACAGCTTCCCATATAGCCGTTCCTTTGTACACAATCACTGGCAATGGCATATATGGGATCACACAAAAAAGTTGAACCTCCTAATGGGGGTTCAAAACAAAATGCTCATGAGGAGGTTGGGGTGCTTCAGCATCCACAATATGTGGTTGTTGGAGGCAGGGTTGAACCCTGAGATCTCCAACTAGTGGGCTAAATATCATATCTGGACATGCTATCAGATAAGAGAAACCAAATGTTCTTAGAACAGGACAATTTGTATTACAGGTTCCATGATCCTTGGTCATTCTGGCTGCAGCTGATTGGAATTGCAGTCCAAAACATCCAGAGGGCACCATATGTGAGCAGCCCATCTACTTCTGCCGTATCAGAATATAGGTGATCATCATGGCTGATGAAACTGCTGCTTTACATTAAAATGGGATTAATTTGTAATCCACTTGGGGACCATCACCCTTCCCTGTAGACTTTGCCACCCAAGACTGCTATTCCTCAGGGTTGTCAGGTTAGTTAACCTCCGCCTGACAATTGGCATTGAATTGCTGGCAGTATAGTCTATTACCATAGAAGGATAACCTGGCCAGACTGGCAAATTATTTACAAATTATCCTTCTAGCTTTCTTTGCACAGTTGCTGTCCTCTTTTCATAACTACCTGTCATGTCATGCTCAGACCATCCCTTGTCCTGTTACAAGTATCATCTGTTACTTGTTTGTTAATTGTTCTTCAAGAAAACCCATCCCCAGGAGGAAAATATCATCAAGCAACCACTGCCTACTGCAAAGTGTGTGACTGGCATCACTAGTTATTTCTACCATATTCAGAATTACACAGTACTGGGTTAAAAAGGCTGCTGGGAAAAGACTATATTTTGGAACTTCATATTTTATAGAGATACAAAACAAGGAGTTATGTGTTTGTTTGTTTAGCTACATAAAATATATAAAGATTTTTCAAATGCACAAAGCAGCTTACAGCTGAAAAAATATCATGTAAAGGCTTGGCAAATTAAAAACATTAAAACACTCAAGAGTTATGCGAAACAACAAAAAATGACACAATGCACTAGTTTCCAACTGACACAGCTCAGCAGATCATTTTTAATCAGACAGAACAGAAGTTAGCTGGGATATTCTTTTTTCATGTAGCCTTAAACCATGATTTTTCTTCTTCAAGTGCAGTATCCAATTCTGAATACATTCTTGGCTCTCATAATGGTTATCAACCATGAAGATTGTCCTGAAAAGAGTATAATGCACTGGCCTTCCATTTGCCTTCCATTGCTTGATCGCAGTGTGACACTCGTACCACTCGTATCCAGTTCCATGAGTCACTTTCTGGTCCTGAGCCCCTTTGGCACACAAAGTCCTCCTCAGCCCCAGACCAGTATTGAAGCTGTTGCGCACCATCAAGATGGATTCACCCTTCCCTGTGGACTTCGCCACCCAGGGCCATTAGTCCTCAGGGTTGTCAGGTTAGTTAACCATTGCCTCATGATAGATATTGTGTCACTGGCGGTATGTTCTACTCTCTTACCATAGCAAGATAACCTATTTTCAAAAAACAACAACAACTAAAATGCTATTTTTTAAGGATGCATTTCAGGGTGTTGTCCCCTTATCGATATTAGCCAGTTAGGTTCAGTCCTGATGCCATCAGACGCCAATTATTTTAGTTTAGTTTAGTTTGTGAGGTATTTGTTGGTGGTGGGTTTTGATTTGATTTGAAGTTTAATTTATATACCGCTTTTTCAACCCAACAGGTGACTCAAAGCAGTTTCACAAGGACAACAAAATAATATAAGAATATAAATACAGCATAATCCTTACAAAATAAAAACAACAAAATAATACAAAATATCAATACAAGATAATTCATACAATCAATATCAATAAACAACAGAGCAGCAGAATCTCTAAAAATACAATATACAAATTCAATTCAGAGCAACGTATCGATATACGATATCAATAAATACAGAAAATACAATAAAACACATTGCACAACATAACATTTTAATAACTACAGTAATATCAAAATATCAAAAACCTCTCCACCTTACAGAAAAGACCAGGGGCAGTGACAAAGTTCAGCCGCCTCTACGGCTTTTTTAGTCCTAGCTGGTGACTGCTACCACCCCCGCGCCGGTGGTGAGAGTAGCGAGGAGTGGTGGGCTGAAATCCGTAGCGGTGGTGGGCCTGGTGTCCAGCCGTCCCCTGCCTTTTAAGTCCTGGGGGCTGGAGCACTGGCAGGTGGAGTGGCCGGGAAGGACCTCTTCGCCCCAGCTGGGGCTGAATCCATGGTGGCGGAAGCAGATATTTCTGTTGGTTTCTCTGTTTGTTCACCACCCAGAGTGGGATAACACCCAGATGTCCAGACTTCAACCTTGATCCTGCAATTCTCATATTCCTTTGATGGGATATTGAACAGGAGCTTGTCTGTTGTATGTGTTGGGGATGGTTTGGGTCAGAGCAAAGTATACTTTAAGCTGTATGGGTCTCTGGCCTCGAAGTAATTAAGTGGTTTAATCCAGCATCTTGAATTTGGCCAGAATCACATTGGTAACCGATACAGAAGATTTAACACAACCATTATGGTGTTATCTGGGACTAATGTTTCACCATATTCCAAGGGAATGGACAGCTGTGTTTTTCACTAGCCAAATTCCAATGCAATACTCTGTAGAATGGACTGAAGTAATCAGGTCTGAAAGCCAATAGCAAGAAAGGGCAGATCTTAAAGAATAAATGCAGCTGAGAAAATGTAATCTGTTAGTTTATCAGGAGTTTGAGATGGATGTAGAAGCAGTCCAAGCCACCACACCGGTTCTCAAGGGCAAAGGGTGGGAATTTCAGATCATGGGGCCAAATCCAGCACATCTGACATCAAAATACAGCCCTCTTTGGCTCCCCAAGTGGCTATGAAAGACATTTCCCACCTTTGCAACAGGGAAATTGCAGCCCATCTATCACAAGCCAGCCAGCTGCTATGCATTGTTCAACCACCCAATTTCCCACTTATCTAGATTCATCTTCAACCGGCTTGCTTCATTCATCTGACCAAGTTCAGCATAGGAATGGCCACTCATAGATGTCTGGTCACTGAAATATACCACTGGATGTTATTCCAGTGACACATTATTACAAAGCTGAAGGTCTTGGAACCTTCATAGGAGAGGTGTATTAGTAGTAATACAGAGCTCTGCAAATGGAAGGTAATTAAACAATCTGATACTCCAAGCAAATATTCAAGCCACAGGCAATAAGGTTAATATACACATTGCTACTTTATTCTCCAGAAGATGATCACCATGGCAATCAAAGCTGCCTTCATTGCCAGAAACTATGGAAATGGGCAAATGGGGGTGATTCAGAATCAGCCACAGTAACTCTTTAACCATACGTTCTGCAACATCTTCTTCCCCTAAAAGGGAAAGGTTAATGTCTAAAGGTTTAGTGAATGGATACATCATTGCCTTCTTTAAGGAAATCCAGACCCACCCACATCCAAGGAGGCAGCTACAATTATGACCAGAAGTCCCACCAGCTCATTTCAGTTGTCTGCCAGCAGTTATGTGTGAAAAAAGTCCCAACAACACATGGAAGCTTTCCCAACACCTGTTAGTGTCCTAACAGAAGGCAAGTCTGAAGCAATTTAGGAAACCAGGACAAGCAGGCATGTCTGACACTTTCCTGTGCTGGTCATCACTCAATTGTTACACTTAGATTGGGTAAAATAAGATTATATCAACAGTTAATCATGGGAAATAATGTATTTTTATTTATTACATTTATATCACATCCATCTGGGACAGTGACTCTTTTAGAGATTGAGTCCCCAAACTCAACAGGCTGCAATCCATGCCGCAGAGGAGTGGGACGAACTCTGTGCTGGGGGAGGGAGAAAGTGCTCCCATTGGGCTGCTGGGTAGAGGGGAAGGGCGAACTCTGTGCTGGGGTGATGGTGTGTGCTCCCAAAGTGAGGGCTCTGAGTGCCCCTTCTGGCACGCATGTCATAGGTTTGCCACCACTGATCTGGGATATTCTCCCACTCTGGGCGGCATACAACAAATTAAAAGATTTTTACAAGTAACATTATAAAGTTAAGCATAAACGATAAACCAAACAGAATAAATTATGGGCAAAAACAATAAATACAACATGACATAAATCAGGACAGCCCACCTTGCTCTCACCAGCACATTGCTTTCAAGGTACCCAAAGGCTATCTCCATTCAGAAAAACTCTTACTTATTTAGACTTAGAACCTCTCATGCTTTGTAGCATAGCTTTGTAGCAAGGGATCTCCAGCAGCTTCAGTTTTAGGCGAGTGCTTCGGCATCTTCCCATGTCATTTCCAGGGACTTCAAGTATCCCATAAAGGTTCATTGCCATGTATTTTGATGGCGTCCTCATTGTCATTTGGCATTAGGAGGCATCCAACCGATTGCTACCTTAGGGACCCTGTTTCTCTCTATACAGAGAGTCCATTTGGAGTCTTCTTTGAGCAATGATGTTATGTAATTTGCACGAGTCACTCCTTCGAAACACCTCCTTGTTAGTAATGTGGTCGAAATAGCAAATCTTCTGGAGGACATCAAGTCTCTTGTTGATACTTGCTGACACCTTCCAAGTCTTGCAGGCATAGATAGCTGTTGTGATCACTATAAAGGTGAACAAATGGAGTTTAATTTTTAGTGATCTAGATGGCAAGGACCAGTTCTTAATTCATTCTCCAGAAGACTGCTGTTGCTTTTCCAATACAGCATCTGATGCCCACCTCTGCATCTCCATTATGAGCAATCAGACGGCCCAAATAAGTAAACCTCTCCAGTTTCTCCAGCTGCTGTGACCTACATAAGAACATAAGAACAGCCTTGCTGGAACAGGCCACAGCCCATCCAGTCCAGCATTCTGGCTCACACAGTGGCTCACCATTTCCTTCAGGGTATTCCCAAGCAGATGCCTGCTTAGGATTCCCTGGAAATGATATTGAGAGATATCCTGCCTATCTCTCCAACCCGGAGGTTGTCCTTAAGTATCCATAATTATAGCCATTGATACTCTTGTCCTCCATGAACTTGTCTAATCCTTTCTTAAAGCTGTCAAGACTGACAGCTGTCACCACTTCTTCTGGCAGGGAGTTCCATAGACCAGTAATCCTCTGGGTGAAAAAGTACTTTCTCTTATTTGTTTGAGAACTAGTACCCAAAAGTTTCATGGAGTGTCCCCTAGTTCTAGTGTTATGCGACAGGGAAAACAGTTTTTCCTTATCTACTTTGCCAACACCGTGCATGATTTTATAAACTTCAATCAGGTCACCTCTTAGACGTCGTCGTTCAAGAGTGAAGAGGCCCAACCGTTGCAGCCTCAGATGGTAAGGAAGGTGTTCCAGTCCCCTAATCATTCTGGTTGCCCTCCTCTGCACTTTTTCCAGCTCCATAATATCCTTCTGGAGGTATGGCGACCAGAACTGTACACAGTATTCCAGGTGGGGCCTCACCATAGATTTATAAAGAGGCAAAATGACACTTGTTGACTTATTTTCTATACCCTTCCTAATGATCCCTAGCATTGAGTTTGCTTTTTTCACTGCTGAGGCACACTGGGTTGACACCTTAATTGAGTTGTCCACCAGGACACCAAGGTCCCTTTCCTGGTTTGTCGCAGAGAGTTCAGACCCCATCAGTTTATAAATGTAATTGGGGTTCTTTGCTCCAACATGCATCACTCTGCACTTACTAATGTTGAAACTCATTTGCCACTGTTTTGCCCACTCCCCCAGTGATGAGAGATCCCTCTGGAGCTCCTCACAATCTCTCACAGTTTTCACTACCCTGTATAATTTAGTGTCATCAGCAAATTTGGCTACCTTGCTTTTTACTCCTACCTCTAGATCATTTATGAAGAGGTTGAAAAGCAGGGGTCCCAGTACTGAACCTTGGGGGACCCCACTCTTTACTGCCCTCCACTTGGAGAAGTGTCCATTTAGTGCTACCCTCTGTTTCCTGTCCCTTAGCCAGTTGCTGATCCAGGACAAGACCTGTCCCTTTATTCCATGACTAGTAAGTTTATTCAAGAGCCTTTGGTGTGGGACCTTGTCAAAAGCCTTCTGAAAGTCCAGATAAACAATGTCAACTGGATCCCCCTTATCCACATGCTTGTTGACACTCTCAAAAAATTCCAACAGATTAGTGAGGCATGATTTGCCCTTGCAAAAGCCATGTTGGCTCTCCTTTAGCAGCGCCTTCTCTTCTATGTGCCTATTAATTCTATCTTTTAGGATGGTTTCCATCACTTTACCTGGGACACATGTCAAACTGACAGGTCGGTAATTCCCTGGATCACCCCTGGATCCTTTTTTGAAAATTGGTGTTACATTCGCTACCTTCCAGTCATCAGGCACAAAGCCTGATTTGAGGGAAAGATTATATATTTTGGCTAGGAGATCAGCAATTTCATCTTTAAGTTCCCTGAGAACTCGTGGATGGATGCCATCTGGTCCTGGTGATTTGTTAGTGTTTAGTTTAACAAGACATGCAAGGACCTCCTCCCTGGTTATTTCTATCTGGCTTAATTCTTCGGTTTCCCTCCCTACGAAGATAGGCTCTGTTTTGGGCATGTGGCCTCTGTCTTCTTCAGTGAATACTGAAGCAAAGAATTCATTGAGTCTCTCTGCAATCTCTGTTTCCTCTTTAATAACCCCTTGCCTTCCATTGTCATCTAATGGTCCAATGGCCTTCCTAGTTGGGTTCTTACTTCTAATGTACTTAAAGAAGTCTTTGTTATTTCTCTGAGTATTTTTAGCTATACGCTCCTCAAAGTCTTGCTTTGCTTTCCTGATTGTTGCCTTGCATTTGTTCTGCCAGAATTTATGTTTTTGCCTGCTGTCCTCATTCGGACAAGCCTTCCATTTTCTAAATGAGCTTCTCTTGCTCTTGATCACTTCCCGAACAGCTCCTGTAAGCCACATTGGAGTCCTCTTGGACCTGGCAGTGCCCTTTTTCCTTTTGGGTATGCATTCCAATTGAGCCTCTGTTATTGTTTTTGTAAACAGCCTCCATGCCTCTTGGAGTGTTTGGACTCTCTCAATTTTCCCTTTCAGCTTCTTTTTTACTAGTTTCCTCAACTTTGGGAAATTTCCTTTTTGAAAATTTAAGGTCTCTGTGTTAGATTTTATCAGTGACTTGCGGTCTATGATCAAGTTAAACATAATTGAGTTGTGGTCACTGTTCCCTATTGGATCAGTCACATTAACATCTTGCACCAGATCAAGTCAAGGATTCTTGTACCTCTAGTTGGGTCTTCAACCATCTGTCCCAGGGAACAATCATTTAGGATATCTAGGAACTTTATCTCTTTATCATGTGCTGAACAACAGTTTACCCAGTCTATGTGAGGGTAATTGAAGTCCCCCATTATAACCAGGCTTCCCTTCTTGGATGCCTCCTTACAACATTCTCCAACTGCCAGTCTCCCTCAAGAGTTTGGGTCGGAGGCCGATAGTATATGCCTACTGTTAGACCATCCTTGTGGCCTGGTACTCTTACCCACAGAGCTTCTAATGGTGACTCCAAATCACCTAGATATTCCAATTCATATGATTTTATCACTTCTTTGACATACAAGGCCACACCACCTCCCATTTGCCCCTTCCTATCCTTCCTGTACAGTTTGTAGCCTGGGATAACTGTATCCCATACCTGAGTAAGATTCCCTGTGTCCCGGTTGTGGAGTTCACATGCATGACCTTTGATTTCTCGGCATTTATCCTGAGGCCAATTTTCTTTGCCTCTCTGTCCAGGACAGTTGTTGCCTGTTGTAGTTTAATCTCATCCAGGGGTTGCCGGTGGCTCAGTGGTTAAGAAGCTCGCCTTGTTAGCTGGAAAGCTGGCAAGTTGGCAGTTTGAGACCCCAGTACTGCATGATGGATTGAGTGCCCATCTCTGTCCCAGCTCTTGGGGACATGAAAGGAGCCTCATTTGGGTGTTCCCTGGGCAGAGTTTCTTCTGCAAAATCATTTCTGACACCAAATTATTATTATTATCTCATCTTCCTTGAGCAAGGCAATGTTATCAGCAAAATCTAGGTCACAGAGGCAATTTTGGTCAGACCAAGGGATGCCTGTCAGATAACATGCTGCTCGTCGCATAACATAGTTGAGGGTCACAAGGAAGAGGAACAGAGATAAAAAACAGCCTTGCCTAACCCCATTGGTAACCTCAAAGAAGTCTGTATGAATGTCCTCAGTCTTAACACAGCAGATTGATTGTAGTTATAAATCTTTAAAGATAGCAATGAAGTTTGCTGATATGCCATATAGATGTAGGATCTTTTTGCCAGTCTCCTGGGTCTATACACTTTTGCCAACATATATTACATAGTATTGTCAACTCTTTTTTCACTATAGCGTGGCCACTGTGTTTTAAGATCTCTGTGGGTATTTCATCCAAACCAGCTGCCTTGTTGTTTTTAAGGCTTTTAATATCAATCTCTACTTACTATTACGATCTTGCTAGTGTTTACTTGGAGCTCCTGCTGGGTATGCGCATCCTTAAAACTATGTGTAATGGCCAGGTCTGTCTGGTTAAGAATTTCCTGGAAATATTCAAACCTCCTTTTATTCTGCTCTTCTTGGGTAGTCAGGAGCTTCCCACTCTTATCCTTGATTGGAACACTGGACTTGTAACTTTTCCCCATCAGTTCATTGACAACATGATAAAGAGTTTTAGCATCATTTCAACTGTCTGCTTTTTCCACTTCAATGCTTTTCTGTTCCAACTATTTTTTTTTATCTTTCCAGCAACTTTTCTTCACCATCTGGTTGAGTTTTGTACTATATTGTTTGCTCATTTCTTTTGTTTCTTCTATATCTTTGGCCTGGGTCCAGTTTTAATTTTATGATTTTTCATTCATCAATCAGCTACCAGGTTCTATTCTGGATCCACTGTTCCTTCTGTCTGCCTCATCTTCTCCCAATTATATTTAGATCATGAATCAGGAACTTCAGGTCATGATTAGGAATTTCATCAAAGGTATCCTGTAGCTGGTTATAAAATCCATTCTTTGCTGTGTCATTTGAGCTGTCATTTAGAGCATATGCTTGTACAATGGTTGCTTTGATGTGTCGATGGATAAAACAGGCTGTAATTTTTCGGTCACTGATTGGTTTCCATCCAATAAGCACTTGCTCTCCCAACACAAGGCTGATCCCATGCTCATGCCAATCTTTGTGACCTGTATATAGGATGGTCTTACCATTGTTGCTGATTTGTCCCCTCTTTAACCATCCAACCTCACTGATACCCAAGATGTCTAGCTTATAGTCATCAAAGACCCATAAGAGCTGGGCAAGCTGACCAATTTGGTAAAACATTTGCATGTTCCAAGTCCCAATTTTTGTGATGTTTTTGGCTGAGAAGATCTTTTTCAAATTCAAGCACCAGACTCCATTTCTGGTTTGATCAGATGTCATCATGCAAGTTATACAACTTGAAACCAATCTCCCGCTAGTCGATCAGAGTTACTTGAGATTCTTCTTGCTGTTTCTGTAGCAAATTAGGCTTAACAGAAATGGATTACTCACCTGACACTCGACGCCCAGCACCTGGCGCCCGATGCCCAACCCTCTTCCTTTCTCTTCCAGTGTTGGGATTGACCATGGCAGGGTTCAGAAAAATTCTGCCTGGATATAATTCTTAGGTCACAGCATATACCAACTTTTGTCTTGTCACCACCTCTCATTTCTGAAAATGGTCTATGTGGTTTAATTAATCATATTACATGTGTGTCTTCTCTCAGTTAAAGCATTCAGTTAGTGTCCATCTCCTCATGAAATGGAGCCAGGCTAAATCTACAATCATTTGTTGGAATATTTTAATTGCCTAATTATTAACATCACTTTATAATCCAGCAAATATAGTATATGTGGATATCGTATTCTTGTACGTTTTTCTAGTGTACAGCATTGACAAGGAGCATTGTATGACCTTATTCAACCTCCTGATTCACCATGGATTATAAAATTAATTATAGAAGGGAGAAGGGATAAATGGAGTAAGTATCACAAATAGATACAGAGCTTTTTAAAGAAAAGAAAAAGGTGAGTTCAACTGCACAGAATGACCTGTTATATATTTAGATATATATTTAACAGAAGATAAGGATCGGGACAGGAACAATTTGTCCACTATAGTACAGGGGGAAAGAAGAAAAAGGGAAAAATAGTGATTATGGTCAAGCATGAATGTTGCCTTTCTGCTATGGAAAAAAGTCAGAGACATGTCATAACTGAAGGAACAATTGTTAATGACAGTCCTCCCTCCAGGGCATTGTTTGTAACCCAATATCATCTATCAATAGAAGTGTTATTCCTTATAAAGCTTCTGCATTAATTACCAACCAGGAACACCTGAATGGACCACCAAAATATCTTACCAGTGCTTGGTTCTATGCTTGAGCCATGGCCTTGATGAGTACGAGCAAGGGAAATGGAGACATCCCCCATTTTAATTAGATTGAGCAGAAAGATCTGGATTAAGATAGACAATTTCTTGCTTTCGAACTGCTAGGTTTTCAGGAGCTGGGACAAAGACAGGAGCTCATTCCGTCCTGCAGTACTCAGGAATCGAACTGCTGACCTTCCGCTTCCCAATCAGTGTCTTAGCTACTTGAGCCACTGCAGTCCCTATATCTGGAAGACACCCAGCAAAATAGAGCCATCTTGGTTACTACTTGAGTGACTAAGCATGACCAAATTAGGTTTTATTGTTGTGCGCCATTAAGTCAATTTGAACTTATGGTAGTCCTAGAGAGATGTCCAAGATATATGAGATATCTAAGATATGGTTTTACAAGTTCCACCCCACACTGTGTTTCCATGGCTTAGGAGGGATTTGGAACCCGGTCTCCTAGGTTCCAGTTCAACATCATGTTCGCTACACTAAATACAAACTTTTAAAAAATAAAGACTTGAAGGCTGTCTTTTTAAACACATATACACATAGAACTTTATGTATATTCAAAACTTCCAATTGTTTTCCATTCTCCAACACCCTTTGAAGTAGATATAGGTAATTATTTCATGCCAGTTAGGAATGGAGACTGTGAGAAACAATTGACTCCATACCACTTGGGAACAGACAATGTCAGATGATTTCAGGCTTGTAATGAGAACTACCTCTGAATCAGCATTTCATGGAGTTTAGTCCACTTTTGTCTTAAGAGCTTTCAGGCTCCACTAACTGAACCCTCTTAACTTCTGTTGCTAAAATGCTTCCTACAGCATGTATGCTTGGCGACTGTCTTGGTCTACATTTCAATCCTTACACACCAATACCAAGACATTTGTATAACTGTAGCCAAGGAGGAGGTGGTTATTCTTTACTGCCAAAGTTAACACCTACTTGAGCACTGATTAGACTTCATGTTCTAAGACTAAATACATTTCCACAAATACAGGCCACAGTTTCATACTTGCCACTAAGCCAGGTGACTCAACAATCCTTTCTCTGTCAAAGCAGGATTCCAGAGAGCATTGCACCATATGGGGAATTGTTCTGTACAACACTGTGATGGGTATGGGTGGAAGGGTGCCTTCCTGTCCTCACTCCCTGATACACACATTATTTCCTTTATTCTATGTACAGTGAGGGACAATAGCTGTTTGAACTATCTATTCTAATGGGGTCTGTGTGTGCAAATACATAATCCTCTCCTGAGGAAGCCTGTATTGTCCCATTCTCTTCTGAACCTACACTGTAGTCCAGAGGTTCTCAACCTATGGCCTGTGGGCTAGATCCGGACCATGGCACCAAATAATCCGGCCCTTGCTCCAGCTGCTGCTGGTGGAATCAGCCGCAGACTCATTTACGGCCATTGTAAACGCATTTATGACAGCTGCAGACTTGTTTACAGCTGTTGTAAATGCATTTACAACAGCTGTAAATGAGTCTACAGCTGACTGCGGTGGCGGTGGCTGGAGCACCAGTCCGGCTCGCCAATTGTTTGAGGGAGTGTGACCCGGCCCCCAACTTGAAAAGGTTAAGAACCCCTGCTGAGGTAGAGGAGGAAGTGGTGGCCTGCTCCATTTCCTGTCTAGAAGCACATGTATGCATGAGGTAGGAGGAGAGCAGCAAAGTTTTGGAATGCATTTACAAGAAGGCAGTTTTACTTCCTGACACAACTAGTGGGCAGCTTGAGCTGCCCTTGTTTTCCTGAGGTTTGCTGTACTATTCATGCATTTCTGTTGGTTATGCAGACAAGGGCAAGTTGCCATTTAGCACTGTGTGACAAATGGTTTCTACGTCTCAGATACTCTGGTTTTTGGGTTTATTTTTCTGAATCACATTCATGAGAACTGAAATTATTGGGAATGAGATCCTTCTGATCTGACAGCCATTTTCTTGCTTTGGACATACAGCAGATCAACCAGAGATGTACTGGAAGATCTGAATTTATTCTAATCCCACTTTTGGTTTAGAAAAAAAAAGGGATTCCTTCTCCTTGTAGCAGTGCACTTGTGTTCCTGTTGTGTATGTAACCAAGTGTAATGTGAATGAATCGGATCTAGCGATCCTCCATTTCCCCCCTCCCTTTTCCCCCTTGTTAATACTCCTATTGTAGAGATACGGTGTATGCATGTTAGTCTTCTGCCACTCACATAGAATTCATCTGCCAGCGATAGCGCAGCTGAAGGAGCTCAGCTCACGTGGCTCCAATCATCCAATCACCCAATCAGTGATGAGCGCGGGAAATCTTCCTGCCACAGGTGAGCCACGGCAGGTATGCAGTATGTCAGAATGACGTCACTGACACAGTAACCAATGGGGGCCTTCGAGTGAAATTCAAATGTACTGTACCATACATAAGGAGCTGTGTCTCTGCCATTACCTCATGTTCAGATTGACTACACTGCAATAAAGATGTGTTTGGCCCCGACTGCTGCCTACTGCGTATCAATCTGCAAACATTAAAGTTCCCCAGAGAGTTCTAACCTTCAAGATGCCAGTCTTTTAAAGGACTTTACATTTATCATTGTTTCTCCACCTGGTCTGTCTGACACCACATGCAGTTGTGGCTGTGACATCACAAGAGCCAGTCCCATGGGGTCAAATTTTGGCACTGAAATATCAGGAAATGGAATGCGGCTGATCTGGCAGCAGTAACTGACAAGGCTGCACTTTTCCTGTTGTTGTTGTTGCTGCAGCACCGCCGTCAAGCTGCCTCTGACTTATCTTAACCTATAAAACCAAGTGTTCACCGTTGGAACTGGCTATAGGTTGCTATGCGTCGCCCTACTGACCCGCACCCACCCTTCGTGCGCACGGCCGAATTGCCTACGCAGGTCAACGAAGGATTTAAAAATCCGGCACGGGGGCCTCAGCCCCACAAACGGCAAGAAAGGGAAAGAACTTCACTTCCCAACATTCCTTGCGCCACGCCGCGCCAGAGCCAATCACGCTGAGAGGCTCTCGCATGGCGCAGCGTTCGGACACGCGCCGCAGCCAATCGAAAGAAATGCATTTTAAAAAAACCCAGCAAAAACACAAAGCACCAACCCATAACTACAAGCCCCAGCGTCCTGCACGCCCACGCAGAACGCTGAGGAAAACGGCGCCCGGAAAATTAAAAAGAAAAACAGCTCACAGGCAAGCAAACACCAGCCGGCTTTCTTTTAAATCACCCGCGGCACCTGAAGCTCCCGAATGGAGTTTCCCCTTTAACATCAGTGGGAGGGGGTGGCGATCCCCCTCTCTGCTGCCTACCCTAGTGTTGGGAGGTTTGTGGGGATAAAAGGACTATATTGCCCCAACCCTTCTGGACTCAGGACACCAGGGAGACGGGATCGATTCCCACCCCCCTCCTTAAAACAACTCCGTCTTTTCTTCTCTTTAAAAACGGAGTTGTTTTAAGGAGGGGGGGAGGGAATCGATCCGCTCACCCACTGATATTAAAGGGGAAACCCGATCTACTTTCACGTCTCCACACAAAGCACCATAACACACTAAAGCCCCCCTCCCCACCACCTAGCCCACAAAACATTGTGTACCAGCAAGTACTACAAAAAATAAAACACTAACCACCACATTCAAACAAAACACATAAAACAATTACAATGACAGCGGACAGTAATAAATAGAAATAGAAAAACAACATTACAAAAGATAAAATGAAAACAGTTAAACTTACCAAAATACGAGTAAAGGAAACACCCGAAGTCATCGACAGTACGCATCGCTTCTCCATAAACTTTCCCAAAACCAGCCAAAAAACACTCACAGACGCTTCGAAAAGAGGCAAGACACGAAAACTTTAAAAGGAAAATACGCACTCCCTTACAGCCATGCCTTCTGCACAGCAAAACAGCAACGCGGAACACAGACACACCTCCAAACATGCAAATCCACTTAGCTCACCTCGCTCTCCCAAACTCCAAAAACAGCGAGGGAAAATAACGCGATAACGAGATTTACCAAACATACGGGAAACACACAGCTTAAAAACGAAACTAATACACCAACAGAGAGTTGCCAAAGACGTGAGTGCAAACTTACCGAGGGGAAACAATAGCGAGGGGGAAAAAACCAAATAGAAATGGAGAAAGAAAGCCAGAAATCATCAAACCAGATTTACACACAAAACGAAAATCAGCAAGAAGACATACTCTCCAAAATCAAGGACCCCAAAAAATCACTCACAGCCGGGAAACCAAGTAGGCAACACTCCATGCAATATCAGCATGCAAACATATTACCATGGAGACAACAGACAACAGAAATAACAGAGAGTGTCTCCAAAATTTACATAAAAAACAAATCAGAGGAAGAGGAAAAAACAAACGCAAGCAAACATATTATTCCAAAAGAAGATTTAGAAAATAGACAGCCAGAAATTCAAATTATCAAAACACAAGAAATACAAGCCACAACAAAACCCAAACTAATTTTACCATGGAAACAACAATCAACAGAAACAGCAGACAATTACTATGAAATCAACAGAACAAGCACAACAGACACACAGGAGGAGCAACAAAATAAACAAGGACAAATGCTAATTGTCAGAAAAAAAGAAAAACAAATCATAACGAAACCAAAATTAATATTGCCATGGAAACAGCAGACAACAGAAATAACTGCCAACGACAACACAAACCACAAAACCAACACAACAAAGGAAACAGAAACAGCCACCACAATAAAAAGAAATTACAAACCAGAAGAAAGCGAAAATAAACAACCAGAAATGAGCACAATCTCAAAAAAAAGAAATACCAACAATCTCCCAGAAAAACAAAACACATCACTACAAAGAACAAGCAACAGAAAATGCAGAACTACAAGACAGGAACACAGAAATAAAACAACACCCAAACAATAAAACATTAGAAGAAATAATACAACAAATAAACAACAAACAAACAGTGCAACAAGAAACACAACAATCCACCAATGCAAAACAAAAGGACAACCAGCCACAACCGCAACAAAGAGACCCACAGCTGCAAATTAAGGATGACTTAGATATAGATTCCATCATACGAAGGCATCTACTCATCATGACACATCCACCAACTCCATTCAACCAGCCACTAGCAGAATTAATGCTCCAACATTTTTTGAAGATCAAATTTGAACAGAACCAGAGAAAAAAAGGTAAATAAACAAAACAATGACATTTTATAATATATATATATATATATATATATATATATATATATATATATATATATATATATATATATATATATATATATATATATATATATAACTTTGTCATTATTCTCATTACACAGGTGCCCCAAAAGATCTACAACCAACTAACTGAACCACAAAAAAAACACAACTCTTACTGAAGGTAAATAAAAAATTTAGAACAAAAAATTTATCAAATTATATTTACTAACAACAATATTTTCAGATTTAAAAACATGTAAAACAATTTAAGGATCACAAATAATACATTTCAAAAAGAAAAAAAGACCAGACCAATAGACAAATATCAATATCTCTCCCTATGTTTTATGTTTTACAGATTAAAAACACACATCGCTGGACGACAAAGGAGGAAACAAAATATATATATAGTTAAATGTTTAATAATACTTTTTAAAAAAAGGAACATACTTTACTGTGCAAATAACAGTAATGATACAACAACTTTAATTAAAAATTAAGCATTTTCAAATAAAAGTTTAGAAATGAAATGTTAATTGTTAAACATGTTTTTAAAAAATAAAAAAAAATTTTTAATTAAAAAACCATTACAATGCATCTTCTTTAATACAATAGAGGGGGGGGGGGAAAGCCCGGCAACGCCGGGCAAACCTTGCTAGTGACTTATAAATTAGTGATCTCCAAAATGTCAGCTCTTGCAAACTCAGAGTTGTGATACTTGAGGAAGTCAATCCATCTTGCCTTTCTCTTCTACTGCTTCCTTCCACCTTTCCCAGTATCATTATCTTTGGCAGAGAAACTTTCCTTCTCAAGATATGCCCAAAAATGATACTTTCCCTATCTCTGTCCAATGTCTTACTGTTGGAGATGTGAATAACAAGCCTGACACTACACTACATTTTCTAGCAGGGACTACTTGCTACCTGGACTACCTGGTCTGGCTGTTGCAGCCAGGATTTTGTCTCAAGCTAAAGAGACAGAAGAAACCTAGAAAGGATTTCCCTAGCTCTAAATTTCCATGCACCTTGAAGCAGCAAGAGTTTCAGGCTAGCTTTGGAAGAAAGGTGGTGGGATTAAAAAAAGGGGTGGTGGGTGGTGAAGTGTCCTTCTCTAGCTGAATTCAAGTATTGACTCCATGGGTTTGTTATACACCCACACTATTCTCATGTCCATATGTTTATCTCAGGGAGTCATAAGCATCAGAGAAAGGCAATTGGATCAGGAAAAAGGCATGCAGGGAAACATTTCAAATCACATCCCTAGTGTGCATCTATTTTTTCTCTCTGCTCCACCTTTCCAGAACTTGTTTGAAGCATAACAGAAACAAAATACCAGACAATTAGGATAACTAATCTTCTAGCTTCTCATCCAGTTTGGCCACTAATTGATTTATATGTTCTATTTTTACAAAATAATTAAAATGGCCATTAGCAGTTTGCATATGGAGAAGTTATAAAAGACTCAGAAGTACAATTTATAATAAGTGGAAGCATGTGAACACATCCCCAAAGATATGAAAACACAGAGTTGTGCATCCTCAGTACTGGTATAATACGGTTAATTACACCAGCACATTGGTCATGGTCATGTCAGCATGCATAAACTAACAATAACAGGAAAAGTCAAATGAGTGGAATCCAAATTTAGAGATTTGGTGGTCCCTGTGAACTAGTTTGGCAGGTTAATCAGGATGCCTCCACATTTCTGCTAACCTGTGAATTAGTTCTCTTGGTCTTCCTGATGCAATTACATCAAATATTTAGCTGACTTCACTCTGTCAGGAACAACATGGAATGTAGCTAAACCTCCAGAACAAGATTGTTAAATTTCTCAATGCTGCATACTGATGTATATAAACCATAGTGTGTGTGTGTGTGTGTGTGTGTGTGTGTGTGTGTGTGTGTGTGTGTGTGTGTGTGTGTGTGTGTGTGTGTGTAGAACGACAGCATATAAATATCATGATGGCAACAATGATTTCCGTAGTACTGTAATGGATTATCTATTGCTGGCTTGCTGGGCCTGTCGCAATGCCTGTCGTATTATAAACACACCAGATTACACCTCTCTTGGCCATCAGGGGAAGCTTTAATTTTCTGGCACCATGCAATGGCTGGTCAGCTGCAGCACAATACTGAAGGTTTACCTCAGAAGCAGCTTTGATAGCTGCTTCATTCTCTTTTATCCCATTCTCAGTATCCCCATCCAACACCTCCAAAATAGTAGAAATAGTAGATAGAGGCTTAAAAAGCAGTGCTTTGTTGTGAGTTGCTCTGCTCTGGTGTCCAACATGTGTGGGCACTAGAAGAAAAAGTGGACTGACCCAGTGCAAAAAACACCCTGAAAACATCCGGTACAGCATAAGCCAACTCTTAATATTGCTGCCACGATGTTCTATGTTTCTCTTTGCTCTGCTCATCAGAGCTCTGAGATTGTGCTTTCTTGTTGCCAAAAGAAAACATATGGGTAGCAAGGAGGGTCCACTCTGCCCCCCAGCTTGCTTAGATTAGTTCTAGAGCTGCCAGCCAGGGCCATAGCCAGGGTGTCGCCAGGGTGGGCATCTGCGGATTCCGCATGCCCAATTGGCATAATCAGACTCTGGCAGAGGTTACACCGGCGAAGAAGGTTCCTGGTCACTGGCCCTTGCCAGTATGGAAATTGGGGGAGCGGATTAATAGTATAAATCATAAGGGTTTATTCACCCACACCTGACCTGACCGGCGGTTCTGCTGAGAGAGCAGATCGCTAACCTCCATTACCCATTAAGCAATTACTGACTCACAGATCAGCCTAATCTTTGGTGCAAATAGAAGCCATATTTACTCTGGCGTAAGCCTCGAACAATGGTTTTCCCCTGTCAGTGTTTGCCCGAGTTAATTAACTTCCCCAAGAGAGATTTCCCATTAACCCGAGTAAATGGGTGATGTGATTTTCTGTCAGATGACGATTCTTCCCTGCATTGCCTTCTGATCTATATATGATGATGCTTTTCCCTCAATAAACCACTGATCTGATCCCGCTCCATATTGCCTCGTGTCGTTACTTGATCAGTCTCCTCCGGGACCCAACGGCCGTCCTAGCGGCCCCGATTCCTACAGGGGCTTTTTTCCCCCTCTGTTGTATTAAAGAAGATTCATTGTAATGGTTTTTTAATTAAAATTTTTTTTTTATTTTTTAAAAACATGTTTAACAATTAACGTTTCATTTCTAAACTTTTATTTGAAAATGCTTAATTTTTAATTAAAGTTGTTGTATCATTACTGTTAGCAATTTGCCTACCCTCAAACTCCTGGCTGTTTATATATATGACATATATATGACATTGTTGCCCATTCTGAAAAAATATTCACCCACCCACATCTAGAATCCTGGCTATGGCCCTGCTGCCAGAATGCCTCAGCCATGGGACTATCTGTCTATTTTGCCTGTACCTCCGTTCCTTGGCCGGAGCATGCCTTGTGAAAAGGAAGGCTTTTCGGGCAAGACTCTGCATACATGTGCACCTCCTTTTCCATAGCTGTACTGAGAAGTAACGTGCCCCCAGATGTTCTAGCTAAGCCAAGAAGCCAAGGACTGGGTTTAGTTAACCCAGAGCACAAAAAGAAACTGATGATTCAAATTTGGCTTTCAAAAATTTATTAGATTAAAAATGAAATGAAAGAATGGAACAATAAAGGGGGAAATGGAACACAGAAAAATCAAGAGACACTAACTCCCCTCCCACATACACAAGGACTCTAGATAGGAAAGTAAAATAATCTCCAATCAAGCCAAAGTAGAGCATGAGACAAATATTAAGGGTTCAACAAAATCTGACAATAAAGGAAAAGGGAGCAAAAGGGTGAAAGCCTGATTATCTGCTTGCTAGACCAATAAGCCAGGTTTCCCCCACTAAAACAATCTAACCTACTCTAAATTCTGTGGGTGCTGAATCTGCATAGAGCGGGAAATACCAGTCAGCTGGACCTGATCACACTGTGCTCTGTTTATGGAGAGCCAGAAACTGTCATGCCGTGTCCTGACAATTACTCTTATACATATATTCTCCCCTCCCCTGTTCATACGTGGCCAAACAGGGATAAGGCACCAATGCAGAAGGGAAATTCTCTCCAGATACAGCTTCTTATTCTTATCAGCTCATCTCCAGCCCAGGTGCTCTTTAATCATCACCTGGTGCCTTGCTCTCTCCAGAGTTGGCTTTGGAGCAGGAAGAGATAAGGGGAACTTCCTTTTGTCTAGTATTTTGCACCTTGTGGCCAGTTGCTTTCCCTTTTGCTCCTTTCCAGCAAGAAGATGTTAACCTTCACAAGGCCAGCTTCCTCACACTATTCATTGCTAATGCTTCTGGGATTTGCCTACATCGATAGCAATGACCTAGGAAGAGGCCTGTCTCTAAAGAAAAGAATAAGGTGGACACAAATGTGGTATAGTTCTTCTTCTTTCGTGTCCAATCAAACCCTAGTCTGCCAATATGAAGCCACTTTCTTGGTTTGGTCTTTGGCCAAACTTAAGTCCTCATTGGTGCATGTTTCTGGAAGTAATCGGCAGCCCAGTAAATGAGCCGGATTCTGGATCTCTCCACATTCACACAGTGTGTTGTTGTCTGCCATTTGAGTATGTTAGTGTTACTTTTACGCACTCTAAACCTCAACCTATTCAGAGTCCTCTAAGTGACGTAGGAGAGGTTGAGTTCCTCAGCTATATTCTCCTTTAATGTTGTTCCTTGTCCAGTGAGCTCCTTCCTCCATCTTCTAATTTGGTTTTGCTCTTGCATGCACTCAAGAATGTTTGTTTTTGCCATAAAGCTCCTCCTGCATCTGAACTGGCAGACTTGAGGCTCATATCTGTTAAGAGGGGGTCAAAGGTAATTCTCTTGCTTAGTTCTCTCAGCATCCGCTGCTACTCCTCTCCTTATCTTAGGTGGAGCGATGCCAACAGGAGAGTATATTTTCTCAACTGATGTAATTTTGAGGCATCCTCTCAGTATACACATAGCTTCATTAACAGTTTTGCATACATGGATGTGCTCCATACTAGAGCAGCAGACTCTGCTGTGGAGACACTCAGGGCCAAAGCTAATGTAAGCAGCTTGGATGGTTGTGTTCCTCATTTATAGCTTCATGATGTTGTTCCTTGTAGTAACTTTGGCTTTGCTATTCAGGCAGTGTAGCTTAAAAGAGAGTGTCCTCTCAAGCATCATACTGAGGTATTTTGGTGCTGAACAATGCTGTAATCGGTTGCCTTGCTACGTAATATCCAACTCAACCATTGCCTCTCGGTTTCAAAAGGTGGAAAGCACATACTTGAGTCTTGTTTGGATTAGGCTTCAAATGGTTGATATAGTATGTTCTTAGTACTCTATAGTAAATTGCACTAGAGTAACCCTATGAACCAATTCTTTCTTTATTCATGTCAGAGGCACCACCAGCATATAATAACATACAAAGCTAAAGTTAACACATCTAAAAACAAAATACTGTAGAGTTAAAAATGGCTAGATGACATCTGCCCAATATTAGGCCACATCAACAGCATTTCCTCTTGCCAACATAAGGTCCTCCTCAGTGCACATTGAGGGGCATCATGTGCATTGTATCATATGAAAGATAGTTTATACCTCTCCGCATTCACACAGGCTGTTATCTACAGGGAAACCCCACTTTCTCAGATTAGCCCTTGATCTTCCTACCATGAATCAATGAGGCAAGCCAACACTTTTGCATGCTCTGTTCTTCTTCTTTCGTGTCTAGACCAGACGTGAAACTGCCAAAATGAAGCCACTTTTTGGTGAATTCATTCTGTAGTTCCTTTTGCCTGACCAAGTGAGAGAAAGTTTAGCTGGCACAAGGTTGCCATTACCCAAGGTATGCCAGATTGTGGTGCAAAAATACCACAGTTTCCGCGGAGGCTCTTTCTGTGTGCCCCTGTATGTTTTGTTGTTTCAAATGGACCCACTCTAGTCACAACTTGTTATACTAAAGCTAATTACTATTAGAATAGGCCTGTCTGAATCAACTGAACTTGCAGAGAAGTTGATTCACCAAATCAGCAATGATTCAATGGTCCTAAGATACTGTGACATAGTACACTAAGCAACAGAATTTCAGCCTCTGTCTCAAATACAATTTACCTTGTATCTTTGAGCAGAATATCAAAGCCACATGAAAACAGTTGAAGGAGAATGCACCAGGAGAAGCAGTTCAGGTTGTTGTGGCTTGTATAAGGACAGAGGTTTCTTATCTCATGGTATATATTAACCAGCTCATCCATGCTGGTTTGCCTGCATCACCACTGAACTCGTGTCTGTTTTATGGCCAATTCCATCTGCCTGTAGTTGCTGCATTTCTACTCCCTCCTGCTTTGCTGAGAGGTTAAACTTTATCTCTTAGATTTAAATTGGGCAAAGGCTCTTCATTGCTGTGAATGTGTTCACTTCTGCCTAATGATGCCAGGAAGTTCTTGTTACCACTCAGTCACTGTTAAATGACAGCTGTTAAGCTCATAATTTCTTCCTACCATTTGCACTTTCATCCACACTGCACACCACAATTTGCATAAATATTTCCCAAACGAAGACACGTTCCATGCCTCTGATAAAATCTACAAAATAGCTGCAGTGGCTCAGTGGTTAAGAAGCTTGCCTTGTTAGCCAGAAGGCTGGCAATTTGGCAGTTCAAGACCTGGGTACTGCATGACAGACTGAATGCTCATCTCTGTCCCAGCTCCTGCCAACCTTGCAGATAGAAAACAAGAAATTGCAAGTAGATAAATAGGTACCATTTTGGTGGGAAAATATCTTGGGGACACAAAAGGAGCCTTATTCAGACATCCCCTAAGCTGAGTTTCTCCAGCAAAAATCCTTTCAACCCACAATAATTTCTGATACAAAATTATTATTATTATAACAAAATAAAACTTCTGCAAAAAACAAAACCACCAAAAATCCACTGAGCCTTTATATTGTTCAAATACTTTTTGTTGTTTTTGTTGCAACAGACTAAGCATGGTTAACACCTCCTGATATTTTATTAGATGTAATTTCAGGGGCAGGGTGGCCATGTTAGATCTGTTACATCATATACAAAAAACTGTCTTGTGATGTTCTGAAGACTAATAAGTTTTAAGTTGCAACTAGATGGGGGAATTTGGAGTGATCCAGGTTGGATTTAATGATCCTTATATTCAGTGCAATCTATCATCATCATTATCATCATTATTATTGGATACAAATCGACCATTTGGTTCATGGTTGAGGACTGGAATAAAATTAACAATTCAAGCCCTAACCAAGAATCTAAGAACTGTTAAGGTAACGTCTGAGTATATATGCAGTTCCTAGCAGAGTTGTTTTCTGAAGAGGGTGTTCAAATCTGATAAGTCCAAAATTTCCAAATATCTAGGGAGTCCTTTAAGTATTGCTCCAAGGGCTCTGATCATTCTGGGTACAACAACAGATTTCTTCCTCCGTAGACGCTCAGCTTCAATTTGCAAATCACAATATTTTGTGGTTTTCTCCAGTTGTTTGTCTTCAATTTGTGAATCTCCTGGTATCTCAATGTCAATAAACCAAACCTTCTTCTTTTCCACAACAGCTATATCAGGTGTGTTGTGAGGCAGATGCCTATCTGTTTGAATTTTAAAGTCCCACAGGATTTTTGACTCTCTAATTTTATAGAACTTTCTCTACTTGATGTTCCCAATGATTTTTACTGCATTCAAACCCAAACTTCTGGGAAAGTGTCCAATGAATAATTTTTGCAACACTGTTATGGCACTACAAATAATCAGTCTGTGAAATTTTGCTGCATCCACTGATCAGAACATTTGTATGGCTCCTGAACCTTTTGAAGTTTCCCACTTCTATTCTGCAAGTCTCATGGTGAATAAATTACAGGTTGTTCCCAGCAAAATCACAATTGAACAATAATGTTCTATATCCCCAACTTTTTATGCCGTGGGCCTGACCATGCCTCCCAGACAGCTGAGCAGGGTGGACCACATCCCTGGAAGCGGAAGTATATGTGCCTGCTTCTGCATTTACGACAGCCATTTGCACAGTTATGGCAGATGTAACTGTGTTTATGCATGCGCGGGTACATTTTACGGCTGTCATAAATGCTTCCGCTTCCACTTTCAGGAGCAGCAGTGACAATGGGCCACATGAATTGGTGCCACGGGCTGGGTCGTAGGTTGGGAACCCCTGTTCTATGTACTGATCTTAATAGGATCTCAGTCTACCAATATGTGTGTCTAGTCAGAGTTATGTCATGTTACATGGGGCTTATCCACAGGTGAGAGGGTAGAGGATTCCTGCCTGGACTGGGAACCATCCTCCTGGGACTTAATGTAGTTCTTTGTGTTTCATGTCTGTGGGCATTTTTTTTTAAAAGAACATGAGAGACAGCCTTCTTGGTGGCACCTCTCACACTCGTTGGCTCTACTAGTATATGGGTCCCTCTACTGATGGGAGGGGAAGGGAGGTTTTTTTTAAATTGGGGATGTTTTTTACAGAGTTTTTAACACATTTTTATTAATTTTTTATTGGATTTTTAGGGGTGTATGTATAGTGTTTATGTGTTGTGAGCTGCCCTGGGTTGCCTTAGGGAAAGAGGGTGGGATATAAGTTTAAATAAATAAATACTGTTTCATCCTTCTCATTACAAAGCTGCCATTTGCTATTGTTGGATACTTGCTGTATTTTTGTCCTCATGCGATTTGTTGGCAACACTTGTTCCTCAGCTGCCAGGATAAATCCTTCTGTTTCTTTCTCCAAAACTCCTGCTCTTAACCATCCCCATGTCAGCTTTGGGTCAGCCTTGCCTTCTATGTTTTTCAAGTATTGACCATGCATAGCCTTGTTTTTCCAGTTTGCAGCTCAACTTTCTATCCTTTTCTTTCTGTATCCAGCTTTCTTCTTCACTGCTAAAGTGTTGCAGGTTCTAACACTATTTCTATTTCCTTAGATCAGAGGTTGCCAACCTTTTGAAGTTTGGGCTTGGTTCTTGCTTCCTCAGACAGTTTGTAGCCTGGATTGGCGGTCCATCCGCTGCCGCCATTATTTGCCACAGATTTATTTATGGCTGTTGTAAACGCATTTGCAACAGCTGTAAATGAGTCCATGGCTGTTGGAAACGCATTTACAACAGGTGTAAATGAGTCCGCAGCTGTCGTAAATGCATTTACAACAGCCGTAAATGAGTCCACGGCTGATTCCACCGCCGGCAGCAGCCACTGAAGTGAGGATGTGGGCCAGTTGATTTGGTGTCATGGGCTGGATCCAGCTCAGAGGCCATAGGTTGCCTACCCCGGTATTAAATGCTTATAGCAATAATGAAACCAGTTAGACTTGCAACAAAAGGTAGCAGCACAAAGTATTCCTGAACAAGTTTATATCTAGTTTCTTTTAGGAAAGTTCTTTCTCCTCTTTCTCCTCTTTCTTATTCTCCCATCACCATCACCTACAGAATATATTCCACAGCCACAAAGCATCTTGTTATTGTTCTCCTGCTGTCGGTTGACTGTCATCATGGCTATGTTGACTTTAAATCTAGCAGCTCTAAACAATGATGTTGTATTACATTCAAGCCTCTCCCCAAGATTCTTAGTACACAATTTATATTTTAAAAATCACTCTTGAGACATCTTTATTTATTTATTAATTATTTATTTATTCAAACTTGTATGCCGCCCTCTTAAGTAGGAAGAAAGGTTTCTTTATTTTTAGTTTTGCTAAGTAGTTACAAACAGAAGAATAAAGAAAACAACAGGGAGATGAATCTCTTCACTATGTGGCTGAGAGAAATGCATCATGACCATTTGATGCTTGGAATGACAGAGAGAAAGAATGAGCAAGCAAAACAGGAAGAGAGGAGGGGAAAACCAGATGAAGGAAAAATAATTTTAGCAACAAAATAATCCCTCAGGGCCCTAAAGGCACCTGATTCACTGATACCCAATGTTAATTGCAAGCAAGATCATTTTTATCCCAACACATTTTGGAGGTCAGTGATTAATAGGGTTGCCATAGGTTGACGGCACCTTGACAGGTTGACGGCACCTTGATAGGTTGACGGCACCTTGACATTATATAACAGCAACCAATTTTCAGTACAATACCAACATTTTGTACAATAAAATCTGTGTGTCTGATAATATCAAATGGCTCTTTAATATAGTCATCTACATTATGATTTATCTTTGACAGCAAAGCTCAGAAAATTATTCCTCTCTGTAAGTAATGAGTATTACCATTTTGTGAATATTTCTGCTACCTTCTTGCTCTTGTAATGCACATGAAGAGTTGTAGATCTTACCCCAGTTTTCTATTTTTCTGCATTATTTGGTTTATTTTTTCTATATTATCTGTTTTCCTGTTTATGGATAGTGTTGGATACATATTTCTTCTCTTATATGGCTCTTTTGGATGTTTCTTGGCAAGAAATTGTGAAATTTGCCATGGCTATTGGAGAAGATGCTAACCATATGCCTAACTGCTTGCCTCATGTGTATCCCACACATACCTAGCATCTTGTCAATTAGCTTCAATTAGCTGTAGCAATACCCACATCTTTCCATGTGTAAGTATTTGGGCCATTATTTTTATTTCCAACATTGCAAAAGAGGACAGGGAACTGGATCAGGCTTCTAGTACAAGACCAGATCTCTGACATATTTTATGTTATTGAAATAATCTTCACAAGCATTATACTTGTTATATAGTTGACCTTTGAATCTGACCTTTTTCTCTAACAATGATGCTCCTTGATTTGACCTAATCTCTTTGGGTACACTAACTCCCTCTTACACAAAATGTTCTCTTTTGTTTCAGAACCTTTGATGCGCTAATAATTAACATATGCAACCCGGCACAGTGCATCTTCTTTGTATTTTTTTTCTGATTATTTTGCTTAGTGAAGGGCTGTGTGAAGTTAACAAGACTTACCTTGTCTCCACCAGCAGGTTGGTCCAGTGGAAGATATCATATCAACTAAGTCATACATGAGCTGTAAGAGCCTTTCAAGTTTATCTGTCCCTTACATTTGGACCATATTGTTCCATCTTCAAAAGAGTTGACAACAACTAATGGACCAAGCATACTCTTTTCACTTAGGTTTTATTTAGGTCCATTTTTGACTCCTTGTTAGAAGATTATCTGGTTTGGAATGAGTTAGCCTACTTGTAAGTTGGGATGGGTCCACTGGGGAAACACTGCACATTGGATAGTGAGGTAGACACATCAAGTAGAAGATGCTGGTGGACACAGAGTGGTGGCAAAATGTTGGTTGGGAAAAGATGTGGATGGCCACACAAGAGTAACATGCCTTGCACCTGCTAAATCAATCTGCTTTCCCTCAAGTGTGGTGGATGATATGGGCACCATTAGAATTCAAGTAACGCTCAACTGCCAGTCCAGATGACTTCTGCATAAGGAAGCACCAGTAGCTCGGGGGCAGAGGACACACTCTGTGAACAAAAGGTCTCAGCTTCAACCCCTGACATCTCCACATAGGAAACAAGTCAGCTATAAATCTTGGAGAGCTGCTGGTAGTTAGTGTTGAAAATAATGGGCTGCAAGGATCAATGTTCTAACTCAGTAAAAAACAGTTTTATAATATGGGTCAGAACCATTGGAAGATTCTTCTGCAAATATCACCTCTTGGTAGGGGTACACAGAAAGAACCTCCTTGAAGATTGAGATATTTTTGAACCATAATTAACCTGGACAACAACAACCTTGCCCCCCCTCCCCCCGGTGGTTTAGGTGCTGAGCTGGAGACTGGATGGACGGGGTTCGATACTGTTGTGTATGTAACTGAATGTAATGCTTTAACAGTTTGTATTTAATTGTTGGGATCGGGTGATCCTCCATTTTGTGTTCGTCTTAGAACTAAGCTCTTGCAGGACTTGGGTTCCTGCCCTTTCTAACTAGAAGCGTGAAAGGCTTCACAGTCTGTCACCCCACAATCACCCCACTGTTCTCCCAACCAATCCAGTTGTTTCTTGCCTGAATGTATCTTTTCTGTACTGTATATATAGGCGCTGCTGCGCCATTGTTCTTCATGTTCAGTTCCTGACATAAAGTTGTGTTTGGCCCTGTTATGCTGGCTGCTACATATCAATTCCTGAATATCAAAGATACCCAAGAGCTGCACTTAGAGACATGAAAGGAGCCTCATTTAGGCATCCCCTAAAAACCCTTTCAACCCTGAGTAATCTCTGACATGAAAAGACACACACCTTGTGTAGCTGGCTAATCTTTCTCACACTAGGTCAGGTAAAAGGAGCTATGGAATGAATTCACCAAAAGGTGGCTTCATTTTGGAAGTTTCATGTCTGGCCAAGACATGGAAGAAGAAGTTGGTCTTAGCCCATATTAATTAGACACAATATGTGTTACACAGAGGCAACATTTGCTGCTGAAGAAAGGAGTTGATTTAGTGAAATCCAGTGCCATTTATAGCATAATATACTGCAGGAACATAAGGGAAGCTACATTCAACAGGACACAGCTCTCAGCTAAGGAATTCTCAGGTCTCTGTCTCTTTAAACCAGCTAGATTTCTTTCAAAGTTGAACTGATTCAAATGCACTTCACTGCCACTTTTCTATAGGTGAGTCACGTATTCTTTTAACAATCTTTCTCATTTGTACAGAAAAAAGGGCCACATTTTGGACCACTTGTGTAGCAGCAATCTATCTCCCAGTGAGCACACAATGTACAGGGAATTGCGATCCAGCTAGATAGACCCCAAGCTGCGGAGGGTTGGCGAGCAGGCTGGAGTGATTCCCTGATGGAGAGAACGGTCACTTTATGGGAGATCTTATACTTCACCATGAAGATCCCTTTCTAACCCAGGTCCTATGCCCCTCGTCAAACAACTACTAGAGCCCTCCCACCCAGTTCTCTCTCCCCGCCCCCAGTCCCCTTCAATGTCTATCCTGTCTTCTCTGCCTCCCTGCACTTGCCTGCAAACTGCTCTTCTGTTGGCAATACTTTGTGTCTGAATTCAAGGCAGGCAGATCCCAAGTCTGTAGAAACATCAAGTGGCCTAATATTTACAGTTCCAATGGAATTTTTAAAAAATGTAACAGCTGGCTGGAAAAGTCATGGAGAACTAAATGGGAAGAGGAGGAACTGCCTTGATTCCTCTGTCATCTAAAAATTCAAGAATTTAACCACTTTATCAACATGCTTCTACTGCACATCACTTGTGCTTCCTATTGTCTGTTTGTTTTATTCTATTTCTACAAACACCAAGAACTGCTATAGTATGTTGCCCCTGCTCGAAAGCCTGTCATATCCAACTCTAGGGTTCAGTGCTCATCTCTCTTTATAGCCAAAGAGCTAGTGCTGCCCAGACTAGATCATACCTGTCAAGCTCAGCTCCAGACAATACGAGACCTGTGCAGAAGGCTTCTGCGCAGAACCCTTCTACGCATGCGCAGAAGGCTTCTACACATTCACAGAAGGCTTCTGTACATCTCCTTCTGTGTAGAACCCTTCTGCACATGTGTAGAAGGGTTCTGCGCATGCATAGAAGGGTTCTGCGCAGAAGGGGATGTGCAGTAACTACTTTCCCCTGCCGTCAAATTACAAGATGGCAGTGGCTCTGGGCAGGAAAGTAGAAAAAGCAGCGCCGAATTACGGGAAATCCCGGCCAATACAGGATACTTGACAGGTATGGACTAGACACCGAGTGCACAGAACTCTGTTTACCTTCCCACTGAATTGGGAAGCCCAGCAATACATGGGGCTGCCCCTGATGACCATTTGGGGGCTGCAACTGGTCCAGAATGCAGTGGCTCGGGTGGTGATGGGGTGTGGGTGCTATGTCCATGCCTCACCACTGCTTCAGGAGCTGCACTGGTTGCCGGTGTGCCTCCGGGTGCAATTCACCACAGCTGGAGGACTTGCAAGCTTCTCCCAGGGCCCACATCAATGGCCTCAGGATGAGAGGAAGCTGCACCCGGCGCCCCTCCCCTTGGCTCACCCAGGCAGGGAGTATAAAGGATGCTGGAGATGCTGCCCCACCGCCGCCGCAACCAGAGGACTTGCGATCCTCTCCCGGGGCACACGTCAATGGCCTCGGGATGGGAAGAAGCTGCGCCTGGTGCCCCTCCCCTTTGCCCACTCAGGCAGTTTGGTGTACTGGAACCAAGACAATAGAAGCAGCTGAAGTCTGGCTTAACACATCTTTATTGGCACACCGGTAGACTGAACATGTGGTAATGGCGGAGGTACAGCTCCTTTTATAATGCAACAATACATTTGAACCTGGTTACATGGTAGCGTATTGGCTGCTACCCGTGTGACGTCATTCTGAGTCACACCCTTCTTCAGATGTTCCTTGCGCGGGAAGGTTCCCGCGGCTGACGGTAATTGGGGAATTTGTACCATGTGAGCTGAACGCTCGCAGCTGCCCTCTATGGGTAGCTAGCTCGCGTTCCATTAAACAGCTGAGATACATTGTGTTCATTGTTAGGTTACATTCGGACATTGCAGTGGCTACATTCATTCTTAAAGTGATACAGTTTCATACACAAAACTCCTCCTCCCTAGGATGGGACGAAGTCCCTCAACCATTGTGGCTTCCCGCATGTGCGCTTGAGGCGAATGACTGCTTGGCTGAGCTCAGGGGAACTAGGGACTCCTAGTTCCGCAGACTCTCGTCCTGCAACGGAAAGGGGGAACTCATTAGTCGTCTGGCGGGGACTTTGTGGCAACCTTGCATTTGGAGAGGGAAACGGAAGATATAACTGGGATGTGAACCCCTGCCTGTCGCTCGTGGCACCTGGCGACCCCCCCCCCCAGCATGAATCTAGGAACCGATGAGGAGACCCTTGCTGTCTCACCCTGGTTTCTTGCGCCTGCAACTGGCGAACCTGTACTTCCCCCTGCTATCTGAGTTGGGGGTCTTGGTGATGGGGTGAACGTACTTCCCCCTGCTGCCTGGGTTGGGGGTCTTGGTGATGGGGTGAACTCTAGAACAAAAGGATTGGGAGGACTGGAAATACCAGGGGCTGAACTAAAACCCCTCTTCTCGCTCAGACGGGTGGGGGACCACTCCGCAACACCCCCCTGGTATGGCAACATAAAATTAAACTCATCAGGTGACTCCTCATCCCACTCTTTCAAAGTATCCTCCTCCCCGGGTGAGAATCCAGGATATGCATTTGTATTTGGGGAAGTCCCCGTGTCTCCCCCTTGGGCTAAACGGGTGGGAGAGAACCCTAACATTGACTCTCTTTCACTGGTGACTCGCCGTCTGAGTTGGTCAGCGTGCTTTCTCCACAGCAGACCTGTACTGGTTTCAACCCTGTACGACACTGGCCCCGTTTGTTCAATGACTACTCCTGGAACCCACGTTGGTCCCGAGGTTGCGTAATTCTTACAATGAACTGGGTCCCCTACCGTGAAACTTTTGGAGCTCTCTATATTTCTTCCCCCATCCTCCACCCTGGTTGGATCCAACGGATTGAAAAGCGTTACCAGCTTCCTCCGCATGAGGAGTTCAGCCGGTGAAAGTCCTGAAGCCAAGGGAGTTGCCCTATAACAAATGAGGAATTGGCACAGCTGGAGGTTCAATTCTCCAGGACCCATGCGCCGCAGTGCGTCTTTTGTAGTGCGCACTTGGCGCTCTAACTGACCATTTGTGGCGGGGTGAAACAGGACAGAGGTAATGTGCCGAATGGCATTCCTCTTGATGAACGCCTTGAATTCCGCAGATGTGCAAATACTGGCGTTATTGCTCAAAAGCACGTCTGGCAGGCCGAAGCAGCTGAACACCTTGCACAATTGTTTAATGGTTGTGGCAGATGAGGTGTTGGACATGTGAGTGACCTCTAGCCATTTGGAATACGAGTCTATCAGCAGAAAAAGGGAACCACGGAAAGGGCCAGTGAAGTCGATGTGCACTTGGGACCATGGCCCGCGGGCCGTGTCCCATTCCCTATGGGGTAGCCGGGACTCTTCGGGCCAAGAGCTCTGGCAACTCTCGCACGTGCCCACCAAATGCTCTATATCTGCGTCTATCTGGGGCCACCAGAAGTAGCTCCTGGCCAAGGCTTTGGAGTGCACTATTTCCGGGTAGCTGGTGTGCAGTAGTCTGAGCACCTTTGCCCGTAACTTCTCTGGGATGACCACACGTTGGTCCCAGAGGAGGCAGCCCCTTTCAATGGAAAGCTCTACCCTGCGTCTGAAAAACGGTTTGAATTCTTCCTCGGGGGGGAGTTGTGGGCTACCCTTTTCTAACCCAGGAACTGACTTGGGACAGGACTTTGTCGGCCGCTGTAGCCTTGGCAAGGTCTGCGGGAACAATGGGGGGTGAGTCACGAGACTCGATCAGCAGGACCTGGTGATCCTGCTCCACCTGGCATTTGAGGTCTCCTAATTGAGGGAGGGGAGATCGGGACAGCGCATCTGCATGGGAGACCTCCTTCCCTGGGCAGTGGACCAGTTCATACTGGTAGGCGTTGAGGAAAATCGCCCATTGCAGCATTCTGGGGGACAGGATTTGTGGGGTGGGCTTACCTGTGGTAAGAATTCCCAAAAGAGGTTTGTGATCGGTCACAATTGTGAACTGTCGGCCGTACAGGAAATCGTGGAACTTCTTTGTTCCCGTGATTATGGCCAGAGCCTCTCTATCTGTTTGCGCATAATTGCGCTCCGCCTTTGAGAGTTACCTGGAAGGCAACTGGGGCTTCCCGCCCGTTCTCTAACACGTGGCACAGTACAGCCCCCACCCCCACTGGTGATGCATCACAGACCAAGGTTACAGGTTTGCTTGGATCAAAATGGGTCAGAACGGCGTCTGAGAACAAGAGCCCCTTGAGCTCCTTGAACGCTTTCTCCTGTCTATCTCCCCACTGCCAAACCGCGTCTTTCTTTAGTAACCCATGCAGTGGCTCCACAACAGATGCCTTCCTTGGCAAAAAGGAATGGTAAAAGTTCAGGAGCCCTAAAAATTACTGCAACTCCAGTTTCGCGGTGGGGCGAGGTGCGTTTTGCACAGCTTCAACCTTTGTATTGGATGGCTTGATACCCTCTGGGGTTATCTTGAACCCGAGAAACTCAACCTCCCTCACAAAGAACACACATTTATCACTTCTCAACCTCGGTCCCGCTTTCTCGAATACAGTTAGGACCTTGTCCAGCCTTCTTGCTAGTTCCAATTCGCTCCCTGCTGTTATCAAAACAACGTCAAAATATGGGAGTACACCTGGAAACCCCTTTAAAAGGCGTTCTACGAGGGCCTGAAAAAGCCCGGGCCCCGAATTCACACCAAACTGTAGGCGCGTTACCTTGAATGCCCCCTTGTGCGTGACGATGGTTTGCGCAGCGGCAGCAGCTGGGGTTACAGTGAGCTGCTGGTACGCCTGCGCCAAGTCTAACTTTGCGAAACACTTACCCCCATGTAAAGTGGCTAGTAAGTGGCTAGCTACCGGCACTGGGTAAGCATTTGGCCGAATGGCCTTGTTAATTGTACATTTGTAGTCAGCGCAAATCCTAACCTCCCCGTTGGATTTTAAAGCTGTAACAATCGGAGTTTCTCACTCTGCAGAGTCCACTGGAACCAAAATCCCCTGCCACACCAATTTCTCCAATTCCGCCTCAATCTTGTCCTTGAGGGTGAAGGGGACTCTTCTTGGCTTGAGTCGTATGGGCCGGATTTCTGGGTCCAAGTCAAACAAGACCGGGGGGCCCTGTATGTCCCGAGCCCCTTTTTAAAAACCGCCAGGTGGGCATCGCACACATCCCGAATTGGGTCAGTCTCGATGGCGTTTATGCTGGACAGTTGGATTCCCAGGGGAGCAAACCACTGGGTTCCCAAAAGGCAACAGGACCCCTCCTTGAGAACTACTAGGGGCAGTTTTTCCGTGAACCTTTTAAACTTCACCATGAAGTTTCCCACCCCCAACACTGGGATCCCATAACCCTGCACATCCCGTAAATTCAATTTCATGGCCCGCAACTTGGGCCGCACATTTGGGGGAATGCGCAGGAACTCCTTCTGGGAAAGGATGGAGTAGGATGACCCTGAGTCTATTTCCATCCTAACCGGGACCCCTTGTATCAGTACCTCTACAAAGAAACGCCGGTGTTCCAGGCCCACGCGGTTTATGGCCACCGCGTCGTCGTCGGCTGAGACCTTTACAATTCCGGCTGCCTTGCATTGGGGTGTTTGAGGATGTCTTGATGGACCCTTGTCCTCCGCTCACCAGCGCCTGCAGACCCTGGCGATGTGACCTCTCCGCCCGCAGTTGTGGCACTCAGCTTTTCGGAATGGGCACCTCTTTTGGTCGTGAGATGCCCTGCAGCCGTCGCAACGGTGGTTTCCTCTCTTGCTGGCTCGGCTCTTTTCTCCCATTGGCAGTGGATGGCCGCCAGCCTGAGGGCCACCACATAGGCAGACACGGATTCTCCCGGGCGCTGGTCTTGCCTGTGGAACACAACCCGGGCCGGAAAAATGGAGATGGGCGGCTGGAAGTGTTCCCTCAACATTGTGAGGCTCCGGTCAATGGGCACCACGTCGACCCTCTGGGGAGCTAGCAGGTTCATCAGGATGCACAGCGTGGCCCAACCTGGGCTAGGAAATGTGACCGCATCTTCCCTTCGTAGTCAATGCCTGCAGCATCCATCACATGCCGGAACTGGCACTCATACAGCTCCCATTGCTCAGGATCGCTGATGTCGAATTGGTGTGGCTTGATCTTGGGATACGCCATTATCCCACCTTCGTCGCCAATTTGGTATACTGGAATCAAGACAATAGAAGCAGCCGAAGTCTGGCTTAACACATCTTTATTGGCACACTGGTAGACTGAACATGTGGTAATGGCGGAGGTACAGCTCCTTGTATAATGCAACAATACATTTGAACCTGGTTACACGGTAGCGTATTGGCTGCTACCTGAGTGACGTCATTCTGAGTCACGCCCTTCTTCTCCAGATGTTCCTTGCACGGAAAGGTTCCCACGGCTGACGGTAATTGGGGAATTTGTACCATGTGAGCTGAACGCTCGCAGCTGCCCTCAATGGGTAGCTAGCTCGTGTTCCATTAAACACCTGAGATACATTGTGTTCATTGTTAGGTTACATTCGGACATTGCAGTGGCTACATTCATTCTTAAAGCAATACAGTTTCGTACACAACAGGCGGGGTGCCTAAAGGACGGCGGAGACCCTGCCTGCAGCCGCAGCGGCAGAATGGGAGTTAGGTGCTGTCAGTTTGATGGTAGACCTGCAGTTGGACTATAGAGGGGGATTTGATGTTGTTCTCTTATCTCTCCTATGTTTTTGATATGGATCATTCTGTACTGATGTATTTTTTACTGTATTTACTGTATATTTAAGGAATTTGATATGTATTATTGATTTTGTTTGACTTATTTACTTTGTATTATTGTATTGTTCTGTACTGCTTTGCCACTGTTGTTTTTGCTGCTTCAAGTCACCCTTGGGTTGTGGGAAGTGGGGTACAAATAAAACTATGATGATGATGATTCAAGGTGCTGGTGATTACCTTTAAAACCCTATATGGTAGTGGGCCAGGATACTTAAGAGACCGCATCACCCCAAGGATATCTGCCCGTGCCGTCCCACTAGAGCGGACTGGAGGGGCTCTCTGATAGTTCCATTGGCTAGAGATGCTCACCTCTCTAGCACAAGAAAGAGGGCCTTCTCTGTGTCTGCTCTGGTCCTGTGGAACCTCCTGCCTACTGAACTTCATCTCCAGACAGAGCTTTTACCCTTCTGTAGGGGCGTGAAGACCTGGCTGGTGCAGCAGGTGTGGCGGGCGGGCGGGGAAATAGCCACTGCAGGCTGGCTAGTTTGAGTATTGATCCTTTGAAGTCGGAATGTGGTCTTGGAGTTTTACAAAAACTTTTAAGGGATTTTTAAGGTTTTAATTGTTTTTATTTTTTTTACTGTAAGCCACCCAGAGTCTCCTCAGCAAGAGGGGTGGCATTAGAAATCCAATAAAATAAATAAATAAATAAAATATTAATCTACTTGTAATTTATTGCAAAATAACTAATTGCTAGGTTGGCATGAACTGGGACAGAGACAGGAGCTCACTCTGTCGTGTAGCACTTGGTTTTCGAGCTGCTGACCTTCCAGTTATCAAATTCAGTGTCTTAACAACTAAACCACTGCAGTCCCCAAACTATAGTAGGCAACAGTATATAAGCCTTCTTAACTACTGTACTAATACCCAACTCCTTCCTCAAGAGGATATTAAATATCCTCACACACTGCATGATGGGGAAAGACAAGTCTAGTGAAGGTAGGAGGATGGAGAACCAGATTTGAAATGAAGGAAGACCAGCTGTTTCCCAGGTAAGTTTCCCAGCTTCTCAATAACTTTCCTGGGTATTTGAGAGCTGTTTTAGATCTTGCTTGCACTCTCTCTCTCTCTTCTCATCTTTTCACTCTTTTAACAGATCTGCACGGTTCACATGCCCGGCAAAACAATTCATCACTCCCTGGCTACCAATAACACCCTGTCAGCAACTGGTCAGCGAGTCTGAGGTAAAAGCATTTCAACGGTGAAGCAAAGTGCCATGCCAGCAATAGGCTCTGGGCTGCTATTGTACACGCACAGTCCATGGGACAGAGAGAGGGGATTAAGAGATCTGTGTCAACAGCATGCTTGCATATATAAACAGTGCAGGGGAAAAGAATGTAGGTTCACACATTCATTAGCACTGATGAAGTCATCTGCAATAAAAGCCAAGCTCTGCCCTGGCTGATGCACGATATTATTTTACTTAGCCATGGCTGTTGCTCTCTAGTAGCAATTTGAGTCTCAATCTAGGAGTGAGACTGGGGGGCGGGTGGGCAGGCGGGGGGGGGGGGGGCGGCTGGGGTTGGGGTTACAGCCTAGCCACCCAGGAAGTAGGCACCAGCTGTATCAAGAGCTTCTCCTAACCACTCACTCACTCACTCACTCACTCTGTCTGTCTGTCTATCTAAATATTATTTGGAATATTTGTTGTTGTTGTTGTTCAGTCGCATAGTCGAGTCTGACCCTTTGCGACCCCATGGATCTTCACAATGTTTCAATTTTTAATTTTTTGAAATAGACTTTCAAATATTAATACCTGTATAAAATTTCTTCCTAGTTATCTCTTAAGCATGGTTCAAACTGCCCCCTGCCAAAACCCACATCAGAACTGGATGAACCTCAAGACCAAACAGGTGGCAGAGATTATAATCCACCAACCTGATGTGTTGGTCCACTGAACGCTGGCTGTGTTGATGTGTAAATCTTGTTTTCAGTTCTTAGACAGAGAAGATGGTTTAGGGGTTGGATTTGCAATACACAGGAGGAATTACAGTTTAGACAAATCCATGCATTAAACTAGATTCTTTGGAATATTTAGACTTAAACATTTATATTCTCCAGGCAGAATATAGGCACAGCACAGACACACCCTTTTTGCTACCATACTTTCTTAAACTCAAATGTTCCCTCTCCTCCAAAGCTGAAATGTTCAGAGTTGCTGTGGGAGCTGTCTGAATGGGGTGGCCATTAATTCCACCACCGGAACAGCTTGTTATTCTGTGAGGTCCAAACTAATCTCTCCAGACCCTACTTCTCTTACCTCCAAGTCAAAAGCTTTCAAGAGACAGCTTTCTGGCCTCTAGCCTGGCCCTTGCATTGCTTCTCTAAGAGCTCTTGCTGATGCTGGCATCCAGCTCCTGGGACCATGGTGTTCCTGGAAATGGGTGGCCCATTCCAATGCTTGGTCAGATCTTGGAGGTGCCATGGTAATTTCAGGTATGGATGTCTCAGGTTTAGCCAAGTTAGGGCAGGTACAAGCCTTGGGGCCTGACAGGTTTTGGTGGCTTCCCTACAGGCTGTTTAATGCCTGGGTTCATGTCCTGACAGCCACTAGATGCCTGAGACATGGCATCAATTTACCTTCAGAGAGATGAGGATCTCAAAATCAACCCTGAGATGCAATATCCCCCCCCCCCTCTCTCTTTCTCTCTCTCTCTCTGTGTGTGTGTGTGAGAGAGAGAGTGAGAGCTTTAATTCAAACTGATCTATAAAGCAACACATGAACAATCAGCTGAGCACAAACCACTGCAGTGGCTGTTTCCAGCCCAAGTGATATGTTACTGTCACTGAACATAAAGATCACTACAGTGCATTTCTCTCTGGATACTGGGTGTGTGTAATGGACTAAGACATTTGTTTTGAGAACTGTACAGATGTTAATCTGATGATGACTCTGTGTGTTTGTGTGTGTTTTATTTGTAAAAAGAACATGCACCCAAGTGCCTACAAAGCAGCTGGCTTTGGATTCTTGGTCCACTGAACACTAGCTGCGTTTATGTGTAAATCTTGTTTTCACTTCTTAGACAGAGAAGATGTTTTAGTGGTTGGATTTGTAATACAGGGGAGGAATTACAGTTCAGACAAATCTATGCACTAAACTAGGTTATTACAAATTTCAGTATCACATCATTAGCTATTCCAGCAAAGAGTGGATTTTTGTTCCTAGACAAAATGTCAGCCTTTCCCATGAAGAGTTTATTATCTGATTTGGGTGTCAAAAAGATAATGGGATAGATCTAAGCTTAGTCACACCAAAGTGTGACTAAGACCCACTGAAATCAATTAGACTTAACTTAGTCTTGTCCCACTGTTGAGTCCGAGAATAATATGCAATGCGACAGCAAGTTTGGGGTTTAACCAACAGTGATTTATTACAGCTCAGTTCAGACTAGGGAATAAGGGGACGAGGTGGCTACTTATATACAGGCAGAATGGCAGTTACAGAGATACATTTGCCCGGGCTACTGAAAATGCGGGAACCTGTGTTAGAACCAATCAGATTACAATGACAGTGATACGAATTAAGCCCCTTAGAGAAAGGGCGCACTTTTGCTGCAAAGGCTTAATGGTGTCTTAAGAATTAAAGCAATATAACATTTGGACACAACATTCCTCCACCCTAGCGGGGAACCCACTCTCCATACCTTTGAGGTGGACCACAGGTGCGTTTAGGGTGCCCAGCATTCGTGGGACTTGGGGCAATGGGTACAGGACAACCAGGGTCTATGGGAGTGCCGGTGGACTCACTGGTTGATCTAGGCAAGCCAGGTTTTGTGGGGGGCTAATGTGAAACAGGGTTTGTGGGGGGCTTACTCGAAGCAGAGATACTAACTGATGACCGTGGTGCACACCCCGGACTCAAATTGGTTGTAGAGTCTGCCAACTCCGGAGGAGTTCTCGGTGAGGGGGGCACCATGGCGGGTGACAAGAAGTCAGCTGGGGGTTGTGTTGTAGCACGATCCCGTATTGGCGATAGAGCTGTACCTGTAGAGCGAGGGAAAGTCTCTACCACAGACTTAGCGGTGTTAAGTTCCTGAAAGGGTACGGCATACTCATAGCCGCAGCTGAGGAAGAATTGGTAAAGTACCCAGAACTGGATTGTGAAACCCATGTGCCTCCCCCTCCAGTGTGGTAGTTCTCTCCCCAATCCCAGGGATGCATTTGAAACTCATTGACCCAACGTATAATCTTCCCCCCTAACCCCGGGGAACTTGTTGTGTAACCGCTATCAACCCAAGCCTCGTGGTCGAGCCTGCACCCCCTCCCCCCCCCCAAAAAAAAATGCCTCCGGCAAGTGCCTCTGAGTGGACGATGCCAGCGCACCCAACCTGTAGTGTATGATTACCTTAACCAGACAGAATTACCACTTTGTCTTCCCAAAACGAACACCGCCCCCATCACTGACAGTTTATTATGATCCCCATAATAACCCTTGAGTTCTTTAGAAACCGGCAGCAGTAGCCACCCAACCTGAACCCATAACACAATCATAGACAGAAGGGGATCTTTGCTTGTTGCAATCACAATGTCTAAGTTAGATTGGAGTGTCGTGATTATGAAGGACTCCCACAGTTCCCAAATTGCGGGCTCCACTGCGCTCTGCATAACGAGTTCATCAAGTCCAGTCTCAGGACAGTCTCTAAGTGCAACATGCACTCAGTGGGTCTTCAGTCCAGTGGGTTTGACCATAGAATCCAAGTCAAAAGGAACAGGGGGGCCCTTAAAAGTTCCCAACCCAGGGCAGAACACATCTGGATACTTGTCACAAATGCCCTGAATGGGGTCAGCCTGAACCATATTGATACCTGAAAAGGCAATACCTAGGGGCCCAAACCATTGAGTACCCAAAAGGTTGTTCTTACCCGCCTTGACAACAACAAGCGGGAGTTTTGCGGTGATGCCTTTGAACTGCACATGAAACATGCCGTCACCAAGCACAGGGATGTGGTGACCCTGCACATCTCTCAACTGGACCTGCAGAGCCTGCAACTTGGGCTAGTCCGCTGGCGGAATCTGGAAAAACTCACGCTGGGCAAGGATTGAATACGATGGTCCTGAGTCAATCTCCATGCGGCAACAATGACCCTGAAGACAGACATCAACAACGAACTGACCCATGACCGCACAAACACTGGAACTGGAACAGTCTTGACCGGCGTAGATTTTGGAGATCCGGAACTCTTTCTTTCGGCGATCCTTGTCCTTGGAAGACCCTCCATAACGCTGGCGGCACACTCTTGCTATGTGCCCCTTTCGGCCGCACTTGTGGCACTCTGCCTCTCTGAATGGGCATTTTTCACGAAGGTGCTTGCCCCCGCAACCCTTGCACTGGGCCTTAACCTTGTCTGCAGTTTTGGAGGACTTGCGATGAACTTTCCGCACATCGTCCCCCGACTCTCGGTCATCTGAAGATGATGAGGGTGGTGAATTTGAAGAGGACAAGCTATAGCGCTCCGGTCTCTGGTCAGCTGCTGCCAATTTAACTGAGGAGTGTTGTTCCCGGAACACCTTTACACCTGCGCTGGCGTCTTCAGACGCCAGAGCTTCCTCGAAAGCCTCATTGAAGGTCAGCATGTTCATTTTCATTAGCCTCCTGTGCACTGCATCATCCTGGATGCCCATCAGCAACCTGTCCCGGAGGGCATCGTCCAAGTTTGGCCACTCACATGTCCCAGCCGCCTGGTGCAGGACAGCGGCATAATCGGTGATGGACTCCCCGGGCTTCTGGTTCTGATGGTAGAAGTTTACCCAGGCTGTGAAGATAGAGACTTTGGGCCTGAAGTGGTCTCTCAAAACTGATAGAATGTCCCTTAGAGAAGTGTCCTTTACTTCTCTCAGGCAAAGCCAGTGCTGGGCATCAGCTGGTCCGCCCCGGTCCGAGTGGACCGGTAGTAGACCTGGCTGGCCACACACCCTCCCCTCCCCACCCCACCCACCTCTTCCCGGGAGAGTGGGCGACCTGATGGCATTGGCTTTTCCTTCTCCTCCAGAGCGCTGCTGCTGCCTCCTTAATAGGCAGTGGGTGCCACTCCAGGGTGTGTGTGGAGGTGGCTGCGCATGCGTGCCTGGCCCTGGGGGAAGGGGAGGGAGAGCTGACATCACGCGCCACCCAGAGGAGCTTGCCTGCCCGTTCTGTGCCCCTGCTATCGCTCCTTGCCTCCTTCTAGCAGCAGCAGCAACCTTCGTGATGCCATGGTGTCCAGGCAGCATGGCGCAAGCAGGGCAACTCTCACAATGCCCAGAGTCAGACATCCTGCAGGAAGTTCTCTTCCTGCAGGACTAGGTCCAGGCATTGCAAAACTTGCTGCTGCTGCTGCTAGAAAGAGGCAAGGAGCGGCGGTGGGGGCACGGGGCGGGCAGGAGAGCTCCTCTGGGTGGCACGAGATGTCAGCTCCCCCTCCCCTTCCCCCAGGGCCAGGTGTGCACATGCTGCCATCTCCGCCACCACCCGAGCAGCACCCACAGGCTATTAAGAAGGCAGCAGCAGCCGCTTTGGAGGAGATTGGAGAAGGAAGAGCTGTCATTGCTCTCCTGGGAGGAGGTGGGCGGGATTGGGAAGCATGTGCTGCGCTGGACTCGCTGGAGGACTAGAGGAGGAGGGAAAGCCAAAGCTGTCACGTGAGCACTCCTTTCTCCCCCGTGGGAGGAAGGAGCAGCCCGACGTGGCGCCTTCTGGGTAAGTGTGTCTTTTTGTTTTGTTTACTCCCCCCCCGTGTGTGTGTGTGTGTGTGTGTGTGTGTGTGTGTGTGTGTGTGTGTGTGTGTGTGTGTGTGTGTGTGTGTGTGTGTGTGTGTGTGTGTGTGTGTGTAGGGGAGCAGAGGCTAAAGGGATTTCAGAGGGGGGGTGGAGGGGGAATGAGGGCCGTAAGGCTCCCTAAACAGTAGTGAGTCTTTAAGGTGCCACAACATTTTTGTGTTTCTGTTTTGTTTACCTCCTGATCTGCTTTAGAATTGTAGCCATTTTATTTTGTGCAAGCATATCAGAGAGTAAACAAAAAAATGTTGTGGTACCTTAAAGACTCAATGCTGCTTCAAGGTAGACTGCAACACGCGGAATAGCGGCTGGGGTGTATAGATAAGACAAGTGAGAGAACACACCCAGATAGATCAAAAATAGTAGCGAAGTGTGTTTAATATTACTATGCGTGTACTTATAATAAATCTTATCAAGCTACTAACTGAGTTGCTGTACGAGTAATCCTAACGAATTGCAAATACATATGCAAACAAACTATGGTAAAACAGAGATGACCACTGAACCCTAGAGTTGGATATGACTGGCTTTCAAGCAAGGGATACCTTTACCTTACTCGAAAGCCAGTTGTATCCCATGCTAGGGTTCCGGTTGCTCATCTCTGTTTCAAAGCTGAAGAGCCAGCGCTGTCTGCTTCTGCAGACATTTCCATGGTCATGTGGCAGGCATGGCTAGACACCGGAGTGCACGGAATGCTGTTTACCTTCCCACCAAAGTGGTCCCTATTTATCCCCTTGCAATTTCTTGCTTTCGAACTGCTAGATTGGCAGGAACTAGGGCAGAGACAGGAGCTCACTCCAACATCCAGCACTTGGGTCTCCAACTGCTGACCTGCCACCTTCCAGTCAGAGCCTTAGCCACTTGAGCTCAGTGGTTAAGAAGCTTGCCTTGTTAGCTGGAAGGCCGACATGACCGTTTGAGCTCCCGTCTCTGTCCCTGCTCCTGGCAACCGCAAGTTGATAAATAGGAACCACTTCGGTGGGAAAGTTAACAACATTCTGGTGTCTAGTCATGCCTGCCACATGTCCACAGAAACATCTACAAATAGACAGTGCTGACTCTTTGGCTATAATGAGATGAGCACTGAACCCTAGAGTCAGATACGACTGGCAGCTTTGGATCTAACAATAGGTAAAGGTAAAGATTGCCCTTGCTCAAAAGCCAGTTGTATCTGACTCTAGGGTGCAGTGCTCATCTCCATTTACAGCCAAAGAGCCAGTGCTGTCTGTGTTTGCAGATGTTTTCATGGGCTATGTGGCAGGCGTGACTAGGTTGGCCACCCCGTCACATGCCCACCGATTAGGCCACACCCACCAGTTAGGCTACGCCCACCAGCTAGGCCACGCCCACAGTGTGGTAGTAATTTTTTTGGTGCCCATCACTGGCTGAAGCAGGTTCACAATGAGATCAATTGTGGAGATGCCGCAGTTTGCGAGAAACGTCGCCTTCTGTTCCTCCGGCTTGACCTTGTTGGCTATAACCCAATTCTCATATTGAATTTCGTAGCTTGGCCAGGTGTCTGCCTTAGACACGTCGAAACCCCTGAACGGCGTTGCGGTGGCAGCAGATCCCACCTTCGTTGCCAATGTTGAGTCCGAGAATAATATGCAACGCAACAGCAAGTTTGTGGTTTAACCAACAGTGATTTATTACAGCTCAGTTTGGACTAGGGAATAAGGGGACGAGGTGGCTACTTATATACAGGCAGAATGGCAGTTATAGGGATACATTTGCCCAGGCTACCGAAAATGCAGGAACCTGTGTTAGAGCCAATCAGATTACGATGACAGTGATACGAATTAAGTGCCTTATGAGAAAAGGCGCACTTTTGCTGCAAAGACTTAATGGCGTCTTAAGAATTAAAGCAATATAACGTTTGGACACAACACCCACTGACTGCAATACACCGACTTGAAGACCAAGCACCTACAACAGTTTAACACGTAACATCAGGCCTTTTCCCAGCTTTTGGGATCATGGATAGAGAAACGTATTTCCTATATTCATAAACCAAAAGGTTATTTAAAAAGATTTGAATTGTTCCTTCAGCTGAGTGTGCAGATGAAAAAGAAACTAGAACCAAGATCCTTGATTTTTTTATTTATGTTTTAAAAATACAAAATACATATATAAAGAAGAATTACATATAAAATACAAGCATAAAAATTAGAAAAGCGTAAGAATAAGATAGCCATGTATTGACTAAAAATACTTAGATACAAGTAAAACACCTTATTTGTAGTACCCAACATTATATTGCATCTTGTTTCAACCTATAATTGTCAAAAGAGTAATAGATTTCATTAATCAGGCTAATTTCAATTTACTTTATCTTACATAACTCATTATTAATGTTCCTTTCTAGAATTCAAATGATATACAAAATTACTTGAGTTCCTATATACCCTATTTATTCTTTTTCTGACCATCTTAATAAAGCATATATAATAGATACTAACTCACCCAATGTGATTGTACATTGCCCTGGAGGATGCGATGTCACTCATTAATTCACTGTTTCCAAAAACTATAATGTTCCGGTGCTGGCCTGCCTCGGTCTCCTCTAATACCAACGGGATCTACAAATGGATGCCAAATTTGCCAAAATCTATTCTACTTTTCTACACCCTTTCTCTTGTTCAGCTCCCAGTTTAGTTTGTCATTCAGAGCTATCTCCCACCATACCTGTCAACTTTTGGATTTGAAAATAAGGGAAATTTTGGCTACACCCCTCTGGGTGTGGACAAATCTGTGGGCGTGGCCAAATATAGCCATGTGACTTGCTGGGCTCTAGTCATGCCTGCCACATGGACATGAAAATGTCTGCAAACACAGACAGCACTGGCTCTTTGGCTGTAAATGGAGATGAGCACTGCACCCTAGAGTTGGATACGACTGGCAGATTTTACTTTCTTAGGATCAAAGATCTCTGCAGATGGTGATTGCAGCCATGAAATAAAAAGGCGACTGATGCTTGGGAAACAAGCTATGAGAAACCTGGGGAACATAGTTAAAAGTAGAGGCATCACCTTGCAAACAAAAAATTGCATAGTCAAAGCAATGGTATTCCTGGTGGTAATGTATGGGTGTGAAAGCTGGACCATTAGGAAAGCTGAGCACAGAAAAATAGATGCCTTTGAAATGTGGGGTTAGAAATAGGTCGATCCTAGAAGAAATCAACCACGACTGCTCACTAAAGGTCAAATAGTAAAGATGACGCTAAAGTACTTTGGACATCAAATGAGAAGAGAGGATTCACTTGAGAAAGCCTTGATGCTGGGAAAGGTGGAGGACAAAAGAAGGGGGTGGCCAAAAATAAGATGGCTAGATGGTATTGTAGATGCAATGGGCACAAAGCTGTGTGGGCCAAAGAACCCTTTCCCCATCTTCTTGGGGGACTTTTGTTTTGTTTTCTTTCTTGTTTACTCAGTGGTTTAAGTGATTAAGATGCTGACTGGGAGGCAGAAGGTCAGCAGTTCGATTCCCGAGTACTGAAGGACGGAATGAGCTCCCGTCTTTGTCCCAGCTCCTGCCATCCTAGCAGTTCGAAAGCAAGAAATTGCAAGCAGATAAATAGGGACCACTTTGGTAGGAAGGTAATAGTGTTCTGTGCACTCTGGTGTCTAGTCATGCCTGCCACATGACCACGGAAATGTCTGCAGACACAGACAATGCTGGATCTTCAGCTTTGAAACAAAGATAAGCACTGAACCCTAGAGTCGGATACGACTGGCTTTTGAGCAAGGGAAACCCCCCCCTCTCTCTCATATAGTGATCAGGCAACACCCCCCCCCATTAGGGTGCAGGAGCAAGGGATTAATTCCCCTCCTCTCTCTCATGTAGTGATCAAGCAACCCCCCCCCCCCAATAGGGTGGAGGAGCAAGGGATTAATCCCCCCTCTCTCTCATATAGTGTTCAGGCAAACCCCCCCCCCCCCCACATAAGGGTGCAGGAGCAAGGGATTAATTCCCACCCACCCCCTCTTTCTCATATAGTGATCAAGCAACCCCCCCCCCAATTAGGGTGCAGGAGCAAGGGATTAATCCCCCCCTCTCTCTCATATAATGATCAAGCAACACCCCCCCCCCCAATTAGGGTGCAGGAGCAAGGGATTAATTCTCCGCCCCCCTCTCTCTCATATAGTGATCAAGCAACACCCCCCCCCCAATTAGGGTGCAGGAGCAAGGGATTAATCCCCCCCTCTCATATTGTGATCAAGCAACCCCCCCTCCCAAGTTAACTCTAGAACTCTAGAAACGAAATCCTCCAGCCAGGAGGTAGGGCAGAAACAGCTCAATAAAGCATGAGGTCACCCCTGCATATATGAAATATATCGCTCACCTCCTTGCTCCCAGCAGCCAAAACGAAGCCTCCAGGACCATGTGGCTGGCAGGAAAGGGAAAGAAAGAGAAAGGGAAAACTACAGAACCCCCCCCCCCCCCTTCTCTCTCTCCTTTCACAAGTGAAAAGCCTGCCACACAGCGACCTCTGGTGGCCAGAAAAAAATTACTGCAGCTTCGCCTGTGAGTGCTCCGGTCAGGATATTTTTTAAAAAAATAAGGGAAAATATGGGGAAATTAATTAAATGGGAGGGGGCGGGAAGAGGGGTAAAAATAAGGGGTTTTCCTGGGAAAAACAGGATACTTGACAGGTATGATCTCCCACATTTCTCTATACAAATCTTCGATCTTCAGTGTCAGATCGCTCTTCCAGTTTCTCGCTATACATTGTCTTCCAATTGTCATACACACTGAAAGCAGCTCTTTTTTGCCTTTATCTAAACTCATATTTCCTGTGTCTGTAAGCAGAGCTGTACCTGGCCCCAGCTTCAGGTTCTCCCTGAAAATTCTAGAGATCCTTGATTTTTAAAAGCTTCTCGAGAGGATGCATTTGCCCAGACATAGCTTTTCTAATTCCTTTTTGACAAACCAAAGTTGTCCTTTTTAACTTATAATTGTTTTCCTCAAGTATGTAGACTTTTTTAAAAAAAATTTTTTTTTATCTAGTTTCCATTTCCCCAACTTCACTCTACTAATACTCTTCCTATTTTGCTAGGTTTCCACTTTTTTGCCACAATTTTTTTCTCTCAGGAAAATGCCTTTAAAGGACCTGCGGTTTCTCAAAATAGGTGTCAGGTCAAATGGGGTTTGTAAATTGCTTCTGCTTTCTTGTGTTAGGAGATACATTTTTTTAACTTACAAGCCTCACCACTGGTGCGTATATTTACCATATGAGCAGTTAATGCATGGTAATTTCTTTGGCAATAGGAAAATGTTGTTTTGATTTTACCAATACGAGGGTCTAAAGTAGGCCTTTACATCTGGTTTCCCTCCATGCTGCACACTAGCCATATAATGTACAGGTAGTCTGCCCAGTAGTAGAGAAACAGGTTCCCTTCCTCTCCTTGTTTAGCAAGCCCAGACAAATGGAAAGTGCAAACATTTTGTCAAGCCCTTGATGTGGCAAATTTGGTTTGGTGGATTGTACACTGTGCAAACTTGTGGTTAAGGCAAGGGATGGGTAAACTAACCCTGTTGTGATGGAGACACAACTGTCTTCTACAAGTCATATGAAATGAAAACTCACACAAAGCTGTCCTAAATTTTGGTCTTTCGAATCATACTTGATGATGATGACGACGACGACTACTACTACTACTAGTACTTGCACACCCACAGAATCCAACTGCATCATGGGAACATGGTCTGTCTAACGCAATGGTGCTCTGATTAACCATTGTTACATATTTTTTGTTTACATCAGGGGTGGAGATGTTCACTGGTGCCAGCAGACTAGATTGCCCTTGCAGGAGCAAACAATTAGACTAGATGATGTCATCGGAATGGCAGCACTCTTTACATGCCACCCCACACAGGATGTCACCCAGCCCCTTCTCTCTCAGAGCATTCTCCCCTCATGTGTGTGTGTGTGTGCGCGCGAGTGCTCATGTGCATGCATCCGTGCATGCAGGGAGAGGCATACAAAGCAGATATCAGTGAGATGTGGGGATTAGGCCAATAGGCTGTAGATTTCTTTCAACAATTTACATGATGATTAGACTGTCACAATGTGACTGAATGTTTTAAAGCAAGCAACATGGTCAGTCTGATTAATTAAGCAGGCCAGAGAGATTGTCGAGGAAAAATACATACATAACCCTCAGTTATTATGAAAGGCAAGAAAACATTACAGTTTTGGTGCATCAGGTTCAGGGCTTGTTATCCATGAAGAAATTAAACCAGTTAAGTCAGATTTATCTAGTGGATGGGCTAATTACCAATTTCATGACCTTCACCATTAAGGTTTTTCGAAAGCTAATCCCCTAAATAAAGGTTATGGTTCCAAGGTTGCCATAGGACAAAAATAAGAAGAGCCCCTGCTGGGTCAGACTGGAAGCTTATTTTAGAAGTAATCTCATAGGGGTCCTCAAGTGCCCTGTAACACCATTCTCTGGGCCTATTCACTTTCACTTCTTTGCCCCAAGCTCCTCCTAAAACCTGATATAATAACTTAGCCTACACCTCCGAGGCACTGACTGAAAGGAGAGTGACTCTTCCAGAAAGGTATTGTAATACACCTTGGAAAATGCTTAGGGTTGGCTGTAATCTCAAACAGCAATCTGCAAAGACAGTATGATCCCAAATGTATTTCAACTGTACATAATTATGAATTATTTTTGTCTAATGATGTTTACCAGAAACCTACAGGAGCATCTGAAGTACAAATTTCCTGTCCCTAGAAAGATCCTCGCTTGTTTGGAAAGCAAACTTTTCTTCATCGTTATTTGTTAAGCTCTTTGGGTTTGAGGCACTACTGAAGAAACTCATAGTTCTTCTCTATTAGTATGAGATTATGAATCTATTCTTTGACTTTTCTTCTTTTTCAATTACCCCAACAGATTCCAGATGTTAATCATTCATCCTCAAGTTACTTCCTGAGGGCTAAAGGAACTCAGTGTGTCATACGTCACTTATTTAGTTGGTTCTGTTAGTTTAATTTAATACACAGTATTCACTTTGCCCTTAAAGATGAGGTAAACCATTCAATAGGCTGACGTACTATGTGAAGTTACAGTGGAACCTCGCTTAACAAACGGCTTGCTCAACACAAAAATCGCATAACAAAAGGAACTCCATAGAAAATAGTGGCTCAGTTAACAAAAATTGTTTGGAATGGATTAATTAGTTTTCAATGCATTCCTATGGGAAACCACATTGCGGTTAACAAATTTTGGTTTTCAATGCATTCCTATGGGAAATTTGCTTTACAAATTTCTTGTAGTACAAAATGTCCCGGAGAACGCATTAAATTTGTTAAGCGAGGTTCCATTGTATTTAATAGGCTTCGGAGCATACATGTTTTGATCTCTTGTGCTAGGCCTGAGTTTTCATCTATGAACCATCTCAGATAGAATGACCTTGGAACACAACCTTCAACCAGCAGACAGCTCAATGTGAAAATGGTGTTCCACTGTAAGTTCTTACTTTTACATATTTGGTTCTAAACATCCCATGTTTTCATTTGAAATTGTGATTGCTATCTTCAGAGTTGTATTTCATCACAGTTCTGTTGATTTCTAAGTAGTTGGTGATCTCCTCTGGCATTGGTCCATTCTTATCAGGTTCCCCTTAAAGACAGAGTCACACCTATCAGCCTTTTCCACAACAGTTGTGGTTTTTTTGTTTATGTTTATTTGATTTATATGTCGCCCTACTCAGCAAACACCAACTCAAGGCGGCTCACAACCCATCAGAACAAACATACAATATAGCAAAAACAAAATACAAGATGCAATAGCGAATACAATATAGCAAAGAAGAAAACCCAAATACAAAAAAAGTCCAGTAACATCTCAATAGAGTACAGTAACATCACAGCCTCTTCACCCCACAAAGAAGACCGGAGGCGGTGGCGAAAGTCCAGCTGCCTCTACGGTCTTTAAGTCCTGATCAGAGGCGGGGCCCACGACGCCAGCGATGGTGGTGGTCCTGGCGTCTGTCGCTGCAAGGCCTCTTCGCCCCCTCTGAGCCCAAAGGGGGCGGGGCCCGGGAGCACTGGCAGGTGCCATGAGTCTCGGTGCCCGAAGCCAGCACCCCCCCACCCATCCAAGGATGAAGTCCGTAGGTGGCGGCGGCAGCAGCAGAGAGTCCATTCACCCACTGTCACGGCAGTCCTTTAACTTGGCCCAAGGCGGGGCCCAGGAGCACCAGCAGGTGTTTTGAGTCCCGGCACTCGAAGCTGGCGGGCCTCCTCACCCAACCAAGGACAATGGTCAGGCTGCCAGGGCCAGGACACTCTTATCCCCTCCCAGGCTGGGAGGGGTTGGCCCCTGCACAGCTGCGGCATCAATGGTGACTGGGATCCACCTTAAACACCTTTTCTTTGCACAAAATCAACCCCAACTGTTCTCCCAGTGAAGAGTTGCTGTCTTTTACCCTGCAGAAGGAAAAACAACTGGAAAAAGGAGGTTTTGGGAGAGAAATGTCTAAAATATAACAGGTTGATCTACCTTTTGCTCATCTTGGCCTCCACTGAGGTTGGCAACCCATTAGTAATAGTATGGTTGTGATTAATTACCTTGCCTTTCCACACAACAGCTCATGGCACCTAATAAATACAAGGACTATTGTGTATAAGCACACATTACAAAATACTAAAAATAGGAAATCACAAAATCTAAAATTATAATTTACTATTGGCTAGTAAAATACAATAGAAGCCATGGATGGTGTGTGGACATGGACTTCTAATTGGGGGAGGGGGGAGGGGTATGTCAATACCAAATTCATGTGAGCCCACTATTCCAGCCAGAAGTTGCTTATGATAACAGCAATGCTGTTTTACTATTTGTGGTGTAGCCCTATAGACTACACAGTCCTAGGGCATCACAAGTAGAGGTATGACTGATCCTAAATCCCAGTAGGATGCGAAAGTCATTTGCCAACCTCCCCCTTCCACTGGTTTGTCGTTGTCGTTGTCATCAGCTGTAGCTCAATCCGAGTATATGCTTTTTCCTGCCCCTAGGTGCTGGGAAGCCTGGTCTTTGAGGCCAGCTTGTTCTGGGCTGCTTTTGCCCTCCAAGGCAAGCAGGAGAAATGGCACTGGCATGAATTTGTTTAAGGTGGATCCCAGCTTGCAATGAAGTGACCCACACACTATGATCTTGGAGCCATCTCCTGTGGCACATATGAAATGAGACATGTAGAATTTAACACCTGGACTGCAATGGACTGCTACAGCCTTGAGGATATTGACAAGGTGTGCCTTCACAGCCAGTCCATCTGGCATGACCTCTTCTGCCTCCATGACCGTTGGGAATCAGAATAGTGAATTGGTTCCTCCTCCACTCATTTTGAGGTTGGGCCCAGTATGATGGTTTCCAGTGGCTTTCTTCCACTGAGGGGACCATTATCCCACCCAAAGGGGCTCATCTGCCCATAGTCATTGGCCCCTTTGGGGAGTCAGGTTATTTACCACCACCCAACACTCGGCATTGAGTTGCTGGCTGTATGGTCTACTCCATTGACGTAGCGGGATGTCCAGACAGGAAGAATCTACTTGTTACTTAAGGTTTAAAATAATCACTGGGGGGAGTTATGCTTCATCAGACTGAATATGTCCAGGCACCAGCTTAAGTTGGCACAGGCCAACAACTAAGAGACCCACTCATGTGAAGGGGGTTAATTCCCAAATTTGAGCTACAGAATTGTGCCTCCAGTTCTGATAGTGTTTTGCTGTGCTTGTCAGAAAGAAGCCAAATCAACACAGTTAGGTTTGTATTTGGCATTTAGGGAGACTGTCTCTCTGCCCCACTGCAGGTGACACCCAAATTTATGTCAAGGGTCCTGCTCTCAGAGCACAGGAACTGAGAACTGGAAAATCAGTTGGAAAGAAATGGTTCTAACACTTTCCTCCCTGCCCACTATTTTGCTGCTGCAAATTTCCCCCTGAATTTCCTCTTTCCCACCCATCCTAGTCAGGACTACATTTTCCAGAAGTATGTTTGCAAGAAGTCCAATCCAGCTTTTTCAGGGAAGCAGATATCCTGTTTATAATATCTTCTGAATAATCCCCACCCCCACCCCGGAAGGCCTTAAGGTGTACAGAAATCCCCATCTTGTTCATTAGAATGGATCTCTGCCCAAGTATTTCACCATGGAGACAAACATCCTTGCCTCATCTTGTCTGTAGAGTCTTTGGCACCCTGCTCTGATTTTCTCTGCCTCTTCAGAGAGTAGCAAAGATTAATGTTCCAAGCAAGGTAATGTTACGCTTAGCCAAAATGACCAGCTATTGACTTCAACAATTATCTTCCAAATTTATTATTGCTGTCAACAAAACACTCTTAACAACTCCTCACCCCCACCCCTGCCAGGGACTCTGCAACACTGAGGCGGACTTCAGTTCCTAGGCTGCATTACATATGGAGTACCTAAGACTATATAAAAAATGAAGGCAAGGGGGAAAAGGTTGTCACCTCTAACAGTAGGCTGCTAATGTCATCCACTACCTGGTCAGTTTTCTCAAAAATGTTGCATGGATCTCAAATCTAGGTTATTTTCCGTTGTGTCTTCTATGGTATGGAAACTGTTATTGAAATTCCCCGCAAAGGAACTACCATGAGCCAATGTGCCAAACCATTATTTCTGTCGTGCCTCTATCACTGATAGCTTATTCCCCTGACTGTCTGAAGTTAAACATCTGAATAGCATTTACTCTCATAATATGAGGTGCATTTCATGAACAAAAGCTTCCTTAGCAAGGGACATCTGTGTCTGAAATTTCTTAATGAATTTTGTGCTGTGTGAATCTTCTGTGCAGCTTGGTTGGGAGATCTCATGTAGTTTGCAACAGGTTGTGACCTTATCTTGATGTCAGGCAATTCCAAATAATACTAACTTGATCCCACGATGTATCTACAGAGAACAATGTTCAGAGGAACTCTGTGGTTTCTTCTGATCCTGGCAGGAGACAATGTCAATCTAGGGAGTCTGAAAATTCTCCTTTTGATTTTCAGGGCAGGCTTTTCCAAGAAGGACAAGGGCCAGACTGAATGTTTTCAATTCTTACTCTTTTGCTACGAGGACAAACAAGGAGTTCTGTAGATGAAGATTGATAATAAAGCTAGCAGTACCCTCCATCCATGATAAAGAGCCAGGTCCTCACAATGCTGTATCTAAACATGTAATCAGCAAGGAGCAGGCATGTTTTGCTCCCTCTCAGGCTGATCAGGCTGGGTGGGGTTCCAGTGACATTGAACAGCCAATGCCTCACAGATAGCTGTGAGCAGGGCAGAACTGGGAGGAGGAGAGTGATAGTGCAGAGTGTTGGACAAATGTCATGTTGATGGAGCCCTACTACAGAGAGAGGTTAGAGCAGGGGTGCCCAAACTACGGCTCGCAGGCCAGATCCAATCCCCAACGCCAATTCATCTGGCCCACGAAGCCCTCGTTGCTCCCAGAAGCGGAAGTAAAATGTGCCTGTCTGCGAGGGCTTCGTGGGCCATTTGAATTGGTGTCAGGGGCTGGATCTGGCCCATGGGCCATAGTGACAGGCCCCCTGAACCATGTGACCAGCCCACGGCCCGAAACGTTTGGGCACTCTTGAGTTAGAGGCTCAATAGGTGGCAAGAGTCATTTGCCCAGCTGAGTCACTATATTAACTGAGATGTTGGGCAATGTGTGGCCCTCCAGATGTTGCCGGACTACAAGTTCAATCAGTCCCAGTTTAGTGTATGAGAACCAAGACACAGGAACAGCCGAAGGATTGGCTTAGCACATCTTTATTGCATGGTGGTCCGGGGGAAGATGTGGTAATGGTGGACGAACAGCTCAATATATACAGTGGCTATACATTTGAATGTGGCTCCTCGATAGCCCATTGGCTACTGTCTGCGTGACGTCATTCCTGGTCACGCCCTTCTTGTCCAGGTGAGGTGGTGGCGGGAATCTTCCCGCGCTGTAGTTCTTTGGGGAATTGGAACCGTGTGAGCTGGGCGCTCGCTATTGCCCCCTGGTGGTCACTAGCTCGCGTCCTATTACAACGGGTTACATTGTTACAGCTGATGATTGTTACATTGTTTAAAGGCATAGTATTGAGAACACAACATCCCTCCCCCCTAGGATGAGACGAAGTCTCTCATCCAAGATGGCTTATTGCAAACGCGTTTTGGGCGCAAGGCTGGCTGGCTTGTCCCGGGGGCGCTATCTCTTCTTTGTTCCCTGGTCTCTTGTCCTGCAATGGGAGAGGGAGACTCATTAGCGACTTGCCGCGGCTCCGCGGCTTTCGGGGTAGGGAAGAACTCCATTGTGGGAAAACCGGGGGCACTGGGGGCTAACGCAAAACCCCGCTTCTCGCTTGGATGGGTGGGGGACCACTCCGAAACCCCCCCCGGTTTTGTAACTCAAACTCAAAATCATCTACTGAGGTATCTATGGGGGTATCTCTCAGGATATCTATGGGGACAAACTTATTCCCTTCCCCCCTTGGTGGGGACCCTTCCCGCCGTGGTGGGGACCACTGGCCCCCCTCTCCTCCCCCTTGGGCTGAACGGGTGGGGGAGAACCCTAACGTTGAATCCTTTTCTGCGCTGTCGGCGCCCAGGTTTTCGGAGATCCGGCGCTGGAGTTGGTCTGCATGTCGCCTCCAGAGTAGACCTGTGCTGGTCTCTATGCAATACGACACGGGGCCTGTCTGTCCGATGACTACGCCCGGGACCCAGGCTGGCCCTGCGCTAGCGTAGTTTCTGCAATGAACCGGGGCGCCTATTTCAAAACTCTTCGTGCCCGCTACCCCGATGTTCCTCCCAGTGTCTTCCACCCTTGTGGGGTCTAGCCTGGTCAGAATCGTAGTCAGCTTCCTGCGCATTAGGAGTTCTGCGGGTGAGTACCCTGACGCTAGGGGGGTTACCCTGTATCCCAGTAAAAACTGACACACTTGCAGGTTTAAATCCCTGGGGCCCATGCGCCTCAGCGCGTCTTTGGTGGTACGCACGAGGCGTTCTACCTGGCCATTTGTCGCTGGGTGGAAGGGTGCGGAGGTGATGTGCCGGATGGCGTTGATCTCGGTGAAAGCCCTGAACTCAGCGGACGTGAAGCAACTAGCGTTATCGCTAATGAGGGTGTCGGGTATACCGAACGTGCTGAACACCCTTCGCAGATGTTTAACCGTTGTGGCTGAGGAGGTGTTCGCAACTGGGATTACCTCCAACCACTTGGAGTAAGCATCCACTATGAGGAGAAAAGGTGATCCTCTGAAGGGGCCCGCAAAGTCAATGTGCACGCGGGACCACGGCCCCTTTGCCGTGTCCCATTCCCTGTGCGGGAGATGAGCTTCTTCGGGCCGGGAGCTCTGGCAGCTCGCACAAGTGCCCACCATGTGCTCGATATCGGCGTCCAACTGGGGCCACCAGAAGTAGCTCCTGGCCAGTGCCTTGGAGCGGACAATTCCAGGGTGGCTGATGTGCAGCAGTTTAAGCACCCTCACTCTTAGGGATTCAGGGACGATTACCCGCTGGCCCCACAGGAGGCACCCCCTCTCCAAGGACAATTCCAGCTTTTTCCGAAAAAATGGGGCGAACTCCGCCGCCGGGGAGGACGTTGGCCACCCTTTCTGCACCCAAGAACTAACCAGGCCCAACGTCTTGTCCTTGCCTGTCGCCTTGGCGATCTCTGCGGGCAGTATGGGGGGTGAGTCTAAGACCTCAATCATGAGCACTTGGCGGTCTTGCTCAACCTCGCACACGTGGCTGCTTGTGTGGGGGAGGGGTGACCTTGACAGGGCGTCCGCGTGGCTTATGTCCCTTCCAGGGCGATACACCAGCGCGTTCTGATATGCATTCAAAAAAAATGGCCCACCTGAGCATTCTAGGGGACAGGATCTGTGGCGTGGACTTGTCTGCAGTAAAAATGCCTAGCATGGGCTTATGGTCGGTCACTATGGTAAAGGGGCGGCCATAGAGGAAATTGTGGAACTTTTTGGTCCCAGCAATGATCGCTAGTGCCTCCCTGTCTGTCTGCGCATAGTTCCGCTCTGCCTGGGACAGGGATCTGGAGTAGAACGCTACCGGGGCTTCCCTCCCGTTTTCCAACACGTGGCACAGAACCGCCCCCACCCCCACCGGGGACGCGTCACATACCAGAACTACTGGTTTCTTGGGGTCAAAGTGGGTTAATATTGCGTCTGATGCTAGGAGTTGTTTTAGTTCAATGAATGCCCTCTCCTGGCTCTCGCCCCATTTCCACGCCTCATCCTTTTTGAGCAACTTATGGAGCGGCTCTGCTACCGAAGCCTTCCGGGGCAGGAAGGAGTGGTAGAAGTTTATGAGCCCTAGGAATGACTGCAATTCGGGCTTGGAAGTGGGGCGAGGGGCATTTTGAATGGCGGCCACCTTGGATTTGGAGGGTTTGATTCCCGCAGGGGTTACCCGGAAACCCAAGAACTCAACCTCTTTCGCGAAGAAAACGCATTTGTCTTTTCGCAACCTCAACCCCGCCTTTTCAAATACCGTCAGCACTTTGTCTAGCCTTTCGGCCAATTCTGCCTCGCTCCCCCCGTTATTAACATGTCATCAAAGTATGGCAACACCCCTTCTAGCCCCTTTAAGAGGCGTTCCACGAGCGACTGGAAGATGCCTGGCGCCGAGTTCACGCCGAACTGTAGGCGCGTCACCTGGAACACCCCCTTGTGAGTGATTATCGTCTGCGCAGCAGCTGCAGCTGGGGTGACGAAGAGTTGCTGGTAGGCTTGCGCTAGGTCAAGTTTTGCAAAACATTTCCCCCCATGTAACCTGGCCAACAGGTGGCTGACTACCGGCACCGGATACGCATTTGGCCTAATCGCCTTATTAATGGTGCACTTATAATCAGCGCATATTCGGACCTCCCCGTTTGCCTTTAGGGCTGTTACAATCGGAGTTTCCCACTCCACGGAATCAACAGGAACAAGAATCCCTTGGCCCACCAATTTGTCCAGTTCCGCCTCTATCTTGTCCTTAAGTGCAAAAGGCACTCTGCGCGGTTTGAGTCTTATTGGGCGGACCTCCGGGTCCAGGTCGAACGCAACTGGGGGTCCCTTGAATTTTCCGAGTCCCTCTTTGAAGACTTCGGGGTGCGCGTCACACACCTCCTGCACTGGGTCAGTCCCGACGGCATGCACCCCCCCAATGAACAAACCCAGGGGCTTAAACCATTGAGTCCCAAGGAGGCTGCAGCTTCCCCCTTTGAGGACAACCAGGGGAAGTTCCGCGGCGTGTTGCTTATATTGGACCTTGAATTTTCCAACCCCCAACACCGGGATGCTGTTTCCCTGCACGTCCTGCAACGTTGACCTCAGCGCTTTGAGCTTGGGCCGCACGTGGGGGGGAAATCCCCAAAAACTCCCGCTGGGACATGATTGAATATCAGGAACCCGAGTCTATCTCCATTCTAACGGGGGCCCCTTGCACTAGTACCTCAACAAAGTAACGGGGGTGTCCCAAGGACACGCTGTAAACTGGGGTGTCATCGCCGCTGTCGTCGGAGATGCGGCCCACGCCGTCCTGCTTCCTCGCGGGCCGGGCACCTTCCTTGGTCCTCGGCGAACGGTCTGACGAGCTTTTCTGGTCCTTGCGCCGCTGTCTGCAGATTTTGGCAATGTGCCCACGGCGTCCGCAGTTGTGGCACTCGGCCTTCCGGAACGGGCACTTGGTGCGGTCATGGGCCGCTCCACAGCCGTCGCAGCGTCGGCCGTCCTTCCGAACCTTCCGGACGTCCTCGTCGTCGCTGCTCTCTGCGGGAGATTTTGGCGCTCGCCTGGCCGCGTGCACCGCACCCGCTGCCTTGTCGGGTTGTGGGGGCCTTTCTCTGAACCCCTTGACTCCGGCCCTCGTGGCTTCCGCAGCCTGCGCCGCCTTCATGACCTCGTGCAGCGTCGGGGCCGGCTCCTGGTTCATCAGCTTTCGCTGAACTTCCTCGTCCCACAGGCCGCAGAGCATGCGGTCCCTGAGGGCGATTTCCAGGTTCTCCCACTTGCATGGGCCGGCGGCCAACCGGAGGGCCACTGCAAAGGCTGCGATGGACTCCCCGGGAGCTTGGACTCTCTTCCAGAACGCGTCTCGAGCCGAAAACATCGAGACCGAGGGCTGGAAATGGTCGCGCATCGCCTTCAGGAGCTGCTTGACTGACACCTCGCTCACCTTCTTCGGCGAAACCAGGTCCACCAATACTCTCATGGCGGCATGTCCCAGCATCCGGGTGAGGATGGCCTTCTTCTTTCCCTCGTCCGTAATGTCAGACACCACCAGCGCGCTTTGGAAGTCCATTTCGAAGAGCTCCCAATCTTCCGGCTTGTTGATGTCGAAGCCGGCGTGTGTCTTGATCTCGTGGGGATCCATTATCCCACCTTCGTCGCCAATTTAGTGTATGAGAACCAAGACACAGGAACAGCCGAAGGATTGGCTTAGCACATCTTTATTGCATGGTGGTCCGGGGGAACATGTGGTAATGGTGGACGAACAGCTCAATATATACAGTGGCTATACATTTGAATGTGGCTCCTCGATAGCCCATTGGCTACTGTCTGCGTGACGTCATTCCTGGTCACGCCCTTCTTGTCCAGGTGAGGTGGTGGCGGGAATCTTCCCACGCTGTAGTTCTTTGGGGAATTGGAACCGTGTGAGCTGGGCGCTCGCTATTGCCCCCTGGTGGTCACTAGCTCGTGTCCTATTACAACAGGTTACATTGTTACAGCTGATGATTGTTACATTGTTTAAAGGCATAGTATTGAGAACACAACACCCAGCCAACACTGGAGACTCCAGAGTCCAACAATATATGGAGGGACAACAATTATTATTTTTATTTACATATTTGTTATAACTACATCCTGCTTTCCCTCCGCTGAGCTCAAGATAGACTATGTGGTTCTCACTCCCCATCCCCTTATTTTCATCACAACAACCATGTTAGGAGGATCAGCTTCACAGATGAGTAGGGATTCGAACCCAGTTTTTTAAATTATTATTATTAAAAACTGAAGTCTTTATTGGAGACAGAGGCAGTACTAGGGCAAGTTTCATTTGTCTATTATGTTCAGTTAGAGCACAAGCTCAACGAGTACGGTATTTGGCTGTAGAGCCAGAGGTTGGGAGTTCAATTTCCCATTGTGCCTCCTAGGAGAAGAGCCAGCTTGTATAGCCACAGGCAAACTTCACAGTCCCAAGGCACCCCAAGAAGAAGTGAATGGTAAACCACTTCTGTGTATTCTGTACCTGAAAAGCCATAGAAAGGATCAGAACTGACTTGATGGCACAGAATTATTATTATTTGAGCACATAAATCTTATGATACCTTGAATTTCAGAATGAAGATTTTCTGACGAGCTGAATATTCATCACTCACAAGACTGGGGAGATCTAGGAGTTGATGGAAGAGGAATCTTACTCAGCATTCTGTGACAGCTGCCAAGGGGATCTGACAGTGAGAATTTCATTCTCTTTGTCCACAGCTACTCTGCCAAGATCTTCAGTGATGTCAGTCAGCCACTAGCAGGATAAAACTTGGTTTCATAAGGAAATCAGTATAGTCTAGACTTCAGTACAGACAGGCCGGGCATTTTCTAGCATGTAGTGTAGGGAACCTATGACACAAAGTCTGATCAAAGCGACTCTTAACTCTGTTTGGAGGGCCAATAGTTTAATATATGCCTGGAAGCAGATATGATCAGTGAAAGAGGGCTAGTTTCTGCCTCATGCTTGTCTCAGTGACACAGATTAGCAGATGATTGAACCAAGGTAGGTAAGGCAACCACTTTGCCATAACCAAACAATTCTAGAGCTTGTCAGTACTTGGCAGAGAGATCCTACTTGTAAGTAACATGCCCTGTCTTAGGTTGCCTGATGGAAGAATGATGGCAAATGACAAACTTCTAGAGGCATTTTCAGAAGTTTATGTCATTGTCATGGTCATGGTCATCATTTTTAAAAAGGCATGGTTGAGTACAATAGTTTTGCAGTTATTGTATCATTTTACCCTTGGGAATATCTGCAAATCATACTATAGCACAGGTAGCAGCAGTATCAATGTGCTTCTATAATATTATGCAAGTAAATAAACAATATTTCCAAGAGTACATTTCCTTTCAGCCATGTAGCACAAACTCTTGGCTCTTACATTTGGATAACTCCATCTACTCAGCTATCACAAATTCCTTTTCCTCTTGTATAAATACAAAGCAATTGGGAATATGATGGCCACTACCACATTAAACAGACAGATGAAAACTCAAACAAGAAACGAAATGGGGAGCCTGATCTGGTGAACTATATGTGCTAACCATAAAAGCCTTCATTTACAGTATCACACAGATGGATTGCACATGCCTTTTGAAAGCTCCTTGCAGTGCCAAGCAGAGCTGACTTCCCTGTGTTTCCCTCCTATCTGAAGTAAGGTATGTACATTTCACTTTGATTAGGTCGTCCTTGCTCAAAAGCCAGTCACATCAAAACTGTAGGATTCAGTGCTCATCTCTGTTTATAGCCAAAGTGCCAGCGCTATCAGCGTCTGCAGACATTTCTGTGGACATGTGGCAGGCATGCCTAGACACCAGAGTACACGGAACACTATTTACCGTCCCACCAAAGGGGTACGTATTTATCTACTTGCAATTTCTTGTGAAATAAAAAGCTGGTAGTAATGGTAAGGCAGTGTGCTTTGGCAGATCTTTTTGAAGGCTAAAGGAATTGTGAGGCTTCATAATGAAAATATCAGTAATCAGGCTCCTTTGAACTCAGCCATTCTATAATTCTATGATCATTGCCATTCCTACCATCCATGCCTGGAGGCAGGAACAGGAGGGAGGCCCAGGTGATCCATATGTTGAGCCACTGAGGTGGTGGTGGTGGGTAGAAGTGTGAGCCTCCAGAAGTGGTCAATGATACCTACCTGATGCTAAAACATCCCAAAAATTATCTTTCAGAGCACATCCAAACAGGCCAGACGGATCTATCGATTGGAATCAGTGAAAGGGAGTCTGTTCATTGTCCCCATAAGTAGTCCAGTACTGAAAACTCTGTATGTTCATTAATAATTATAATGGGTAGTTATGCTTGTTAAAGAGCATTAATGCTCCCAGTAATGAAAAGTTTAATGCAATGCACAGGCAGCAATGACCTCAGAACTTGGCAGTAATGAGGTACAAGGAATACAGTTAGTTAAGTTACTTTGGTTTGGTAATGGGGAAAGAACAAAGTTATGTTTTGAAAGCAATGTAATCAGCAAGATTTTAGGATATGTGTGTAAAAGGAACCTGTCTAGTATTTTTTAAAAGTTATTTCCTCCCCAGTTACTTAGGCATTCTTAGCAGCATTTCAGGTTTTGCATCATCATTGTCATATTAACCCAAAAAATCTAGTGAAATAGTAAATCACACAGCAAAATAGTGGATTCATTAATCAGATGTTGTTATTAAGTAATACAAATCACTTTTCACTCAGGAAAATACTGTGGGAACTCATTTTCTTTTAAAAACAACTTTAAAAGGGGCGAGGAATGGAGAAATTTGCAGAACCCTTTTAACATCCCTTGTGTTTTGTTTCTCATTTTGCAAAATACTAAGCAGCCATCAGTTGTCAGCCCAGGTTATCCTGCTATGGTAATAGAGTAGTCAAAGAACACAAGATTGGCGAACGGTTTTTCAAATGTCAAAGATAAGCACAATGTGCACAAACCATTGAGGAATGAGTAACAAACAATCTTTATTCTTCAGATATTCAAAAAATATTCATAGAAATATATTGAAACACCAATGTAGATATTTTTGAAGTTTGCTGGTTTCAAAACTTTTCGATAATAAAAATCTTCATCAGAAATTGTTGCGTGTGTTTTTTTCTGAAATTAAATAACATGGAAATGAGCGATATAATGGGTAATACAATATGAAGCATATTGTAACATAGATCAGTGACCTTTCTAACTGAATAGTATTGTGCTATTCAATGGCTTGAAGTTCAATTAAAGTAAGTTCCTTTCTATAGCACAGTCTACCTTATGACATGATATAATCAAAAAATAACCGGATACAAGCTGCTACCTGCTGAAATTAATAAATTGCATAAATCTATATAAATTTAATGAATTACATAAATTTGAAAAATATAATGAATTACCTTGTATAATAGTTTTATTCTTTCATGTTCTGTGCCTAACTCTCAATCTTACTTGGCTGTAGAACGTTAGAGTTCATGCTGTATCTGTCTTGATTATAAATACTAGGCAGGTGTGGCGAACTAATTCTACCCAATTTGCAGTGACTTGATAGGAACTTATGACAATTATGATGGTTTGTGCACATTGTGTTTATCTTTGACACATGGTAATAGAGTAGAGCATACTGCTAGTGACTCAATGCCCAGTGTCAGGTGGCGGTTAACTAACTTGACCACCCTGAGAACTAATGTCCTTGGGTGTTGAAGTCTACAGAGAAGGGTGATGGTCCTCAAGTGTATTAAATCCCACTTGAATCCATGTTGATGGAGGGCAGAAGCTTCATCAATGATGGCCTGGGGCTGAGAAGGCCTTTCCAAAAGGGCTTAGGACCAGAAAGTGAGCTGGAACTGGATCAGTGGTACGAGGTCATGCTGCCGATGCAGAAGGCAGATGAAAGGTCTCTGCATTATATTCTCAGGACAGTCTTCATGGCTGATCGCCATGATGATCACCAATATTCAGATTTGGATACAGAAGAAGAAGAACAAGAAACCATCAGGGTGACAAAGATGAAATGCCACTTGAGATTGACTTTGCTGCCACCTTCTGGTCAAAAAGGGACAAACACGTTTTGCAAATGTTTTCCAAAACGGAGCATTTGTGAAAACCACTACCTGGAGAAACAGGAGCGTTGGCAAGTAGGTTTCTTTGGTTTGGGATTCACACTCACACACGCTTACTGATGACTGTGTGCCCTTCAAAGTACTGCCTAGACCCTATGTCATTAAATTCGAGGATTTGTGTGTAAAGATGAGATGAGCAACTTCTATTAAATGACTCTACAAGGGTTGCTTTCAGATTGCAAATAAATGTGGCCTATGTTGTAACCAAGACACAGAATGGGCAGAGGGAAGGAGATATAAACAAGGAATTATACCAGGATTCTTGTACCTTGCTTTTATCAACATGTCAATAACAACACAGTACAGGTTGAAATGTTCTGATTTTGTGTAGTACCGACCTTACACACAAGCACCTCTCAAAGAGCAATTATGTCTGAACAAAAGAAATGCAAATATACATCCCAAGACAAACATGTCTGCTGGATTGATGAACACCAGCCTATAAGCTAAGGATGGAGGTTGCTGCTTCTGCAGTTTGCTTTTTTAAAATTTTACTCCTGAAAAGCAATTGTTTCTGAATAAGGAAAAAAAAGGAAATACTGTAAATAAATAGGGAATGTAATTGCTGTACTGAAAATAGGTTTTAATAATATGTGCATCTTATACATAAACATTTGTTTTACATAACTTTATTATAATGCTCAGGATTTAAATCTGTCCAGGAAACCAGTCAAAGCTCTCATCATGGGTAGAGCCACAAGCCATTAATGAAAACGATAAGCACCATTGTTGGCTAAACATTTTTTGGGGGAGGGGTAGATCACACCTGTGCTGGTACGATCCTAAAACCAGTGGCTATGAGGGTTTTTAGAATGATTGAGTATTTTATTGGTAGAGTCCAGTGGCTTGTGGCTGATTACCTACGAAATCTATCTCTCATTTATTATTAAACAGACTTATTGCTTGTTATCTATGAAATCTATTTAGGAATATTACAGGAGGATTTCTGGGTTGAAAGGATTTTTGCTGGAGGAACTCTGTTCAGGGGATGAATGAGGCTCCTTTCATGTTCCCAAGATCTTTTCCCACCGAAGTGATCCCTGTTGATCTACTTGCAATTTCTTGCTTTCGAACTGCTAGGTTGGAAGGAGCTGGGACAGAGACGGGCGCTCATTCCATCATGTGGTACTCGGGTCTTGAACTGCCAACTTGCAGACCTTCTAGCTAACAAGGCAAGTTTTTTAGCCACTGAGCCACCACAATCCATTACAGGAGGATAATGAACAGCTAAAGTTAATCACAGATATCTCTAGTTCTGGCATTTATCCATGCAGAGGTATTGGCTGCCACTTTCCCAACTAAACAATAAGAATCAGGAAATTATCTCGGAGAAGAAGAGGAAGAAAGGTATCCTGAGAGTTTCAATCTGCACACAGTCAGAAGAAATAGTAAGAGGGAAACTCATGGGTTACCTATCTGTCTACTCTTCCTCTGCACAGGTGCAATACAGTAACTGCCTGTATATACTGTAAGTGGTCAATTCTCCCGAAGGGGAGCAAGATGAAATGTAATAGCCTACCTACCTTTCCCCCCAGTAGTTTGAGATCAGAGTTAAGTACCTTAATTAGCCAGCCATTACATTTTCATAGAGGCAGTGTCTCTCAGAGGGACTGCAGTGGCTCAAGTGGCTAAGCCCTGGAAGGCAGGAGGTCAGCAGTTCAATTCCCGAGTACTGCAGGACGGAATGAGCTCCTGTCTTTGTCCCAGCTCCTGCCAACCTAGCAGTTCGAAAGCAAGAAATTGCAAGAAGATAAATAGGGACCACTTTGGTGGGAAGGTAAACAGCGTTCCATGCACCCCAGTGTCTAGTCATGCCTGCCACATGACCACAGAAATGTCTGCAGAAGCAGACAGCGCTGGCTCTTCGGCTTTGAAACAGAGATGAGCACTGAACCCTAGAGTTGGATATGACTGGCTTTCAAGCAAGGGGAACCTTTTCATTTACCTTTAGTGTCTGTCAAGAAACTGACAAGAGAAAGCTGCTGGTGGGTAAAATTTTGATGATAAGACTCTTGTGCCCGCTACCATTCACACAGAGACACCAAGCAATGGAAAAATCCTACAAGCTGACTCCTTTTTCCATCAGTTGATCACTTTCCCCCAAAGCAGAAAGTAGTTGTCATGGCTGTTTGTTTGTTTTTTGACACATATGGGGGGTAGCGAGCACAAGAGGGTATCCTATCTTAACTGCAACCATTGGTGTCATCAACATTCAGGCCAGCCTGTTGCTATGTAAAGCTTGGCCTCCTTTCCCTCCAGTAACAGCACAAGCATGGAATTCTGCAGCTATATCACACCATCTCCTGCCATTTAAAATCATGGATACAGTAGCACAATACAGTATCCCACATCCATAAACCTGAGGGTGGTGGTGGTGGTGTGGGGTTGTTGAAAATTTGAATTCCCTAGCTTATTAAAATGGAAATTTAAGTATTCATACACTGCACACAAATTTCAACAGAAATTCTTCTCATGTAGAATTACCCAATGCTAGAGGATCCCAGCGGTGGGATTCAAATAATTTTACTACCTACTCTGTGGATGTGGCCAGGGGGAAAAGCCCTGCGTTGCACTGGAATTAGGACTACTTTATTTCAAAACTCAGATGGGCGGGGCCAGCTGAAATTTCTGCTACTGGTTCTGGTGAACTGGAGTGAACCTGTTGGAGGATCCCAGAAGATGAGCACATGATCTACACTGTGATTGCTGGAAGGGAACAAAAACCAAAAACAGCTGGAATGAGGTTGCACTCCCTCTCTTCTGAAACTTTTTGAAGGACTATTTTGGACTTAATGAAATGGTGGACCAAAGCATACCTGTCATGTTTCGGGAAATTTTTGTCAAACCCCCATATTTTACACTCTTTCTCGCCGTCATCCCGTATTAGTTAGACTGCAATTAGACTGGAGTTAGACTGGAGGCCAGCACAGGATAAGCATAGCTGTCCAGTTTCCTGTTTTGGATTGGAAATTTCCCTTATTTGACAGGAATTTCCCGAAACTTGACAGGTATGGACCAAAGTGAACCTCCATTGGGAATGGAGCTCACAAGTGATACCAAGAGAAACACAACGCAATGCAATGCAACACAACACAACACAACACAACACGATACAATACAGAGGAAATGAAATGAAGTGTCATTTACTTTTTGGGTCCTTTTATATCCCACTTCTTCCCCAAGAGGCTCAAGGCAGCACCCATGGTGCTCATGGGTAGATTACATTGGAAGATCTCTCATTTACAAGTGTAAAGGTAAGATTATCTACTTGTCACAAGAGAGCTCTCCAATTCACAGCTTCAAGACCAAAGTTAGTGGTCTTCATAAGACTGAAAAGAGAAATCCTCCACCCTAGGCCAATTGGTGAATCAATGGCAGAGATGCAATGCTACCTCAGTTTCTTATTCTTCTTCCATGTCTATACCAAAGGTGAAACTGCCAAAAATGAAGGTCCCTTTTGGGGAGCTCATTCTGCAGTTCCTTTTGCCTGACCCAGTGTGAGAAAGATTAGCCGGCACAACAAGGTTGCTGTTACCAGGATACACTCGATTGTTGTTCAAAAATACCACAATCTTTGAGGAGGCTCTTTCAGTGTACACCACTATTTCTGCTGAAAAATGCATTGCTTTCTTCATTGCCCCATGCTTTCCATTACAAAATACAGATGCAAACTCCAGTCCTGTTTAGCATACCTTGGTCAGTGGTTGGTAATGAGATAAGCTAAAATGGAATAGAATATACTTTTTTTGGTTTATTTCATATTTCACTTCTCTTCAAAGTTGATAAAGACAGAAACCACACCCCTCACAGCTACCCTTACATGAAAAGATCTTCCATTTACAATGTTTGGGGAAAAGTCTCTCCTCTTTCCTCCTAGGACCAATGAGAGAAATGCTAAGCCTTTCCCCCCTTGTCTAGGCCTTGAATCTACCACAATGAAGTCTCCTTTTGGTGAATTCATTCTGCCGTTCCTTTGGCCTGACCTTGTGTGAGAAACATTAGCCAGCAACACAAGGTTGCCATTACCAGGGTACACCAGATTGTGGTTCAAAAATACCACAATCTTTGAGGAGGCTTAATGGCGGGGGCAGGGGCCACCAGTCTGGCCCTCTCAACTGTCTGGCAGAGCATGACCTGGCCCCTGACTTTAAAAGGTTGGCGACCCCTGTCCTAGATTGACAGGAGCTGGAACAAACGATGAGAGCTCACTCTGTTATGCATTACTTGGGTCTTGAACTGCTGACCTGTCAACCTTCTGGCCATCAAACTCAGCATCTTAACCACTAAGCCAACCAAACAGTATCATAAAAGCAAAAAACACAATAATAATCAACCCAAAAAGTAAGACTTAAGGAAAACCAACATCAGCTATCAGAACCAGTTAGTGTCAGGCAGTAATAGCATAAGCCATAGTTTGATGGCTGAAGTGTTTTTATGGTTCCATCTTATGGCATCCTGGCATTTGTAGTCTGTTGGAGAACTCTGAATCCTCTGTTAGAGAAATCTAGTGCTCTTCCCTGAACAAGAGCAAGAAACATAAAGTCTGTAATGAAACTAAAAAGCCTAGGATTTTCTATGATACAGATGTAACAACACTTAAAGTGGTATCAGACTGATGTAATTCTGTAGTGTAGATGGACTCATGGTGAAAATATTTGGTATATGCAAGAGATGTGTCTGTTATTTCTGAATACAGAGACAAAAGATAAATCAAATTGATGATATATAGCAGCTGTCCTTCACCTGATGCCTTATAGAGCTCTCATGGCTAGTTTTGATGAGAGTCATGGTCCAATCATCTGTGGAAACTTGATATCTAGTGAACATCAAGGAACAAGTGGCCATACGGAGAGAGGGGAATGAGAGCAGGGACAAGGGTCTCCCATCACTGTTTCTCCTAGCTCTGCTTTTCCCAGTGAAGTCTCTGCAAGTGCTAGGCCAAGGTCAAGGTCTCCCTTGCTTGAAAGTCAGTCGTATCTGACTCTAGGGTTCAGTGCTCATCTCTGTTTACAGCCAAAGACCCAGCGCTGTCTGCATCTGCAGACGTTTCCATGGTCATGTGGCAGACATGACTAGACACTGTACTGCAAAGAGTTCTTGCATGTCTAGACGGCTTCCTTCTGCTATGGATTTGAATTTCTCTGTCTATGGATACAGTACTTGCTTTTTAACACCAGGCAGCTGAGTACCTACATGCACTGCAGAGGCTGTGTACACTTTTGGGACACTTATTCTACAGGGATAAAAAAATTTGGTTTGGCAAGTTATCAATGGAATCCTCTCCTGTTACTGTGGTCACTTAGTACTAGGGGCTGCTGATCTCCTTATTGTTTGATGATGTACTGTCTTTCCCCAATCCAGAAGTTGAAAAGGTACCTTTCTCACGATGACTGCCAGAAACCCATCACCTTCATAAGCAGTGAGCAAGCAGGCTGCCTGGAGGATTTGGGCCACTGTGGTCTGATAAGTGGCTTCTTCAGACTCAGAATCTGGACCCTAAACTGCCCCCCCAAAGCCTGGCTTGGAAAGTACAATAGAAATGTTTTATAGATTTGAAAAAATAAATCTGATAGCCCAGTAGAAATCCCATTGATTTAATGGCACTGAATTCTTATTAGTCAAAATACAGTAAAACCCCGACTTACAAATGCCTCAAGTTACATAAAATTTGACTCACATAATGATTTTGTGCTAAAACCATGTCCCGACTTACACGATTTCCTATGGGTTTGCTTCAAGTTACATAAAGATTCTTTTTCCTATGGGTTTGTTTTGAGTTATGTAAAATTAATTTCCCTATGGGTTTGCTTCGAGTTACGTAAAAAAATAATTTTCCTATGGGTTTGCTTTGAGTTACATAAAAAACCGATTTAAGCAAAAGCCTACGGAATGGACTTTTTTTTTCATAAGTAGGGATTTTACTGTACTGTATGAATATGCACCCAAGCCTGTTTAATTAGAGAAGCAATTCAAATACTCCTGAAAGAAATGGTTTCCAATTAAGCATCCATGTTAGTCTATTTCACACACATAACAAAAATAAAAACAACAGGGAAGTGGTACCTTCAAGGCTAACTGTAGGGCTGACTACATTGGCCCTCCTAGGACAGGACAGTGTGGCTTTTTACAAGCTGCCTTAGGTTGAGAAGAGGAGCAAAATGCCATTTGGCATGATCCTCGCGTCCCAGCAATATTTTGCTCTTCCGAGGGAACAGGATGGAGGTGCAACAGCCCCCTTAGCAGCAGCCTGGTCTCAGCTGGGAAGTGGTTCCTTCAATTTTATTTCATGCCAAATGTGCAGACATATGCTGGAGATGGGTAAAATACAGTGGGGCAGTTTAAGCATAACCCTCTGTCAGGACTCAAAATGTGGCGGGATGGGTCCGATTGGCTCAATCCAAGATAAAACATGTCTACTTGTCCCAACCCACTCTAAAACCATCCCAAAGAGTGGGCTATATGCCCACGTAGACAGCCTCTGTTTTTCTCACAGCTATGTGACAAGTGGAAATTCAGCAAGTAAAATTCTTATCCTCCCAACATCTGGGTGATTTCAAAAATACCCAAAACAGAAGATTTGTTTTGTGAAGACGTGGGGCAAAAAATTACTCTGCAAGATCACTTTACCAACACAGAAAGAGCCTTCTACTTGAAACTTTGCTTGCCTGGTTATTTCTTTGGAACATGTCTCCTTTGCAGGAGTGACATTGGGAGTGTTTATACTCTCTTTATGAAAATGAGGTTACCTTTGACCCCCTCCCCCCTTAAAATTATGTAATCCAGAGCTTTTGTATCAAAACTCTAATTTTTAGAGCTTTTCACTATTGGTGCCTAATGCACAACAGCTCCAAATGGATTATGTAATCTTTGACCTGAACCCCCCCGCCCCCCACGTAATTTTTCTGTAATTCAGATGGCAGACCCTCTTCCGCCTTCAAGGATCACGTAATTGTTGAATGGCCCCAAAGGAAAAAGTTGGCTGCTGTCTGTCAAGTCATCGGAGGGCATGCAAAATTAATAAATAGACCGGTCATATGCACCTTCCTTCAATGTCATTCCTCCTCCAGTTGCCATTAAATCAATCCTCTACAGGAAGCCAGCTAACCCAAAGAATTTGTGAGAAGCCGATTTGGGCTTAAGTGGTTATTCTAGGAAGTCAACAGCATCGAGTTACAGGCAGGACCTGTAAATATTCCTGCCACATGTTTGACACTGATTAGCCACAACAATCTGCGCATTCACATGTGGCTTTTCTTTGTTGACATCTGTGTTCCCTCTCCCCTCTCCCAACCTTTTCCTGGGGCCGTGTTGATCACTAGGCACAGAGGCGGGTGGGCAGTGAGCTTCAGATGGGATTAACCCATGGTAATGGCTTGCTAGAATTGCCAGTTTTGACATTTACTAGGTGAGAGTGAAGGGGCGTGCCCTGAAGCCCTTCAGGAATGTTAATTGGCTAAAGCTGTGGCCAATGCAAAGCAGTCTGCGAGAGGACAGGCGGCCTTATCTTACCCACCCCTGGCTGTTGAATGGAGTTCTGCAGAGGGCAGTAGTGATGCCACCCTGGGCTTTGCTCTCTGGCGCCCCTTTTCACATATAGGAAGGAGGGAAGGCGTTACACCAACTTTCACAAGACACGGGAGAAATTAAATTTGAAGCTTCCCTTTTATGACAGTTTTGCTGTGTACCTTCAAATCAAAGCTTGGAAAAGTTACTTTTCTTGGGGGCTAGTTCACTCTTGCCAGACTTGTTGGAGGCTTCTGGGAATGGCAAAAGTAGCATTTGCAAGCTCTGGCTTGACCCCAATTGCTCGACACCTTAGCTTTGTAGATTATCTTTTCTGCCGGGCTTGTTATAAGATTATCTCAGAGAACCTGACAAAAAGTAAGCTTCATGACGATCCCTGTGAAATTGAGAAGTGATGCAAGTAAATTCTGGTAAGCTTGCAATGTGGCATACTGAAAGAAGACCATAATTCACATAAGCACATAGTTTATTAATCCCTTTGATCTGTTAAAAATCTTACTTGTCAGTTATTAGGTCAATACCTACAGTACATGAGTAGAATCTTAGGTAAAGGTAAGGTAAAGGTCTCCCTTGCTCGAAAGCCAGACATATCTGATTCTAGTGTTCAGTGCTCATCTCTGCTTATAGCCAAAGAGCCAGCGCTGTCTGCATCTACAGACATTCCCATTGTCATGTGGCAGCCATGACTAGACACCGGAGTGCACAGAACACTGTTTATCTTCTCACTGAAGTGGTACCTATCTATATACTTGCAATTTCTTGGATTTGAATTGCTAGGTTTGCAGGAGCTGGGACAGAGCTGGGAGCTCACTCCATCATGCAACACTTAGGTCTCAAACCGCTGACCTGCTGACCTTCCAGTTCTCAAGTTCAGCGTCTTAACCACTAAGCCACCACAGTCCCTAGTAGTAAAATCTTATTTTGGAGGAATTGTTTAGTCAACAAATTGAGTTTATTTTACAATCATCATGACACTTTATACCTCTAACTGTATGAACAGGATTGTATGGGGCTTGATCAGCATTCCTATACAGCTGGGGGTAATCAAAGGACAGACCCCCAAATGCCCTGCACGTTTGTCACAACACATGCATCTTTGTAGTATTTATATTACAATTTGCCATAGCTTGTGCCCAAGTATAAACTAAATGGAAAGTTTGCACATGAGATTGTTGTATGGTGGCTATCTCTAGCTTTCATATTAACATCTACACAGAAGTGTTTTATGCAGGATTTTTGCAAAATGTTACATGATCAGATGCTCATAACTGTGGATTTCCAAAAAATGTCCAGCTTAAACTTTGGAATTCTTCTGAAAGGTGCAGCTTCCATTTTGAGTGTGTGTATTACTAGACTATTACTCTGATTAATGCTTATTGGGATTACCAAACTGAACTGATTAATGTTTCCATCACTTATATTAGCTAAATAGATTTTTCCTCATGGAGACTATAATAGAATGAGAATGAAATAATGGAACGAGAACTAAACATGAATATAGAAGTGTAGAGATATTAGATGCATTCGAGAAGGGCTGGAAATATAAGGATTTATCTGTACAACACAATTTAAATTGAGTTTAAAACTCATAGCAGCATATTTTCACTTAGAGAATCCAGAATATTGTTATTGAGAGAGTTGCCCTCCTTCCCACCCTACATATTGTTCTGAGGACGGCAGCTCTGCTGAAAGGGGCCTGGAAACTCTGCAGGTGGCAAATGACTTATCTCCCTCTCCCCTCCCACTATCAAAATGTTCTAGTGTTTCAGCCCATTAGCTGGGGTTCTCAGAAAAAGGCTCCTCGAAGATTGTGGTATTTTAAAACCACCATCAGGTGTTCCCTGGTAACTGCATCCTTGTGTTGCCGGATAATCTTTCTCACACTAGGTCAGGCAAAAGGAACTGCAGGATGATATCAATAAAAGGTGGCTTCATTTTGGCAGTTTTTCACATTTGACCTAGACATGGAATAAGAAGTTTAAAGAGGAAAGACAGTGGGACTTAATCTGGAACAGAAAGAAATTGAAAGGAAAAAATGAATTACTGAGAAAAGGGAACTAACAAGAGGCTGAAACACAGTAGTAAATTGTAACTGTTATAAACCCATTGAATCAGTGGAGATTTGGTTAGTCAGCTCATCTGTATTTTCCATTGATTTAATGGGCCAGAGAAAGAGAGAGTGAGAGAGAGCAATCTGTATACCTTGTACAGTAATTAGCAGGCTCCCCAATATAGTGTCAGTGAGTGATACTGTTATGTATGTATGTACAATGCTACTTTAAGAAATGTATGAATGTAACCCGACCACAATTACAATGTAGCCCAGCTGTTAAAGGAACGCGAGCAAGCTGCCCATAGAGGGCAGCTGCGAGTGTTCAACTCACATGGTTCTCATTCCCCATATCACCTGCAGCCGCGGGAACTCCCCGCAACAGCAAACTACTACTGATCCACCACCGAAGATGGGCGTGACCCGGACGACGTCACGGCGGTAGCGACCAATGAGCTACCGTGCAGCAAGATTCAAATGTATTGTACCACTGTATATAATGTGAGGTATCTCCGCCATTACCACATGTTATTACTGACCATCAATGAATAAACCTGTGTTAGTCCTTCCTGCGACTCCTTCTTTGTCTTCCTTGCAAGACACTAAAGATACCTTCTTGATTCCCAGGCCCTTCTGATATTTTTTCTTCTTATCTTTGAACAACTGTAAAGTTAGCATACGCTAACATGAACACTGACTTCTAAGTATTCCTTTCAAGAGCCAGATGTTCCCAAGAAGCATTTTTACAGGATGTTGCATCTCAGGGTTTGATTTTGAGAGCCTCATCTCTCTGAAGGTAAATCGATGCCATGTCTCAGGCATCTGGTGGCTGTTAGGACATGGAAGATATTAAGGAGCCTGTAGGGAAGACACCCAAGCCTGTCAGGACTCAAGGCTTGGACCTGCCCAAATTTGGCAAATGCTAAACCTGAGACATCCATACCTGAAATAACTGTGGCACCTCCAGGATCTGACCAAGCATTGGAACAGGCCACCCATTTGCAGGAGCACCGTGGTTCCAGGAGATGGATGCCAGCATCAACAAGAGCTCTTGGAGACACAATGCAAGTGCCAGGTTAAAGGCCAGAAAGCCATCTCTTGAAAGCTTTTGACTCAGAGGAAAGAGAAGTGGGGTCTGGAGAGATTAATCTGGAGCTCACGAAATAACAGGCTGTGCCGATGATGGAATATATCATTTTGCTGTTGAAGGATTTGCCTCATGCTATATTACAAGGACCTGCAGTTTGGCTTCAGGTTTTGAGCTGAAAGCTCAGGGATTACTGCTGCACTAGTAATCCTAGAAGTTGTCTGCATGGCCATAATACCCCATTCTTTGGGATGTTTTGGGGGTGGGTTGGGACTGGTTGTTCCATAATAATAATAAAAGCTCCCCTTTCTGGCTCGTCTGAGGCTCCCCCCCCTCCTGTAATCAATGTTAATGTTAATGTTATGTTGATTTTATATTTGTTTTTAGATAGCAAAATGGCACAGCGGTGGGCAGTACTGTATTGCCAGATGTTCTTAAGGGTTTCTTATTGGTTTTATATTAGTTTAACTTGTTTCATTGTATGCTCTGTGAGTTGATTGCTGGCCTATGTACCGGATTAGGGCGGTATATAAATCTATTAAATAAATAAATAAATAAATAAAATTTTGAATCCCCTATCAGGAGACTCTCCAAAATGCTGCATTTTATTTTATTTTACCCCAGTTCCAGCATATGTGCATGCTGTGAACAGGCTAAAGATAGCAAAATAACTGTTAAAGCAGCTTCCTGTGTAAACATCTGGATCTTGGATGAAAACAGTGATCAGCTATCTAACATTAGCTTTTTTAAAGTGTGGCTGTAGCAGTCTGATTGGCAGAGCAGGACATCTAGTGATCTTGGATGCCATGTGCTGCCGATTAGGCTGCTTCAGCTATGCTTAAAAATAATAATTCATTAGATGATTGCAGTTTCCTGCATTGCTTAGACTCCAGTAAAAAAAAGTTCTCTGTCATCTCAGTGATGCAATAGCACGGTGATCATCTAAAGAACATAACAAATAAATTCACTTCCGTTGCCCACTTGGGGAAGGTCAAGGGAAATGCTTAATTTGACCGCAATGTGAAGCAGCTTCTCAGCCGCTTCACAATTCAGATAATTTCTGTTTAGATGGGGGAAGCAAGCTAAATATCATTTTGTTCCTCCCCGCATCCTCAATTGACCCCACCCCCAAGAAATCCCCCCAAAAGTCTGCACTGTGAGGACCAGTTTAACTAGAAATCAGTGGTTCCCAAAGTGGGCCGTATGCCCCACAGGGGACTTCAATTCCCAGAAGCCTAAGTCAGTATATTGGCTGATAAGTGCTTTGAGGAATTGACTTAGGCTTCTGGGAAATGGAGTCCAAGAACCAAAGTTTGGGAAACACTGAACTAGATCCTTATTCTCAAATTACTTTTGTTTATTCACAGTATCTATTTGGGCTTCACTGCATATATTTATGTAACTAATATGGAGGCCTTGAAGAATACAGAGCAATAATTTGCTATTCCTTAACCACCAATCAGTGACAGAGTGGACTTCCTGCATTAGAAGGGGTTGGAATCGATGATCCTCAGGATCCGTTCTATTGCTACCATGATTTTTAAAAAGTTAGTCAAGGTAAAGATAGAGCTCTCCCTTGCTTGAAGTCAACTGTATCCAACTCTATGGTGCTCCATTTACAGCCGAAGAGACAGTGTTGTCTGCATCTGCAGACATTTCCGTGATCATGCAGCAGGCATGACTAGACACCAGAGCACATTTATTATTTAGTTATTATTTTATTTATTAGATTTATATACCGCCTTACTCAGCACAAGTGCGACTCAAGGCAGTTTCCAACAGAAAGTACAATACTGTTACAAAATATCAAAAATACAATTACAATTACAACACCACGTGACAATAAAGATATAATACAAAATATTATAGAGTACAATAACATCTCACATAATAATAATAAGCAATAAACACAATAATACCAAAAGTCATATCACAGTATAGAACAATATAATAAAGCACAGTTATACAAAACTCATATTGCAATATAGAACACTACAAGAATATTAAAATACAATAACCTCTCCGTACTGGCCCCAGAAAAAAAGTCCAATGGGGGCAGCGGTGCAAGTCCTGCCGCTGCCGCGACCATTTGAGCCCTGAGCGAGGAGGAATGCGGGGCTCGGGCCGCTGGCGGTCATGGAACTCCCAGCATCTGGCTCCGCAAGAGTCCCTCTGCCCCGAGTAGGGCTCACTGGGTCCAGCAGCGGCTATAACGAAGGGTGGGCGACGGGGAGGAAAGTCCCTTTGAGCCCGCTGTGCCTCGCCCAGGTGTTTCTCATTCCCTCCGGCCCCTGAGAACACTGTTACCTTCCCACCAAAGTGGAACCTATTTATCTACTTGAAATTTCTTGCTTTTAAACTGCTAGGTTGGCAGGCATCATGCAGTACTCAGGTCTTGAACAGCTGACCTGCTGACCTTCCAGTCATCAAGTTCAGTGTCTTAACCACTAAGCCACTGTAGTTCCATTTTAAAAAGCTGCTTTCCCTCAAAATCAGCATCTAAACGTTGCTGTGTTTGGCCATCTGAGGCCAGGTTTGCCACAGTCTCCTAGCAAACAACAGGTCAAAATGAAACAAACAATTAGGATAATTGTTTCCTACTACACCATCCCCCAGCAAACATGATGGTTTTCATTTGGGTCATTAGCTCCTCGTTGGCTAAGGGCAAGGATTTCTCTCCCCCCCCCTCCCACCCCAATGCTAAGGGGTTAAAGGCTCCTAAGTGCCTGTCCAGGTACTAAAGAGCTCTTGTGCTGTTGAAAAATTGAGTGTGCGGCCAAACACTCAGCATAGGAACGGACGAGCATTATATTATAATATGCCATGGCTTGGATTTGTGCTGATTAGCTCATGAAAAACAATCCCGGCTGTATGGAATGCCAGTAACGACAACAAAGAGGGAAGGCAGGAGAGAAGGGGGAGAGAAGAGAGGGTTGTAAAATAAGGAGGCCGAAGGAGAAATATATAAAGCTTGCGATTTGTTTGGTGAAAAATTTACAGCCAGCGAGTTCATAAAATGATTTGACTGCTGGGGCTGTCACTACAGGCTGCCTCTTTTTTATAGGGCCAGGTTTCATTTTTATAATTGAGAAGGGCTTCAAAAGAATCGTCGGCAATTAGGGCCCGCAAGGGGGATGGAATCCAGATGTGAGCTCGTAGTCTGCATAAGCGGCCATGTGCAGGGCCATAAAATAAAAGCAGGGGAGCCCACGCTTGTAGGGGGAGGGAGGGAAGAGAGGGAAGAAGGGGTGGAGTCTTACAGCCAACAGCCAGGCTTTTCCATCTATAAATGCTGGTCAGACCTTCCTTGCCTCTTCAAAGCTTAATGTTTGCTCAGGCAACTCCAGTGCTCTTATCACTGCCAAGGCGAGCAGTTTCCAAGCTCACCTGTTGCTGCCTGTTAAGGAGATGGCTGGGGATCTACCTCCATGTGTTTTGTTCTGCTGCTGCTCAGTGGCACAAAAGATGCTGCTCATGAGTGACATGGATCTCAATGGCACAGGAGTGGGCATCACTGCACAATCCCAGGACCCTAAAGACTGGCTCCAGTGCTCTTGTGCCCGCCCCCCGGGTCGAATACCTTCTTACCTCTCAATTAAAAACAAAAGACGAAAAGCTTTCTTGGATGAAAGATCTGCTTGTACCTGTTAAAGGGCATGTTGAAATTTCTTGCTATGTTTTGATGGCCTGAACATCTCAGAACCTTCACCCCACACCATTTTTGAGTCAATTGAAAGACAATGGAGATTATCAGGGAACAAAATTATGTGAATCATGTTTTTGAAGTAGAGGACACAGGCACATATGTGGCCCTTCAAGGTCCAAGGATGGGTGTGTGTGGATCCTGGACCTCTGTATGATGTCCACCCTTTTATGAAAGTTTTGTTTTTTGGGTGGTCTTCCAGACAGGTAATACAGTATGATGTCATAGATAAAGGGATAGACCAGGATTCTGGATTCAAATCCCCTCTTGGCCATGGACACTCACAAGGGCAGTAGAACTAGTAAACCCATTCCTTAAATATCTCACCATGATATTTGCCATTTTTGGCTTGACAGAACATAACACACACACTCATAAGAAATGTTTGAAGTGGTAGCCATGTTAGTCTGTGCAAGTATATCTGAGAGTAAACAAAATGAAAGTAAGAAGATCTGTCATAGGGACAATGTTATTGCAATTTATTTTGCAAAAAAACAAAAACAAAAAAAAAACCCACAAAAAAAAACCAATTGACAGACCTGACCAAAGGAGTCCAGAATCAGGATCAAGAACCAAAGCAAGATAGACACCAAAATGATAAGTAAAGCATTTGAAGAAGCATTTGGACAGTAATTGTTCAAATTTTATGCCTTTGTCTAATAAATTGTAAGTGGCAAGGAAGGGAAGCAATGTTTTGTTTCTTCATTTCCATATTTGCAAATATTTTCAGGCTACAATATCATAAATAGCCAATAGAAGGCACTGAATTTCCCTGTAATTTTTGATAGTCCAAGCCATCCAGACACCTTTGACTAGTGTGAACACCATGAATTCATTGCTACCTGCAACTCAATCTGAGTATATGCAGTCCATGAATTATTGATCTCCAAAATTTCTATTTTCAGTATCCCCGCTCACATCCTTCTACCTGACAGTCTTGTATTCCTTGTTCATTTTTGTTTGTTTAATCATAGGTTTTCATAGTATATATATTTTCAGAAATGATTTATGATTGTCTTTTTCTGCACTACTGGCCAAGAGCTAGTTTATTGATCCTGCCATCTGGCCTGCTGACAAAAACAACACAACCAATTGACACTGGCCATGTGTTGCAACAACTTGCTGCAAGGATAACTGTCTCAAAGTAATTGACACTTTAAAAATGTTCCAAATACTTGTCTATGTGCATGAGAACATGTGCCTGAATACTGCAGATATTTTTAGTTCTTGCTTTTTTTTGGTACAGTGTACTAGTTCATATTGTGGAAAATCAATAATAATGGTCCTGTGTTACCTGTAGAAAAGGCTAACTTCTCCATGACTTAAGCCTATTTGTTTGAGAATACTGTATATACTCGAGTACAAGCCAACCCGAATATAAGCCTAGGTACCTAATTTTGATCTGAAAACCCAGGAAAATAGATTGATCAGAGTATAGGCCAAGGGTGGGAAATGCAGCAGCTGCTAGTGAGTTTCAATAGTCAAAATGCATGAAAATATGGTAACATTAGTTAAATTGTTGACGTATTTCTATCTAGTGCAGTTTTGGGACTCTCGTGGTCATTGACCCGAGTATAAGCCATTGTTCCCTTTGGGGGGGGGCTAGTTTTTGGGGCTAAAACCCGGCTTATACTCGAGTATATGCGATAAGTCCCATTAAACTCATCAGACTTACTTCTGAGTAGATACAGGTACATATGGAATGTTGCATGACTGAGGTAATTTCAGTTCCATTTCCTTTCCCTAAAACTATTAATGTTCATGTGGGCTAGAATATCTTCTAAAAGATGATATAATACATGTTGATAAATGAATGAATAGTCATACTCCATTTTCCCTTACTGTTCTTCACAATATAAATTTTACCAGTTTGTAAGATGCCAACAACCATTACACTGCAAGGCATGGGAAAAGAGAAAGACGGGCCTAAGGTTGCCATTGCTATGTTAGTGTTGTATTATACAGGTGCATTGTACTCATCTAAAAACACAGGTGCTGTTATGTTTCAAAACTAGTTAAAAATTACAAGGTACAATTTTGATTTCAACAAACAGAACACAGAAATACTTCAAACATTAAAAGATGAGGGGAAATTGGTGTGTGTGTGTGTGTGTGTGTGTGTGTGTGTGTGTGTGTGTGTGTGTGTGTGTGTGTGTGTGTGTGTGTGTGTGTGTGTGTGTGTGTGTGTGTGTGACACCCAACTCAAAGGATTAGTTCTTTTGGCCTTGTAAGTTCCCCCCTTCTGATCTTAGGGAGTCTGGTTCATTAGCTGGCTGGGTCTTCTGCTTCTCTCATCTCAGAACTTTACTTAGACAACTCTATTATCTCATACTATTCCAGCGACAATTTTTTCTTACCAAGTTGAGACCACTTGGCTCCTATGAAAGAAAGAGAAATGTAAATACATAGTCAACAGTACCCTTTATATACCATTTCAGTTTGGGGTTTCTTCTAGTGCTGGTACCAGAATTGTGGGATGCTACAGACATAGATACCTGATTGAGATCCCCTAACCTGGAGGAGGCAAGAAATACAGACTCCAAAGTTTTTAGGGTGCCCCTGAAATTCTTCAATTACGTTGTGGAGATAAAATTTGGATTAATTAAAAAACAAATGGATTCTGGAATTTCTGGTTGAAAATAAAAGAAAATATCCAAGTTTGGGAATGAAAATGATTCCACTGAGAGAGAAATATATTTTGATGCTTAGTTTTGGGGACCTTAACAAATGATTGGCTTTGTCATCTCCTAGGCCATGGCTTCTGCAACTTTCCTGACTGAAGCAATCTTCTTTAAGCAGATATAAGACCAAAGGAGTGCCAGAGGTGCAGCTCCTGTATTGTCTCAAATCCAGCTCACACTGGAGAAGAAAAACAGCAGCTGAATTTTCACCTGTTGTGTTTATGTCAAAGGGCTTCTGTCAATAAAAGGTAGTGGCACCCACCCATAGTAACCCATTCAATAGTTCCCTTCCTGCTTGCTGTTGGATATTAATGTGCTTAATGCCCAAGCCGGGGCCTGTTTATTTTGACACATGTAATAAATAAATAAATAAAAAACATCAGTTTGAAAGAGAGTGCAGTTCACCAGGGCAGATGGAACTGTTTGTTTAGACTATACGTAGGGTGGCCCAACTTTGGTGCTCCAGATGTTCTTGGACTTTAATTCCCAGAAGCCCAAGTCAGCACACCTGCTGATCAGGGTTTCTGGGAATTGAAGTCCAAGAACAGCTGGAGCACCAAGGTTGGCCACCCCGTGGACTATAGCTTTCAGCAAAGCATTGTTGGCTGGGCATTCTGCGAGTAGCATCTCAACAAGTAACTTTTCCATGCTCTAATTTGAGCTGGAGAACATTTCTTTTGGCCCCTCCCCCAGATATCTGGCTCTGAAGCTGCCCTAATCCCTTAAAACTGCCCATGCTGCCAGTTTATCAAGTAAACCGATACACAGAGGGCCAGATGTTCCCCATGCCTCTAAACTATTTTGGAAGTGGCAGCCTCTCGAAGTGACAGATCAAGTGTCCAGGCACTCTTTGGCACTGGCATGGCCTGTACAGTTTTGTACCAGCTGGAATGGGTTGCCATGACACCTGTCAAGAGCCGAGAATGCCAGGAGCAGCCGAAACTCTTCTTGTTGCTCCACCCTTTTACCAACAGAGGGCGCCATTGGCTAGCTTTGGTCTTTTCTGAATTTCAAGCCTAGCTTAAAATAACTTGGGTTGTAGTCAGATGTTTTACTGGAACAGATAGTTTATATTTCACAGTGGGCTATGCAGCCTTTATCTTGGGTGCTTCAGAGAATGTGCACTAGAAAAGGTGATGATTCCACAGCAGTAACTCTGTTCCTATGTGGGGTTAAAAGGGAAAATAACTGTGGGTCTTTCTGGGCAATAAAAGAAGCCTATTCACATTTTACTCGTTCCCCAATAATTTTTGCCTGCTCTGATCCTGAGCCAACTGCATGGGAGAGGGGAAATGCATGGCCACTGTATTATTAAAAGGATTATTAAAAATGCTAAAGTTTTATAAATGGTAGAATTGTGGAGGGAGGTGTGGAGGGAAGTCTGGCTGCTCCCATTTTAATTGAGGTGTGTGAATACCATTTGCTTTTCATTCATCTCAAATTATTTGCCTTACAAACAGCAATCAATTCACTTTGAACTTGTTTTGATTTGTTTCTTAATATTCAAAAATGTTTGTACACATTTGTATGATAAGAATATTGGAGGGAAGAACCAGGAAAAAAATTGGGATAAGAAAGGGTTGTGACATGGATGGAGAGTACTGTGCCATCAACTACTGCTTGACCACCACTGTATACATGAAGCTCTTACCAGCTTCCTCTGACCCTCCCCTGCCCATGGGGAACTGTAAAATTTACTCACATTTATTCAACAATAATATTTGTTAAAGAAACAGGACAAGGCAATTTATCTAGTTAACCGGAGTCCTTTCAGGGGTTTCCTGATGGAGTTTCCAAGTCAGTGTGAATTTTGTGTTAGTGTGTGAGCAGCCAAGCTCCTTTTGCTTTGTGCTTTCTGGTTCTATTAAACTATTATTTTTTGTTTCCGATCTTTTAATTTTTTTTTTTAAAAAAAACTTTTAAAGCTGAAATGCTGAAGCAAAATGCAGTGCTTTGGAGAACCCTTATTTGATTCAAGCTTATCTTGCTTTGCTTCAGATTGGCTCATAAACAGACAAATACTCCCACTTAATATTCTGAATAATTTCAGAATCTGAAGGACCCACCTAATTTAAATACCAGGGCTTGGCAACCCCTTGGACTATTTCTCTTTAACCCTGTACAATGGTATCCATAGTGCTTGGGGCTTCTGGGAGTGCTAAAGCCAGAGCTGCTAGCTTTTAGGGAAAAGCTGAAGACATGGCTGGCCCAGAAGGTGTGGGGAGCTGATAGAGGAACAGCCCCCTCTTTTCGTGTTCAGGGAATGAAGAAGCAGACGAGTGAAGTAGTGAAATTCAGCTCTTTATTAGTGGGGTTTGAACACACTTTGGATGGGGCAAAACCCGGACTTATGTACACTATAAACAGTAATAGTAACAATAATACAACAAGTCCATAGGCTAACAGTGTGCACATTTTCGATCCACTTATTTGCATAAGAATAGATACATGAGAAAAGATACATTCTGCTCCTGTCAAAAAACACAGTTAACATACATAACATTCTTCCCCCCTAGGTAAAAACAAAATATTTTAACCAGGATGGCGGTCTAGTTTCCCTTCTGGGTCGGATGCTTGGCTGAGCCGGCTCAGGGGCTCGTAGGATGGGCGACCCGACTGGAGTGAGGGATTGACTAGAGGGGGAGGATTGTAAACCTGAATTAAAGCCCCGTTTGTCAGATGGAGGAGCAGGGGATCGCTCAAAACCAAAATCTAATTCTGTGGATGATAAAGACAACTCAGGGTCCCTCCTGTGTCTACTAAGAGTGGAGGGCGACTCCAAGCAAAATTGGTCACCATTAATAAAGGAATCCAGAGTGCTAGGCTGGGACAGTGTAGGGGTACACATGGCTGGAGTAGGGGAGCATTCCACAAATTCCCCTTGAAATCAGTTCCTAGAAGACACTTCTAGGTCAATGTTGGCTGGCTGCTGACTATAACCTCTGCCCCCTGGGTTTAAATGGGTGGGGGACAACCCTAGCGTTGAGTGTCTGTATTTGTCTTGTGGGTCCAGTACTCTGGGTCTCAATTGATCTGCGTGCCTTCTCCAGATCAGACCAGTGGCTGTTTCAATTCTGTAAGAAACAGGACCAGTCTGATTTATCACAAACCCAGGCACCCATGTAGGACCACCAGCTGCATAATTGCGGCAATGTACAGGGTCTCCAGACGAGAAACCCTTCTGGTGTTGGATTGCTATATTTTTGCCTTTGTCCTCTACCCTAGAGGTAGAGGATGACAGTTTCCTTTGCTGGAGCAATTCAGCAGGGGACAGCCCTGGGGCAAGGGGGGGGTTTGAGCCTATATGTGAAAAGAAACTGCATAACTGGAGCTCCAAATCCCCTTCACCCATACGCCGAAGTGTGTCTTTAGTTGTGCGCACCTGCCGCTCTACCTGGCCATTGGTGGCTGGGTGGAATGGGGCGGCAGTGATGTGTCTAATTGCATTCCTTTCCATGAAGGATTGGAATTCTGCAGATGTGAACGTGGATGCGTTGTTGGACAGCAGCACATCTGTAAGTCCAAATACTGCAAACAGCCTTCTTAGGTGCATTATCGTGGTGGCTGAAGTGGTATTAGGCACCCTAATCACTTCCAGCCACTTAGAGAATGAATCCACAACCAACAAAAATAGGGCACCCCTAAATGACCTGCAAAATCTATGTGCAACCTGGACCACGGGCCCCAAGCAGAATCCCATTCCTGAGAGGGAAGGTGGGATTGCTCTGGTCAAGAGGATTGACAACTGGCACAAGTGCCGACCATTTGTTCTATGTCTTGGTCCAGTTGAGGCCACCAAAAGTAGCTATGGGCAAGGGCTTTGGAACGGACTATTCCCGGGTGACTTATGTGAAGTAGATGTAAAACCTTTTTCCTGAGAGTGACAGGAATGACCACCTGCTGGCCCCATAGAAGGCAACCTCATTCCACTGACAGTTCCAAACGCTTGTGGTGAAATGTTCTGAATTCCTCGGCTAGAGGAGAGACAAGCCAGCCTTTTTGTACCCAAGACATTACTTTAGTCAATGTTACACCCTTGGCCGTAGCCTTGGCTATATCTGAGGGGATGACTGGGGGCAAGTCGAAAGCCTCAATCATAAGGACCTGGTGGTCACTTTTGATCTCGCAATCGGCTTCCCCGACCCCTGGCAGTGGAGAACATGACAGGGCATCAGCGTGGCTGATGTTCTTGCCGGGCCTGTGCACCAAAGTAAAATCGTATGCATTTAGGAAAATTGCCCAACACAACATCCTTGGGGACAGAATTTGAGGCGTGGGCTTCCTGTTTACAAAGATTCCAAGGAGGGGCTTGTGGTCAGTTACGATGGTAAAAGGTATTCTGTAAAGGTAATCGTGGAATTTCTTAGTGCCAGCCACGATTGCCAACGCCTCCCTATCTGTCTGAGCGTAATTTTTCTCAGGCTTTGAGAGTGAACAGGAATAGAATGCTATGGGGACTTCCCTCCCGTCATTTAGTACATGGCATAACACAGCTCCCACGCCCACAGGGGATGCATCACACACAATTAAAACTTCCTTGTTAGGATCAAAATGAGTTAATACAGCATCCGAAGATAACAGCTTTTTAAGTTCTAGGAACACTTTCTCCTGGCAATGGCCCCAGTGCCAAACAGTATCTTTCTTAAGAAGCCGATGTAATGGTTCAGCAACTAAGGCTTTGTGATGGAGAAAAGCATGATAGAAGTTTAACAATCCTAGAAATGATTGCAATTTGGCTTTACATTTTGGCCTGGATGCATTTCGCACGGCCGCCACCTTGGAGTCAGAGGGCAAGATACCTTGGGGTGTAATTTGGTACCCCAGGAACTCCACTTCCTGTGCCAAAAACACACATTTGTCTCTGAGACGTAGGCCGGCCCTCTTGAAACGTGAGAGGACTCGATCGAGCTTGGCCGCTAGTTCGACGGTGTCCTTAGCAGTGATCAGGACATCGTCAAAATATGGCAGGACACCGGGCAAACCTTTTAAAATACATTCTACAAGAGATTGAAATATTCCGGGGGCCGCATTCACCCCGAATTGTAGTCTAGTTACCTTAAATGCCCCCCTATGCGTTACTATGGTCTGGGCTATGGCGGCAGCAGGAGACACAGTCAATTGTTGGTAAGCCTGGGCAAGGTCAAGTTTTGTGAAGCAATTTCCTCCATGCAAGGAGGCAAGAAGGTGACATACCACAGACACAGGATATGCGTTTGGGCGAATAGCTTTATTGATGGTACACTTGTAGTCAGCACATAGCCTGACCTCCCCATTACTTTTCAAAGCAGTCACTATTAGTGTCTCCCACTCTGCGGAGTCCACTGGCACTAGGATGCCCTGCCCCACCAGTTTGTCCAGCTCGGCTTCTATCTTCTCCTTTAAAGCAAAGGGTACCCGGTGTGGCTTCATCTGGATGGGCTGGATGGTTGGGTCAAGCTCAAAGTCCACAGGGGATCCTTTGTATAACCCTAAATCCTTTTTGAACACCTCAGGATGTGCAGCACAAACGCCCCGGATTGGGTCAGCATCTATTGTGTGAATGCCAGAAAGCCGGATTCCCAGGGGCCTAAACCATTGGGTCCCAATAAGATGGTAGTGCCCTGCTTAACTACAACCAATGGCAAGGAGGTGTGAATGTTTTTGAATTTGACCAAGAAATTTCCCACCCCCAGGACCGGAATCTGGCAACCTTGCACATCCCGGAGGGAAGTTTTAAAAGATTTGAGCTTGGGCGGTTCCCTATGGGAGATACCCCGCATAAGGGGTGGGGGAGTTCGTTAACTGGGGTTCCCATTAAGCAGGTTTACTCCGGTTACCAAAACCCCCGCATAACAAAAAATGTTTCCCTTGTGCGGGGTATTGCCATTACACAACGAACACTTCGTTGTGCAAAATTTTTGTTATATGATGTGCTCAGTAGTTTTGGAATTTGACTGCAGAGCCAGAGGTTAGGAGTTCAATTCCCCACTGTACCTCCTAGGAGAGGTACAGCCATTGTAGTTATAGGCAAAGCTGCACAGTCGTAGGATGCCCCAGAAGAAGGGAATTATAAACTACCTCTGTATTATCTACCTAGAAAACCCTGGGAAGAGTCGCCATAAGTCAAAATTAACTTAACCACATGCAATTATCATTATTTTCATTCACTCACATTCATGTATCTTTGCTGCTGAACACATTGCAAAAATAAATTAATACATTAAAAGTTCAGTCACTAAGATCATTTGCAAGACAGAAATGTTACAGGGAGTTGTTCTGTCCTCTATTCCCAGAGGCTGGTTAACTGAGTAGGCCTTTTGCTCTGTGCCCAGTAACAGTCCCCTTATGATTCACCCTTTCATTATACAGTACTGTATAGTAGATTAGCAGTTGGTATGTTGCTTTTGATGTATCTGGCAGGAGGCTGTAGAGGGATTTTCTCCCTTCTCCAAGGTTAATCCTGCCTCCCCTATCACAGTTCTTTGATTACAGAGCCCTGCCACTCTGACAGATAAAACCTTTTATTCATGAGGCGCTGGCAGGCATGAATTGGAGAATGGTGGACAGGAGGGTAGTGGGGAGGGGTGGGGTGGAAATCAAACAGATCAAGAGAGAGATGATGACTATTTGAACACACACATGTAAGAACGGATATCTCAGATACCACTCTCCAAGTACTGCTGTTTTCTTGTAGAAATCAAATCTCTAGGCAAACAATTGTTAGAGCCCAAAGGTCTGCACACCTTGTTGTTGTTATGGGTCATTATGCAGTTTCTGACGCTATGGATGAATAGCTTCCAGAAGGTTCCATTATTAATTTCCCTTTTATTCATTCATTTGTTTGTTCATTCCTATATGGAGAAAAATGATCTTAGCAGTTGAAAAGGGAGAGAGTTGTAGTTTGGTGTTAGAAATTAAGGTACCCATCTAAACATCAGAAGAATGCTAAGTGAATTAAGGGGCTTCCAAAATGATTCCATGGAGGGCATACTTTTCTCCTCATTCAGGAGGAACTACATAGAAATCAAGAGTGAGAACAGTTGGATAGATAGTTCAGTGAGTTAGCTATCTGTCTGTGGAGCTGCGGTTGAAAGTTCAGTCCCAATCTGTGCATTCTAGAAAAGCCAACCTGTGAAGCTTTTTGTGTGAAAAAAGCAATGGTAAACCACTTGTGTGTACTCTATACCTTGAAGACTCTGGAAAGGGCTGCCACAAGTCAGAACCGACTTGACAATGTGTAGTAGTAGTAGTAGTAGTAGTAGTAGTAGTAGTAGTAGTAGTAGTAGTAGTAGTAGTAGTAGTAGTAGTAGTAGTAGTAGTAGTAAAGACAAAGCTTAGTTTTACTGTAGATGGCAAAAAATGAAAGGCTATTTTAATTGAGAGTAGGGACTTAACTCCATATGAAGCAACATGAGTGACTGCAGACTGGGGAATGACTAAGTGTGTTGTACAGATCCAACATATGTATTGGCACACAGTATCCTTTTATGATGCTATAAAAAGTTACACTGATGCCATTGAATTGTACAATCGGTTGCACATCCCTGGCATGACCAATTCACAATGTTCTGGTAGAAGGGCTTTTGCAATAGCACCTTGGCCTCACTGCTAGGTCAATTACCATGGGCACAGCCTTGAGTTGCACACACCTAGTTGTGCAATAGGATTTCGGCCAGTGGCTGAAATCCTATTGTTGAGAGTAGTAAATCACACAGGAATCAGAGGATCTACCTTAGTGTGATATACTATGCTAAGCAACAGGATTTCATCAATATGTCTGATCTTTTAAAAAATATGTAGCATCAAATATCAGGCAAAACAATTACCGTATTTATTCGTGTATAACACGCACTCGTGTATAACGCGCACCCCTAATTTTCCATGAAACCTCGGTATAAAATTTTGTTTCACACCACGCATTGTAATTGAATGCGTGGTGAAAAAGCTTGTTCATAAGAGCTACCTCCGGGCCACGCCTCGTCTCCCGCGCCACCCAATCAGATCCCGTCAATTTCTTCAAAGCCACGCCCCCGCCTCCCCTTCACCTGCCGCAGCAATAGACAGCCGACCCAATTCTAAAAAGGAAGTAAAAGAGGCTCGCGACGGGGGTGGGACTCCGGGAGTGAGGAGGCGTATGGCGGGAAATGGCTAGAGGCGGAGGCCACGCCCCGTTCTGCTGGAGAAAACCACACCGGCGCCGTCCTTGTAGGGTGGGTGACGTCATGCGCTCACTGAGTCTCCCGTGTGGGCGAGGAAATGAAGCGGCACAACCCTATTTGTGACGCACACTGTACACGACAAGGTGACGTGAACTCGCGGGAACTCACCATTCACGCCCTCAAGGGACCGGCCGCCACTGCCACACCAGTCCTCGTTTATAACGCGCACCCCAACTTTGATTTCTTTTTTTGGTATAAAATTTTGCGCGTTATACACGAATAAATACGGTAGTTCTTCCACTTCCTGCCTATACAGATTACATAAGGAAAAGAACAGAGGTTGCTGGCTGAACTTCTCAGGGAAAATCACAACTAGAGTACATCATTTCAGTCAATGGAACATACAGAGGATTTGATTCAACAAACCACAATGATTCAGTTGACTAAGCCACAGAATTTCAGCTGCTGCATCAATGGAAATTCAGTAAACCAACATTTATGTACATTTCATTGATTCACTGGGTGTGCTCTGCTTGGGAATAATAACACTACTTAACCCTAAATTTGTACAAAGTAAAGGACTTTGAAAAAACCTGGGATTTCCAGCTCAGTTTTTCCTGAGTCTTTTCAGAAACTATTGGAAAATAGTCTCTATGGGTTGGCAGCAGTGAACATTCGCATGGGAGATGGTGTTCCCTTTATAGATGTGGATTTATCTGTGACCACCATTGCAAGTACATGTATTTTCAATGCTTGTTGTACAGAATCCCTTTGAAATGTGGAATCAGTTTGCTCCTTAGAGCTATTAGAGATGTAAAGGTAAAGGTTTCCCTTGCTCGAAAGCCAGTCGTATCTGACTCTAGGGTGCAGTGCTCATCTCTGTTTCTAAGCTGAAGAGCCAGCGCTGTCTGCTCCTGCAGACGTTTCCGTGGTCATGTGGCAGGCATGACTAGACACCTGAGCGCACGGAACGCTGTTACCTTCCCACCGAAGTGGTCCCTATTTATCCACTCGCAATTTCTTGCTTTCGAACTGCTAGGTTGGCAGGAGCTGGGACGAAGATGGGAGCTCATTTCCGTCCTGCAGTACTCGGGAACTGCTGACCTTCCGCTTCCCAGTCAGCGTCTTAGCAGCTTGAGCCACTGCAGTTCAGAGATATACCCAGATTATAAGTGATGGTGCCACTAGACTGCTGACTATCCACAGTCTAAAGCAGTTTCCTCCAATCTTTGGTTTTTGGACTTCAATTCCCAGAAGCCTGTCAATTCCCCAAAGCACTGAGCAGTCACTTAGGCTTCTGGGAATTGAAGTCCACCAGTGTTCCATGGAACAATTTGGGGAACGCAGGTCTAAAAAAGGAGTTCTCAACCTTTTTAAGCTGGGGGTCAGGTCATCATGCTCCCTCAGACAGCTTTGGGGGGCTGGATGACCATTTTGCCCATGCTCCACCACATGGCACGTCTGGGTTAGGAGGTGGTGGTGGGGCCATATGAAATGGTGCCATGGGCCGCATCTGGCCCAATGCCACAAGTTGAGAATCCCTGGTCTAAAGTAACAGAGGTATCTGAAAGACTTGTATTTTAAAACAGATAGTATTTCCTCAGACATTTCTCTCACTTCAGCAGTAGACAAGGTTCATCATAGTGTTACAGGTAACTGTTTTACGCAGCAGGCTTTGGGTCTCGTGAAAGTTAATAATTTGGGTGTTATTAATAATTTACTCTTGTATTGTTATATTTTACTGTCAGTGGAAGACTTTGTGTAAGATTTTTCTGCTTTATATGTCAAAATAACTTGGATCTTTTAGATTTAGTTACTATGTGCATCTTTATTATGGTGGTTGACTGCCATTTGCCAGTACAGCTCAGCAACAGCATGAACTCAGTGCCAACAGGATTAACTCCCTGGCCTCAGCAGCAGACAAAACCCTGTTGTCTCATTTCTATTCTTTATTAAGTTAACCATTTTTTTAAATCTTAAATACCTAGGCAACACTCTTCTGCCTCTCAACTGAGGACTAACAGTTCACCATACAAATACCATTGTATTCACTCATAAATAGTATGGCTCTCTGGGTAGACCGATGGTTCCCAACATGGGGCGCATACCCCACAAAGGGGCAATTTGATTTTTAAGGGGGGCAATTCGAGCATGAGTTATTAACAGTAGTTTTTTTGCATTTCTTGTGGTTCTAGGGTCCTCATATACAGTATAAAAATATATATTGTGACATACGTATTTTTAAAATTAAAATCAGATGTAGGTAGGGCATGGCCAAAAAAAGGTTGGGAACCACTGGCATAGACAGAATTCTGGATTGTGACAATGCAATAGGAAGAAGAGAGGGAACGAAAGGTGATCTTTTCTCCCAGTGAAGTTATTTTCCAAGCCAGACTCTCACCTCCAATTGCATCTATGTACCAGAGAAGAAAAGAAACATGCAGATGATTAAAGCTATAGTTGGTCCTAAAATGAGTTGGGTTTTGGTTTTACAAGGGATTGATGCTCAGGATTTGCAGCTGAACATTCAAATACCTTGAAATCAAAGAGATATTAGAGTGTCTATAAGATCACCAGCAGGCTAACACATTTCCACACTTGTCTGGGAATAAAGAAAACTTGAGGAGCAGATAGGAAGTGGTAGTGAAACATTTAGGTAAACTAGATATAAAAGCGAAGGGAAGCAGGCAATTTCGTGGACTCTGTTGGTGTGTCTATGTGATAATAATTCCCATAATTCCTGACCATTGCACATGCAGTCTGGGTCCAGTGGGAGCTGTAGCTCAAAATATTTGGAGAGCACCAAAATATCTGGAAGGCATGACACTTGTTGCCCCCCCCCCCCTGTTCAGCTCCCACATTGGCCTGGGACATACTCAGTGATCTTTGAGAAGCTGAATATGAAACAATTTGGAACATTCTGTGGCATTACATAAGGCTCCTTAATATTCTGTTCCACTGTCTTATTGTGGCATGAAAGTGACCCCAAAGTCTTGTAGACTAGGCTACCAGAGCACAAGTTGTGGAAAGTTCTGTCAATCTAGTATGACTGTGATGCAGCATATCTGCTTTCTGAAGACCAGTCTAACTAAGTGTGAGGAGGCTCATCATCAGAAAGATGGCCGCTAGGGTTAGATCTACACTATACAGTTATACCAGTTAATACTACTTTAACCAGCTTGGCTGAGTCCTAAGCAATTTTAACATTTGCTATTTGCTATTTGCTGAGGTATGTAGAATTCACTGCTATAGTTCAGACAAGTGTCCTGGTGATGCAGTGGCTAAACTGCTGTACTGCAGCCAAAACTGCTGATGTTGTGACTGGGATTAAGGTTGACTCAGCCTTCCATCCTTCCAAGTTTGGTAATATGAGTACCCAGCATGTTGGGGACAAAATACTAATTACCTTGTGAACTGCCCAAAGAGTGCACAAGCACTATGGGAGTACAGATGTGTAATTGCTATTGCTAAGTGCACTAAAGCTCTCTAGCAGAGAAGTCAAAATCCTCCCCTCCCACCCAAACTGCAGATCCCAAGATTCTGTAGGACAGAGTGATGACAGTTCAAGCGATATCAAATTGTAGTCAACTATTCAGTGCAGACTCACTTCTGGTGTAACTACAAACTGGCAACCACAACTATGAACGTGCTGTTGCCACGAAGGAGTTGCAAACTGTTTGGATAGAAGGACTACCCACATTGAAATAATAACAGAATCTCCATGGCTTCAAGGCATCTCTTATTCCAGGCTAATATGCACTGTCCAATCAGTGATGTGTAACTAGGACTGCATGTCATGGGAAGAGTGTAAGGCTCTGTCTGCAGCCTAGAGGCATAAATGACCACCCAGAAATAGACAAGAGGAGGGACAATGATAAACTGGACTGGTATCAGTACCTGGCTCAGTGTGGGCCCAATAGAGCCCACTGTAGCACCCTCTCTTCTCATTTCTAAAACATTTAGAAGGTGGCAGCTGACTACGCATTTACATAGCTATGACAAATGAGCATTTACTATTTTAATGTAAAATACATAGCTGCTTTTTAAATAAAAATATAGCAAAATAGACCTTATTCCCAAATAAATGAGATTAACCCCAGAGCAGCAGATGCAAACTCGTCCTTTATTCCTGTGGTCAGGATGATATAAGTGAGTTTAAAATGTTTGAACTAGATGTGTCCCAAATAAAAATCTAGGTGGCAAATGGTTTGATTAATTTTGTTCTAAAGTATCAGGAATTAAGAAATAATTGCAAAACATGGAATGACACTTTCAGATGTTGGAGAAAAGGAAAAATAAATGTTAGCTCTGTTCACAATTGAAGTAACGCACATGGCTATATAAAGACCCTCCTCCCCATAAGATCAGTGAGTGTAGGGTCCAAAATTATATAGTCACATCAGCAAGAGCTACCTAATAAAGCTGTGCCCATGTTATCTTTTGACTGCTAGATTTGTCAAACAGAAGTCTCTTCTTCAAGAAGGTATATTGTGATATGGGAGCACCATTTGCTGATTTGTGCTCTGCAGTTTCTGAAGAACTTGGTGTTGACTTAAACTCTGTTCAGCCCAAAATCATCAATTTGTGGAGGAGGCTAGCCCTCCCCTCCCACTTCCTCACCCCTTTCCTCTTATGAGCAGTGACCTGTCTGAAAAAGATAATGGCCCTGTGTGACATATGAGCAAGAATCCAGAATGGATTCCATTTTTCCAAATGACTGAATAACTAGTCTGCCTTGCACATGAGGAAGAGACCATCACGGGCTAAAAACCTCCAACTACATAACCTATACCTCAGATGGCACTATGCACCTAAACTTGGGCAGATGCACAATGATTTTTCTGCCTCCTGGGTCTCACTCACAATTGCTTAAATGGCCAGTTCATTCAGCCACACTCTCCAGTGAAGGTGAACCTTTTAGAAATTGAGTGTCTAAACCTGTGCCGCAGAAGGGCAGGGCAAACTCTGTGCTGGGGCAAAGGCAAGTGTGCCCACAGAAAAGGCTCTGAGTGCCCCCTCTGGCACACATGCCATTAGTTTGTCACCACTGCTCTAGACAGTTCATTGACTAATGTATCAACATTGATTTATGGCAGCCATCCTGAGCTATTCAGATAATCTAAATTCAGGAAAATTGGTGTACCAGTTGCCACCCTTATCTGCAGGAGATACATTCCAAGAACCTTTGCAGACACCCAAAACAGCAAACCCTAAACTTAACACACATACCTGAATCATAAAAGCAGGGTTTCAAATGTCTCAGTTGTTCTACACAAAGCTACCAAAATGTCTGCTTCTGTTGCTTGGAAACATATTGTAGCATGTGGCCTTTAGTGGCCACTTCTGGTAATGTGCTAGAGAAATACATACAGTAAAACCTCACATAAAGAGCACCTCACTTAGAGACTAACTCACTTAAAGAGCAGTATTTTTCTCCAAATGGTCGCCTCATAGAACAACTAAAAACTCACTTAACAACTAAATCTGGGTTCGCAATTCCCTATCAGAAGTCACAATCAGTCACTTACTGTACCATGGCGACAGCGGCACTTTTTCCAATTGTTTCGTTTAAAGAACAACTCGATTAAAGAGCAATCCCGTGGAATACATTATGCTCTTTAAGCAAGGTACCACTGTATTTGTTATCTATTTCAGCTATTTTAATTAATTTTTTTTGACTCGCAGATAATTGAAACTATGAAAACATAACCTGCAGGGAGAATACCCCCCCTCCCCCGGGTACTTCCTCTGTATTATCCCCAGCTTCATCAGTTCATCTGTTGTTCATCAAATCTTTCACTTTTGCTGAAAACAGGACTTGAGGGGTCTGTGGACCTCCAAATGTCGATAAAATACCACTCCCATCACCACGCCAAACTGGATGAGCTAGATGGTAATTGGAATCAAACTACATCAGGTTCCCCAGCTGTGGCTTAAAAGCTTCACTGAATGTTCAAAATGATTTCAAAATTATTATTTGCAAACATAAAATGCATGAGGAACTCATTAATGAGCTTGTTAACATGAGGTTTGGAAACGGTGATAGCCACAATTTTGGAACCCTGGTCTTTAGTGAGGTTTTATCAGAACATTCACAATGCAGTAATAAAACCAAGGGCTGGAAGTAGAAATGTTGCTTTTGTAGCAGGCATTGACTTCCAGATTTTAATAAGCTTCAGTCTCACCCTCCTTTTTCTCTCTCTTTCAAAAACCAGAGCAAAATGAGACTTAAAAAGTTACTATAAAATAGCTTGTAAGTCTCCTAAATGCGGTTGAGCCCCAAATTGGCTGTTGAGTAGACCTGGCAAAGAATACTAAGGTACCTTAGATCAGAGTAGTGAAGTCATATCTGAAATGGAGACTCAAACCCAAGCAACCCTTGGAAAGACCCATAAGCAGCATACAAGCCTGCTATCTTGTTCCTCCACAGGAAGGAGGTTGTATTGAATTTATATCACTTTCCCCACTGTCACAAGCCATGAATCCACTGATCTAAGTAAAGGATCAAAGGTGAGTAGAAAAAGGACAGCCGTTTCTGATAGATATCTGAGTGGTTTGCACTAGCTTAGCAAGGATTTCTAACACACAATTATTTAAGAATAAATTGTCTGCAGAGGGTGAGAAGAAGAGAGACAGGTCAACTAGGGCAAAGGAACTCTACTGGTGAAGGTTTAGAAAACAAGTAGCAAAACATTCCAGCCCCATTCATTCATTCATTCTTTCTTTCTTTTGAGCACCACATTCATCTCCTTTTCCCTGGGGTAACTTTCGCAGAATGGTTGGGAGGAAGTAGCCCTTGCCTCAGGTTATGAGCCTGGGTCTGCTTGTCACCACAAGTTTCTTGGGTCAGCATATGCTTACAGGTGCCCTGTTTGCTATCCTTGGTGTACATCTCCTGCCTCTGCCCATTTGGACTTGCTTGGTTGACCTGAGCCAGAGGTTGGGATTCTGATTCCCCACAATGCCTCTTTGACAGGGCCTGGACTTAATGATCCATAGCGGGGATTCTCAACCTGTGGCCCATAGGTCGAATGCAGCCCATGGCAACATATCATATGGCCCCGCCACTGCCTCCATCACACCAGGAAGAGCCATGTGTTGGAGAAAGGGCAAAATGGCCATCCAGCTCCTGAAGCTGTCTGAGGGAGCATGACCCAGCCCAGCTTTAAAAGGTTGAGAACTTTTAGTGTCTTGCACGGAAGACAAAGAAGGAGTCCCAGGAAGGACTAACACAGGTTTATTCATTGATGGTCAGTATGAACATGTGGTAATGGCGGAGGTACATCTCATTATATACAGTAGCACAATACATTTGAATCTTGCTGCATGGTAGCTCATTGGCTGCTACCGGCGTGACCTCGCCCAGGTCACGCCTCTCTTCTGTAGTTCTTCTTCTGTAGTTCTTGATCATGCAGGGAAGTTCCCGCGGCTGTTCGTGATTTGGGGAATGTGAACCATGTGAGACTGAACGCTCGCAGCTGCCCTCTATGGGCGGCTTGCTCACGTTCCTTAACAGCTGAGATACATTGTGATTGTGGACTGGTTACATTCATATATTTAAAGTAACATTGTACATGCATACATAACATCCCTCCCCCCTAGGATGGGACGAAGTCCCTCAACCATTGTGGTTTGCCGCACGTGCGCCTTGGGCGTGCGGTCGCTTGACTTAACACAGGGGAGCCGGCGGCTCTTGGTTCCGCGGAGTCCTGCCCTGCAATGGAAAGGGGGGACTCATTAGTGGCTCGGTGTGGCGTCTGTGGTGACCTTGCATTGGGGGACGGGAATGGAATGAATAGTTGGGAAGTGAATCCCTGCCTGCCGTTTGGGGAGTTTGGGGACCCCCCCAGTACGAATCTCGGGACCGACGAAGAGGCCCTCGTGGCCTCGCCACCCCCCGCTGCCTGTCCGGGCGTTCTAGAGACTGTGGTGGGCGGACTCGCCCCTGTTGCCTGTCTTGGGGGTGTTGGTCTCCGGGGAGCAGGAGCTATGGTATACTCTAAAACAAAAGGGCTAGGGGGACTGGAAGTACCAGGGGCTGAACTGAAACCCCTCTTCTCGCTAGGACGGGTGGGGGACCACTCCGCTACACCCCCCTGGTACTGCAACTCATAATCATCGTCCAACTGATCCCTCTCTTTCAAAGTATCCTCTTCTGTGTCTCCCGCTTGGGTAATGCGGGTGGGGGAGGACCCTGACGCTGATTCCCCCTCACCGGTGACTCGCCTTCTGAGTTGGTTGGCGTGCCTTCTCCAGAGTAGACCTGAACTAGTCTCGACCCTGTAGGATACTGGCCCCGTTTGCTCAACAACTGTCCCTGGTACCCATTCTGGCCCCGAGGCCGCGTAGTTCCTGCAGTGAACCGGGTCCCCTACCGAAAAACTTTTAGAGCTCTCCCCCCCTATGCTTATATTTCTCCCTTCATCCTCCACCCTGGACGGATCCATCCGGTCAAAAAGTGTTACCGGACGCCTCCTCATGAGGAGTTCGGCTGGGGAAAAACCTGAAGCTAAGGGGGTTGTCCTGTAGCAGATGAGGAACTGACACAGATGCAGGTTCAACTCACCGGGACCCATGCGCCGCAGTGCGTCTTTCGTAGTGCGCACTTGGCGCTCTACCTGACCGTTTGTGGCGGGGTGAAATGGGGCAGCGGTTATGTGCCTGACGGCGTTCCTCTCCATGAACGTCTTGAACTCTGCCGACGTGAAGGTACTAGCGTTGTCGCTCACAAGGACGTCTGGCAGGCCGAAGCAGGCAAAAAGCTTGCGCAACTGTTTAATGGTTGCGGCAGAGGAAGTGCTGTTCATGGGAATTACCTCCAACCACTTGGAGTAGGAGTCGACTACCAGTAGAAACATGGACCCGCGGAAAGGGCCAGCGAAGTCGACATGAATCCGGGACCATGGCCCGCGGGCCGTATCCCATTCCCTATGGGGCAACCGGGACTCCTCGGGCCGAGAGCTCTGGCAGCTCTCACACGTGCCCACTAAGCGCTCTATGTCTCCGTCTATCTGGGGCCACCAAAAGAAACTCCTGGCCAGAGCCTTGGAGCGCACGATCCCGGGGTGGCTGGTGTGCAGTAGCCTCAGCACCTTGGCCCTCAGCTTCTCTGGGATAACCACCCGCTGGCCCCAGAGCAAGCAGCCCCTTTCCAGGGAAAGCTCTACTCTGCGCCTGAAAAACGGCTTGAACTGTTCCTCGGGGGGAGAGGTGGGCCACCCTTTTCTAACCCAGGAGCTAACTTGGGCCAGGATCTTGTCGGCCGCCGTGGCCTTGGCGAGGTCGGCCGGCACAATTGGGGGAGAATCGAGAGACTCAATCAGCAGGACTTGGTGTTCCTGCTCTACCTCGCATGTGGGGTCCCCTAAGCTAGGGAGAGGGGATCAGGACAGAGCGTCCGCATGGGAGATCTCCTTCCCTGGGCGATAGACCAGCTCATATTGGTAGGCGTTGAGAAAAATTGCCCAACGCAGCATCCTGGGGGATAGAATTTGCGGTGTTGGTTTGCCGGTAGTGAAGATCCCTAGAAGCGGCTTGTGATCCGTTACTACCGTAAACTCGCGGCCGTATAGGAAATCGTGGAACTTCTTTGTTCCCGTGATTATGGCTAGGGCCTCCCTATCTGTTTGCGCGTAATTGCGCTCGGCCTTCGAGAGGAACCTTGAGTAGTACGCCACTGGGGCTTCCCTCCCGCTCTCCAACACGTGGCACAGGACCGCCCCCACCCCCACCGGGGACGCATCACAGACTAGCACCACTGGTTTTTTCGGATCGAAGTGGGTCAGGACAGCATCCGAAGACAGGAGTGACTTAAGCTCTTTGAATGCTCTCTCCTGCTTGTCCCCCCACCGCCAAACCGCATCCTTCTTAAGTAACGTGTGCAGTGGCTCCGCGACCGATGCCTTCCGAGGCAGGAAGGAGTGATAGAAATTTAGGAGCCCTAGGAATGACTGCAGCTCCGGTTTCGCGGTGGGGCGAGGGGCGTCTCTCACGGCCGCTACCTTGGACTCGGAGGGTTTGATTCCATCCGGGGTTACCTTAAACCCTAGAAACTCTACCTCCCTCGCAAAAAATACGCACTTGTCCCTCCTCAATCGAAGTCCTGCCCTCTCGAACACTGAGAGAACCCCATCTAGCCTCTTTGCTAGCTCTAATTCACTCCCCGCTGTTATCAACACGTCGTCGAAGTAGGGGAGGATGCCTGGAAGCCCCTTTAAAAGGCGTTCCACGAGGGACTGGAAAATTCCGGGGGCCGAATTCACGCCAAACTGAAGGTGCGTTACCTTAAACGCCCCCTTGTGCATTACGATCGTTTGCGCGGCGGCAGCAGCCGGGGTTACAGAGAGCTGCTGGTACGCCTGGGCCAGATCTAGCTTGGCGAAACACCTCCCCCCACGTAACGTGGCCAGCAAATGGCTGACCACGGGCACTGGGTATGCATTTGGCCGAATGGCCTTATTTATCGTACATTTATAGTCCGCACAAATCCTGACCTCCCCATTTGACTTGAGGGCTGTAACAATCGGCGTTTCCCACTCCGCCGAATCACCTGGAACCAAAATCCCCTGCCCCACCAATTTGTCCAGTTCCGCCTCAATCTTGTCCTTGAGGGCGAAGGGCACTCTCCTCGGCTTGAGGCGGATGGGCCGGATTTCTGGGTCCAGCTCAAAGGAAACCGGGGGCCCCTTGTATTTCCCGAGCCCCTTCTTGAAAACATCCGGGTGTGCGTTGCACACGTCCTGCATTGGGTCAGTCTCGATGGCGTTAATGCCGGACAGTTCGATCCCCAGGGGAGCAAACCACTGCGTTCCCAAAAGGCAGCACCTCCCCCCTTTAAGGACCACTAGGGGCAGTTTCTCAGAGTAGTTCTTGAACTTCACCTTGAAGTTCCCCACCCCCAACACTGGGATCCCATTTCCCTGCACGTCCCGTAGATTGGATCTCATGGCCCGCAGTTTGGGACGCTTCTCTGGGGGAATGCGCATAAACTCTTTTTGGGACAGGATGGAATAAGAAGACCCCGAGTCTATCTCCATCCTCACTGGGACCCCCTGCAACAGTACCTCTATGAAGAACCGCCGGTGCTCCAGGCCCACACGGTTCACGCCTTCCTCGCTGTGGCCGGCTGAGACCTTCCTGGTGCCGGCCGCCTTTTGTTGGTGCGTCTGGGAGTGGCTGGAACTGCCCTTGTCCTCGACTCGCCCGCGCCTGCATACTCGGGCGATGTGTCCCTTTCGGCTGCAGTTGTGGCACTCGGCCTTCCGGAACGGGCACCTCGTGCGGTCGTGGGCCGCCCCACAACCGTCGCAGCGGCGGTCCTGCCGTTCTCGGGTCTGCCGCCTCTCACCTCGCTTCTTGATCCTCTGGACGTCGTCGTCCTCACTGGAGTAGGGGTCCGCTGTCGTGGACGACTCCTCGGACGACGTTGGTGCGGCGGCAGGCGGCTTGGGGGCCCGCCAGGCCGTCTTCGCTGGTGTCCGCCGGGCCGCCTGCACTGGTGACTTGGCCCTCTTGGATGTGGCCCCTCGGGACTTGAACAGCCGGACTCCGCTCCTGGCCTCCTCGGCTGCTTGGGCCTCCCGCAGTACCTCGTTGAACGTGAGGCGGTGGTCGCGGGTCATGAGCCTCCTCTGAAGCTCCTCGTCCCTCAAACCACACAGCATGCAGTCACAGAGGGCCTGGTCCAGGTCGTCCCACTGGCAATGCACCGCCGCAAGCCTGAGGGCCGCCGCGTAGGCGGACACGGATTCGCCCGGTCGCTGGTCGCGCCTGTGGAACGCGACCCGGGCTGGGAAGATCGAGACGGGCGGCTGGAAGTGCTCACGCAGCCTTTCCAGGATACAGTCGATGGGCACCTCGTCCACCTTCCGGGGGGCCACCAGGGTCATCAGGATCTGCAGCGTGGCCTGCCCCACCTGAGCCAGGAAGTGGGAGCGCATTTTCGCATTGTCGTCGATGCCTGTGGCTTCCATTGCGTGCCGAAACTGGCACTCGTAGAGCTCCCATTGCTCGGGCTTGCTGACATCGAACTGGTACGGCTTGACCTTGGGATTCGCCATCAATCCCATCCTCGTCGCCAATTTAGTGTCTTGCACGGAAGACAAAGAAGGAGTCGCAGGAAGGACTAACACAGGTTTATTCATTGATGGTCAGTATGAACATGTGGTAATGGCGGAGGTACATCTCATTATATACAGTAGCACAATACATTTGAATCTTGCTGCATGGTAGCTCATTGGCTGCTACCGGCGTGACCTCGCCCAGGTCACGCCTCTCTTCTGTAGTTCTTCTTCTGTAGTTCTTGATCATGCGGGGAAGTTCCCGCGGCTGTTCGTGATTTGGGGAATGTGAACCATGTGGGACTGAACGCTCGCAGCTGCCCTCTATGGGCGGCTTGCTCACGTTCCTTAACAGCTGAGATACATTGTGATTGTGGACTGGTTACATTCATATATTTAAAGTAACATTGTACATGCATACATAACAGAACTCCTGATCCCTTCCAGCTCAGCAGGGGTAAGATAAGATAAGATAAGATAAGATAAGATAAGATAAGATAAGATAAGATAAGAGTTACAGTGAGAATAAAAGCAGATTCTACAAACTTTGAGATTTGCCCATCCTTGCCTTAAATCTAAATCTTATGACAAATCTGTGGCAGCTGTGAGATGGCATGATGTGTATATATATATATATATATATATATATATATATATATATATATATATATATATATATATATATATATATATATATATATATATATATATATATATATATATATATATATATATAATATCTAACCATGTGCAGGAATTTTATGTAACCAAATACTCTTCCTTCTTGCTTCCTGTTTAAATGAAATGGTTTGGGCAGGTGGAAGAAGAAACTCATAATTTTTTCATAATATTTTTACTAGTGGAAAATTGCACTTATTTCAATAAGGAAAGTCAGCACGTGCATTTAGACAAAGAAAATATGGGAAAGTTAAGAGTTCTTTTTAAAAACATAAGAATTGGAATTGGAATAAAGTGTCCATGTAACAAAATGTTTCTAGCGAACTAAATACTTTGCTCTAATTCAGGAGTGACCAAACTTTTCAGGCCATGGGCCAGTCATGTGGTTTAGCGGGCTGATCACATGATTTAGCGGGTTGGTCACATGGTACCTCCCTCTGGAAGAATGTTTTGCAACAGGACAAGATAGATTTTTTAGGCTGCCATTTTCTCTACTTAAACCAGGGGTGCCCAAACTATGGCCCATGGGCCATAGTTTGGGCACCCCTGCTCTAATTCATTCTGACTGTTGCTCAGTAGATCTTAGTCACACACAAAAATCACTATTCCAATATTAATCCCTTTGTTAAGTGCATGTAAACACTGTACCATGGGCCAGTAATTTTACAGAAAATACATACATATGTACACAATGCATAAATGTTCCTTCATATCTCCAAAACACTCCTCTTTTAGCACAGTCTAGAAAAACTATGATAGCCTTGTTTCCTTATTCCATTCCTTACTTCTCATTACTCCTTATCTCTAAAGTAGAGCAGGCAAGGAAAATATGATAGCTGCCTTCTCTCAAAGTACTCACAGGAATGTTGATGTCACTCTAACAGTACTCCATCTGTGCAGTAAAAGGGATGTATCTTCAAACTCCATCAAGCTGACTTGTCCACCACTTATCTTCTGATAAAGGGCATGCAAACCATTCTCTGTAAACCGGCATAGAGGCCAATTGATAGGCAGATGCCAATAAGTTCTGTCTGTGGTTTCCCAGCAGTAATGCCATCTTTTCTATCAACTTTGAGCCTATGTATTTAAGAACATGAGAATTGCAGATCTGATATTTTCTTGGGAAGAAGATTTGGCCCTCCAGATGTTGTTGAATTGCTAGGACAATTGATGGTTGGGAACAGTGGGAGTTACAACACCTGGAGGGCTACACATTTCCCATCCCTAGATTAATAAAAATTCATTCAACACACAAACTATGAATTTCCTCTATTTTTGTGTGTTTGAAATATTTGTATATACCACCAAATAACAATGTTCTCTTGGTAGTTTTGTCTTTGTAATGCTTGTAAAGCTGGCTGGATTGCTCAGTGATTTAAACATCTGATTGAAGAAACCAGAAATTTTTCCCACTTTAGGTGGCTAACAAATGAACACACACATTAAAAACATACATACATACATACATACATACATACATACATACATACATACATACATACATACATACATATCTTTATTCAACCGTCAGTCAACACAATTAAAAACATATTAAAATCACATAATAGCAATAAAAGTAAAGCAATACAAAACCTTATTGACAGCAGGAAAAGGGCAGATGAGAAACCGAACGCTAGGCGATTGTCAATCCCTTCCCAAAGGTCTCTCTAAACAGAAGCGATTTGAGCTGCTTTCTGAATGTAAACAGGGATGGGGCCTGGCGCAATTCAACTGGAAGGGAATTCCATAAAGTTGGTGCTACCATGGAAAAGGCTCTTCTCCGGGTTGTGAATCTCCTTGCCAATTTTGGTGTCGGCACTTGAAGCTGCACCATTTGGGAGGATCGGGTGATGCAGGTTGATATCCTGAGGGAGACACGCCACCATGTAGTAAAGTCCCAAACTGTTTAGGGCTTTAAAAGTCAAAACTAACACCTTGAACTTGATACGGAAAGAAACAGGTAACCAGTGCAGCCCTGCCAGTGGTGGTGTGATATGATCGAATTTTCTCACTCCAGTAATCAGCCTAGCTGCTGCATTTTGCACCTTTGCACCTGCTGTCTGCACCCAGATTTTTCTGCACAGAATATCTTAGAACACATCAGAAAGCATGAGAACAGCCTGTTCATCCCAACAGCAATGGGCACAATAGTACCTTGTTGTTTTGGTTTACTGTACAAGGGTTCAGACAATGCCTTCTGGCATTCAAAAAATAGGTAAGCAGATTGTGGGCCACTTAATCTACTTCTTCCCTTCCTCGTGTACCTGGTGGCCAGTATATTTATGTGATGTGTCCAATATTGACTTATTTATTTTGTAAAAAAGAAGGTATAACAATTAGGGTAGTGTATCACACTATAACTATTAATGCAATGCAAATAAAGAAACCTTCGCTTTTTCTGCAGTATAACAGTAACTATTGTTAGCTACATTTGCAGTTTATTAGTTTCATGTGCTTTGCACCACAGAACACTGCTGGCCACTAGCTATAGCACTCTAATGTTTTTGTTAAAAGCAACAAATAAGAGAAAGTTACTTCTTGAATAATGATCAAGTAAAGAGCTATTTTAAAAAAAACACTATGACTACAATGGTAACTAAGTAACATTTGAGATTTGAATACAATAATTGTACTGATTTATTTTAAAGAGCAATTTCCCAAACTTGGAAGTGGTACAGGGTGGAACAGATCAATTGATATTCAAAGAAAAGCATTTAATTTGGACTGGCTATGTTGTAAATTTTCTGTAGCGAAAGATTAGCACTCTGTTTTACAAGGAACAGAGAAATGTGTTGTACTCAAAGACTGCAACTCACACCTACTGAACTCAGTAGCAAATTTTAGGGTAATGGGTTGTATTAAAAGTGTGCACTGTTGATAACTGAATATGACATGGGGTCTAATAATTCTTTTCTTTTGCTTCTCCTGCTACTGGGTCTGTGCTTTTTGTGTGTGTCTGTAATGCAGGGCCTCCATCAGGGCAGTACTACCAGTAGTGTATTGCTGTATAGGACCCGGAGCTGACAGGGGCCCTGCCACCGCCAGCCATAACTGTGACATTACAGAGAAAAGTGTGTGTGTGTGTGTGTGTGGGGGGGGGGGGGGCAATAGGATTGCTCAGTATGGGCCCCAGAAATTTCTGATGGTGGCCCTGCTGTAATGACACAGAGTACTTTTTCTTGCCTTTGTGTTTCCATTCCAACACAGGCTTCTGGACTGTGTGACTACATTTATTCTCCACATGGCTGCCTTGTCACAAACCTGGAATCTGCAGCTCACTCTGCTATTCCCCTTGGTCCTGCCTCCCTCCAACAAACAACAAACATTTTTAAGAGGTCTTTCTTCTCCATCATTCCTGCAAAAAAAGAAAAAAAGAAGAAGAATGAGAAGGTAGCAGCGTGAGGTGTGGCCACAGAAGTGCTTCTTGCCAGCTGCTAGACTCCTTGTCACCAACCTGATTGGTAGACTAAACATCCAGGACCCAGTCTGATCTCCCTCTCCTTCTCTCTTCTGCGGGAGAGGAGGAGAGGGCTGTACTAGGAGACAACTCAGGCTATCGAAGAGAACTCACCATGACAGCACTTCTGCTAATGAGGCGGGTGGAGTGCAGTTTTTCTTTCTTTCTTTCCTCTGGCTTCTCCCCTTTAGAATGCAATGGTTTGCATCAAAACTGGCAGCAACTCACCAGCATGAAGGCTTGGGGGAGAGGAGGGGAGGGGAGGGTGGAAAGCCTAAGCACTTGGTGATGCAGGAGACAAGCTACCCATCAGCTCAGGGCACATGTTCAAGATGGCTTTGCTTTAGCTGTAGGCTTGTGTGTACAATATTTACTGGTGACACAGCATTCCTTGAATTAACTTTGTCAGGCTGCTTGACAGATTCACATTTTGGATTAAGGGGTCCATTGGCTGAGATCTGCCCTTGTGTGATCGTAAAGCTTCATTGCCTGTCAAAATTTCAGGATTGAGGATGGGGGACATTTTTGGGCTGTAGGGAATCCTGCAAACTTTATAGAGTAAATGAAATGTACCGACACATTAATGTGTACAGAGGAATACAGTGGTTCAGGAATTAATGCAAAATAAATGGCCCCTTTCAGGTGGTTTAAGACAACCTGCATTTTGGCAAAAAAATGCATGTCTGAGCTGCAGGTTGTGCATTCCTTTGAATCAATTTTCAACCTTGCCAAACCCTAGCAAACGCAGCACCTTTTGCTAATCAAGATGTACCCTATAATAATATTCTCCTCATTAAGCTGCCTTTAAAGGGAGTTCAGAAGCTAACTTATGGGGTTCAAAGAATCTTATAAACCAAAAATGTCCTAGCCTTACTGGCTATATATATTTGACTCTTGTTGAGTCTTAAAGCTGCAACAAAATATGGTTATTAATGAGAAATATTTTTCTGCCATCTTTCTTCAAATGGTTTATCAAGGCTACTTACTGCACACACACACCCCACACACATTGCTTTGATTTCTCTCTCCCTGGAGTGATGCATTACTAGATTATTAGTTGCTTTGATCATGAATAAGTCTTTTTGACTTCATGCATTTTGATAACTGTTTTAATAAATAAACCAACAAACATTCACATTTCTCGCCACTTAAGCAGCTGATATTATTTGTAGTTCTCTTCCCAAGTATTCAAAGTGCATCAAATGTTCTTAGAAATGTTTACAACAGTTCCTTATAGCAAGACTTTTTTGGCAAGGGAATGCTGAAACAGAGTGATAGCTGCTTCCATAAAGCTAGATAATAGGTTCATACATGGTTAATGTAATATTAATTTGGATTTAGTACTTTCCAACTCACAGATACTGAAGCTACTTTTTAAACTTGAGGACTATCAACTGCATGAGGAAGATATAAATCGCTTTTAATTAGTAAATTAGTTTGTTGATACAACTAACAACAGAAAGCTAGAAAGTTACAGTTCAGAAGAGTAAATGTAATGGTATAAGGAAGACTCCATATCTAGATCTCAATGACATCCTTCCACCACTAATCTGCCACTGATTGATTCAGCACATTATTACACTCATTCTTCTTAGAAGCAACTTTCCAGCTTCTGTACCAAGAACATTAATATTCCAATATCCTGTAAATGTAACTGGTCCTTTCCAAACTATTATACAGATTCTATTTTATTAACATTTAGGAAACTAATAAATATGTAATATCATGAATATCGTGTTCATTTTCAGATATTGGTGCAAAGAGATGTTTTAAACATGTGTCTGTTATGACTTACTTCTCCTTTAAATAATCACCAACATTTCATCTGCTTTCAAGAACAGAATATTAACTAATCCACCTGTCTATCTAAAAGTAGTGCAATTCACATTAATTTTTACATTCCTTTTTTGAGGAGAACCAATTCAGCTCTTGCCTTACATGTCATTTTGGGCTTTTTATTCTCAGTATGTCTTTCAAATTTACTACTAAGAATCTCCCTGCTAAGCCAAAGAAGGAGGAAAGAAACAGATGGTGGCTGTTGTGAAGAAGCGGATGTCTTATCAGTTTCAGTTCATGAGGAAGTCAGATATCAGGTGAGAAAGGTTTGTTTGCTCTTGAGCCTTCAAAGGAAAATCATCAGGGGTCTTATCTGTCTGGGCACCTTCTTGTCTAGAAAGAGTATACCAACAATCTAGACTTTGATTTCCTACTATCTGTGGCATATGGATGGTTTCAGACTGACTGTCCCCACCACGTTTGGGCATAATGCAGCCAATGTTCTGAATGTTAAAGACAGAGTAGGATCTGATGTTGATTTCATTTTCTGGTTAGTAAACAGGCACCAGTTTCACATCTTAGGTTTAACAAGCACAATATTTTAAAATATAACAGTATCAACACTGAAATTAGGTAAATAAAAGGAGAACGGTTGGGATGAGGACATGTGGAGCCTGTGGTTGATCGGATCACAATTATTTGTTAACATTTGAAGTAGGCCATAGTTTCCTCACTGTTGTCTTGGTAACAAGGCAGCCAGATGAATAGTCATTAAGAGCCTGAACTACAACAGACATTCCTCATAGTGTGTAATTGTGGAATACAAAGGAGGATAAAAAGGAAAGAAGATATGTTAAAATATTTCTTTACAGCTGCTTTTTTTTATACCCCACTGTGCCACTGGAAACTCAACATGGCTTACTGTTCAATGAAAAGAAAAGGCAGTCCCTGTCTGCAAGATAAAACAGAAAAAGACACAGCACAAAAAGAGAAGGGAAATATGAAGGGAAGTTGACAGCAGTAGCACAGATTTCATTTTCTTAGATGCCCAGCTTAAGGTGCTTAGAGAGTGTGTCAAGGAAGCTAAGAGAAACACTATCAGGAGGTTAGACTCCTAGCAGGGTTACCCAAGGAAGAATGGTCAAAGCTAAGACACCAAGCTAAGTCTATATGTGGCATTTCGTACCAGTTGATGCTATTTAAGAGCAAATGTTTTCAGGATTACTGTCCACACTACCCAACACCTCTTCTTTCTTAAGGAAACAGTATCTGTTTAAGAAATATTTCAAAACTCTATCGAGGGTTTGAAGAAACCCCTTTAAAAGGTCTTCTAGATTTTCCCCACAACCCATCTTAGTAGATTAGCATTAAAATGAAAGTTTCTGATGGCAACAGACCTATTCTGCTGTTCCAACATGAGAATCTTAGCTGCCTTTAAAAACTGCTGTTTTCAGAAATGACATTTTGTTTGATCTTTAAGCTTAGTATTTTTATTGTTGTTATATTTTTATACAGATTTCAAAACTGAATGCTTACAATTGGAGAGGTTCTTGGCACCTAAACTCCACTACTGGTACAATGTCAAACAATCAAATAGGTACCTTCTGGAGATAATTTTAAAAACCCTGGAAAAACTGTTTTTGTTGTTGCAGTTTTTCACAATGGGTATAAGTTTGAGCCTTCCATCATATGGATGGTGAGAGGAAAACATAATAAGAGCACAAAAACATTAAATGTCTCATCTGAACAGCCCTAAAGATCTTCAGGAATCAAGTGTTGAATTAGCAAAAGAGAACTGACAGTTCCAAATGTGATATTTATTTTGAAATCTCCCAGATTAAACAGTTTGCGCCTTACTAGGGAAAGAAAGAAAAAGGCAACTGTGCCGACCTTCTTCCTCACAATTTTCATGTCTGTCTCTAAATGTAGCCAAAATAAAATTGCTGATTTCAAGAAAGTTAAAATGTTCCTTGTCAATTCAATATGTATGTATTATATACCGTTAAGTTGCTTCTGAATTAAGGTTTTCAAGGTGTGAGAAATATTTAGAGAGTGGTTTTACCAGTTCCACACACACCCAATGGGTTTTCATGGTTTTCATGTGGAAGCTTTAAACTCAGATCTCTTGAGTACTACTCAGACATTCTAACCACTACATCACACTGTCTCTCATTAATCCAGTTCACCTCTATTTCTGCCTTCTAAACCTCCTTAAATATTCTGGTAAACTGTACTGTATATGCACAACTGAATGAAACTGCCCATAACAACTAATCTAAATTTTCTAATATTATTATCAGGTAATTTTGTCCCAAGATACTAACTGCGAGATGGATGAAGTTGAGATTAAGAGCCCAGTGCATTTATTATTTTCAAAACTGGTATAATTTAGCAGTACCAATACTGTACATGTACTAAGGCCTTTACTGGGCAAAAGCATTAGAAATAAGTAGGTTTTCCATTCAAGCAAGACCTGTCTTCAGGCTAGGCACTGGAGAACTTGACACAGTAGGGGAGGAAAACAGAAAAGTACAAAAATAATCTTGACCAGATGTTATAATGTTATAAAATTAAAAGAGGGACACTGCAAACCTGTTGAATCAGCATGAGGTTTCAAGATTTACCTCAGGCAATGTAGCAACAATTGGCCAGAATCCAACTGGTTAATTATGCCAGTGTAAATGAAATGGCTTAAACTGCAGCAGGTGTCACATGTATTCCTCATTGTGTACCAGTTGCTTGGCTTGGTTTGCAACTTGTTAAATACTGACACCATGTTGCTGCTGTTTATACTATGGCACATACACTGTTGCAACTAAGGTATTAGGATTCCAGTCATTGTCTTTCCACATCTCTGTTGAAGAAGTTTTGTCAATCACCTGGTTCATTCTTCATCATCTAGTGGGAAAGGACAACCTCAGGAAGAGATGCTTGACAATATTGAATTGGCTGGAAGGAGCTGATTCTCCTCCACAACACCCCTCCCCCTGATTCCTTTGTAAGAATTATCATTGCATTTTCAAGTTTAGGAACAAGTGTTTGCCAAGTAAATGTGTTACTCCAAGTCTAGTCATAGGACTATAGGTCTTCCTCTGGGATTTTGGATTATGTATTCCTCCAGAGGTGATATATGGACAATATTGCCTGCCTGCACTAGAGACTCACAAGCTAAATCTACTTGGTGTTTGTGTCACTTATAGTTGACAAATAATCACTTTGGGGGGCCTCTAGTGTCTCTTCTGATAGGGACCATGCCTTAATGGTTCTATTGAGCCACTAAGAGACAGAAATATGGCAGAGAGGGATACATAGTACCCCTTGCTCTTTATCTCCTCTTCCCCAGAAGCAAAATGGTTTCTGTAAAAGCTTTCGGTGTGGGGACATTGTGCACATTCTCTGGGGTGATGTGTTTGCCCATAAATCACAGTGCTGGTGTGATTTATGCACAGGCTCATGCAGGTCAGGTAATTGCCATAAACAGCATAAACAGAACTCACTCAGGCTGGATTTATGGGCAGAAAAGAGGATTCTTTAACCACCAAAGAAGAAAGCCACTTTGTAGTACTTTTAGTGTCATATCAAAACTTTGCACAAAGATGGCTTAAATACTTATTGCCAAACTGGTGAGGGAAGAAAATAGGCCACTTCTAAGCACTGCCCCAGTAAGTAATTTATTTGAGAAAAAAGACATTTAGGAAAACACCAAAGAATTGTTATTCTTTGGTAAGTAATTTATTTTGGTTGCCAGGGTGCAGGTCCAAGGAGCATTGCCATAATGCTAACATTTTGTGGCATCTGTTCTTTAAATCTGAGTGCAACATTGGTCTTTTTCCAGACAAACTTCACCTTTTCCACAGTGATAACTGTGGAATTGCATGGCTCCAGAAAAGTAGAAAAATACTGCATCAGTAACAAATGAAGAGCAGCTCTGTTGAACAGCTAATGGCTCTTAATTGCTTTACTTAAGATCAAATACTTTTCATAACAACAGAAATAACTTGCAATAGTGTTCCCAGACAAATCCATTTCTTTTGCAGCTATTGTGAAGATTCGACCAAATTTATTTATTTATTTATTTATTTATTTATTTATTTATTTATTTATAAATCACATTTCTATCACCACCCCCTCACCGAGGCGACTTCGGGCGGCTTACATACAAATGATGGGGAGCAGTGAGACACCCCTGTATGTCGTCTACAAACTGTCTATGATTCTTTCCTCCTTTGTAGTGGATGGAGAAAGCAGGGGACAAATAGGTTTGCACTGTGGAGGAATCATTTATTCACAGCTTCTATCCACTTCTTTTTCTTTTAAAGCATGTCAGATGTGTGTTGAAGAAGGAGTGATGAAGCATACAGCATAGACCTAAGTCTATAAGCAGAAAAAAGGGGAGATAACTCAAAGAGCTGCAGAACAGAGTTTAACCTTACTTGTACCAAAAATAATTTGCTTTTTCTGCGACACCTTTTATTTTGGAGTTCTCCCCAACTCTTGTCCATCTGCTATCAGGGCAAGTGGAAGTGAGCACAGCATAATCAAATGGGCTAAATTTACATCACTGGCAGTCAGTGCTCCCTTTTTCTCAAAGAGTATGACTCATTTCTAAAATGTTATTGTGAACATTACTTTTGATTATTTTAGGTGACATTTAATTTAAATTTAATATTCACATTTATACGCCACCCACTCAGGTAAACCCAACTCAGGACGGCATTACAACAACTTTTAAAAACATATAAAAATACATAAACCCCCTAGTTATCCCACCCACCCACCCCACCCACTGTAAAAAAGAGACAGAGAGGGCTCCTGATTGCTATCTTGTTGTGAGCCAACAGGCGGGGACCGTATTCCCATTAGGGCCCCACATCTGCCCTGCCAGCCAGGGCTTCACACCTTTCCTGAAGGGCAGCAATTCTGTTTGTAGTCTTAGATCTGTTGGCAGGAGGTTCCAGAGGGCTGATGCGGACACAGAGAAGGCCCTCCTTCGGGTACCAGATAGATGTGCCCCTATAGTTAATGGCACAACTAGAGAGCCCCTCCGATCCGCTCTAGTTGGATGAGCAGACACTCTAGGGGCAATGCGGTCTCTATGGTATCCTAGCCCACTACCATCTAGGGCTTTAAAGGTCAAAACCAGCACCTTGAATTGCACCCGGAAGCAAAACTGGTAGTCAGTGCAGCTCCCGAAGTGGCGGCGAGTCGCGGGCATAACTTTTCTCTCCCTTCTGAATTTGAAAGAGCTTTGTGTATTGCAAAATATAATATGTTTTTCCTATATTAAGCATGTGTGATTCAATAAAGAGTACCTTGTTTTTCTTTTCTTCTGGGTGACTGAATTCTGTGGATGGAGGTATTTTTCAGAAATTGGCAGAGCAATCCTTGTTGTAGATTGGTGCAGCTCACATGTAACCAAGGATTAGGGCTGACTACTTTGAAATGCAAGCTCTTCTCATTTCCCCTTTCTTTTCTTTTCTCTTAGTTTGGATGTTGAACAAATACTAAGGCACAGCTTTACCAAGAGGAAAAATAAATGTTTACTTACAAGACTTGTGTTCAGATAAAGTTATCAGGTAGATGGCAAAAATATAATACAGTACAACAGTTTACTTCATCTTGGTTGGTAAAAGCAGGAAGAAAAATCTCTCAAGTAAGTGATGGTTGCAGGAGTGTACTGAGTTACTAGCTTTTTAAGATTAAATATTTTGAGTCAGAAAGAGGCTGAGCTACTACAGACAGAACAGACAAAACTTGAGCAAACAGCACTAAATTAGTACAAAGAACACAGAATGGAAAGTAGTTACTTTTGGAGGGAAGACACATTTAGTAAATGATGGTTGCAACAGAGAAATCAGTTACCATATATACGTTAATATAAGCTGACCCTAATTTGACCATAAAATCCAGGAAAATAGATTGACCCGAATATAAACCGATAGTGGGAAATGCAGCAGCTGCTATTGAGTTTCAGTAATTAAATACATTAAAATACAGTAATATTAATTATTTTAGTGATTTTTAAAAACTGTACTTGCACCACCCACCAGTGGTGGTGCTGCAGGTAAAGTGGGTGGGCAGGTCAAGTGCACTGAGGCAGGAAGTGTTGCTCTAACCTAGCCTCTTGCTCTGCATGCAAGGAAGAAGAATGGCTTCCTCCCTCCATCTTGGGCACATGGAGCAGGGACAAAAGCACAAATGTACGGTAAGTAAAATCCTTTCTTTTTCCACACCAGTTTGGAAGGGGGACACGATTGCATTGTAGAACTCTTTCTTCATTTGGGTTTTCCATAACAATTAATTGAAAACAAACCAGAATAGGAGAACTTGTTTTTCAATGTATTCTAATGTAAAATCACAATTTCCGCCCTCTTGTGGTGAATTGTGTAATTGCACCTCAGATTCTTTTTCCACAGAAGTCCCAAAACTTACTTTTAAAGTGCTGAATAACTTTTAAAAAACCCATATTTTTAGACCTTGTGGTTGTTGACCCATGTATAGACTGAGCCCCCCCCCCTTTTGGACCTCTTTTGGGGGGTTAAAAACTCCATTTATATTCAGGTATATACGGTGCTAACTTTCTGAGACTAACAAATTTTGAGTCAGAAAGAGACTAAACTACATTGAACAACTCAACCACTCACAGTATACACTAGGAGTTCTCAACCTTTTAAAGCAGGAGCCGGGTCATGCTCCCTCAGACAGTTTCGGGGGCCGGACAGCCATTCCCCCCTTCCTCCACCACATGGCACTTCCTGATGTGGTGGAGGCAGTGGGGGGCACATGAAATGGCGCCTCAGGCCACATCTGGTCCACAGGTGGCAGATTGTGAATCCCTGGTATAGACAGACAAAACTACACACCACCCACACACAGGACTCAGCATATATACAGAGTTGAAGGCAGATACATTTGGAGGGAAGAAACATTTAGCTTGCTGATTTGCTGTTTAGATTCAAAACAGGCAATGACTATGTTTGTTAAATGCTAGCCCTTACCAGCTTCATGTTAGAATGCAGAACAAAGCATGATGGGGTTGCCTGCTCTAAGCTCAACAATACTAACGGGCAAGAGAATCCCATAAGAAACCTCAACCCCACCCCAATTTAAAACTCTTTGATTTTGTTACATGTTTTGAAATATGTTGGATCTGGGCCGCGAAGCGAGTTGCGCAAGCTGGATCGGGGCCGCGAAGCGGCCGGTAGGTCCCGGAGGAGACTGGTCAAGCAAAGACACATGAAGCAAGATGGAGCGAAGACCAGTGTTTAATGATGACGCTTCCATCGCCGGCTCCCTCCCCCACCCCGCCCGGCGGGGGAGGTAGGAGTACAGCTGACCGGCATTGATGCGGCGGGACTTTTAAAAACTGCGCCACCAACACCACCGGAACCACGCTTCTATCGCCGGCTCCCTCCCCCACCCCGCCCGGCGGGGGAGGTAGGAGCACAGCTGACCAGCATTGATGCGGCGGGACTTTTAAAAACTTCACCGCCAACACCACCGGAGCCATTGCCAGCTCCCTCCCCCACCCCACCCGGCGGAGGAGGTAGGAGCACAGCTGACTGGCATTGATGCGGCAGGACTTTTAAAAACCGCTACTACCAGAGTAGCCAATGCCGGTGTATTGCCTGGCCTCGGCTGCCTTGGGGCTGGATCATCCTCTTCTTTGGCTCTGTTAGAACATGTGAGCAATGAGGCTATGTTTTGGGGACATTGGTAGCCAAGGGGTTGCATAGTTGATTTTGTTGTGTTGGAGCTTGAAGGTTTATTGCATATTTTACTGTTTAAATTACTGTATTGTATCTGTATTTCTAACATTGTATTTGATGCTCTGTGATTTTGCTTTTGTAATGCTTTGTTTACTGTGATATTGATTTTTGATACTTTATTGTGATGTTGTTATGATGATATTGATATGTTGTATTTTTTGTGATATTTTTGTGATATTTTTATACTGTAACTTGTAAATTGTACTTTGTAAACCGCATTGAGTCTCCCATTGGGCAGAGAACTGCGGTATATAAATTTAATAAATAATAATAATAATAATGACAAATCAGAAGCATTTATGCTGTTCTGCATGCGTGCATATGCGTAGCGATACAGTGAGAATCCTGACTTCACACATCATGTTTACACAAGTTAATTGGGGAAGTCTACACTAGGGGAAGTTCATTATCTAACTTAATTAACTTCTGGGGACATACATTGTTCCTCGTTATTGGAAGCAAACAAGTGGTCAACATTGACTCTAGGGCTTTAAGGAATCTGCAGACGCGAGATTACCTATTACATGCTTAGCGAGTTAGTCATTAGGTCTCCATTGTCCTAGCTGCCTGTCAGATCAGCTATTGATGAATTAAACTCTATCTAATATTCCGCTCCCCCAATTTCTGTCCCCTCAGGAACCCGTGGCGACGAAGTGATCTTCATCACCGGGGTTCTGTCAGGGACAGTATACCAATTGCGCTCACGGAACCCACAGAAATATATACATAGGAAGAGTCCTAGATGTTTTAATCATGGGTTGGTAGATATACATGAAAACTAGCATTGCCTTCACTGTAGCATTTTCCATTTTGAAAGAGCCAGATAAATTGAATGACTATATTATTCATTGGATTCACTTAGCTATATCAAGGATTTCATAGCCAGGGATGATTTAATATTAATTCATTATTTTATTTACTTAATGTCTAGTGTGCCTTATAATTAATCTGTCTTTATTTTGTAAAATGTTTAGCTTTAATTAGTTTAAACGGATCCATTTTGGAAGGCTGCTATGCACAAAAGCCAACTTCTGACCAATTAGATGCCGCAGGTCAGCCTGCTCCTTGTTCTCAGACAGTGGACCTGGGATAGTGTCTGCTCTCAAGCGAAGCACCTGTGAGCTGCACGCTTCCCAGACTCATCACCTGTGGGTAGACGTGAGACTCACATCTTTCTGATGGGAACACTGATTAAATGTCCTGTCTCACACTGGACTTCAAAAAGCAAGTGTCTGTCAATCAGAACATCTCTGCACGCGTTCTCACCAAAACAGTATAAATATTTGGCTGATTAAGGCCAGATAGCAGAGGGATAGGGCAGTAATCTCAGATCACATTGAGATGCTGCTCTCCGCCTTCCAGAACTGATCTGACCCGTAACTCATTACCTGGATGTGCGGCTCGCTCAACTGCACTCTTTTAGATAAGTATGAATTTTCTGAAATGCTTTCTTTTCCCCGTAGAAACATGTACAGTGATACCTCATACAACGTCCAAACTTGGTTCCACAAGTTTGGACTTTATACGGATTCGGATTTTGTATGAGGCATGCAAAATCCTAGCTGCGATGTTTCATACAACATCCAAATCCTTGCTGCGATGCCTCGTATGTCGTTTCCATAGAGATACATTGTACAGTAACAGCACAGACTTCAGGGCAAAGTCAAGGAAACAGACAGGAAACTGACAGAACTTTAAGAAATCATTGTCTAAAGGCTAAAAACATTACAAAAACATGTCAAACAACCCTGATTGTCCAAGAACCTGAAGAATGCTGCAAAAAACCCAGGAATGCTTCTAAAAATTCTGACGAAGAAATTTAAAAAAATACAAAGTCGCGCTCAAAACCATGAGGTGACCAGACCAGTTAGTTGATCAGCAGGAGAAGGTTTAGGTGCAGCCGCCTTGGGGCGGGGTCCCATGTTTGCAGGTGGAGCAGGCCACACAAGCGCGATAAGCTACACATAAACAGATCTACATTTTGTTGAGCTGAAAACCTCATGGGACCTCTTTCTGCACAAAGACTAATTTTGCTAGATTGGGATATTAGTGTGTAGTCATCTGGCGATACATCATTGGAACTACAGAAAATGAGAAATAATGGAACAGTCCCATGGTAAAAAGTACAAGCTTCCCAATCTAAAAATCCAAAATCGCGCTCAAAACCACTCCTAAACACTCTTCGCCTCAAGCAAAACCCAACCCACAAGAGCAATGCACGCATGTGTCCTGCCTTTTATACTGCCCAGGCAAAATGCAACCTGGGAAAAACCCAATGCCTCATAAAAAGTCACATGACTTTGTATGAGGCAGCTTTTTTCAAGGAATTAGGTGATGTTGTATGAATCCGATGTTGTATGAAGCGGACTTTGTATGAGGGATTACTGTACTTTGCTTAGCGTAGATTAGTGAGGATTTTTATGTTGGAGTTCTCTATTTTTATTCCAATAAACCTTTGAAATGATGTCTTTGTCAAAAAGAGTTATTCTGTCTCCTTCCAGCCATGAAGGAGCAGAAGGGGAATTTTTCAGATAAGGCCTTGTTAGTTTCAACACCGGAGCTTTGCTTTTCGGCCAGCACAGCTGAGACCGATAATCAAAGTAAGCTAGAGGGGAGAGACTTCGGGAGTCCAGGTTTCCCAGGACTGTGCCTTACTCCCCCTCTTCTAAGCTGCAACATCGAAGGCCAAATTCCCACCATATTATTTTGATAAGGGGGTGCTAGTTCTAATGGGTGAAGATGCTACCAGTCCCAGAGGGCTTTGCAGAGTTTTTCAAACTGCAACACTTTTTAAGGCATCACCATTACCCATTAGAACTTCTATTTTCTCGCTGGTTTTCCCTGCCTGGGTTTACCTAGTCGAGGCACCCTTTCGCAATGCTACGAAAAGTCCGCCGGGCTTTCCCTCACTGAGTTGGCAAACTGCCCCAACATTCTGGGGATGAGGTGACCAGACCAGTTAGTTGATCAGCAGGAGAAGGTTTAGGTGCAGCCGCCTCGGGGCCGGGTCCCATGTTTGCAGGCGGAGCAGGTCACACAAGCGCGATAAGCTACACATAAACAGATCTACATTTTGTTGAGCTGAAAACCTCATGGGACCTCTTTCTGCAGAAAGACTAATTTTGCTAGATTGGGATATTAGTGTGTAGTCATCTGGCGATACATCATTGGAACTACAGAAAATGAGAAATAATGGAACAGTCCCATGGTAAAAAGTACAAGCTTCCCAATCTAAAAGCCTGCATACTTTATCTATACTTTAGTATTGTTTTCTAAGATTTAACAAGGCCAATATCTCCACACATTAGGTAGCTGTTTTCCCTGTGCACATTATGGTTAGATTATATCAGAAGCAGAGTTACATATTAGAACAGCATCATTCACAAATTATTTTCATTTTCCGTGAACCTGCCAATACTTTTCAAAATTCTTTCATCCCATTCCTAAGAGCCAAGATTATTATTTTATTAAAAGCCTAGTTTCCACATTATAAAAATATGAAGGGAACATTTATTGTTAGTAGAATCTCATCCAAGTTTCTCACAGTCTGAATGAGATGTTCCAATTCATATTTATGATATGTTTGTGCTTGCCAGAAAAAATAAATGCAGAGGTTTTGTGGAAAAATGGACAAATGTTATGAAGCAGAGATTCCATAAATGCTGGTCTTGATACATTCACGGAAGCATGTTTGTCTATATTAAAAGTCTACAGACTAGCCTTGGGTTATTTGGAAACAAAATCTGGAATGAGAGAAACTCAGTTCTTGGCTACTTGTTTTGGCAGAAAAAGAATGCCAGAACAACAACAATAAAAAAAAAAAAACTAGAATGAAAGATGAAAGCCAGCATTGATGTCCTTAACAAGGGAGACTGCTGATTGATGTAACTAGTGTGGTTTCAGAAAGCAGGAGTGGCTAAACTTAATAACAATTATAATAATAATAAAAATATAGAACTGCAAGGGACCTAGGTATCATCTACTCCAGCACTTGTCAAGAAGGTCCAGTGGGGAATCAAGCTCCTAACTTCTGCTCCATAGAACTTCTGTTTCTGACAGCATAAAACTATCTTCCGCCACCCACTTGAAAGTACTGTACTGTATATTGTTCTCTAACTGTATTTTTAGGCACTCATTTCTACAAAGCTTAAACAATGCTTATTCTTCATTAACATAACCCACGGGTTCTCAACCTACAGCTCACGGGTGGCCCTGGCCCACGGCACCATTCCTTCCGGCACACTGCCACCTCCCCTGCACCCCAAAGTGGAAGCAGGTATATTTACGGCAACCATAAAATGTGCCCATCCATGCGTAAACGCGCCCGCGCATGCGTAAATGCGGAAGTGAGTGCATTAAGGTTTATTAAGTATTATTTCAAACTGTTATCAAAAGGTTAATTATTTGCTGCGTCATGGACACCATGTTCCTGTTGTAATTGTTAAGCATTTCCCATATATGGCTAGATCTTGGTTTCATTATACTTAATGCCTGATTGGTTGTCGGTGCTCCTGCTTCCTGAGAAGCCAGGGTAAATGTATGTCTCTCTGCACCTGCTGCAAAGACTGTATATAAGCAAGTGGCCTTGCTCTTGCTTTAAGCCTTAAGCCCTAAGCCCTGAGGAGCTAGACCAGGGCCGGGCCGGATCTATACTACCCATTCCGCACAGGTAGCCAGCAATGTGCTAAGCCTGGGTCTCCTCCACTATGCTACTGATCCTGGTGTAGCTAGTCCTTGCCTCCTACATGGCAGATTCTGGAGAGACTGAATTCATGGGATTGTATAGCCATCTCTGTGTCCGGAGTACCTTGTAAGCATAACCTTAAAGACTGTTGAATAAAGACTTGTTGCTATTCTGTTCATCGTTGTCTGGTCTATTGCTTATAAGGGCCAGACATAACATTCTGCTTCTGGGGTGTGTGGTCAGGCCCGCTCAACTGTCTGAGGGGTGTGGTCAGGCCTGCAGCAAAAAAAGGTTGCCCACCCCTGACATAACCCAACAAAGATAACATTTTAGTACGTAAGCCATTCTCTGCCTAATGTTGAATTATGCTGAAAAGCTCTGCCTGCCTTACTGGGTGGAAAAATCTTAAAGGACTTCAGAGCAAGGCTGCGTAGAAAGACAACAGTGATTGCAGGCGCACCCCCCCAATAACGGACACAGACAACATTGAAAGTGGATAACAGCATCGGGCCACATTTATTGATTCAATGCCCTAGTCCGAATTATAAATTTGTATTGGTAAAACGACCAATCATAATTCTTAAGGCAAGCAGGCCGACGTAACACTGGTAAGGTACCACCCCAAAATTGCCAACGGCAGTTGGCTACAATGTATCAATTTGTATCAATTTGTTTGTTGACAACAAACAAATTGTTGACCGTAGTCAATATCTAACTCATGACCGCACCCTCTGACGCGTATCCGTGAAATCACGGGGTGATGCATGCTGGTTAGCTATCGTCATCACCCCGTCGCCTGGTTCATCGTTGACCGGACAACGTTTAACTAATTTATTCCTGTCTAGTGTTGTCCAGTCAATTGCGAACCTGCCGGATACCTGTGGGTCATACTGTTTACCTTACCAGTGCTACCCGCCAATGTGACCAAAGTCAACAGTAGGAACATAAGAAGACCCCTATATCAAACCATAGCAACAGTGTGGGATGGGCGAAAAAGCCAGGACCCGGAAGCCAATATGGGTCCCGGCCAAAAATTCCCACCCGGCCCCGAAGCGACCAAAATATCACACTGTTAACTAGGGAGGGGGTGGAGGGGAAAAGACTTCTCCGCTCCGTCGCTGAGGTAAAATGGCAGCTCGGCTGCCTCGTGGCCACCCCTTTTATAAGGGAGCTGGCCACGCCCCTAACTACCCGGATTCTCTGTCCTGTGGGGGGGGCCCGCAAAGAGCGCGGCGGCCATTTTGGCGCCGCGCTTGCATTGCAGGCGCACCCCCCCAATAACGGACACAGACAACATTGAAAGTGGATAACAGCATCGGGCCACATTTATTGATTCAATGCCCTAGTCCGAATTATAAATTTGTATTGGTAAAACGACCAATCATAATTCTTAAGGCAAGCAGGCCGACGTAACACTGGTAAGGTACCACCCCAAAATTGCCAACGGCAGTTGGCTACAATGTATCAATTTGTATCAATTTGTTTGTTGACAACAAACAAATTGTTGACCGTAGTCAATATCTAACTCATGACCCCACCCTCTGACGCGTATCCGTGAAATCACGGGGTGATGCATGCTGGTTAGCTATCGTCATCACCCCGTCGCCTGGTTCATCGTTGACCGGACAACGTTTAACTAATTTATTCCTGTCTAGTGTTGTCCAGTCAATTGCGAACCTGCCGGATACCTGTGGGTCATACTGTTTACCTTACCAGTGCTACCCGCCAATGTGACCAAAGTCAACAGTAGGAACATAAGAAGACCCCTATATCAAACCATAGCAACAGTGTGGGATGGGCGAAAAAGCCAGGACCCGGAAGCCAATATGGGTCCCGGCCAAAAATTCCCACCCGGCCCCGAAGCGACCAAAATATCACACTGTTAACTAGGGAGGGGGTGGAGGGGAAAAGACTTCTCCGCTCCGTCGCTGAGGTAAAATGGCAGCTCGGCTGCCTCGTGGCCACCCCTTTTATAAGGGAGCTGGCCACGCCCCTAACTACCCGGATTCTCTGTCCTGTGGGGGGGGGCCCCGCAAAGAGCGTGGCGGCCATTTTGGCGCCGCGCTTGCATTGCAGGCGCACCCCCCCAATAACGGACACAGACAACATTGAAAGTGGATAACAGCATCGGGCCACATTTATTGATTCAATGCCCTAGTCCGAATTATAAATTTGTATTGGTAAAACGACCAATCATAATTCTTAAGGCAAGCAGGCCGACGTAACACTGGTAAGGTACCACCCCAAAATTGCCAACGGCAGTTGGCTACAATGTATCAATTTGTATCAATTTGTTTGTTGACAACAAACAAATTGTTGACCGTAGTCAATATCTAACTCATGACCCCACCCTCTGACGCGTATCCGTGAAATCACGGGGTGATGCATGCTGGTTAGCTATCGTCATCACCCCGTCGCCTGGTTCATCGTTGACCGGACAACGTTTAACTAATTTATTCCTGTCTAGTGTTGTCCAGTCAATTGCGAACCTGCCGGATACCTGTGGGTCATACTGTTTACCTTACCAGTGCTACCCGCCACACGGAGGGGCTTCAAAGAAGGCCTGACGCCCCCCCCAGACCGTCAGCTCGGTCAACAGGCCTGCTCGCCAATCACCCAACAGGAGGTCCATACCTCCTCGCGACAGATGGACCCCATCCCCTGCGTACAAGTCATAATTTTGTAGGCTAATAGCGGGGTGATGACTGACCCGTCCCCAAGCCCTGTCGGCAAGAAACCGCGCCACCGCCCTATTGACCGTGCGCCTAGCGCGGTCAAGGGCCAGGAGGTTAACGCCCCCTCTATAAGAATGGCGCGGGACAATGTCCGACCAAACCAGGGTTGTGGCAGGCCAGACATAATGCAAGTAGGCGAGGTCCTCGCAAATCGCATGCTTGAGCGATAAGCCGGTGACCTGGCCCAAATCATTGCCCCCCAGGTGGATGATGAGAATGTCAGGCGGGTCAGCACCCAGGCCAGAAAAAAGGAAAGGCCGCAGCTCCCGCCATAACATCCCAGGCTTACCATGCCATGTGAGACTGGCGTGTTCACCCAGTCCCAGTCGGGGTCCCCACTCTGTCGCCGCAGCGTAACGCGCTGCCCTGTGCACATAGCTGTGGCCCACCAGCCATACTGTCACCGGTGTAATACGACACCCAGGGTCTGTAAGAAAATTGAGAAAAAAGGCGGTAAGGTGACTGGATTGGTACTCATGGCGGGAGTGGGCGCACATAAAACTGAAAACATTGCGAGCCCCACCTCCCCATGCTGCGTATGTCAGCCCCAGAGTACCCAAAAGCAGCTGCTGTAGAGGCTGCACCAATACGGAATGAATGTGTGCCATAACGGGCACCTGGTAGGCCCACCCTGGTGAGGGCTCTGCCTGTCACCTTCCAAAACTGAAATTTAGTAAGGGGAGACCCATCTTGGTGACAGAAAAACGGGCCGTGGTGCATGCCACGCAGTGCCAGGTACTCCTGTAGGGCACCAACCGGACAGATGTCTGCCAAAGAACACCGTAGCAGTCTTACACCACTGCCTACGCCATGCTGATCTGTTTTAGAGGAGCGTATCCTCAACTGGGCCCAGTCTTTGGCAACATAGACATCTTCGAGTTCCAGTGCCCTACAACTTGCATCCGCCTTTGACAGCATCACGAGTTCGCTGATGCGGAGCGCTCCAAAAAATGCCACCGTTGTGGCTGCATGGAAAAGGGCTGCCTCATAATGATCAAAACAGAGGCCTGGCCAGCCCCGGGCCAACTGGGTAAGAACCCCTGGGGAAATGGGGTGCCGGTCGTCCGGGCGACGCCCGCGCTCGCGCACCCACCCCTCCAAAACATGTCTCACACGGAAGTCAGAGGTGCTGTCCTCATGACCTCCCACTTTGGCCATAAAAGCCAACGCCGAGAGCTTGGATGCTATGGTGCGAGGTGCGAGGCCCTGTGTATGCAGGTGAACCATGAACCGCAGAACATGGTCCACCGGGATAGGCCAGGTCTCTGGCAGGTGAAATTGAGCAGAAAATGCCCTGTAAGAATTGAATGCTTGTTGATACGCCTTACGCGTGCGTGGCGCTAGTGACAGGCCAATCGCCCGGTTCACCTCTCCTTGCCAATAGTCCACATCTCGTCCGGGAGTGGCGAGGGAAATTCCTCCGCATCCGGGGCCAAGGCGCGGAACCGGGAGATCTGCAGGCGGGACAAAGCGTCAGCAATATCATTATTAATCCCTGGTACATGCCTGGCCCTGAACAAGACGTTGAGGCGCAGGCAGCGCAGCACAAAATGGCGCACTAGTTCCATAACCCTGGGCGATTTGGAAGTCTGTGCATTGACAATGTGGACAACAGCAGCATTGTCACACCAGAAATGCACAACCGAGTTAGCCCACTGCTCGCCCCATAGCATCAAAGCCCCCAGAATAGGGAAAAATTCCAGGTATGTGAGATCCTGCAGGCGACCCGTGCCTGCCCAGGCTGGTGGCCACCCACCATAGGCCCACTTCCCATTGAAGTACATCCCATAACCCAGGGATCCTGAGGCATCAGACTGGATCTGAAAATTGGGGGATGCCAGGAGGTCAGACCTCCAAAATGAGACCCCATTGAACTCCCTCAGGAATTGCAACCAGACAAACATGTCTGCCCTGATACCCCGGGTAAGCCTGACTCTATGGTGGGGCCTGGATAACCCTGCCATGGCGTTGCATAAGCGCCGGGCAAAAGCCCTGCCCGGTGCGACCACCCTGCAAGCGAAATTGAGGTGACCATGTAGCACCTGCAGTTCCCTCAGTGATGCCTTACGCTTGGCCAGCAAATCCGAGATAAGGGCCACTATCCTGGACACCTTATCGCCCGGTAACCTAGAAGCCTGCGCTACTGTGTCAATCTCCACCCCCAGGAATACTAGCTTGGTAGATGGGCCCTCGGTCTTTTCGGGCGCTAAAGGGACACCGAGTTCCTCCATTAGCGTCTGAAATGTGTTGAGGAGACGTGTGCACGTGTCCCAGCCCCGTTCACCCCCGAATAAAAAGTCATCCAGGTAATGGGCTACAGACCGGGACCCTGACCTGCGGACGAAAGCCCACTCTAGGAAGGTACTAAAACGCTCGAAGGCCGAACATGATATGGAGCAGCCAAAAGGCATGGCCTTATCAAAATAATATTCACCCTTAAATTTGAAACCCAGCAACTCAAAGTCGCCCGGATGCACTGGCAAGAGGCGAAAAGCCGACTTAATGTCGCACTTGGCCAGCAGGGCGCCCGGGCCACACGAGCGCACCATGCGCAGCGCCTGGTCAAACGATGTATACCTGACTGAACAAAGGTCATCAGGGATAGCATCATTGACCGATCGGCCGGCTGGGTAGGACAAATGATGGATAAGGCGAAACTCGCCTAGGGACTTTTTGGGGACCAAGCCCAGTGGCGACACCTTAAGATTGGGAAACGGGGGTGCAGGGAAAGGTCCAGCGACCTTGCCCGCATCTAACTCCTTTTTAATGCTGGCCGCAGCCACGTCCTCCCTCCCTCTGAGGGATAAAAGGTTGGGGGCATCCTGAGGGGACCTATCACCCATGAAAGGGATACGGAATCCCTGCTTAAAACCCTGAAGGAGATACTCCCCATCCTCCCCCTTCGGGTACGATGCGAGCCAACGCTCCAGCATGTCCACATTAATTGGGGAGGGGGCCTTTTGGAGAACCAGCTCCATCCGTGGCAGTCTTGCCAGCCCACTGTCCGCCCCTCCCTCTGCCCCGTGTCCCTCCAGGCCTGGGACAGGCGGAGGCTGCGTGGGGGCCCGAACACGTGGGACACTCATGCCTGTACTTGCAATTCTTCCTATTACAGGAACCATTGGACGAGAAAGTCCAGCACAGCAGGCGGGCTGGAACCCCCTGCCCCGCCACTTGGTGGGTAACCTGCGCCGGAGCTGCTCGCTGGACCGCATGTCCACAATGGTATCTGTCCCCCGGGGCGGGGCGTGTGGGCGTCATGTACAAAAGCCAAAGCCTCTGGCACGGCTCGTCCCATCTCATCTCGGGGTGAAGGGGAATCCTCATACGGAATTCCTCGTCATAGGCTAACCACGAGGGGCCTGGGAAATCAACCATCGCCCTGTATATGTTGTCCAAATATTGGACCATGGGAATAGCCAAATCCGGCCGCGCCCTCAAGTACACCGCCATGTATATTAGATAAGCAGGGAGCCAGTTGGCCCAGGTACGTGGCGGCTTACGGCGACGTGCCTGCTCCTTGTCCTTCTCATCCTGTCCCTCCCTTTCCTCCTTGGTGGGCTCTCTGTTCAGGAGTGAGAAGATATCTACATACTCCCCCCGCCATATCTTTTCTCTGGTAGTCTGTGCCAAGTGATCACCCAGTGGCAAGGAATACCCAGCCGTCGGCAAAGCCAAAAAAGGCACCGCAGCCATAGGAAAAGGGGCCTGAGCTAGCGCAGCCACCGCCAGAACATTCCCCGCAGTGTAAGAACAAGTACCCACCCCAGTGCCCAGGGTGGCAGTCGTCGTCGCCGGGTGGGGTGCCGACAGCGTGGCCCCCGCACCACCCGCGCGAGGCCAAGGCCATTGAAAAGCCCCCCCATATTGGGAATGTGTGTGGATGTACTTGCTTGCACCGTATACTCACATGCTGCACCCCCGCGGGCCGCCCCCACCAGGGGTTCCGGCCCACTGGGGGCGTCGGAGCTCACGACCGACGTAGAGCTCATCACCGGGGCCTGACCCGCACCTGGCTGCTGACTGGGGAGCTGCGAGGCAGTGGCCGAAACCGCGCCACGCGCCTGCAGCAGCTCAACCCTCCCTGTCGGCTGTTGTCCTCCTGCCGACATCGCCGCAAAAGGGACCCCAAATGGGGCCCCCGCCTGACTGGCCCGAGCCAACGACGCTTCCAGGGCCGCAATACGGGCCAGTAAGGCTGCCACGTCGACCTGGGGCCAAGGGCCGGCCGGCCCGCTCGGTCCAGGCGTGGGTACAGGTCCCTGTACCCCAGGACCCGAATATGGCCATTGGCCAGCACCGAAGCCCGGCAGGGTCGGTGGAGAAGCCTGCCAAGGCAGGGGGCCGCACCACCCCCCAAGGCTAGAGGGCCCAGGGGGAGGCTGCGACCCAAGAGCAGCAGGCCCAACAGGGTGGGCAGGTGCAGGAGCGGTGTCCACCGCTCGCGGGCCGCGGGCCGGAACCCCTTCCGCGCCCGCAGTCTGTTCGCCCACTCCGGGCCAAGGGGCAATAGACCCCATTCCGCCAGCCCCGGCCGGGGCCTGCGAGGGCGGCTGCTGAGGAGGCGGCACCGCGGTCCTCCGACCTGGGTTGCGCCTCCTAACAGCGCGAGCCGCGCTCGAAGCTGCCTTCTTCTTCGAAGGCATCTCTACTAAAGGAAAGGGAAGCCGAAAAGGAAGAACCGCTACCAAAAGGCTTCCCGGTAAGCTAAGGAGCGACGGAGACACAGGGGAAAAGACTTCTCCGCTCCGTCGCTGAGGTAAAATGGCAGCTCGGCTGCCTCGTGGCCACCCCTTTTATAAGGGAGCTGGCCACGCCCCTAACTACCCGGATTCTCTGTCCTGTGGGGGGGGGCCCGCAAAGAGCGCGGCGGCCATTTTGGCGCCGCGCTTGCATTTTCAGCATTTTTGGTAATTAGTGAGTTATGTTTGCTTACTGCTACTAAAAACCCACTTCTGCTGAGTGTGGTGTCAGTTCATGTTTCTTGCCACAAACTGCACTGTGATAACTTACCCCTTAACCTACATTCTTGCATTCAGAGAATATTTTATATTTATTCCTATGCCGTTCCAATGTTCCTAGAGATCTACAGGTGTGAAATGGCTTCTGTGAGTAAGCAAGTGGGAAGAGGAACAGCAGGCATGTCTTCTATTTAGAATTTCCACCTCTTTGCATTATGAAGCATGGCAACCATTTCTCAGTGGCTTAGTGGTTAAGATGTTGAACTTGATGACCGGAAGGTTGGCAGGTTGAGACCCGAGTGCTGCATGGTGGCATGAGCTCCTATTTCTGTCCCAGTTCCTGCCAGCCTAGCAGTTTGAAAGCAAGAGATTGCAAGTAGATAAATAGGTACCAGTTCGGTGGGAAGGTAAACAGCATTTCATGCACTCAAGTGTTTAGTCATGCCTGCCACATGACCACGGAAACGTCTGCAGCCACAGAGAGTGGTGGCTCTTTGGCTATAAACAGAGATGAGCACTGAACTCTAGAGTCAGATATGACTGGCTTTTGAGCAAGGGTGACTGTAACCGTTTCTCCAGACCTCCGTATCTTAAAATGCAGTAACACAACATATTACCTTGATTGCCAAGGGAAGGAATATGGCTCAGTGGAAGCACACACAACTTGTCTAAGGAAAGCCTCTGTATCAGTTGACAGGTGATACAAAATATCTCTGGTCTGGACCAGGGCTTCGAAAAGTGGGCATGCTAGTGATTCTTGCTGCTGTCTTTAAAAAAAAGTGACTTTTCCAAACTTTGAGAAAGATAAATACAGTAATACCTCATACATCGTCCGCTTCATACAACGTTGGATCCATACAACGTCGCCCAATTCTTGGAAAAAAGGTGCCTCATACAATGTCATAAGAACATAAGAATAGCCTTGCTGGAACAGGCCACAGCCCATTCAGTCCAGCATTTTGTCTCACACAGTGGCTCACCATTTCCTTCAGGGTATTCCCAAGCAGATGCCTTCACCTGCTTAGGATTCCCTGGAAATGGCATTGAGAGATATCCTGCCTATCTCTCCAACCCGGAGGTTGTCCTTAAGTATCCATAATTATAGCCATTGATACCCTTGTCCTCCATGAACTTGTCTAATCCTTTCTTAAAGCTGTCAAGACTGACAGCTGTCACCACTTCTTCTGGCAGGGAGTTCCATAGACCAGTAATCCTCTGGGTGAAAAAGTACTTTCTCTTATTTGTTTGAGAACTAGTACCCAAAAGTTTCATGGAGTGGCCCTAGTTCTAGTGTTATGCGATAGGGAAAACAGTTTTTCCTTATCTACTTTGTCCACACCATGCATGATTTTATAAACTTCAATCAGGTCACCTCTTAGTTGCCATCGTTCAAGAGTGAAGAGGCCCAACTGTTGCAGCCTTAGATGGTAAGGAAGGTGTTCCAGTCCCCTAATCATTCTGGTTGCCCTTCTCTGCACTTTTTCCGGCTCCATAATATCCTTCTGGAGGTATGGCGACCAGAACTGTACACAGTATTCCAGATAGGGCCTCACCATAGATTTATAAAGAGGCAAAATGACACTTGCTGACTTATTTTCTATACCCTTCCTAATGATCCCTAACATTGAGTTTGCTTTCTTCACTGCTGAGGCACACTGGGTTGACACCTTCATTGAGTTGTCCATCAGGACACCAAGGTCCCTTTCCTGGTTTGTCCCCAAGTGTGGAGAGTTCTTTCTTTCCCTGCCTCCTCCAGCCAGCTGCCGGTCGAACTCCGTGGGGCCTCCCAGCTCCGGCATTGGTGGGGTCCGTTGGAGACGGGGAGCTGCTTTTAGGACCGCAGAAATGTGAGCCACAAGTGCGGTGAGTTCTTTCTTTCCCCACCTCCAACGGACCCCACCAAGGCCGGGGCTGGGAGGCCCCACGGAGTTCGACCGGCAGCTGGCTGGAGGAGGCAGGGAAAGAAAGAACTCACCACACTTGGGGCTCGCTTCTCCGGTGAGTTCTTTCTTCCCCACCTACTCCGGCCAGCTGCCGGTCGAGCTCCGTGGGGCCTCCAAGCCCCGGCGTCGGTGGAGGTGAGGTGAGGCAGGGCCAGAGGGAGGCGGGGCCGGTGGCTGCAGCTGACTCCCATCCTGGGCCGATGGCGGGGGCCCAGGAGAGTTGCGGCGAGGCTTGTCGGCTGCTCCTCCGGTGTCCCGGAGGACAGAGATCCCTGGAGGACGATGTTCTATAGGGTCGCAAAGGGTCGGAATTGAGTGTGCGACTGAACAACAACAAAAAACTGCAAAGGTATTATTATTATTATTATTATTATTATTATTATTATTATTATTATTATTATTATTATTATTATTATTATTATTATTATTATTATTATTATTATTAGTTGCCCTGCTCTGGCAATGATCCTGAGGACTTGGAGTTGGACTCTGACGTGGTTGTTGAGCCCGCTCCTTGCTAAATCCTGTTTAAGTTGTTGAGCCGAAGGCCCCTCTTAAAGTTCTGTCAGTTTCCTGTGTTTCTTTGACTTTGCCCTGCAGTTTGTGCAATGTATCTCTATGGGAACGATGTCATACAAAGCATCAGTGGCAATAATTTGGACGTTGTATGAGGCATCATGGCTAGGATTTTGCATGCCTCATACAAAGTCAGAATTCATACAATGTCCTAACTTGTGGAACCAAGTTTGGACGTTGTATGAGGTATTACTGTAGTCTGATCTGGTTTATATAATATAGCTTCCTAATGCAGGGGATGTATCAACTGTGGTTCCTGGGAGACTCCAAGAGCATTGATTTGAAGTTTTACCACACAAATGTACTTCTGCCACCTTCTCTCAATGCTCCCTAAAATTCCCAAAGCGTCAGCCTGGCCATTCTGTTGGGACACTGAGAAAGTTTTTAGGTGTATGGGAAGACTGTGGGCCCACTAAATGAAAAGTAACCTGTATCTGGGAACATTTCAGAGGGGACACACCATGCAAATGTACTTCTGGAACTAAAAATAGCAAGCAATTGGTGACATAAACTGCAAAAAATGCAGGGATGTGGTTTTTGCACCCTAAACGTATTTCGCACATGTACGGTGGGCAATGCGACAGCCACATTGGCTGATGATTTCAGGTTGGAAAATCACAGAGCAAAATTGCAAAGGCTTCCTCAAATGAAAATGGGTGAATAAGCAATCAAAAGTTGAAAACACAGTTCAGTCCACACACTGGACTGAAAAAGAAAACTTGGCATTGGATATATGGTACATTGGTGAAGCCTTAGGCAGCAGTGATGGACAAGGCAAAGGATTTTGGGGATGGATAGCTCAGTGAAAACATGGGTCAAATGGGCAGCAATTGTGGAAGAAAAATAATAGTGTAGAGGTCTTGTGGCTACACCTCAATACAGGCACTCATTATGATACAATGCACACAATGCCCTTCATCATGCACTGGGAAGGGCCTTATGTTGGCAAGAAGAAATGCTGTTGAGGTGGCCCGATATTGAGCGGATGTCATCTAGTCCTTTTAATTCCTTTTTGTTTTAGATATGTTAATTTTAGCTTTGCATGTTATTATATGCTGCCGGTGCCTCTGACATGAATAAAGCTAGGAAAGGTAAAGAAAAAGAACGGGTGTTTCTCTTCAGTGTGCCTTTTATTCACGAATTTATTCATGAATTAGGAGCTGTAGTGGCTCAGTGGTTAAGAAGCTCACCTTGTTAGCTGGAAGGCCGTTCAAGACCCGGGTACCGCATGACAGATTGAGCGCCCGTCTCTGTCCCAGCTCCTGCCAACCTAGCAGATCAAAAGCAAGAAATTGCAAGTAGATAAATAGGGACCACTTCGGTGGGGAAAGATCTTGGGGACATGAAAAGAGACTCATTCGGGGGTCCCCTGAGCGGACTTCTTTCAACCCAGAATAATTTCTGACACGAAATTACAGTATTGCTATTCATAAATTTATTTATTCAGAAGTTTGTGAATAGAAAAATGATACTGGCTGAAGGTTCTTGAGGTCTGATTTGGATGCACCATAACATCCAAGCCACAACCAAAGTCAAAATATTCATTTGGTGGAAGAGGAATGAATGGAAGAATGTGAATGTAGGGATATGATAGAGCTGTATAGAATTATACAAAAGGCAGAAAATGTGGCTAGAGAAAGCTTTTCCTTCCTCTTTAGAACCCACGTTTATCCAATGAAACAAACTATAGAAGGAGACTCAGAAGAAACAAAGGCTAGTCTTTTCATGAAATGGCAACCTATTGCTCAGCTATGGAATCAGCTATCACAGAATTGGCTGATTGTCACCAAGTTAAACAGCTTTAAAATGGATTTTAAAAATTCATAGAAGAAAAAGGTATTATCAAAAGCTAATAATTATGATGGGTAGAAGCTATTTCTGGGATCAAAGTCACTAGGAAGCAACAGTTGGATTAGATTATTGGCCCAGTGTCCTTATGGGTGACTTCTCTAAGGCATGCAATCTGGTGCCTGCAGGAGACAAGATGCTACTTGGTAACCCTTCAGTCTGACCCAATGCAATCCAATTAATTACATTTATTAAATTAAAATTAAATTAAATTAATTAAAATTAAAACATTTATCCTCTTTTTGTTGAAAAATTGATTGTGTTGAATGAAAGCAAAGCAATAAAAGGTACATTGAATAAAAAAAATACCAAGATCGTTTCTGATGTATTGATAAAACTATCATTATATATCCTAATAGTCAGCTTAGTTTTCTGAAACCCAGTTCCTACAAAGCCACAGTGGCACCAGCCATTAACAAAAGCAAGTCATTTGTATATTGGGAAGAACTCCAAGATCTATAGAGATACAAACATAAAAAGAGAAACACGAGGGAAGAGAAACTCAGGTGAAGAAAACAAAACAGCATGGTCAAAGGGCAGAGTATGATGAATGCTGGGATGGAAATGGAAGACTAGAAAGGGAGGAGACTGAAACAATGTTCTGATGAACACTTGGCATTGCAACTTTTTCTTGCTGGGAGGTCCAAAGCGTGGAGACATTACTTTTTTTGGAACTATCTCTCCCAGAATTTCCTAAGCAATATGTTGGCTCAGGTAGTTGGGTAACTGTAATCCCAAACAGTAATGTTCTCAGCTCTAGGAACGCCTCATGTGCATACCTGTCAAGTATCCCGGATTGGCCGGGAAATCCCGTATTTTGGCGCTCGTTCCTCCCCTTTACCACCGCCATCCCATATTTTGAACGGCAGGGAAGGGGGTTACTGCGCACGCGCAGAACCCATTTGCGCATGCGCAAATGGTTTTCAGAAGAACAAAAATGTGTTCTGTGCATACACAAATAGGTTCTGCGCGTGCATGCACATGCGCATAAATTTCCCATATTTTTGGGAGCCACGCTTGACGGGTATGCTCATCTATTCCATCTATTTTTCCATGTCCAGGCTGAGAATGCAGGCAAAATGGAAATATGTATCCTTGAATAAGAAGTCAATATGAGTGTATTGACTAGAGTTGGAATTGGGAGACCTTAGGTTCAAAACATCACTCAGCCATGAAAATTGCTAGGTGACCCTGGGTCATTCATACTTTTTCAGACTGCTTCAGAAGGCTTTTGTGAAAAGAAAATAAGGAGACAATCTACATCAGAAGAAAGGTATGCTAATAACATAACAATTATATAAACAACTATGGTTTTCAGAAGAACAAAAACTTTAGGGGGGAAATAGTGATGCATGCCGGACTCAAAAAAAAGTATGCATTTTTTAAAATAAAAGCCCAGTTCAGATTTAGTATAGCTATAGGGTTCTGATTGTTGAAACTGTATAGTATGGATGGAGAAATAGGGGATTGGGTAGAATTTGAGTGTCTTATGACCTAAGCAACAAATGCTTTATTGCAACATTTCAGGGGTGCTCCTCAATGGTGTCCTCCCATCTTTGGATGATGCAGTGCCTACAGCTGACAGTCCCACTTGCTTTGAAAATATTGTTATGGTCTGGCCAGGTTATCCTGCTGTGGTAATAGAGTAGACCATACTGCTAGCAACTCAATGTTGATCGTCAGGCGGTGGTTAACTAACCTTGCAACCCTGAAGACTAATGGCCTTGGATGGTGAAGTCCACAGGGAAGAGTGATGGTTCCCAAGTGGATTAAATCCCACTTGAATCCATCTTGATGGAGGGCAGCAGTTTCATCAATCCTGGCCAGGGTCTGATGAGGACTTTGTGTGCCAAAAGGGCTCAGGACCAAAAAGTGACTCGTGGAACTGGATCAGTGGTACGGGTGTTATGCTGTAATGTGGAAGGCAGATGAAAGGCTACTGCATTATATTCTCAGGACAATCTTTATGGCTGATCACCATGATGATCACCAATATTCGGATTTGGATATGGCAGAAGAAGCAGAACTGGATATAGGTGTCACGTTACGATGCAGATGGCAAATGAAAGACCACTACATTATATTGTTCCCAGAACAATCTTCATTGTTTGGAGGGTGATGTACCTGTCAAGTTTTGGGAAATTTCTGTCAAATAAGGAAAATTTCCTCGCCAAAACAGCAAACTGGACAGTTATGCTTATTCTGTGCTGGCCTTCAGTCTAACTCCAGTCTAATTGCAGTCTAACTAATATGGGATGACGGCGGGAAAGAGTGTAAAATACGGGGGTTTGACAGAAATCTCCCCAAAACTTGACAGGTATGTGGGGAAGAGCACTCTGGAAATGGTGCTGCAGACTGGATTCTTGTTCCTCTTCCCTCCCACCCCAATGCCTATGTTTCCCATTTTAAATAATTGCAATACATCTAGTCATGAGATTCCCTCAGCTTCATGTAGCTGCACCCTCAACTGGAGTGGAAACAACTGCGTTTCTGGGGTGGGTGTGGGGTGGACTATTACCTGCGCCCGCCGCCGACGCCGCCCCCTCCGAGCCACGCCTGGCTGGAGGGGTGAAAAGCCGCCGCCGCCGCCGCCGCAGAGAGGCCCGCGCTCTCCCCGAAGCCACTCCATCGCTCGGGGATGGAGCCCACCTGCGCCCGCCGCCGACGCCGCCCCCTCCGAGCCACGCCTGGCTGGAGGGGTGAAAAGCCGCCGCCGCCGCCGCCGCAGAGAGGCCCGCGCTCTCCCCGAAGCCACTCCATCGCTCGGGGATGGAGCCCACCTGCGCCCGCCGCCGACGCCGCCCCCTCCGAGCCACGCCTGGCTGGAGGGGTGAAAAGCCGCCGCAGCCGCCGCCGCAGAGAGGCCCGCGCTCTCCCCGAAGCCACTCCATCGCTCGGGGATGGAGCCCACCTGCGCCCGCCGCCGCCCCCTCCGAGCCACGCCTGGCTGGAGGGGTGAAAAGCCGCCGCCGCCGCCGCCGCAGAGAGGCCCGCGCTCTCCCCGAAGCCACTCCATCGCTCGGGGATGGAGCCCACCTGCGCTCGCCGCCGACGCCGCCCCCTCCGAGCCACGCCTGGCTGGAGGGGTGAAAAGCCGCCGCCGCCGCCGCCGCAGAGAGGCTCGCGCTCTCCCCGAAGCCACTCCATCGCTCGGGGATGGAGCCCACCTGCGCCCGCCGCCGACGCCGCTGTCTGTAGGACTTTTGCCTTTTGCCCTGTCTGGGACTCGTTCTCTACGAGGGGAGTGACAGGTGGGAACCACTGCTGTCGACGCAGCTGTCCTTATGGTCTCTGAACCATTGGGCACCTTTGTGGCTGCTGGGCGGTTGAGGTTAATTGTTTTTGTTTTTTGCTCTGTTTATTGTATTTTTATATATGTTGTAAGCCGCTTTGAGTGGCACTTGTGTCAGGAAAGCGGGATAGAAAAATGATAAATAAATAAATAAATAAATAATACATATGGAAAGTAGGGGGGAATGAAGGAGTCAGAATACAAAAGAGAGAATAATCACAAAAACATAGCTCTATGCTATGTATTGTTTTATGTGTGTTTTAACTTGTGAGCCGCCCAGTGTTGGGTTTACCTGATTGGGCGGCATATAAATTTGAATATAAATAAATAAATAAATAATTTTTGGCACTCCAAGGGAACTAGCAATTTTAGGAAACAGAACCCATGTGTGGATAAATCTACCCAACTCAAAATACCAGACTTAAAGAGCAATCTATTTGCTAGCCAATTAAGCTCCCCTGAATCCAGAACATGACAGGTTAAGCGTCTTCCTGCTCCAGCAAGTCTCTCCACACATAGCCTTGCACTCTCTTCAGCTATCAGGCTGAGAGAGAGCCACTGCAGGGCTGACACGTCACCACATCAAGCCACACGCCTCTCACCTGTCAGGAGCTCCAATTTTCGCAGCCTGTCAAAGGCCACAGTTGATGGGCGTCAGAGTTGCTTCCTCATTCCATGTAATGGGCAGGGTCATGTTTTGCAGCTCTGCAAGATTTCAAACTTTCTTTATTTGTTTCAGAGCATTGCACAATTTAAAATTATGGAATCATATGAAATATGGGTAAAATTCAAAACAAATTAAAATGGCAAAATAGTTAAGACTATTTTTCAGAAGAAGCAGGCTAATTCCAATAGTGTTATCTCAGCCATTTTTTAAGTCTTCTTGTGTACACACAAAGTAAAGGTAAAGGTTTCCCTTGCTTGAACGCCAGTCGTATCCGAATCTAGGGTTCAGTGCTCATCTCTGTTTCAAATCCGAAGAGCCAGCACTGTCTGCTTCTGTAGATGTTTCCGTGGTCATGTGGCAGGCATGAATAGACACCGGAGCGCACGGAACGCATAGTGGGGCATAAATTGCATGCACATACATGCTGTGTTGGTTCTGTTTCTCCACATTCACTGAAAATGTGTCCTGTATTCAAGTAGCCTCATTTTACTTGAGTATTCTTTGATCTTTCTACTTCACTTTAAAGTCTATTAAACAACTTCCAAATGGTCTAGCCAGAATCTTGTTCTGGTGGCAGACATTACAGAATCTATTTATTTAGTAAGGTATGCTGTTTCTGCTCTCCATAGCCTTAGTTTAGCAACTTGTGGTTCCATATTTATAACCTGAGAGATGTTCAGAAATTTCGCCCTCAATTTTAGCCACCATTGAAGTGAAGGAGTTTGGTGTTGTATTACCTAATTGTGTGTATTAATTGCTAGTACAACTCAAACATACTTTTGGAGGGGCAATGTCAATCAAATAATACCTTTTCAGTTGTGCAGGAGGTTTCAGGCAGCCAGTAATAGTCCAGCATGATTCATTAAGAGCTACATCCACTTGTTTGGTATGTGCTGATTTATAACATATGGTATTAGCATATTCTATTGTAGAGTAGCACAAGGATATAGAAGGAGACTCCCTGAATAATGGAAAGCATTGCAAGAACACTCTAGTGCCCCTTGAGCAACAGCATAGAGCTGGCCAGTCCTTCTAATCCACTGTTGGAAGTGTTGCGCAGAAGATTCCAAACAAAATAATGTCAATGTCACCCTTCTTTGTCACAACCTCATTCTACCAAATGACAAAAAATATGGTTGGCAGAGAACTGTATAGGTCTGTGTAACAGCATTATTGTTATTGGAGTTTTGTTTCCATTTTTTGTTTGTTTTCTCATTTTTAGGATCAAGCCAATTACTCTAATCTTCAGGTTTAGAAGTAAAATTTAAGGTGCACTTTTAAAAATTCATTTGGATTGTTGTGTATTTATTTCCTTAGTAATTTATCTTTCTGATTAGCTTGTGTTTAAGACACAAAAATGATAATAACAGCAGACTTGGACATTAAGATCACCTCAGAATAGGGTGGCCACATAGCTTCTTTCAGGGGAGATAGGTCTCCATTAGAGTGCATGTACTGTACTGCTGTTTACCTTCCCACTGAAGTGGTCCCTATTTATCTACTGTACTTGCAATTTCTTGCTTTCGAACTGCTAGGTTGGCAGGAGCTGGGACAGAGACAGAAACTCACTCCATCATGCAGTACTTGGGTCTTGAACTGCTGACCTGTTGACCTTCCAGTCATCAGGTTCAGTGTCTTAACCACTAAGCCACTGCAGTCCCTTCTTTTGTAGGTGTCCTCTATTTCAAGGACTATCCAATCTAGGTCTGGTTTAAAGAGAAAGAAACTTAAGAAACAAAATGAGGGACCTTGGAATTGTCCGTTAGCAATTTATAGCTTTTGGGCAGCAGATTTCACAGCCACCACTGTCAATGTATATTCTCCTGACATCCAAGGCAGAAAGAGGGGTGGGGGTGGGGAGGGAAGAATAAGAGGAGGGCAAAAATAGCTATGGCACTTCCTTTCAAGCAGCTGATTGATTGATTGATTTGCTTAGACCTTTCCTCTCAAAATGTCTTGACCATAAGTACTTTCATTATTCATTGCCTGTACAAATGAATTTTCTCCTTTACTTCCTCTTTGACCACTTCAGGTGTTGAAGGAGTACAAATGAATGTAAGTCTGAAACTTTCCAGCCCCCCACCCCCAGCAATGCCTTTGTGGTTAGCACATATGACAACAAAATAATAAAATAAAAAACCTTGTCTAGATCAGGAGTTCTCAACCTCAGACAGCTTCGGGGGGGGGGGGGGGGGTGTCAGACGGCCACTTTGCCCTTCCTCCACCACATGACACCTCCGGGTGTGGTGGTGATGGTGGGGCCACATGAAATGGCACCGTGAGCCACATCCGGCCCCTTGACTGCATGTTGAGAATCCCTGGTCTAGATGAAATAGACAATTATTGGGAATAAATAAAACCAAGAGGCTCTGATCTAGTTAGATGACTGAAAACCAACATGGATGAATATACTTCTTTCATTGAAAGATGCATTGTACCTCATCATTCCCCATATATAACAGTGTTCTTGGCTATCCTTCCAGCAAACATATTCTTTACTGTGCAATCTCACGCATAACAGAGAAGTGCATTTTTGGGTATGTAGCCCAAATTTCTCTCCTTCTAAAAGTTTTACTTTGATGAAAATGTCTCTTCTATTTTTCTGCTTTCTACATGCCAGGCTTTATTACAGATATCCCACGGTGCTCAGGTGCTGTGTATGCAAATTTAATTTAATTTTATACTTATGCAAAGTGTGTGATCCCTCTTTCCCCTTTATTCTCTTCCATTCTGTCTCTGTTTCATAGAGAAACAGACAGGCACACACAATCTATGTGGGTAGGAGGGGGTTATTTCTGTTTCATATGGTTGCCTAGGAGAAATTAAGTGATAAGTCAGAATTAGAATACATGCCCACTGATGTTAATGACAACAAAAACACATTCCTATGTAGCGAAAAAGACAAGATGCTGTTAGACAGGAGAAGTGGCATGACTTCAGCCTGGCCCGGCATGCTGAAAGGGCACCTTGTCAACATCTGAGCAAATCATTGCCCAAGAAGGGTGCCGAAATCTGCAATCAAAATGAGGATGAGGATACATCTGGGGTTTATCTGTAGGGAGAGAGAGGGGGAGAGAGGAATATATCATGCTTCCCCTCCTCCTTCCCAACTCCCCCCCCCCCTTTTGCTTCTCTCCAGCTTCTAAACAAGCATTCCATTGGGCTTTGCAACGGAGAGACTCTCAAGCTCCCAGGAAGCCATTGGGCCTGAGTGGAGCCAGCCTCTTCCTCATCCATCATCCCTTATCAGGGCTCTGTGGCAAGGCTGCAGACCCTGGCAAGCAAGGCCAGGCCTGCTAGGACAGAACCACGAGGTTAGGTTGAGAAGGCAGCCACCCCCCAGACAACAAGGTGGGTCCAACCACAAACAAAAACAACTGTATTTGCTGGAAATTTCAAAGACTACAGGGCTGTACATGCACGGTTTAGGACTGCTATGCTGAGGAAAGAACTGAGAGAAGGTGCTCCAGAAAAGGAGGACAGAAATTTAGTGTATGGGACCAAAGACAATGAACAGCCGAAAGGTTGGCTTAACACAGGTTTATTGCATGATGATCCAGGGGAACATGAGGTAATGGCGGATGGGTAGCTCAATATATACAGTGGCTATACATTTTGAATGTGGCTCCTCGACAGACTATTGGTTACTGTCCGCGTGACGTCACGGACGGTCACACCCTTCTTGTCCAGGTGTAGGTGATGGCGGGAATCTTCCCGCGCTGTTGTTTGCTGGTGAGTCTGGGCCAGGAGAGCTTGAACGCTCGCTATTGCCACCAGGTGGTCATTAGCTCGCGTCCTATTGCAAGGGCTACAGTTAAGCAGCTGCTGGTTATAATGTTACACAAGCATGGTTACATTGGATACACGTGAATGGATACATTGTAAAAGGTACAGTACAGAACACAACATCCCTCCCCCCTAGGATGGGACGAAGTCCCTCAGCCAAGATGGCTTATTGCACACGCGTTTGGGCCGCGATGTGGGCTGACCTGCCCCAGGGGCGCTACTGCTTCCTCGTTCCCTGGTCCCTTGTCCTGAAACGGGAGAGGGAGACTTGTTAGAGGCTTGCCGTGATTTGGCGGTTTTGGGGGAAGGGAAAAACTCCATTGTGGGCAGACCGGAGACACTCGGGGCTAACGAAAAACCCCTCTTCTCGCTTGGACGGGTGGGGGACCACTCCGCAAAACTTCCCCGGTTCTGAAAATCAAAATCTAACTCTGTTGGGGTCTCCGTATTAATGGGGAGATCCCGCGGGATATCTATGAGATCGGCTTCCCTTCTCTCTGCTGACCGATCCCGCAGGATGTCTACGAGGACAGATCCCCTTTCCTCCCCCCTTGGTGGGGACCCATGGCCCCCCTTTCCTCCCCCTTGGGCTGAACGGGTGGGGGAGAACCCTAACGCTGAATCTTGTGTCCCGCGGTCCGTGCCCTGTTCGCCGGGGATCCTGCGCCGGAGCTGGTCTGCGTGCCGCCTCCAGAGTAGACCTGTGCCAGTCTCGACGCGGTACGAGACGGGGCCGGTCCGCTCTAGGATGACGCCCGGTACCCAGGCCGGACCCGCGCTGGCATAATTCCTGCAATACACGGGGGCACCCACGTCGAAACTCTTTGTGTCCTCTATCCCAATGTTCTTCCCCTTGTCCTCTACTCTCATGGGGTCTAGCCTAGTTAGTATGGTGGTCAGCTTCCTGCGCATCAGCAGCTCTGCGGGGGAGTATCCTGACGCTAGGGGAGTCACTCGGTAACCTAGCAGAAACTGGCACACTTGATGGTTTAGGTCCCCGGGCCCCATGCGCCGCAGCGCGTCCTTGGTGGTGCGCACAAGGCGCTCTACTTGGCCGTTTGTGGCAGGGTGAAAAGGAGCGGAGGTGATGTGCCGAATGGCGTTGATTTCTGTGAATGCCCTGAACTCAGAGGACGTGAAACAACTTGCGTTGTCGCTTACGAGGGTGTCGGGTAAACCGAACGTGGAAAAAACCCTCCGCAAATGCTTTATGGTTGTGGCCGTGGACGTGCTTGTAACCGGAATGACCTCCAACCACTTGGAGAAGGCATCCACCACAAGGAGAAACAGCGTCCCACGGAACGGGCCAGCAAAGTCTACATGAACTCGGGACCACGGCCCCTTCGCCGCGTCCCACTCCCTGTGAGGCAGGCGGGCTTCTTCTGGCCTGGAACTTTGGCAGGGCTCACAAGTGCCGACCATGTGCTCGATGTCGGCGTCTAGCTGGGGCCACCAGAAATAGCTCCGTGCCAGGGCTTTGGAGCGCACAATCCCAGGGTGACTGACGTGCAGGAGTTTGAGTACCCTCGGCCGTAAGGACGCCAGGATCACTACTCGCTGGCCCCACAGAAGGCACCCCCTCTCAAGGGACAACTCTAACTTCTTTCGGAAAAATGGGTCGAACTCCGCTGCCGGGGAGGACGCTGGCCACCCTTTCTGCACCCAGGAGCTAACCTTTGCTAAAATGTTGTCCTTGCCGGTCGCCTTGGCGATGTCGGCGGGCAGTATTGGGGGTGAGTCGAGGACTTCTATCATCAGCACCTGATGGTCTGGCTCCTCCCCGCCCACGTGGCTGTTCTCCTGGGGAAGGGGGGACCTCGATAGAGCGTCCGCATGGCTGATCTCCCTCCCGGGCCTGTACACTAACGCGTGCTGATACGCATTGAGAAAAATGGCCCACCTAAGCATCCTAGGGGACAGGATCTGTGGCGTGGGCTTATCTGCGGTAAAGATGCCTAGCAGGGGCTTGTGATCGGTTACGATTGTGAAGGGGCGGCCATACAGGAAGTCGTGGAACTTTTTTGTTCCCGCAATTATCGCTAATGCTTCCCTGTCTGTCTGGGCGTAGTTTCTCTCCGCTTGGGACAGGGACCTGGAATAGAACGCTATCGGGGCCTCCCTCCCGTTTTCCAGCACATGGCACAGCACCGACCCACCCCCACCGGGGATGCATCACAGATCAGGACCACTGGCCGCTTGGGGTTGAAATGGGTGAGGATGGCTCACTAAATGCCCTCTC